>OY748316.1:9073426-9716416 GCA_963556515.1 Nudaria mundana | reverse complement strand
ACCTCGTCTGGTTCATCAATTGTAACATGATTGATACCGCCTTTAGCATTGACAAATTTCAGATTCCAGTTAACAAAAATTAATTTATTCAATCGATCAGCTGTCAAACGGTTGCGATCTTTGGTGTGTGTCCGCCCAAACAAAGACCAATTTCTCTCACTAGCAGCTGATGATGGTGGATTACTCAAAATTCTTATGGCGATAGCAGACAATGGCTTTGAGTGACACAGTCCTAGCCACCAGTCACGTGGGTGAAGTTTGATACGTGACGAAGATGAATTATTTTCCATATTCATAATAGGACTCCACAACAGGTCGTTACTCCAAAATTGACTTCGTGCCCTATATTCCGCTAAATTCTGAAATACTAAAGTATTGTCAATAGACAATACATCCGCAACTTTTGATATAAAATGTGTAGCAGAGTAATATTCGTCGTCATTAAGGTTTACACATTGATTGTTCACAAAAGGGTGGTAAGTGGGATCAAGTAAATAGGCCGCTAAATGGATTGGCTTCTGACAGAATGATCGACGACTATCGCAATAGTTTAAAATTTCTTCTTTTGTTTCTGTAGTTAAAAAATCAGAGACTTCAAGGCTGCTGATACTGTTTTTTATCGTGATGAAAGCCTCTAAAACGTCAGATAAAACTGAGTCATCAGATTCTATTTTTGCAATAGAATTTGCAATGGGAGCAAGTAACTTCTTAGCATTTCCTATATGGATCCAAGTTTCTTCACTCATCAAGTATCTTTTTAAATTTGGTTTCATATTTGCCTCTCTGGAAATTGATAAAGCTTGTAACACTTCCTGGTTGTCTAACAGAGATTCAAACGCTAAGTAAGCTCCGGCCCATCTAGTGGCGGATGGAATTTTTAAAGTTCTAGCTTGAACGCCGTACTGCTCGTTTTGTTTTTGTTCGAATAAAGCCAAAAGTGTGTGGGTTTTTTTAATTTGTAAAATTATCTTCTTGCAATTTTTAAATAACGTATTTAAGCAATCTAAAGATAAAATATCTTTACACAATAAATCAAGAGCATGGGCCGCACAACCAACACAATCTATGTACGGATATTCAGCTTCTATAAGTCTCCACGCAGCCTTCATCGCACTCGCATTGTCAGTTACAATGCATGAAAACTTTACGGCACCAATATCTTCTATAACTTTGCATACTTCTGTTTTTATGAAATCGGCTGTTTCCCTCTGAGTACCGGGGTAAATGCATTTTATAAAAATAGGTTTTGGCGTTGTAACAAGAAAGTTGACCACTCCTTGGCTACATATATTAGTCCATCCATCTGTTACAAGTCCCAAGTTAGTACGTTTTTGTAATTTTCGATCAGTGTCTTCTTTTACTCGTACATATTCTGCATTTAATAATGTATTGCTCATTGCATATTTATTGGGTGGAATGTAGTCTTCATTTATCGCTTTTATTGCCGATTTCCAGTAAGGTGATTCAAATAATGATAATGGTAAGTTTGTAGCATATACTGCACGAGCTAATGCTGCATTAATTTTGTCTACAACATCTTTATTTTGCAAATCATCCAATCTTGCTGATGTAGTAGATACTACATTGCCACGATCTTGATCCATCGGCCAAGCAATAGAAACAGTACTATTACTAACTGATTGCGAACTTGTCGATCCTGACATCGGAGACACTCTTGAAATTTTGCTGTATTTTTGTCTCAAATCACTTGGACATTTTTCACAGTTCGCCATATGTTCTTCCATACGCGTTGCACTTCTGTAACCATATTGTTTTAAGCAATAATTGCATTTGACACTTTTATTACCGTCCGTCACTTCACAATGCTCCCAAATACTGCTTTTTCTTCGCGGCATATTCTCTTGCTTCTCTCAGTAGCTCAAAAGCAATACAATAAACTATCCGGAATCAATGAATTAATGATTGATAACAACTATCACAATGCGGTCGGTACTAGTAAGTCAGGCGCCGTTACTAACTATTGCAACATGAGATAAAATATTATTCGAATCTATAAGAAATTAAATTACAACTACCCACTAATAAAAAAGTGCAGCAATGCAATTTTCGTTAAAATAACAGAAGTACCACAGTGAAAATATAAAACACGACATTGTTGTTATTATTGACAGTTTAATGATTTTTAATTATATCTAACTAAAGGAGGATGCTGATTTAACCATAAAGTTATTTTATTATTATTAGTCTTGAAAAATACTATGTAAAATACATGTAAAAAACGGAAACTTGCGAAAGATACATCGTAAGAGCTCATTAAAAGCTTCTGTATTTTATTGAAAACTACTAAGTCCGGCAGAAAAATACATGTATTTTACTTGCAATTTTCAACCCTACTAGGGATATGACCGTTGGACTACCAAGTCACAGGTCCGTATTGTAACGTTACACCTTCTGCATTGCGTTATCCGTTTTTCTGTTAAATTGGTGGATTGTTGCTATTAAATCTTCCATATCTGCGAGTTTCTGCAACGTAGTTTTTAATGTTTCTTCTAGCTTAGTGCATAGTTCTTGTTGTATTGCGACGGTTACAGTTAAAGCTATATTGGCTTTGTCTGCTTGATTGATTGATGCTCGATGCAACTTTCTTCCGTTATTCACTAAAAGAGAATTAAGAGTGCTCCTCAAATCGGTTTTTGACGAGTTGGTCCTAGGAATTGATCCCTCCAGGACCCAGGTTATAGCTGTAGACTGTACTTTGATGGTAGACAACTTAGTGATTCCAAGGGTTAAATGTAATAAAAGACTAGGAGATGTTTCTCTGACTGTAGGCGGTGGTATCATGTCTCGAAGAATGGAGTGAATTCATAATAACACATCGGTAGAATGTTTTTGAATTTAAAAGTAAATGGATGAGATACAGAATGGCATTGATGAGAAAGGAGTTTAAAAATCAACAAACCTAATTGCCAAAAATAGAATAATAAAAAAAACAAATCAGTAATGACATGACATATAATGTCACTCAATGGTACGTAAACAAACAAGATATAAAAAGGATGAAATAATTACAAATGGTAAGTAATTATGCACATAACATACCCCAAAAAGCCCTGCAAAATTTTTACTTATTAAAAATTTTGAGGTTACAGAATAAATACCTAACCCTTTCACACACATCTTTCGTCTCAACAATCACTCACATTCTTGCATACGGAGGGGATATGGTTCACATTCAATGACGCATACTCCAAAAGGCAATATTCAATATAATTAACGTAGGCTTATTTATTTAATTTATGTGTCGTAACCCGCACCTGTTTAAAAACCCAATGATTAACGTAGGCTTATTTATTTAATTTAGGTGTCGTAACCCGCACCTATTTAAAAAGAAATTTACAAGATACTAGGCAACATGTGCCTCCAGGTCCAAGGCAACGTGTGTGTCCAGGAAGGCAACATGTGTATTAAGATAGGCAACGTGTGCATCAAGATAGGCAACGTGTGCATCAAGATAGGCAACGTGTGCATCAAAGATTAAAGAAAATATTTACAGTAAAAAGAAATTAAAAAAAATAAGCCAAAAGGAGTTGCGTTGTTGAAGATGAAATGAAAATAAAAAAAAAATACAGATATAAAAAAATACATAGACATAAAAAAGAACTTAGACTACCACCATCTAGTTATTATTTAAGTTTAAAAGAAAATTATACTTGACAAAGTATTATAGTCTAAGTATTTATAAAATATTTCAAGTTTTAAAAGAAAATTATACTTGACAAAGTATTATAGTTTAAGTATTTATAAAATATTTTAAATTAATTAAGTTTAAGAGAAAATTAAGTTATTTAAGAGAATAAAATAATTTTTATGATGAAAGTGTGATGAAAGTGTGATATGTGATGAAAGTTATAGTGTTATGAGCGCGAATGCTACAGGATATTGTCCTGCAGCCCGCTGTATAGTAATTCAAACCCCAACTTGTCAGTGACCACGAATGGTTTTAAAAAACACTTCAAAGCGAAGAATGAATGTGGATTGCGGTTAGCAATCGGTAAGTAGCGTATCAGTGTGTGGGGTGCGGTATATTTTGTAGGAGTACTGGTTAGTGTTCTAGGTTTAAGTGTATAAATGTTTAAGTATGAAAGTTGAAATGGAACTAAATGTACGTCTACTACAGGATATTCTCCTGCAGCACGTCGTAGAGTAGTTCAAACCCCAACCTGTCAGTGACCACGAATGGTTTTAAGAACACTGCCAAGTGAAGAATGAATGTAGATTGCGGTTAGCAATCAGTAAGTGGTGTAATAGTGTGTGGGGTGCAGTGTAGGTTTGTAAGAGTACTGTAATAAGTGTAGTAACTAAGATGAGAGTATGAAAATACACAGGGGTAAAAAGGGGGTAAAGTATACAAAATAATGAAGAGGGAAAAGTGAAAAGATTTTTAGGGGGGTGGGTTCTAAACGTGGGCGCCAAATTGTAACGTTACACCTACTGCATTGCGTTATCCGTTTTTCTGTTAGATTGATGGAGAGTTGCTATTAAATCTTCCATATCTGCGAGTTTCTGCAACGTAGTTTTTAATGTTTCTTCTAGCTTAGTGCATAGTTCTTGTTGTATTGCGACGGTTACAGTTAAAGCTATATTGGCTTTGTCTGCTTGATTGATTGATGCTCGATGCAACTTTCTTCCGTTATTCACTAAAAGAGAATTAAGAGTGCTCCTCAAATCGGTTTTTGACGAGTTGGTCCTAGGAATTGATCCCTCCAGGACCCAGGTTATAGCTGTAGACTGTACTTTGTTGGTAGACAACTTAGTGATTCCAAGGGTTAAATGTAATAAAAGACTAGGAGATGTTTCTCTGACTGTAGGAGGTGGTATAATGTCTCGAAGAATGGAGTGAATTCATAATAACACATCGGTAGAATGTTTTTGAATTTAAAAGTAAATGGATGAGATACAGAATGGCATTGATGAGAAAGGAGTTTAAAAATCAACAAACCTAATTGCCAAAAATAGAATAATAAAAAAAACAAATCAGTAATGACATGACATATCATGTCACTCAATGGTACGTAAACAAACAAGATATAAAAACGATGAAATAATTACAAATGGTAAGTAATTATGCACATAACAGTATCCGTATTCTTCTACTCTTTTTTCATTTCAGATATAGTTGTAAAATGTTCCACCTGTTATGCCAGGACTCGAGGGCATTTTGAGATAGGGGCACATGTGATCGGTAACTGTCAACTACTGACCACATAGAAGGTGGTAATTTGGGTTTACATAGCGACAATGTCATCTTTGAGCTAACATTTTTAGAAATCTTCGTTGTCCCTCTCACATAATATGGTTCAAACCATGTTAGCACTTCTTCTGCTTCTTCTGGTATAACTTCATTCCTAACTATTTCGAAAGCATCGACGACTTCAGTTGGCTCTAAAAATGCCAATGTCGCGAAGTGTCGCATTTTATGTGCAAAAATGGAGTCTTGACTATAACGTTTTGCCAAGTCGGATGCCTTTTTTTTTTTTTTTTGACGGCCAAGGTCCTCAACGATCTATGTAAAATAGCTACGTTGTTGGCCGTCAGTCTCGCCGCCCATATGGGAGCCCCGTAAACGGCCATACTCCGCACGATCCCCAGGTTTTCCTCAAAGCAGCGTACAGTCGGGCCACTAGGTTCAGCAAGAGGGCCTTCAAGAGAGCGGATGCCCAGCGCGTCGCGCGGCTTGGTCAGGAGCTCACATCCCATCCCACGGGCAGCCGTGGATACTGGCAACTGGCCAAAGCCGTACAGTCAAATTTTTGTCAACCCTCGCTGCCACCACTGCGTTTTCCTGATGGATCACTGGCTCACAAAGCCCAAGAGAAGGCGGACATGCTCGCAGACCTCTTTGCGGCTAATTCCCGGGTCGATGACCGTGGCCTGCAGCCCCCCGCCATCGCCAACTGTGGCCACACTATGCCTGATATTGTTATCAGGCAATGTGATGTACGGGCAGTGCTGCGGTCACTCGACACGCGGAAAGCCAGTGGCCCTGACGGCATTCCGGCGGTGGTGCTACGAAAATGTGCTGCTGAGTTGTCTCCAGTATTAACGCGTCTGTACCGCCTGTCATACTCTACAGGCCTCGTGCCGGAGGCCTGGAAGGAGGCGAACGTACAACCGATCCCCAAGAAAGGGGATCGATCCGATCCAGGCAACTATCGACCCATAGCTGTCACCTCAGTCATTTGCAAGGTGCTCGAGCTTCTTATTAATAAGCAGCTCATGCGATACCTGGAGGATCACTCGCTAATCAATGATCGGCAATATGGCTTCAGGCCAAAACGATCAACGGGTGACCTCCTGGCATTCGTCACGCATGTATGGGGTGGGGCTATGGAAAAGTTTGGCGAGTCCTTGGCTATTAGCCTGGACATCGCCAAAGCTTTCGATAGGGTCTGGCATGCTTCGCTCCTTTCCAAGCTTCCGGCATATGGTCTACCTCCTCAACTGTGCAGCTGGATTGCCAGTTTTTTAAACGAGCGCCGAGTGCGGGTCCTCTGCGATGGCCAGGCTTCTCGCTTTTTGCAAGTGAATGCCGGGGTACCGCAGGGGTCCGTACTGTCACCAACTCTCTTTCTTCTGCATATCAATGATATGCTTTCCCTCGGGAACATTCATTGCTATGCAGATGACAGTACATTGCACGGGAGTTACTCGGTTCGTCCGACGGCGGGGCGATCTGTGATAGAGGAGGAGAGACGACATCTCGTGGGTGATCTCGACCGAAGCCTCGACAGTATCTCCCAATGGGGTGCCGAGAACTTGGTCGAGTTCAATGCCCACAAAACACAGGCGTGTGCATTTACAGCGAAAAAATCCCCTTTCCTTCCCCTACCCACTCTTCAGAATGCAATATTACCAATGAAGGACAATCTAGACATCCTTGGCATAGACGTTCGTCGAGAGCTCAATAACACAAAATACATTGAGAGATGTATTGGGCTAGCTTCGCGGAAACTAGGAATACTGAACAAGGTAAAGCGATTCTTTACACCGCACCAGAGGTGTCTGCTGTACAAAACGCAGATTAGACCCTGCGTTGAATACTGCTCTCACCTCTGGGACGGCTCCGCGAAGTATTTGCTGGACGCACTCGACGCTATGCAGCGACGCGCTGTTCGCATTATAGACTGTCCGGAGGTAACGGGAAGCCTTGAGCCGCTAGCCCAGCGCCGAACAATTGCTTCCTTGGCCGCGTTCTACCGTATTTACCACGGTGAGTGTTCTGAAGAGCTCTTCAACCTGATCCCACCCTCTCCCTTCCGATCCCGAACAACGCGTGCCGGGCAGAGATGTCACCCTCATACCGTGGAAACCGTCTTCGCGAGAACCGAGCGTTTTAAACGATCGTTTCTCTGCCGAACGACGGTGGCTTGGAACGCCCTGCCTGCGCACGTGTTTCCTCCTACATATAACCCTGGGCTCTTTAAGCGAAGCGTGAAGAGGCACATTACAGGGTCGTCAAGTTGAGGGCCACTCTCTATAGTATTCCTGTGTACTGTGAGAGTCGCCCTCAATTGCCAGACGTCGCCTCAGCTTACCATCAGGCGAGTGGCGTCAATTTGTCGACCTAAATATAAAAAAAAAAAAAAAAAAAAAAAAAAAAAAAAAGGTACAGTCTCCTGCAGGAAGCGTTGGGTCCCTTTAAGTTGGGCATCAGTCGCGAGAGCGCGGCTGCTGCCCCCGTCACTTTGGGGACCAAACTTCGGAAATGTGGTCCGAAGTTCCACCGGCTATCGAGTACAAGCCCCAAATACTTCATCGAGGGCTCGATGCCGATGCTAACGCTCCCTACATTTATGCTGGATTCTGGACGTGGCCCGCGCCGAGGTCCGTGAAAACACAGAGCTTCGGACTTATTCAGTGCCAACTCCAGTCCCAGCTGCCGTATCCGACCCACGACTTGAGCAACCCCAGTCGTGACCTTGAGTGTTGCCTCCTGATGCGTTGCTCCCCGCGCCGTGACGAGACACCACCTCACCCTCACTGCTTCCTCCGCCAGGGTCTTGATCGCATTGAGGCGCATGATCGCGGTCACGGTGGAGCGTCCCCGACGGAAACCGTACTGGTTTTCCGCCAGGTCAGGGCCGACACACGTGAGATGCTCGATGAGGCGTTCCGCGATAATTCGCTCAAAGAGCTTACACCTCATCGAGCAACACGATCGGCCGGTAGCCGGACGGTAAGTCCACCGGCCGCCCCGATTTCCGAATCAGGACCAATTTCCCCGTCTTCCACACCTTGGGAAACTGGCCCCTTTCGAGGCATGCGCTGAAGAGCCCCCTCAGTCGGGGCCCAAATTCCTCGAGGGCCAGGACCCATGCACGGCCCGGAATGCCGTCGGGTCCAGGGGCGGTGATTTTCCGGCGACTGAGCTGAAGTACCACCGCTCCTAACTCACCCTCTCTGACTTCGGGAACGTCGTCTTCGCTGCTGCTATCCGCGTTGGGCATCTGAGACGGAGCCATGCGCGGAGGGATGTGCTCCTCCGCGCTCGTCGGAAACAGAGAGCCCAAGACCCCCTCCAGCCGGTCCGGCTGGAGACTCTGGGTCAGTGGGAGCGCCCTCGGTCGGAGTTTACCTCTGACCTGTAGGTACGGGCGCCCCTATGGGTTCCGCTCCAGGGTCTCCAGGAGCTCCTCGCGGGCTGCCGTCTTAGCCCGCGTGATCGCTTCCTGGAGGGTGCCCTTAGCCTCTCTGTAGGACGCATATAGCTCCGCCTCCCGGGCTGCTGCGTCGTCTGGTCGACGATGCCTCCGGCGAAACCTGGTGTACTGGCGGCGGGCGGAGACGCATGCTGCACGTAGCTGTGCAATCTCCGACGACCACCAGTACACCTGCTTCCTGGCCGGCCCGGGTGTAACCCTAGGCATCGTCGCATCGCAGATTTGCGACATGGCTCTCCTGAATCACTCCGCCTCGGCATCCACGTCGACAGGCCTGTCCGGCGTCGGAAGCCAGGCCTGCACGATGGATGCCTCCAGGAGAGCCTCCCGGTCTAAATTCTTAAGCGCCCAACGCGGTTCCGGGGGATTTTGTATCGGCTGTGGAAGGTTAGGTGGGGGGACGACTTCGAACCGTATGTAACGATGGTCCGAATGCGTCTCAACACCTTCCTCCACGCACCAGCCCATAATACGGTGGGCAAGAGCAGGGGTCGCGAACGTTAAGTCCACGACCGAGCTGACCCCCGACCGCCAAAAGGTGGCGACATTCCCCCGGTTGAGGAGCTCTAGACCACGTGTAGTGGCCCAGTCCTCAAGTAGCCTCCCCCTGCCATTGGTTTCCCGGGAGCCCCACGCCGTAGACCAGGCGTTAAAGTCGCCCAGGAGAAGGACAGGGCGAGGACGGCACGCAGTGAAGACGACATCGAGCTCAGTGAGCCATAGCTCATACTGAGCGTCGTTAATGTTGTTCGGCGAGATGTATACGGCCACGACTGCCACCCCTTCATATTCCACCGCAACGCAGCCTCAGCCGTTTGCAATAATTGCAAGGCGCGAGCTGTGTGCGGCGGACCCCCAAAGATGCAGGCCAAGCCGTCTTGTGCCACCAGGCTTCCCGGGTGGGCATAGTACGGCTCGGCGACCACGACCAGATCTATGGACCACTGCGCGATGCTCTGGTACAGAAGATCCTGAGCAGCGCGGCAGTGGTTCAAGTTCGCCTGCAGGATGCGGATATGGGCGTCCATTAATGGACGTCCATATCAGCATCCCGCCGCGACAGTAGCGGCACCCCCGCTGCCCCCAGTGAACGGACGAGGCTTTGGCCTCGAAGCGGCGCAGGAACGACTGCCAACCCGATGGTCCGCTGTCTTGCCCTCCGCCTCACATCTGTAGCAGCGAGGCGGTGCGACACAGGCGCTGGACTTGTGACCGGGCCGGCTGCAGCGGAAGCACCGATCACCCACGGTGTATTCCACTGCACACTGCACTCCTACGTGCCCCACCATCATGCACCGGAAACACCTGGTTTCCCGAGCACGCAGGAGGTGCACCTGCGCCTTGAGGAATCCTCCTATGAGGAGGCTCCGTCCGTCCGCAATTTTAAGTGCCGCCGCAACTGGGCACTGGACGACTGTCGTCCCATGACCGGTAGGGCTGAAGGAGATATCTCCAGCCCTCACCTGATCATGGGGACAGCCGCCCGCCTCCACGACGGTGGAGATCAGCTCATCCGTCGTGGCCGCGTCGTCCAGACCCGAAATGCGCACTGCTGCGCATTTAGTGGGTCTGGAGACGCGGACGGCTTCTGCGTCCAGCGTGTCCCACAGCCTAGCCGCTAGAGCATCAGCTTTGGGGCGAGCCCCGGTGCGTGTGGTTTTGCACCGGAGCCCCCCCTGTATCTCGAGGGCCTTGAGGTCCACCGAGGTCTTGACCTTCCTCAAAACATCGGCGTACCCCACACCCCTCCGCGCCCGCCGTGCCGAGCGAGGGGGGCGGGGCCTCTTCGGCGCCTTTTCCGCGGCGGCTTGACCCGCTTTTTTGGCGGCTTTTTTCTGCCTCTTTTTCGCTCCCACTACTTCCCATCCCTCCTCTCTAGAAGGATGTGCAGCGGGAGCGGAACGGGACGCGAGGGCAGCGGGGGTGGCAATAGGCCTCCCCTTTCTCTTCGGCTTTGCCGTCGTGGCCGGTTTAGCCGGTGTCCGGTTTGCTGGCGAGGCGGACATGGGTGGGGCTGGGCAGGCGGTAGACCTACCATGACCGGACCCAGGAGCGAGAGCCCCACTGGCGGCAGCCGCGTACGACAACGCGGGTCGCGCCAGTGGAGGTCGGTACGCCCGGTCCTCTAGAACCGCGAGGCGCCTCTCTATAGCCACCAAATCTTCCGTCATAGACGCCTCGGGCTGAGGCTGCAATCCGGGCTTTTTCGTTGGGTGCCGTGTTGGGCGCAGCCTGAGGTGCAGACTTGATTGCCGGTTCTATCGTCGGGGTCTGTGGTGTCTGTCCGCCCGTCTGGTTCACTGGAGGCCCTTTGACTAGCTTGGTCAGTTTTGCGACCTCCTGTCGCAGGGCCTCCAGCTGCTTCAGGGAGGTCGCGAGGTCAGCCTCTAGGCTCGCCACCTGGCCCCTGAGTATGGCCTCCTTCGCGGTAATGCTCCGCGCGAGGAGCTCTTCGAGTGACGCTTGGGCGTCGGAAACGAGCGACGCCACGGTCTTCTTCCTGCCCGAGAGATTTTTGCCACCTTTCATGGCGTTATTTATTCGGGCATTAGCTCCCAAAAGCTCCCGCGCGGGTGGCACGTCGGTGTCTCTGCCGCTTGGCAGGGACGGGACTTTGAAGGGGGGGTGGGGGTTGAAGGCTTCCGGCCTAGACCCGTCGAACTTATCTGAAGTTTGATCGGCACCTCTTCCGACTCGCTGAAAAGAGCCATTCCCCGCTCGGAGCAGCTGGTGCTCTGGTCTCGGGACCGCCCACCCTTCGGCTGGTAGTGTCTCTTCCTCAGAGAGATATAGCCCCCCGTCTTCTTCATGCGACTGGGATCAGCAGTCCCAGCTGCGGTCTCCTTCTGGCCTTGGTCCCGTAGCGGGCTTCGGGACCTATCTTCATCCATTTCATTTGGCTTCGGAGTCATGTTTGATTGCGGTTGGTCGTCGGTTTGGTTTTTCTTATTGTTCGAATCCATACTGTTCCCACGAGTATGGGGGAAATAAAGGTCACCCATGTGCAGTGCCCCCTGTGCACAGAGAAGTCTATACGTGTGGAGGTCGACCGGTATCCACAGGGTTATTACGCCCGCATATATACGGACGTATACCGTCACCATCACCATGGTGATACTGATGGTACACGTCCGCACAGCGACCTTTTCCTTGGCGGGTGTTATCGACTTTTCCTTGTCTCGGGCCGACCAATTAAGGCAAGCCCCCTGCCCTGAACGTAGTGATAGACTGCGCCGATAGACATGATCACCGACACGCAGCACTCGGATCACAGGTTGCCCGACGGTCGTCATAAGACTGTTCCCCAGATGTGACATCCCACGCACAGGGAACCCGCCGAGCTGCGGAGGCACACTCTCCGCGTCATCCGCCTCTATGGTGGCATGAAGCTTCCAGCACTAGGGAGACCTAGTGACTACGTCTCTTGACGGCAGAAGCACAGATGGCCGTTACAACAACAAGCTGCCCTCATACTCATCTTTGAAAGCAAAGATGGAAGAGGGCAGAGGCCAGAAGACTTGGCCGTTCGCTTCACTCGCTCGTAGCGAGTGACCGAGTCGCGGGCCTAGCAGGTCCGCCATCCCACGACCCCCTTGTGCAATGGGGTCAGCTGCCGGATATTGGCCGGAGCATCAACAACTCCTCTGCCGTGGCAGGGGAGTTGTCATCTGCTCCGTTGCCCAGAGTGCACCGGCCCTTCCGTTCCCCCTGGGAAATACCCATAAGGACAAGGAGCCGATCTCGCACCCCAAGTCGGATGTCTGAATGTGCCGCCATATATTTGGTTGAGGTGAATAAAACACAGTTTGTTTATGCAGCCTGGGAAAGCATGTCTGATAGCTGGTATAGTTGCTGGCTGGGTAGATAGTTGGATATCGTGGATAACAAAACAATTTGATAAAGGAACATCTTACATGCAGCCACGTACGTAGGTCACACTAAAAGTTTTGCGTAACTTAAAAAACCAACATGTTAAAACCAAAATATTATATTTATTGCTTTTCAAAATACTCTCCTTTACATTTTAAACATTGTTTCATGCGATCGAACCAATTTTTAAAACAGGAGGACCACAGATCTTAAGGCATGTTTTCTACGTGCTGATTGAACGCTATCACTGCCTCTTCGGAGTTGGTAAAAAACAGAAGGAAATACAGAAATCACAGGGTGCTAGGTCGGGACTATGCGCAGGATGGGTGACGAGTTATACTTTTTCGGAAGCTAAAAATGACTTTGTTTTGTTGGCCGTGTGTGAAGAAACGTTGTCATGATGTAGGAGAACGCGGCTTTTGGGTCGTCTTTCGCGAAATTTTTCTAACACCCTGGGTAAACAAATGATAGAATACCACTCGGCATTAACTCTCTTTTGATCTTCTAGTGGAATTGTACAGATGGAACCCGTAGCTGAGAAAAAATACGCGATCATTTTTTTACCAACGTTTCTCGCCTGCCTCACTTTTGTTGGCTTGTTCTCATTTTCAAACACCCATTCACAAGATTTCTGTTTTTTTTCGGGTTCAAAACAATAAATCCACGTTTCGTCTCCTGTGACAAAGTTCCTTGCAAAGAATACTTTTTGTTTCCAAGTATGGGTACAGTTGATTATATAGTATATATTTCTCAAATATCTTAGACATTATTGGAATAAGTGCTATAGTTCTGTAGTTTTCTAAGTTATCTATGCTTTGTTTTTTATGCAGTGGTTTCACAATAGATGTCTTTAAGCTATTGGGGAAAACCCCAGCACTGATACTTAGGTTAATGAGGTGACTTAGGTGAACAGAAATGCTATCTCCTACAGATTGAATTATTTTGGTTGAAATGCTACCTACACTACTAGTATTCCTCAAGTTGTTGATAATATGTAAAATATCCGTAGGACTACTGGGTGACATGACCATACCTACGTATAAGGGCCCATGATAACTCCATGGTCATACCTCAATATTCTGATCTGTGGAGAAAGTAAGTATTTATTATGAACCATAAATAATTAAAAGTAAAATCGTGGAGTCTATATTTTTCATAATTTATTTTGGATGTCATTGACACAAAACAGTAACAAAGAGAATATTTATTATAAGTTCATGGATTTAGACCGAAAAACTGTAAAAAATGGAAAAAGTATTCGATGATATGAAAAATCAATCAAAAAATAACGTAGATAACATCGTCCAATGGTTTAAAGACGGTGCGTTAATATTTAAACCATAGATATAGTATGTAGAAAGATACACAGAGACATTGCTAAACGCCTAATCGATGCTTCTCAAGACCAGAAGGCTGGCTATTTTCTGGCCCAAAGAATAAGTATCGCCATCCAACGTGGCAACACAGCCAGCATTCTGGGAACCTTCCCAGAGTTCCCAGTCGGCAATGACGCGGAGGATTTTTTAAACGATATTTTGTAATGTAAATATTTTTAGTCTATAATTATGTTTATTTTGTATATTGTAATTCTTATTGTAAACAAGCTTTCCCGGCGAACTTCGTACCGCATTCATTTTTCTAATGTTCCGCATAACTTTTTTTTTCTTCCATAAGATCCTTCTCCTGATAATTACGAACACAACAAAAAAGAATAAACGAAATCGGTCCAGCCGTTCACGCGTGATGGCGTGACCAAGGGAAATAGGGATTCATTTTTATAAATATAGATAAATGTTTATGTTACCTTTCAGAGGCGATCCCAAAAACAAAATGCAAATGTGTGGGTGTAATAGTGTTATGTACACTATGGAATATGCAAAATATCGATAAATAATTGAGTGTTAATACAATAGAATCTGGCATTAGTTAAAAAAAACCGAGCAAGTGCACGCAAAGAATAGGGTTCCGTAGTCATGTCTCAACATGCCTATAACTCCTGAACTAACAAAGTTATCTGATGTGTTATAGTTTTTCTTGAAAGTTTAATTACATAGAGCCAGCCGTTTAGCTTTTAGATGAAACTTCGTTTAACGAAGCTTTGTTTTAACGAAAATATGGGCTTTAAAGTTGAATGTCTCGAAAACGGATTCTTAAACCAAAAATTACACGATGGAGTAGACAATAGAAAAAAAAATCATTTTCACTTTGTGTAGATGAGGCAACTCAAAAAAAAATTTCATTATTTTATTGTAGCCCTTGGTCATCGTTATAAATACACATATTTATGCAAAGTTTCATTAAACTAGCTTTAACCGTTTAGAAGGAAAGCCGTGAATGAAACAGACGGACGAACGGTCATGACAAAACTATGTTTCTTTAAGTTACTTCAGCATTTAGGATATTATTCATAATCATAAAACAGTTCAGCTTATATAGCAGATTTCCACGGCACCAACCGTTTCTCCTTCCCAATTCCCACTGAGTGTTCCAGTTCCATTTTTGATTGACTCATGACTTTTTGCTTGACTCATGGACAATGTAGCTACACATTAGAGAAAGAATGACAACATGATTTAATGCTAAAATAATAAGTCGTTAAACATTAAGACTATTTAATTTAATACTAGTGGTCGCCCGCGACTTCGTCCGCGTGGTAATTTGGATTTTTTCCCGTTCCCGTCGCGCCGCGTCATATTTTGAACAATTCACACAATATCTTTATAAATTGTGTTATTCTGATGTATAAGCTATATTATTGTAAAGTTTCATTAAAATCCATTCAGAAGTTTTTACGTGAAAGAGTAACAAACATCCATCCATCCATACATACATACTCACAAACTTTCACCTTTATAATATTAGTAGGATTATATTCTCTATATAATGCAACAGAAAAAAATATTAAATATTCCCTGTATAAAACATTTCTTTCCAAAATGTTTACTGCAAACAGTGCAGTGTGTGTTAGGAGTCCAGTTTTGTCTAGCTGCAATTTGTGTCCATTTATCACGCATTTGGGAATTGCGAGGAAACATTAAAAATATTAAAATATGTCATCACTATTTACTCTACACCGTGTAATTATTTGGATTGTGGGCTGTAGTCACATTACAAATTACTTAAACAACAAGACACCATGGCTCTTAATACAGTTTTATTGAAAACAACACAAGGATTCGCTTATATTTTATAAATAAAATTGTGCCAGCTTACAAGATAAATGCTAGATAAATGCTCGTTTTGTTATTTGGAAAACTACGAATTTTTTTTTGCACTGACACTGACACACAGATAAAAGTACGTCATCGCCTATCTTTATTACTCATAGGCAATGTTCGAATGATGATGACTTCTCCGGACTTCTCTTTCCCACGCTCTTTTGGTCTATTAAGTGAGCGAAGCGAGCGCCATCCCAAGTCTCTGATTTAAACTATCTATGCTCTCGATGAAAAAATAGTCCGAGACGCCCAGGACTTTAATTGTCTTTGCCACAGCGGCTGGCACGTAAGATTTTGTTGCCTTTCATCAACATTTCTTCGCAAGGCAACGAAAAGGGTTTACATTTTTTTCAATTGTTGAACGCATCAAAATCCGTTGAGTAGTTTTAAAGATCTAAGCATACATAGAGAACGGATCGACTTTGTTTTATTCTTTGTTATGATTATGATATTGTCTATTGTCACCGTAGGATTGTAGAAACCGTAAGGTTGTAATCAATCACTTTTTTGCAGCTAAAATTATAGAAGCAACACAAGAAGGCGAAAACAAAGCACGTGCTCTTTTCGCCGGTGCTGATCAAACTAATATCCAACTGGAGAAATTCCAGGAAGCTGTTCAAAAACTGGCGACAGAACTGAAAAAATCGTTAGACGATGTGTCGAAGCAACTCGCTGCTGAAGGGCAAACGTTCATGCAAAATGTAATCGCGGGAGTTTCCGCGCTAAAAGACCAATTCACGAATAAATAGGCAAAGAGTCCACTCACATAAAGCCTAATTGGTATGATCATTTATCATGTTAGTTTATATTTAACAAATTGATGTGAAATAACGGATAATAAATTGATTTATTATATTAAGTAAGTATCTACCTAAGTCTAATAGAGCAGCGCTTTCACAACAAAACGATTTTTATTGTTTTTGGACATTCTCTCTCACACACACACACACACACGAACAACACACATATCACGCCTGTATCCCCTACGGGAGTAAAAACTTTGTGCGTCAACACATATATTGTGTGTAAAAGAGGAAGACACAATTCACGTTCACGAACATTGCACTCACACAAATGCAATTCTCGGCGTATCCCTCGCGAACTGTACATTTGTCATATAAGTAATCCTAGAGCAGGAGGCATAGGCCGACCGAAATAATGACTAGGTATGTATAACCGTAATTTCCGCCGTATCCCAGTAATTCCATTCTCTAGTTCCATTATGGAACTACTGGGATTTTTTTCTCCCAGTAGTTCCATGGAACTAGAATACCTTTTCAATCTAATCCCATTAGTTCCATTATATGAATATAAGTACAGTTGAATATAAACTTACCTATTTGCATACTACTGGCATAATATTATAATTGGACAAGACGATCAATGTCGTAGTCCACGTTCATAACCAAGATTTCATGACTGGTTATGAATATGGATTTATTTTCATTGTTTCATAACCAGTTATCAAACAATACATTTTTTCCATTTACACAACCAGAACCTTCTATTCTGTTATGATCGCCTGTATGTGGTAAGTTGTATATTATTGTTACGAGCCGGGTTTCTACGGAAATAAAATGCCGATAAATTTACGGGGTATGACTAACCGTCACACCATTTTGTCACACCAGTGTGGAACAGAAGATTTTTTTTCTTCACCGTCACACTAGTGTGATACTCGAGATTTTTATTCTTCACAGTCATACTATCATCTTTACATTAAGGATTTGCATTTATATGCGCCTACTTATATACAACCAGAACCTCCTATTCTGTTCTGATCGCCTGGTACTTTTTCAGAATATTGAGTTCAAACATTCAATCGGTTTTCACTGAAAGAATTTAAAATCTTGAAGGCTCTTATGTTGTTATGTATTCCTGGTAACACCCAGGTACTTTTTTTTTTTTTTTTTTTTTTTTTTTTTTTTTTTTTTTTTTTTTTTTTTAATTCCGCGGCCCAAGGCCGCGGCCGCTCTAACGTCCGTTGCCGGGCGTCCCTGGTTACTAGCAGAGGGTATGTCCAGTGGCGCCCGGCGGACTTTGACCACCCCTGTGGTCTCTGCGGGTGTTTGGTCGGGACGAGAATCCCGCGTCATTGGGGTCGGGTTTTATCCCGCGTCAGTGAGTGAATCTGGTTGCGTGCTATGGGGCAAAGGCCCCGCAGCACGCAACCCTTCTAGCCTGCTTCTATAAGGACGGTGGGTGGCGATCCCGCCGTCCTCAGGCCCCGATCATGGAGGACGATAGTCTTGGGCGTAGTCGCGTAGTCTGGGGCGGCCTGGCCGCCGACTACGGAACTCGGCGGGGAGGGTACGCTCCCTCTCCCTCCCGGCCGCCTCCTTCGCGAGCATGACTTGCTCGCAGAAGGACACGGCCGCGTTCCACCTACTCCCGCTGGATACCATGGCTTGAAGCATGGTCCCCAGCGAGAGGGTATCCACGCCCAGACCCACTACGAGGTCCCGGCGCTGACTCGCCCACGCTGAGCACTCCACCAACGTGTGGAGTGCGGTGTCGTCGTCGGAAACCTCGCAGTGTTGACACCGGGGTGTGACCTCACGATGCATGCGAAACAGATAGCTACCGAAGCATCCATGCCCGGCAACCATCTGCGTCGCACGGTACGTGAGGTCACCATGCTGCCTCTGCAGCCAATCGTCCATGATCGGTCTCACCGCCGCGATGAAGATGGCACCCCCCTTGGGTTGCTCAAGTCGCACCCTCCATGACTCCATGAGATCCTGGCGGAGTTGGGACCGCTGGTCCTCGATTTCTCGAGACGCAGGCCTGTGGTCCCGCTCCAGCGCCTCCTTGCGCCATTGGAACAATGACGCAAGGGCTCTCGCTTCCAGGTCCCATGGAGGGGTCCCGGCTAGGAGACATGCAGCCTCTCCGGAGATCGTGCGGTACCCCCGTACGGTTCTGACGGCCAAGGTTCTAAGTGGTCTGTTTAACAGAGTCACGTTCCCCTTGACCGCCAACCTATCCGCCCATACGGGAGCCCCGTATAGGGCCATACTCCGCACGATCCCCAGGTACAGTCTCCTGCAGGAGGCGTTGGGTCCCTTTAGGTTGGGCATCAGTCGCGAAAGCGCGACCGATGCCTGCGTCACCTTGGGGACCAAACTTCGGAAATGTGGTCCGAAGTTCCATCGGCTATCAAGTACGATCCCTAGGTACTTCATCGAGGGCTTGATGCCGATGCTAACGCCTCCCACATTTATGCTGGAACCTTCTGGTGGACCGTTCCGAGGTCTGTGAAAACACAGAACCTCGGACTTGTGCAAGGCCACCTCCAGTCCCAGCTGCCGTATCCGACCCACGACTCGAGCAACACCCGTCGTGACCTTGAGTGCTGCCTCCTGGTAAACACCCAGGTACTAAAATTATTTAAATCCTCGTAACCCGTAGTAATCCATGCGCTATTATCGTTTGAAAAAAATATGCAATATAAAAATATGTAAACGATTAGTTTGTATGGAGGTTGTATGCCTGATGCCTGTACAATATATTATCTTGTACAGGTGGACCACGGGGAAAAACAATTACCCGTAGTACAACCAGGTGAACTAAGGTGGACTACGGGAAAACATTAATACCCATGGTACACCCAGTGAAACTGAGGTGGACCACGGGGAAAAAAATTTACCCGTGGTACAACCAGGTGAACTATGTAGGTGGACCACGGGCAAACAGCGATATTATGCCAGTAGTATGCAAATAGGTAAGTTTATATTCAACTGTATTTATATAATGGAACTAATGGGATTAGATTGAAAAGGTATTCTAGTTCCATGGAGCTACTGGGAGAAAAAAATCCCAGTAGTTCCATAATGGAACTAGAGAATGGATCTACTGGGATACGGTGGTAATTTCTTAAAATCATGATAAAGGAGAATGTTCAGGAGGCGTTTCTTTTTTAAAAACCTAAATAAAAAGTGTATGGCTACCTAAGTAAATTGATAAATCATATAATATTTTTTTAACAATCTTTTATTTCACTCGAACAAAATCGTATGTGGCGTTTAAACTTTGATATAATTCGTGGTGTAATCGTTTTTAATTGTCTCCTCACTCAAATGCACTATGTCGGACCGGATGTCATGATTCGAATTTTACGATCCAGCAGTGCTACTCTGAACTGCCAAATACGATTCAATCGGTTGCGTCGGATGTCCGGCCGACCCGAACATAATAAGAGTAAAATCAAATTCATAGACAAATATCATAAGAGTATCGGATCGAATGATATGAAGAGGTGGTGTAGTTCTTACTAAACTCTTTGAAAATATTATTACTTCTCGACATTTTGAAATTCTGTTTTTTTTTGTAGGAAAACTACAGATTTAAAGTAAACGTATGTTTTTTCAAAAAACAAATTGAATAACAGACTCAATTTAAAAGTTTTAATAATTAAATAATGTAAAGCTTTGTTTTGAAGATTTGCATAAAGTCCAGGCTGAATTGACAAATAATAAAAAAGCAATTAAATCAAAAGTCAAAACAAATGACCTCTTGACAATTTGGTATTTTTTAGAAATTCTCTTAATCTTAGATTATTTATTCTAAATTATTATAAAATCTAAGGGATAAATATGTAATGTTTCTCGTAGAAATTCATAGACATTGGTGATTAATATCGTATTTTAGTATTGTAGTTTCAAGCGGAGTACGAGTGGTCTGCCTACTTCTTTAGTTTCGCAAACAGGCGCGATTCGCCAATTTTAGGATAGTTTTGCCTATTTCTATGATTAGCAAACAAGCGCGGTTTGCCAACTTAAATTCGCCCACTAATGCATTTTACCAATGGTAGATATTAGTGAACAATGCTATTCGTATACAATTGCGTTTAATAGAAAATTACGTATAATTAACAACAAAAATGAGAATATAACTTTATTATTTATATTATTTTCAAAGCCTAATCAATTCAAAACAAGAAAGTTTTAGGCATTGCTCAAGCGTGATGTTATATTGTAGGAAGTCTTCAACTATACACATTATTCGTTGGTCCTTTTCGTCTGCATTACATTTTTTACGATTTTTACTTTCCTTATATATCCCGGCTCTGTTTAACTCGCAAAATACTATTGATAGCCTCACTACGAAGAACATCAATGAACTCAATAACAGTGGTTCTCACTTTAACGTGCCAACCTTCCAAACTATTAATTGTACAGTTTCGCTCTCCGTAACAACTGATAACAGTAACATTTATGGAAGTTATCCATTGGGCCTCGAAATATTGGTTGAAACTTTCAATTCCACTAGGGGAATATCTTTGGATATGATTCCAAGCCTCGGGAATTATATTTACAGGAATATGTGCGAGTGCAACACACGTTGAAATATATCTAGTAGTATCTCTATCCCGCGCGCTTTTTTCCAAAGTGCTTGACTAAAATGAAAAAAAAAACCAGCCTGTTCGCAGACTCCATTTTTCAACTAAAGTACTGCGTCATACAAGTTACATGTTAAAAATGAATAAGCGTTCAATTTCCCGGAGGCAGTACATTTAATTAAAAAACGGAGTATAGGCTCAGTTTGGGTTTTAAAATGATAAGTTCATGAAATTAAATATTTATTTAAAAACATTACATGTATATTAAAAATATTTGTAATTTCTTCTTCAATCAATATTCTGCAGCTCGTAGTATTGGTGACTGTGTAACATTATGACCCTTTTTATTTAAAACTCACTTTAGTAGGCTAGAAGGTTTTATATAATCTACAATCTGCTTCGCTTCTATTGTGTAATGATGATCCGGTTATCTGAGCCAATACATCCTTAGTCCATAGCACCCAACAGTCCCTCTTGTTCTCCTTTCTGTAAGTATAAATTAGAACTCAAGCAACCATTGTCACTTGTCTAAGTATCCTACATTCTAAACTATGGTAAACCTGGTTTCATCTTTTCTTTAGGTAAAAGGAAGGGTTAGGCTTTTCTCTTTAGCATACAATTGAATGAACCAGGGAATGATTTATCTAAGGGCAAGTAAGTTACTATACTCACTTTATACTATACACAATGGTCAGACGGTCCTGGTGGATCATCGGAGGCCGTCTACACTTTACTGTACAACTCTTTCACTCTACTCAGTGGTCGGACGGCCCTGCTGTGGATTCAATACATCACATCAGAGGAAGCCGTCCGTACTCTACTTTGAGGACGTCTCCTCACTCTGATCTGGCGGTCCTGATGGGGGTCACATACACCCCGTCACAGGAAGCCGCTCACTTTACTTTAGGGACGTCCCCAACACTCTTTAAGGACGTCCCTCATCTCTTTACTTGGCGCCTATTAGATGAACATAGGACGTCTCAATCCATCCCCAATTAAGTAAGTTACATGAAACCAATACAAAGGATATCAACGTCCCGGCATCTGTCTGGTGTCACTCACACTCTCTTTCTTTAGTCTCTTTACAATTCTATTAGTCTCAACAGGTTACTCAATTCAGTATCACTTTAACAGGTCAAACTTACTTTCAAGGTTGGATGGTGGTTACTTTCCATCCATCCGTACAACATCATGAGAATGAGCTAGAAAGGTTATTGCAATGTGCTGACAAGTAAATTATCAGAGCAATAGCTTTAAATTACAAGTCAACCTACCCCGCAACTTTATCATCAAGCTTCTACCAACTATAACATGCAGCTAAGACACTAAACAGAACTCATTTGATATACTTAGCTTATAGATCGACAGGAATCAGGTCAACTTTGCATCTTTATAATTACACTTGAACAATTCGCGGCTTCGTTGGCTCGCGTCATTGTTGAAAATTGAATTATATTTTTTAGAGGTTAGGTAGGGTTCTCCGTCTTAATTATTTGGATGTAACCGCCCGCATTCCAGCGATTACCTAGTTATGAAGATGAGGTTTTACATCACGTTCGAACACAAAAACACATTTATCAAATGTTTTGAGCGATAATTTGTCTTTCCATCATTCTTTCATGCTATGTAGTTATATATTTTGTTATCTTCCGGTGTTATTGTTCTCATCCATAGGAAATCTGGCCATGAAAATCCGTTTTGTGCCGTCCTTTCTGATATAGTTTTTCGAACAGTGGAAGGAAAATATAGCATAGCAATAAATAGAGCATGAAATATGTACAACTTTTATATCGATATAAAGTTGTACATATTTCATGCTCTATTTTTATTAATTTATATTGGTATTTCTCCATCCTTCCACTGTTCGAAAAACAATATCAGGTTATCGGTCCCACCCCACGACGACGATATGGAGAATATCACGAAATTACAAATTGGTTTGCTCCAAGGAAAAACTAATTGGGACACATGGAAATACAAAGCCGTAAGTCTGCTACGCACCGTCCCGCACGCGCTGGAAGTAGTAGAAGGCTCGTTCATGAAACCCATCGAACCCGTTCCTGGCGCTGAAGAGTCAGCAGTTGCTACTTACAAAAGCAACTTAGTGAGTTTTGTAAAGGCAGACGCAACTGCTCTTCTCATAATAACAACCAATATGCAAGAAGAGACACTAAGAAAGGTAATGAGATACACGAATGCAAGAGACGTATGGCTTGAGTTGCATAGACTATTCGACGGTACAGACGAAGATAAGTCTTACAATCTATGCATGAGCTTCTTTGGCTTTAGAAAAGATTTGGCTGACGACATAGCCACACACATGTCAAAACTAAAGAACATTTGGACGCAGTTTAATCAGGAGTTAAGTAAGAATCAAACCAGCGAGCTACCAGAACTGCTGCTTTTATGCAAGATTCTGGATACACTCGACGAGACTTACTTTTCATTCAGAAGCAGCTGGCTTTTACAACCGAAATCTGAGCGAACTATCGAGAGCCTCACAAGCCATTTATGTGCATTTGAACGAGCACTGCAGAGTAACAACGTACTTCAACAGGAAGCCCTTGTTGTTTCAAATTCCGGCACCACGTCTAATGCGGAGAAGAAGGATAGGAAGTTGAAATGCAATTACTGCCAAGTTTTAGGCCATCGAGTGAGAAACTGTCAGAAGTGGATCAAAGACGGGAAGCCTCCGAAGAGCAGCAATTCGCAAGCAACGCCTACTTCCTCTAAATCGGCAAACATGATCCTTATGTCCATAGAGAGCACAGAAATATTTACCATCGATCCTGACACAGAAAACTGGTACGTGGATAACGGCGCCACGAGCCATGTGACAAACCGGGCTGATATATACCAAACCTTCCAACGTTTTGACGAGATACGTACTGTAACAACGGCCAATGGCAATTCTATTCGCGCTGAAGGCAAAGGTTCAGTAATTCTCGAGGCAAATGAAAGAGGGAAGCTACAACAAGTAACCCTGCAAGACGTTTGGTACGTCCCAGCCATCACGAAAAATTTATTCTCTGTACTAGCAGTACACGACAAGATTCCTAACAGTCAATTTACATCAACGACAACAGAATGCACAGTCTTAGTCAATGGAGAAGCCTGTTTATTCGGAAGACGACAGAAAGATGGTGGACTGTACAGACTGGATATCAAAGTCGTGCGACCAGAGAATCCTGCAGCAATGTATGTGACATCCAATACTATGCAACTGTATCACGAGAGATTAGCTCATCAAAACAAGAGGCATGTAAAAGTTGCAGTTAAGCGAGAACTGGACATAGACTTACCTCTTGATAAGGAGCTATGCGAAGGTTGCATTTTCGGTAAAGCACATAGGATGAAATTCGGTACAAGAACTCGAGCTACCGCGCTTGGGGAGCTCGTACATACAGACGTTTGTGGACCATTTCAACCAAGTCATTCAAAATTCCAGTACTACGTGTTGTTCAAAAGACGACTACACCGGCTACCGTATGGTATACTTCCTGAAACACAAGTCAGAGGTTAAGGATAAGCTCGCCTTAATGTTAGCTCAGACGAAAACCAAAGGACATACCATAAAATGCCTATTAAGCGACAACGGTGGAGAATTTGACAACAAGTCCGTTCGAGAATTACTAGGCTATTATGGAATTCAACAACGACTGGTAATGCCTTACACACCGGAACAAAATGGTGTCAGCGAGCGAGAAAATAGAACCTTGGTTGAAACAGCGAGATCTATGATGTATGCGCACGAAGCGATGCCACAAGAACTTTGGGCAGAACTTATCAACACGGCCGCGTACATTCTCAATAGAACTGGTCCAACAAACAAGAAAAACAAGTCACCGTATGAAGTTTGGACTGGGAAGAAACCGGCTATCAAGCATCTTCGAATTATAGGATGCAACGCCTACGTCCACGTTCCAAAGCAGAAACGGAAGAAGATGAACAAAAAGGCCATCAAAGGAAGACTTGTTGAAATTGAAATTGAAATTATTTATTTATTTGTATAGGTCAATAAATGGCTCTTACAAACGTCAGTAAGTACTTAAAATAAAAAATGTCATTGCTTCTATATTTACATGTACTGCCAGATTCGCAAAGCAATAAGTAGAACCGAGAGAAAGAACCTGGCAATAAAACTCTCGGTCACTCTTTTCAAATAATTGACTCATTTACACATTTTCTTAAGACTAAATGTGGACGAATATACATTGGTCTCGTGTCAAAATCAAAGGGAGTGTATAATACAACAAAAAAATTATTATAGTCGCCTAAGTACAATATGCTACAATTACGGCATTTTAGGAGGCGCCTGCACCATGCTCAAGCCAGACACTTTTATCATTAAGGTAATCAACTGTCTTATAATATGCTTTTTGACATAAAGAGGTCTTTATAAAGTTTTTAAATTTATTGTCGGGCATACAAAGGACCGATTCAGGCAATTTATTATAAAAGCGTATACCTTCCCCCTTGAAAGAATGACTAACCTTGCCAAGTCGATAACACGGAGGGAGTAGTTTATTTTTATTACGTAGATTTCTGTCTGTAACGTCACTTACTTTAGTATAGCTAGATATATTTTTCCTAACATACAGTTATCAAATATATATTGGGAAGCTACAGTTAAAATATTAATATCTTTAAATCGCTCCCTAAGAGAATCTCTTTTACCTAAACAATAAATGGCACGGACTGCCCTCTTTTGTAATATAAAAATTGTTTCTATATCTGCTGCAGTTCCCCAAAGTAGTATTCCATAGGACATCAAGCTATGGAAGTAACCAAAGTAAACTAGCCTAGCAGTAGCTACATCTGTCAACTGCCTAATCCGTCTCACAGCATATGCAGCAGAGCTAAGCTTACTAGCTAAAATGGTGATATGGTCACCCCATTGTAATTTAGAATCTATTGTTATTCCTAAAAAGGTAGTGTTATTTACAAATTCTAACCTTTGGCTACCCAGCACGACATGGACGTTTGCTTGTCTGACATTGGGCATTGTAAATTTAACGCATTTAGTCTTTTCTGCATTCAACAATAGGTTGTTTGTAGAAAACCAATTTGAAATATCATTTAAAATATTATTAACATTATTCGCATCTGTACTATGCCGATTTACTTTGAATATAAGTGATGTATCATCCGCGAACATTACTATTCCAGCTTGTGCCTCGATCATGCAAGGCAAGTCATTAACATAAACCAAGAAGAGAAAAGGCCCCAGAATTGATCCCTGAGGTACGCCTATTTTGACCTTAGTTCCGTTTGACTTAACGTTGTTCACATGAACAGTCTGCAGCCTATCTGTCAGGTAAGATCCTAATAGTTCTAAGGATTTTTTGTCAAAACCATACCGACGTAACTTTAGCAAAAGTGTCTGATGGTCAACACAATCAAATGCTTTAGACAGATCGCAGAATACCCCAATGGCATCCTGCGATCCCTCCCATGCGTCGTAAATCAAGCTAACAAGGGTTACTCCCGCATCGGTGGTAGATTTTCCTCGAGTAAAGCCAAATTGCTGGCTGTGGAAAAGATTGTTGGTCGTGAAGTGGACTTGCATTTGATTTAGCATCACTCTCTCAAACACCTTACTCAGAGCTGGCAAAATAGAAATGGGGCGGTAGTTACCAAGTTCAGACTTAGATCCCTTCTTAAATAATGGTATTAGTCTACTATTTTTCATTAGGTTAGGGAATATACCTTCATCTACACATTCATTAAAAATTAGTGCCAAGTCAGATGCAATGATATCAATTACATTACTTATTAAGCTAACTGATATGCCCCAGTGATCTTCAGACTTTTTAATTTTGAGATTTTTAAATGCTTTCAAGATGTCACTGGGGTCTATATGTTTGAAGTTAAATTTAGATGAAGAACCAATATTACTTTCGAGAAAGGCCACAGCACTGTGGGCACATGAATTAACAGAAGAAGTTACTTTAAATGGAATGTTGGTAAAATAATCTTCAAATGCATTTACAATGCCTTTCGGAGAGGTTATATTCTTGTTTTCTAATTTAATTTTAGTAACAGTATCCCTCAATTTACATTTACCTGACTCTTTGTTTATAACTTTC
This sequence comes from Nudaria mundana, assembly GCA_963556515.1. NCBI lineage: Eukaryota > Metazoa > Arthropoda > Insecta > Lepidoptera > Erebidae > Nudaria > Nudaria mundana. The sequence goes on along the minus strand of OY748316.1, from coordinate 9,689,217 downwards.
CATGTTTCTTTTATTTTGTTAGGAGCCTCTATTATTTTCCTTTTGATGTGAATGGATTTAGCCTGTCTACATACTTTTTTGAATACTTTGGAGTAATTCCTAACATATTCAATGAAACTTTTATCAAATCTGTATCGTTTTTCTGCATATAGATCAAACAGCGTTCGTCTACTTTTATAAATGCCTACTGTTGCCCATTCACAAAATTTCGTTTTAACACTACGATTTTGGCATTTTTGTTTGAATGTGTCTGAAAAAGCATCAGATAATGTATCAAATAAACTATTATAATGGACTTTGTTGGTTACGATGAAGATGGCTACCGCATCTGGATTACCGATGGGGAAAGGAATAGACTCGTCCACTCCCGTGATGTAATTTTTAATGAGAAGCCGCTCCCAAATAGTGATGGTCACCCTGACTGTGGGCAACAAGACGCAAATACGAGGGAGTACTCACTGCGACTGCCGATGGACTACGCCATCAGGAATGAGGAACCGGCTGAACATGTAGAAGTTCATCATGATCCAGATCATATCGTACATGAAGGAGACCGTGAAGATGATCGGCTCTCAGACTCTCATCATGAACGTGGACTTGAGGGAGATAATTTGGAACTCGAAGCAGTCCAAGAAGACCACGTCCATGAACCAGAACCACATCATGAAAATCCAGAAGGAGACGAGTTCTATGATGCTGAATCGCCACGTTACAATTTACGCAATCGCGACGAAATACGACGGCCTGACAAATACGATGACTACGTATGCATAACAGAGACGTACCCATCGAATTTTGCTGATGCGATGAATCGGAACGATTGTGAAGAATGGCGCATAGCAATGCATAGTGAAATGAAGTCCTTAAATGATCTAAATGTGTGGACGGCATGTGATCTACCGAAGGGAAGAAGAGCGCTACCTTGCAAATGGGTTCTACGAACAAAAAGAAACCCAGACGGTTCAATAGGGGGCGGGGCCCCAAGTGATCTTTGTATACGTCCACGCCGTCCGCCCTGGACCCCAACCTGACCACCATAACGGAGTGGCAGGTTGGGTGACCGAACTTCAAAGATCCAGACTTGTGTGGCCAAAACGAAGTTATATTATTTGTAATGTCGGAGAAACCCGATACAGAGTTTGCTACCCCCGGCTCCGGCACTGCCCTCGCCAGGTCAGTGTCGGACCGAAACGACGACGCATCACACTCACGGACGCCGAACTTGCCCAGCGCTACGGAGGCTCGCGTCACGCTGCCAAGTCGCAGCGTGACGTCGACGCCTTCATGGTTTGATATGTCCATGGCTGCCGGGACTGACAGTGAGTCAGAGCCCGGCACCGTGGAAACGGAGACGGAGCCAGAGCCGGCGCGCTCTGTTTACCTGAAGAGGGGCCGTCAGAAGAGCGCGCTGGTGATGAAAACGCAGCCGGTGCCGAAGGACGGTCCGTCGACATCGGTGGTTTCCAGCGAATGCGAGGAGCCACCGGTCAAGGCGGTCCGAGTCCGGAAGTCCGGAAACGACACCAAGGGGCGGGCACCAAACCCCAGCATAACGGTGCCTTTCCTGCCCAGCGGTAGGGACAAAGAGGTGCCGGCCGCGCGAGGGCTGATGGGGGCTCTTGCCCGGATCGTTGACACCATGAAAGGCGGCGAAAACCTTCCGGGCAAGAAGAAGGTGGTGTCGGATGACATTGCCAAAGCTCACCTGTCCCTCGATGAGCTCCTCGCGCGGAGCATTTCCGAAGAGGAGACGAAGCTCAGAGACCAGGTAGCGAGCCTGGCTGCTGAGCTCGCCTCCTCCCGGAAGCAGACGGAGGCCCTGCGACAGGAGGTCGCCAACCTTACCATTTTAGTCAAGGGGCCTCCGGAAACCCAGAAGACCGGACCCTCACTGCCTCCACCGACGGCTAGACCGGCAGCCATGGCGACGCCCAGGAGTGCGCTCGGAGCGCCTCATGCATCGCCGCCGCAGACTGCGCCGACACCGATGCAGATTCTGGCGGCGATTGAGAGGCGCCTGGCGGTCCTTGAAGACCGGTCATACCGCCCCCCGCTGGCACGACCCGCGTTGTCGTACGCGGCTGCCGCCAGCGGGGCTTTCGCTCCTGGGTCCAATTCAAATAGGTCTGCTGCCCGCCCAGCCCCGCCCATGTCCGATTCACCAGCAACTCGGACACCGGCTAAGCCGGCCACGACGGCAAAGCCGAGGAGAAAAGGGAGGCCTGGCGCCACCCCTGCTGCTCTCGCGTCCCATTCTGCTCCCGCTGCACATCCTTCCAGAGAGGAGGGATGGGAAGTAGCGGGAGCGAAAAAGAAAAAAAGGCTGAAGAAGGCCGCCAAAAAAGTGGCTGAAGCCGCCGCGACGAAGGCGCCGAAGAGACCCCGCCCTCATCGCTCCACCGCCGTCGTCCTGACGGTGACGACGATGGGTGCAGAGAAGGGAGTGGGGTACGCCGATGTTTTGAAGAAGGTCAAGGCATCGGTGGACCTTAAGGCCCTCGAGATACCGGGGGGGGCTCCGGTGCAAGACTACTCGCACCGGGGCTCGCCTACTCGAGCTCTCCGGCGCCTCCAGTGGCCCCAAAGCTGACGCCCTAGCGGCTAAGCTGAGGGACACGCTGGACCCAGAAGCCGTCCGCGTCTCCAGACCCACCAAATGCGCTGCATTGCGCATCTCGGGCCTGGATGACGCGGCCACGACGGAGGAGGTTATTTCCGCCGTTGTGGAGGCGGGCGGCTGTCCCCATGACCAGGTGAAGGCTGGAGAGATCTCCTTCAGCCCCACCGGTCATGGAACGACAGTCGTCCAGTGCCCCGTCGCGGCGGCACTTAAAATTGCGGACGGACGGAGCCTCCTTATAGGGGGCTTCCTCAGGGCGCAGGTGCACCTCCTGCGTGCCCGGGAAACCAGGTGTTTCCGGTGCATGATGGTGGGGCACGTAGGAGTGCAGTGCGCAGTGGAAGACACCGTGGGTGATCGATGCTTCCGCTGCAGCCGGCCCGGTCACAAGTCCAACGCCTGTGACGCACCGCCTCGCTGCTACAGATGCGAGGCGGAGGGCAAAACGGCGGACCATCGGGTCGGCAGCCGTTCCTGCGCCGCTATGAGGCCAAAGCCTCGTCCGTCCGCTGGGAGCAGCGGGGGTGCCGCTACTGCGCGGCCAGATTCGCGGAGGGATGCTGATATGGACGTCCATTAATGGACACCCATATCCGCATCCTACAGGCGAACTTGAACCACTGCCGCGCTGCTCAGGATCTTCTGTACCAGAGCATCGCGCAGTGGTCCATAGACCTGGTCGTGGTCGCCGAGCCGTACTATGCCCACCCGGGAAGCCTGGTGGCGCAAGACGGCTTGGCCTGCATCTTTGGGGGGTCCGCCGCAAACACCTCGCGGCTTGCAATTATTGCAAACGGCCGAGGCTGCGTTGCGGCGGAATATGAAGGGGTGGCAGTCGTGGCCGCATACATCTCGCCGAACAACATTAACGACGCTCAGTATGAGCTATGGCTCACTGAGCTCGACGTCGTCTTCACTGCGTGTCGTCCTCGCCCTGTCCTTCTCCTGGGAGACTTTAACGCCTGGTCTACGGCGTGGGGCTCTCGGGTAACCAATGGCAGGGAGAGATTACTTGAGAACTGGGCCACTACACGTGGACTAGAGCTCCTCAACCGGGGGAATGTTGCCACCTTTTGGCGGTCGGGGGTCAGCTCGGTCGTGGACTTAACGTTCGCGACCCCTGCCCTCGCCCGCCGTATTATGGGCTGGTGCGTGGAGGAGGGTGTGGAGACGCACTCGGACCACCGATACATCCGGTTCGAGGTCGTCCCCCCACCTAACCTTCCACAGCCGGTACCGAATCCCCCGGAACCGCGTTGGGCGCTCAAGAGTTTAGACCGGGATGCTCTCCTGGAGGCATCCATCGTGCAGGCCTGGATTCCAGCGCCGGACAGGCCTGTTGACGTGGATGCCGAGGCAGAGTGGTTCAGGAGAGCCATGTCGCAAATCTGCGATGCGGCGATGCCTAGGGTTACACCCGGGCCGGCCAGGAAGCAGGTGTACTGGTGGTCGTCGGATATTGCACAGCTGCGTGCAGCATGCGTCTCCGCCCGCCGCCAGTACACCAGGTTTCGCCGGAGGCATCGTCGACCAGACGACGCGGCAGCCCGGGAGGCGGAGCTATATGCGTCCTACAGAGAGGCTAAGGGCACCCTCCAGAAAGCGATCACGCGGGCTAAGACGACAGCACGCGAGGAGCTCCTGGAGACCCTGGAGCGGAACCCATGGGGGCGCCCGTACCTGCAGGTCAGAGGTAAACTCCGACCGAGGGCGCTCCCACTGACCCAGAGTCTCCAGCCGGATCGGCTGGAGGGGGTCTTGGGCTCTCTGTTTCCGACGAGCGCGGAGGACCACATCCCTCCGAGCATGGCTCCGTCTCAGACGCCCAATGCGGATAGCAGCGAAAACGACGTACCCGAAGTCAGAGAGGGTGAGTTAGGAGCGGTGGTGCTTCGGCTCAGTCGCCGGAAAACCACCGCCCCTGGACCCGACGGCATTCCGGGCCGTGTATGGGTCCTGGCCCTCGAGGAACTCGGGCCTCGACTGAGGGGGCTCTTCAGCGCATGCCTCGAAAGGGGCCAGTTTCCCAAGGTGTGGAGGACGGGGAAACTGGTCCTGATCCGGAAAGCGGGGCGGCCGGTGGACTCACCGTCCGGTTACCGGCCGATCGTGCTGCTCGACGAGGTGTGTAAGCTCTTTGAGCGAATTATCGCGGAACGCCTCGTCGAGCATCTCACGCGTGTGGGCCCAGACCTGGCGGATAACCAGTATGGTTTCCGTCGGGGACGGTCCACCGTGAGCGCGATCATGCGCGTGAAGACCCTGGCGGAGGAAGCAGTCTCGCGGGGCGAGGTGGTGTTGGCGGTGTCTCTTGACATCGCCAACGCCTTTAACACCCTACCCTGAGTTGCGTTAGGGAGGCACTGGTATATCACAAAGTGCCACGGAGTCACGGAGGTAGAGCTCCGTCGTATTGTCAGGGCATATTTATCCGAGAGGGCTATAACTTACCCTAGCTGGCTCGGGCCAGCTCGGCGAGATGTCTCGTGCGGTGTTCCACAGGGGTCGGTCCTAGGACCTCTCCTGTGGAACATCGGATACGACTGGGTGTTGCGGGGTGCGTTGCCTGAGGGCGTCAGCGTAACTTGTTACGCCGACGATACCCTCGTCACGGCGCGGGGAGCAACGCACCAGGAGGCAACACTCAAGGTCACGACTGGGGTTGCTGAAGTCGTGGGTCGGATACGGCGGCTAGGACTGGACGTGGCACTGAATAAGTCCGAGGCTCTGTGTTTTCACGGACCTCGGCGCGGGCCACCTCCAGGATCCAGCATAAATGTAGGGAGCGTTAGCATCGGCATCGAGCCCTCCATGAAGTATCTGGGGCTCGTACTCGATGGCCGGTGGAACTTCGGACCACATTTCCGAAGTTTGGTCCCCAAAGTGACGGGGGCAGCAGCCGCGCTTTCGCGACTGATGCCTAACTTAAAGGGACCCAACGCTTCCTGCAGGAGACTGTACCTGGGTTCGTGCGGAGTATGGCCGTATACGGGGCTCCCGTATGGGCGGCGAGACTGACGGCCAATAACGCTGCTATATTGCACAGATCGTTGAGGACCTTGGCCGTCAGGACAATAAGAGGGTACCGCACGATCTCTCTAGAGGCTGCATGTCTCCTAGCCGCGACCCCTCCATGGGACCTGGAAGCGAGAGCCCTTGCGTCATTGTTTCAATGGCACAAGGAGGCGCTGGAGCGGGACCACAGGCCTGCGTCTCGAGAAATCGAGGCCCAGCGGTCCCATCTCCGCCAGGATCTCATGGAGACATGGAAGGTGCGACTTGAGCAACCTAAGTGGGGAACCACCACCATCGCGGCGGTGAGACCGATCATGGAGGACTGGCTGCAGAGGCAGCACGGTGGCCTCACGTACCGTGCGACACAGATCATCACCGGGCACGGAAACTTTGGTGGGTATCTGTTTCGCATGCATCGTGAGGTTACACCCGCGTGTCAACACTGCGAGGCTTCCGGCGAAGACACGGCATTCCACACGTTGGTGGAATGCTCAGCGTGGGCAAGTCAGCGCCGGGACCTCGTTGTGGGCCTGGGCGTGGATACTCTCTCACTGGAGACCATGCTACGAGCCATGGTCTCTAGCGAGAGCCAGTGGAACGCGGCCGTTTCCTTCTGCGAGCAGGTTATGCTCGTGAAGGAGACGGCCGGAAGGGCGAGGGAGCGTATCCTCCCCGCTGAGTTCCGAAGTCTGCGGCGAGGGCGCCGCATACGTGACTACGCCCAGGACCATCGACCTCCATGATCGGGGCCTGAGGACGATGGATTAGCAACCCACCGTCCTTACAGAAGCAGGCTAGAAGGGCTGCGTCATGTGGCGTGCACCCCATGCACGCCTTCACTCACCGACGCGGGATAAAACCCGAGAAAGAAAAAGGGTTGCCTCGTCCAAGATTTTGCACGCTTTAAAGAAAGCGTGCGGCTTGTGGCTGCGGCCGCACCTACGTCCATTGCCGAGTGCCCTCGGGATGCAGAAGCTTTGAATAAGGGAAAGTATTAGAGTTTGAGTTTGGTATTCAAACTCAAACATATTCAAACCTCTTTTGTATTCTGTTTTATATTTTTGTATTCGAAAAATGTGTCTGAAAAATTGCTGTTGTCAAGTCTGATCGATATAAAAGTTGTACATATTTCATGCTCTATTTTTATTAATTTATATTGGTATTTCTCCATCCTTCCACTGTTCGAAAAACAATATCACTTTCTTCCAGATTTTAAACTACATATTTCACACTTTCTATACATACTTCATATTCGATTTTAATAAACAACGTATAAAACAGTCTTTTCTAGAGAACGGTCTTACAAAAATTTTAATAAAATTCAGCTATTCTCCCAATTATTTCACTAATTACATTCAAAGAAAAACATTATTATTGAAATTGAAAATAACGATTAGACATCCACACCGACAGACAGTGAGTCAGTGACTCATGACATTTCATCAAGGAACGAGCGGGAAATTTATCCCCGTTTCATAATAGTTCTTTTTTGTATGTAGTTGCGACAGACTGTCGGTATCATCCTGACGATTCCTACGTATAAGGGCCCATGATAACTCCATGGTCATACCTCAATATTCTGATCTGTGGAGAAAGTAATGAACCATAAATAATTAAAAGTAAAATCGTGGAGTCTATATTTTTCATAATTTATTTTGGATGTCATTGACACAAAACAGTAACAAAGAGAATATTTATTATAAGTTCATGGATTTAGACCGAAAAACTGTAAAAAATGGAAAAAGTATTCGATGATATGAAAAATCAATCAAAAAATAACGTAGATAACATCGTCCAATGGTTTAAAGACGGTGCGTTAATATTTAAACTATCTATTCGCTCGATAAATAAGTAGTCCGAGACGCCCAGGACTTTAATTGTCTTTGCCACAGCGGCTGGCACGTAAGATTTTGTTGCCTTTCATCAACATTTCTTCGCAAGGCAACGAACAGGGTTTAAATTTTTTTCAATTGTTTCAATGTAAAAACCGCATCAAAATCCGTTGAGTAGTTTTAAAGATCTAAGCATACATAGAGAACGGATCGACTTTGTTTTATTCTATGTTATGATTATGATATTGTCTATTGTCACCGTAGGATTGTAGAAACCGTAAGATTGTAATCAATCGCTTATTTGCAGCTAAAATTATAGAAGCAACACAAGAAGGCGAAAACAAAGTACGTGCTCTTTTCGCCGGCGCTGATCAAAACAATATCCAATTGGAGAAATTCCAGGAAGTTGTTAAAGAACTGGCGACGGAACAGAAAAAACCGTTAGACGATGTGTCGAAGCAACTCGCTGCTGAAGGGCAAAAGTTCATGCAAAATATAATCGCCGGAGTTTCCGCGCTAAAAGACCAACTCACATTCAAATAACAGGCAAAGAGTCCACTCACATAAAGCCTATATAGTTGGTATGATCATTTGTCATGTTAGTTTATATTTAACTAATTGTTGTGAAATTACGGATAATAAATTGATATATTGTATCTGTTCGTATACCTCGGCACGCTATTCTAAACGACATAATTCGTAGGGCTCTTTCCACCGCAGGTCTTCTGGCCGTACGTGAACCAAATGGTTTAGCACGAAGCGATGGAAAGAGACCGGACGGTATGTCGTTGCTACCGTGGAAGATGGGAAGGCCTTTGGTGTGGGACGCTACATGCGTTGACGTTGACACCTTAGCACCTTCACACCTTCCAAGCACATCCGGATGTGCCGGCGCTACTGCTGCATCGGCTGAAGGCCTCTAACGGCGTAAATGTGCTAACCTAGCAGGTGATTACATATTTGAGCCGTTCGGGGTTGAGACACTGGGGTCATGGGGTCCGAGTGCTCGTCGCCTTTATAGAGACATTGCTAAACGCTTAATCGATGCTTCTCAGGACCAGAAGGCTGGCTATTTTCTGGCCCAAAGAATAAGTATCGCCATCCAACGTGGCAACACAGCCAGCATTCTGGGAACCTTCCCAGTCGGCAATGACGCGGAGGATATTTTATACGATATTTTGTAATGTAAATATTTTTAATATATAATTATGTACCTATATTTTGTATACTGTAATTCTTATTGCAAAAATTTATTGTATTAAGTAAGTAACTAAGTCTAACAGAGCAGACATTCTCACATACACACACAGATATCACGCCTATATCCCCGAAGGGGTAGGCAGAGGTGCATTACATACCCACAATTTGCCAGAATTTTAGTCCCCTGTGATACGGGACAAGCCTATTGCCGTCACCGGGCACATTTATAATGGGTTATGTCCAAAATGGCCGAATGAATTTAATAAAAAGTAGCAGCTGTATTGTAATTTTGAAAAAAAAATTGAAACCTTGCGATTAAATGTTGATTAAAGGCAACAAAATCTTACATGCCAGCCGCTATGACACAGCCAATTAAAGTCCTGGGCGTCTTGGACAGTCTCACACAACTAATATATTTTATAAGCAGTGAAGTATGCTAACTGTTTCTTAAATAAGTAAATAAGTAATATATAATTGATAGGCATCAGAGCCCTCTAGCCGTGTCTAAACGTAATTGCAACATTACCCACAGCCTACCAACTACCGGTAGATGGCACTGTATCGACGCCGTAAGTCGCGTTATTAACATTATATGATCACAAAATTAGATGTCTTGGGCTAAAGGTGTCTTGGTTCTCACACAACGTCATCTAGCCCAAACTAAGCTATAAGCTTTATATTGTTCTATAGGATCTGGACAACTGATAGACATACTTATAAATTTTAAATACATAATGAAAAACATCCAAACTCAAAAACAAACATTTGTGAATCACACAAATAAAAGATTCGATCCGGGAATCGAACCCGAGACTCCCGGAGTCGAGAGCCGATGCACTTCCGACCACGCCACCGAAGAAGTTGTGTTAAATATTGTCTATGTTACTATAATGTTTTAAAAAGTCACCTTGGTTATAGTAGGAGAGACGTAGAACATCGACCTTCACCCATCTGGTAACCAGGAGAGGCATTTTTTTCGCCACATACATATTGTTCACTAGTGGTCCCGGCGAACTTCGTACCGACTGAAATTTTACCTTTAAACCTTTCCTAAACTTTCAGAAATATTTCAAGACCAAAATTAGCCAGATCGGTCCAGGCGTTCTAGAGTTTTAGCGACACAAACGAACGGCGATTCATTTTTATTTATATAGATTAACTAACATTCCTATGATAACTTGCCTAACGCACAGTGTTCATGGCCATTTTTAACCTTCTGCCAAAAAAGGAGGAGGTTCTCAATTCGACTGTATGTTTTTTTTGTTTGTTACCTCATATCTTCGGACTGAGTGAACCGATTCAAGTGGTCCCATTTCAATATGGTCCCATTCCGAATGCATTCCGACAACTGTTTGGTCCCATGTCGGTAGTTTGTAGTCGGTTGCTGTGTCAATTTTTGACGTGTATTTTAATTGCTATACTGGCCCGGTAAACATATCACCGGGCCAGATAAAACGTTTTTGTTCCATCTGGCCCGGCGCCGGGCCAAGTCACCGGGCCAGATGGGATACAGTCATTGAAAATGAATTTTCTAAATTTACGCATAACGCGTGGTGTATTAGTTGCAGCATCTTGCTGGATACGTTGTGTGTATTATACTATGAATGTAGTTACTGATGATTGGAAAAGTGTGGCCTGGAGTTTTTATTGCCAGGTTCTTTTCTCTTTGGCTTCACCCGTGACCGTTGCTTTGCGAATCTGGCTTTAAATGTAAATTTTTATGTGCTGACGTTAATAAGTGTTATTTTATAACCTGTATTAATAAATGTTTTTGAGTTTGAGTTTGAAAATCTTTCCTCTTTATAACTAGTACGGGTGGTGTCTGGCTTGTGCTTCGCGCCGCACCGCGCCATAGGTAACCTATAACTTTGGACCCCTTAGGGCTAGGTCAAATTTTCGATTTTTTGGCTTGCCTCCAGATCTAGGGCTATCCATAGAGTGGTCAACCATCATTGGAGCATAAGCAGTTCTCGAGAGCTAAGGGGGACATTCCTCATTTCTATATATAAATATTAGTATAAATGAAACGAGAAAATAAAAAACAAAATGGAATTTCATATTATATTTAAACTTGACTAGAAATACAATATATATTCAGTTTGATTTCAAATCTCATTTTAAAATCAATGGATGTTACAATGTCAGGATGTCTGATCGTTGGATTTAAATTCTTTTCTTTGGATTGAATCGTAAATCATCAAAAAGTCGTATATTGTTGAGACACATATCACGCCTATATCTCCGAAGGGGTAGGCAGAGGTGCATTATACACCGACTCTTTGTCAGTTTACTGGACACTAGAAAATCCATATTCACTCCAATTACAAAAGACAGGACAGATGTTACATACACACTAAATATAATCTCTACAGTCTAAGTATGTCGATTAAAATCAGGCATACCTTATACCTACTTATAAATATCTAATTATCAAAATATTTTACAAACTATTTATTAGAATACTAGTACGGTGTCTGGCTTGTGCTTGGCGCCGCACCACGTCATAGGTTTTGACCTATAACTTTTGACCCATTAGAGCTAGGTCAAACTTTTGATTTTTTGGCTTGCCTCCAGATCGAGGGCTATCCATAGAGGGGTCAACCATCATTGGAGCATAAGCAGTTCTCGAGAGCTAAGGGGGGACAAAAATTACATTCACCATTTCTATACATATATTGATTACCTTAAGAACTTGTGTCAAAAATTGACAACAACCGACTTTAAAATACCGAGATGGGACCAAATTGTTGTCGGAATTGGACCAAATTGAGACACTTGTAGGATTAAAATTAAAAAAAAACAGAATCATAAAAAAGTACCTCCTCTTTTTTTGGAAGTCGGTTGATCGGCAGATGTATCATGTAGGTACCACTTGATTGACTTCGGACCATAAGATATCAGTGGGACCATTACACCCTATGTTTCAACTAATATATACTAAACTAGCTGATCGCCGAAGCTCCGCCCGCGTGATTTAGTTTACTCGTTCCCGGTTCCCGTGGGAACACATTACCGGGATAAAAAGTAGTCTATGTTACTCAGGGTGAATGTAGCTTTCCAATGGTGTAAGAATTTTTGAAATCGGCACAGTAGTTTTTGAGTTTATTCATTACAAACATACACACAAAGATGCAAATCTTTCCTATTTATAATAGTAGTATAGATATAGATAAAATTACTTTTAACCGACTTAAAAAATCGTCAATTCCCATAACCAGTAACCATTTTTAATAATATAACAGCTAATCTGCCTATTTCTTCTAGCAAACCTCCAAAATATATCAACCGATTTTCACAAATACGGCTAGATCGAATATGATAAATCTTGAAGTACTAACAGACGAACAAACGAACATAAGTACCTATTTCTTCATCTTAACGTTATATTTCAATGTGATGCTAGTTTTTCAACAAGTTCTTGTAGAGCCAATGCTTTTGTTAAACGTCTTCTGAAATCCTGGAAAAAAAATAACGATCTAAGAATCAATTTCGTTTATTCAGTTTAGGCACAAAAGAGCACATATGAATGTCGAGCAATATTATAAAAATACTAAATTAAGTACATAAATAACCATTAGAAAATGATTCTTTCGCTGGTTCGGTAAGTTGGTTCTCCTGAGAAGAGACCAGCAAGAAACTCAGGTAGATTATCCATTTTATAACGTTTAGCTCATGGTCCCATTGGACAGACACATAGATGGGTCCAACGGGATTTTTTAATTCTTATGTCTCCTTTGGCGGAGCCATTTACGTACATCGGATAGTTCTATTACATTAGACAGTCCCATTGAGCGAGCGAGCAAAGCGTATACATTTCGAAATTGGTAAATTTTTGCTTTCGTCTGTCTGTCTGTGTGTTCCGAGCTAGCTAGGAAACAGTTTGTATCCGATCTCCACGAGGCACAAGTATTTCTTTAAAAAAAAATGTAGTTAACTTTTTTTTAGATTGGCGGGAAAATGAAGCGATCTTTTAGAGTTTTCGAAACGAAAATCTCTTATACAACAGTAATGTCCGTCCGTGAACAACTTTCAACTCGAGAACGGTAAGAGCTAGAGACTCAGTGTAAACGCCAATCGACTCAGCATATGGTCAACGACCTCTAAAATGAACTTGACCTTTGACCTCTGATCTCAAGGTCAAGGTCAAAACGAGGTCAAATCGAGAACGGTAATAGTTAGAGACTCAAGACCAGCTGCAATCAACTCAGCATGGTCAAAGACCTCTAAAGTGATGTTGAACTTTTTTTTTTTGTTGAACTTCATGTAATTTTAGATTTTATGAAAAAACTTTCGAAAATTCTAAAATTTATGGCAATTTTTTAACTTGTCTTTTATCTATTACTTAAGTTATTTATATAGGTACTGTTTATTTTATTTTTTTTAATTCCGCGAGACCGCGGCCTCTCACATGTCTATTGCTGCGAGCGTCTCAGGCGACGCCAATTTATATACTGTACACTGCCCACATTATATCGTATATTTCTCTTTCCATCCAAAGGTTGCCTGGAAGAGATCGCTTATTAGCGATAACGCCGCCTTTTGTACATTAGTTTTAAGGCATGTATGTTATACGTTACTATTTATAGCTTGTGTACGATGTACAATAAGGAGTATTTGAAGGTAAAAAAAAAACAAATAAATATTCCCCCGCCAATTATAAAAAAAACACGATTTGAGTGGGAAAAAACCTTGTCACAATAACCGCCCCGTGACGTCATCAATCACTGAACAGTACGGATAACACAACAGTATTGTAGGTTACTCTACGTCACTATGACGTCACCAACATGGCCGCCAACCCCATTGTCATCTTGCGCGGCTTATAGTTTAAGTACTAATGAGGTAACTCTGACATGCCTATTTTTTTTTTTTATTACTTAGTTAAATATTTTCTTTATTTATTTATTTTTATTTATTTATTTCAATAATTAACATTTAAACATGGAGCAAATGGCGACCTACCGCTAAACGCGACAGACAATGCTATTGTGGACGACAATAAGCGTATTAGTTTAGAACTGTGTCACAGTTATTGCCGCCTATTAAAGACACAGGATGACTAAATAAAGAAAAAATCAGCCAAGTGCGAGTCGGACTCGTGCACAAAGGGTTCCGGATCTAAACGGCAATAAATCACGTTTGTTGTATGGGAGCCCACTTAAATGTTCTATATTTAGTATTTGTTGTTATAGAGGCAACAGAAATACAACATTTGTGAAAATTTCAACTTTCTAACTATCACGGTTCATGAGACACAGCCTGGTGACAGATGGACGGACAGCGAAGTCTCAGTAATAGGGTTCCCGTTTTGGGTACAGAACTTATAAAAAGGCCAAACCAATTACCTGATATAAAAGATGTCCTTTTAAAGGTACTCTCGAAGCGAACATGTCTTTCGTCATGAGACACAACGCCTTCCCGTTCATTGGGAATCGTTCCGGTAACCCGCCACGACGGGAGACCCACGTGCCGACTTCCGAACGACCCCAGGTTCTTGGGTCTGTGACAAAACAATAGTTTTATTAGAAACTACATTTCCTCGAGAACCACTCTATGGATTGGTGAAACCCGCATCAAAATCCGTTGCGTAGTTTTAAAGATCTAAGCATACATTGTTAAGATTAGATGTTGAGACTGATGACGAAGTTGTCTCATTCCCAATTCCCACGGGAAGACATTACCGGGATAAATAGTATCCAATAGCATTCAGGGATAATGTAGCTACATATCAGTAAAATAATTTTTTAAATCGGTTCAGTAATTACGGAGCGTAGGTATAGTGTGATGTGGGTCGAATCAAATTATTCGTGTGAAATAAAATGAAATGAAATTATTTATTTATTTGTATAGGTCAATAAATGGCTCTTACAAACGTCAGTAAGTACTTAAAATAAAAAATGTCATTGCTTCTATATTTACATGTACTGCCAGATTCGCAAAGCAATAAGTAGAACCGAGAGAAAGAACCTGGCAATAAAACTCTCGGTCACTCTTTTCAAATAATTGACTCATTTACACATTTTCTTAAGACTAAATGTGGACGAATGTACATTGGTCTCGTGTCAAAATCAAAAAGAGTGTATAATACAACAAAAAAATTATTATAGTCGCCTAAGTACAATATGCTACAATTACGGCATTTTAGGAGGCGCCTGCACCATGCTCAAGCCAGACACTTTTATCATTAAGGTAATCAACTGTCTTATAATATGCTTTTTGACATAAAGTGGTCTTTATAAAGTTTTTAAATTTATTGTCGGGCATACAAAGGACCGATTCAGGCAATTTATTATAAAAGCGTATACCTTCCCCCTTGAAAGAATGACTAACCTTGCCAAGCCGATAACACGGAGGGAGTAGTTTATTTTTATTACGTAGATTTCTGTCTGTAACGTCTCTTACTTTAGTATAGCTAGATATATTTTTCCTGACATACAGTATGTTATCAAACATATATTGGGAAGCTACAGTTAAAATATTAATATCTTTAAATAGCTCCCTAAGAGAATCTCTTTTACCTAAACAATAAATGGCGCGGACTGCCCTGTGTGATCCACAAATGTTTGTTTCGGAGTTTGGGTGTCTTCTATGTATATTATGTATGTATTTAGAAATATATAAGTATGTTTATCAGTTGTCTAGATCACATAGCACTAGCTTACATAGCTTAATTTGAACTAGATGACGTTGTGTGAGAAGGTCCAAAAATATATATTCATTATTAATGTAAAATGCGTGAGGATTTTAATCTTATGACATAATCCACTTAGCCTTTTTCTAACCCAAATAGGGGTTCAGTCTAACTGCTAAGCAATCTTCAATCCTCATTCACCGAGCCTTTTCCCAACTCAGTTGGGGTCGGCTTTCCAGTCTAACTGATCGCGGCTGAACTTCGATATGTTCCGTGAAGCGACTGCCATATGACCTCTACAACCATGAGCGATATCGAAGTTCTGTAGTTAGACCACGAGGATTTTTGATTTAGGGCTCCAACTGCCGGTTACGACTACCATAGATGTTCGTATGACATACGTATCGACCTACATTATAGAATACCCCCAAACTCCGAAACAAACAGTGTGAATCGCACAAAATTAATATTACTAGGTATTCGCTGGAACGCAGGCGGTTACATTGAAATAATTAAGACGGAGAACCCTACCAATCTCTAAAAAATAAAAAAAATATAAAATTAAAAAAAAAAAAATTCAACAATGGCGCGAGCCAACAATATACTCTTAAAAGCTGCATTTAAAAATTTAAATTTCGTGCGCTAGGCGACAATCATTTTTTTTTAGCACTGTCAAGGGCATGTTTCTTTAATTCTTAATAACTCAAAAACAATAAGAGCTACATACACCAAAAACTATACAACAAAGCACGTTAATGTGTTCTATCTGCAGCCAAATTTCAAGTCGATTTAAAATTCGGTTTAAAATTGCGACCGGTATCGTTTTACATACATTTTCGATTGGGACCATCTTAGGGAAGACTCCGCTGCGCTCCGTCTTAATAAAAACTAGTTATCCCGACGAACTTTGTATCGCCTCAAATAAAAAAATAATTGCGCCACTACGTATTAATGTGCGGCTTAGAGTATAGATACAGAGCCATCTACTAACAGCTAAGGAACTATTAGCTTACCTAAAGGAAGGTCGTCTTCTTGCAGTACCCTGAGGTCGAGGGCATCCCAGGCTGCGTGAGGAGGTGGGACCCTGTCACAGCGTGCTTGTGTCGGCATATTGTCTATGAGTTATACTGAAAATTAAAATATACAAAGTTTGATTATACATTATTAACGGACGCACACGACTTCTAGCTGTTGATAATTATATATTAAAACCTTCCTCGAGAACCAATGTATCCATTGGTGAAACCGCATCAAAATCCGTTGCGTAGTTTTAAAGATCTAAGCATACATAGGCCCACATAACATTGGGCTGTTTTTAATTGTATTATAGATTTCAATTCGTTATAGCCCTTCCCTTAACTAACCGGACACATAATAATACAACAAAAATCGGGAAATACACATCCACAAATAGTTTAATGAATAAACACCATTCAAGATGCGGATATGGCGGCCATTTTGCCACCGGAAACGGATGCGGCGTCCGCTAATACTACAAAATGTAAAGTTATTATGTAATTATGAAGGATTGATGTTGGCACTATGGGGATTCGTATCGAATGTTTATTGATAGGTTGTTACGTATTTGCTGTACTAATATCATAAAGAGGAAGATTTTATTGTTTATTCGCAACTCCGAACTACCAACAGTAACTACTGAAACGATTTGGAAATGTTTAATTTTTATGTTTGTTACCTCATACCTATGGACTGAGTGAACCGATTTTGTTTTTTTTTTAATTAAAGCTAATACTTCCCACGTAGTTCCATTTCAATTTGGTCCCATTCCGACAACTATTTGGTCCCATTTCGGTAATTTGAAGTCGGTTAGATGTGCTTTGCTTAACCTTTGCAATATGTTAACCTACTCGGTTAACACAAGACATATACGTTTCGTATTTTATTAGGTATATGCTAGATAAAATTTAATAGGCTACATAAATCTGATACCATTCTGATACAGATAAAATTAATCTCTTTATAATCTAAATTAGGACACACGAATAAAAAAAATAGAATGACAACAAAACATACGTAATATCTTCGTCAACGTCAACGGATAATACAAAAAAATACCGACAATACGTTCCTTTTTTGAACCGGGCGGAAGTGTCGATTTCGATTATGGCGCGTCCGCCCGTTTGGCGGGAAGATGGCGCGCGGGCTTCCGTTCAATACAACAATATTTTTTTTTTCGTGAAAACATTTTATTTCAACTGGTGCGTTATCAGACAGATGTTTGTTGGCATGTGGGCTCCCGTTAGAATTTATATTTGTTCTGTTTACTCGACATGTGACAATCGTCTTGTATAGAGCACGGCCAGTCGGTAAAACTCTTGGCAAATGGGCTCTGAAAACCAGCGCTGTTTTACAATAGCATTAAGCTGAGAGGGTGCCTAATTACTGCATTTGTATGACACTTGATGTCTTTAGGGGCTGGTGTATGGGTGCCGAACTCCCACTATTTTATATTATATCTTTCGTTTTGTGTTTGCCACTTTTTTGTTTTGTGCGGAATTGTGTACCTACCTAGTATCTATTCTATTGTGTCATTCTGTGTTCAAATTAAACGTTTTTCTTTCTAAAAAGTGGTTCAGTATATTTATTAAGAACTTTGAACACAAGTGATGGTAATACACCTGCTGCATCATGAACCAGACATGGGTTAAATAGTTAAAGTCCCTTCAAAAGGCTTGAAGTAGGAGTGAACACTTGAACTCATAAGTAATAGAATATACAATAAAACTGTCGGGCATAATGTAGCGCTGTCAAAAGCTTTCTGCACGACCACGACGTGTATCTAACGCCACTGGTTAGAGCCTTGTCCTACTAGCAGGTGGTGGGACACCTGCTTACAAGAGACTGCAATAAGCTGCGGGTCGTTCTAACTAAATAAATACCCACTTTATACCGTAACGGGAGTTCGGAAAGAAACTTCATCAAGCATAGACTGCGACGTGATTTTTTTTAACTGTCCGCTTTGCCATGCGCCCCCGATGTATACCTCAGGGCAACGATAACCTCAGCGCTATGACTATGGTAATGTCGGCTAAAGTCAATTGATATAATATTCAGATAATTGCTAAACACTTAATCGATGCATCGCAGGTTTTCTATTTTCTGGCCCAAAGAATAAGTATCGCCATCCAACGTGGCAACACAGCCAGCATTCTGGGAACCTTCCCAGTCGGCAATGACGAGGAGGATTTTTTGCAAGGCTGTGTATCATCTTAGCCTATTCGACGCCTACTGCTGGGCAAAGGCCTCCCCCAAGGATAGGGGAATTCAGATCATAAACGGCGCTGGCCAGGCGGGTTAATATAGTTTTGTGTCGAGTTTTCCTTCTCAAGGCC
This sequence comes from Nudaria mundana, assembly GCA_963556515.1. NCBI lineage: Eukaryota > Metazoa > Arthropoda > Insecta > Lepidoptera > Erebidae > Nudaria > Nudaria mundana. Next base: position 9,670,566 of record OY748316.1, on the reverse strand, counting down.
TGGGTTGGGTGTGTCAGGGGTAACTTCTAAAGTGTCAGTTATTTAAAAAATAAACCCACCGCAAGCCTTATGGTGAACTATGACGTCTGCTTTACAGCCGGAAGCCAGGTGTAAGGAAGTTGCTGGTAGCATGGTTGGCTAAAGGTGTATTGTGTGGGGGATGATGTATTTTATTTAAATTAACTTCCGAATAATATCTATTATTTGGATGGCCCCATGTAATAGGCGACTGGTAACTTTTTCCAGCATCCAAAACTTAAGTAGTTTTTACCCGACTGCGTCAGCGAGGGTTATTGTAAGGAAAATGTTAGTATGCATATTAGCTTACAAACAATCTTATGTTATCTATTACTTAACTAGCGGACTACCGCGGCTTCGCCCGCTTGAAATAGTTTTACGGTTGCTAATTTCCGCGGGAACACATTCCAGGTTTAAAAAGTCTCGTTAAAATCGGTCGAGCCGTTTCAGAGATTAGCCGGAACAAATAGACATACAGTTTCTTATTTACTATTATGCATTAAGTAAAAAGTTGTTAATTTGAAATTACAAACAGAGGCTTAAATTTTGTCTATCTGTATAGATGTTTGGATATTAACAAAGTCGCTCCACAGATCTTTTTAACTACGTAACGGATTGTTAAAACAGTTAATCACAAATAAATAGAGTAGTTCAAGAGGATGGTTTATTTTTAACTAGCGGACGCTTAGGGCTTCGCTCGCTTGACAAATTATATACTAAAACCTTCCTCGAGAACCACTCTATCCATTGGTCATAACCGCATCAAAATCCGTTGCGTAGTTTTAATTATCTAAGCATACATAGGGAACTCCTACATCCTACATCGTGCAAAGGGACTAGCTAGTTTTTAAGAAATGCTCTACTTGCAAGAGCATGATTACTCAATCAAGTAGACCACAAAAACTCCGAACAATCAATGCAAAATGAGGTCGCACTTTCAACCGATGCGATGATGACTAACACTTTTTATTAACGTTTTGTAAGTAATTGCAGGACATATATAAAACTGCTCACCAAATATTGTTTAGAGTATTTGATCTTCAAGAATGTTGTAACCTACTTATAAAATTGGTGATTGAGATACAATGGCCTTGAGAATTCTGATACAAGGTGGAATGACAACCTTGTAAAGGTAGCGGGAAGCCAATGGATGCGGTTAGAACAGGGTCGAATATTGTGACGATCTTTAGGTCACTTATCAGTCTCTACCTGTTGCGAATTAACTTTTTCTTCTTCTTTTAAAAGTGTAGCTCCATCGTGATGATTTTGGCAATGTCAAGGTAATGCTTGATAGTCCCGCACAGAAGAACTAGTTACTCCGAACTAGCTACAGGTGCGGGACAAGATAAGAAACGTTGTTCGTCTGGTGAGCGTCTGGTACACGGTTTTTGCGGAGCGTCAGAGGTAACCTAATAAGCCACCAGACACGCGCTTGCAAAAACTAAACTCCCCTTTGCGAATCTGACAGTAAATGTAATTATAAATAGCATCATTCATAAGTGTCAACATGCGATCTAAATGAATTTTAAATTCACATTATTTTTTGCCATCTATTTAGTGAAATATAAGAAATATTGGTATGATTCCAAAGAAGCGGCAATTGACTTGTCGAGATAGGGGACCAAAAAATTTGTGACTCGTAGGCAAAACCTAATATAATAGTAGGCTTGCCCCCTCAGTAAGAAAGACGCAGATAATTGACTTAGGGGCGAAGCGTCTAAGTACATTTTGAAACCATACCTTCTCAATTTTGCTTTCGTCTGTCAAGGTATGTGTGTTCTGGGCTAACAGAGAGGGGGGAGAAGGGGGGACAAAAAGCTCAAATAAAGGTTTTAATTGTCGCAAGGTCTACTGTTTGACCACACAGGCGACTACAAGCCTCTAGATAAATAGTTCGGCAAATTACATCCGACATTACAAGACGAGGTATTATAATTAAATACTAAACAATAAACATCCTCTTCCTCATTACAAACGTATCTGATTTAAAAAAAAATCCAAGACGCTCATTGTTTTTGGCACATATTCACACCGGAAGTCGGAATGCGCGGGAAAGCGCGTTAATGGCGGGAAGACAGAACACAATGGTATCATTACGTGTGGTGGTACCGACGGTTTCGTTTCACACAGAATAGAAAGCTAAATAATTATGGTTTGGAATAAAATTACGTTGGTTGAAAACCGTGAAGCGTGGATTTATGCCTAAATACTTCTTATCACAGGCTAGCTTAGATAGGTAGTTGATCACGGCGGCTCCCTCCACGTTTTTTCATTCCCGATTCCCTTAGGAACATATTACCGGGATTTTGTTGTATGGGAGCCTCCATTAAATGTTTATTACATTCTGTTTTTTAGTATTTGTTGTTATAGAGGCAATAAAAATACATCATCTGTGAAAATTTCAACTTTCTAACTATCACGGTTCGCGAGATACAGCCTGGAGACAGACTGACGGACGAAGACGGACGGCGAAGTCTTAGTAACAGGTATCCTATTTTACCCTTTGGATACGGAACCCCTAAATTTAGCATATTTTGCCCGGGGGATAATGAGGCTACATATATATCTACACTACTTACAATTAAATAGTGCACTTTTGTAATAAAAACTGCCCTCTCTCTTATTTCTTACGTGCAATATTTTTCATCATAATTTCTAAATTGTTTAAAATAACATTGAACTAATTTTAGATTATGGCATCATAGTTTTTTTGCCAAGACACTTCATTTAGTAATCAATTTATCGCAATTTCACGGATCGCTGCGTTTATTTGAAAAAATTGTAATGGCGAAAGAAAGCTTCTAAAAATAGAGGTTCTCAATTTTTTTTGTCTGTTGCCTCATATATCGTGACTGGGTGAATTGATGTTGTTTTTTTTTTAAATTGAAAGCTACTAGTTTCTCGAGGGGTCCCATTCCACCAATTATTTGGTACATACCATTCCGGTAATTTGAAGTCGGTTTTTTGGTCCCATTTCCGTAATTTGGAGTCGGTTTTTGGTCCCATTTCGGTAATTTGAAGTCGGTTTTTAACCCACGTCCAAAAAAGGAGGAGGTGTTTTGTATACATGACGGAGGTGTTTTGTATACGTGACGTGTTTTGTATACATTATTTGTATAGATAGATAATTTATTTAATTAGCACGAGTGGGCTGCCAAGACGTGACCTCTTACTTATTTACCTATGTTTTTAACTACTTATTCTTTCTGAATTTTCCCTTCTTTTCAAAAGATATAGGAGTCCCAAATACTTAAGATTTATACTGCCTTTTATGGTTTACAAACATTATTAGTTCTACCTAACATATTTCTCACACAGGCACTTAAACTTGAGAACCTTAGAGCCAAATTATTAAACAGGCAAATTATTTTAAATAAAATTGCACTGTACTTACCTAAAATAAACAATAATCCTCTTATTTCTTATTCACGTTGATATAATTATTTTAAACACCAATGCTCTCACAGTAACACACTTATTGATTTTTTCACATACAAATATTTTACGATAAACACATTTAAAAATTAAATTTTTACTGCACACAACCGCTCGTGACCCGCGTCAATCGTGGAATGAAAATGAATGAATGCCAGCCAGCCAATCAAACCAACGAAACTGAATATCGAATCGAATGTCTGACTGACATGACAGAGAAAGCACAGACACTGAGATGAGACAACATTATTCAAGGCAACAGAGGAATGAATGCAATGCATGACGCGCGCCATTAATTACCTGAAAGTTTCGAGACGAATTACACTTTATCTTCATGATTAAATAAAGTATATTTTTATTTAAAGAGTACAATTTATGCATAAGTATAACGTTCTGATCTGTGAAAATGATGAAATAAATAATTGCAAGCATGCGCTGTTATCAATGTCATCTAAAACTACAGCTTTTCTTTTCTTCTGGTTGTAGACCGGTAAGAGTAAAAGAGAATAAAAGAGAAAATCGATAGTAGGTACTAAATATTTATCATTTGTTTTTCAGCATGTAGCGGAAACTAATCGTATCATTCAAATCCACATAATTTCTCGTTAGGAAAACAACCTAAATTGAACTGATGTATAAATAAATATAGACTTTATATCGGTTTATTAAAGTTAGGTATTGCTAAAAGATTTCTTGCAATTTACATATTTTAAAATGTGTCTATTTGGTAATTAAGGATTTACGTTTCCGACGATAATTTTCGGTTTCCCGCGCAAATACTTTTTTTTTTATTGCTTACCGGATGGCGGGTGCAATTTGGGACGACCTATTCCATGCTTAAATATTAATTATGTGGTTCTTTTTTTAAACAGCCTCCCATTAGCCGAATAGGGTTGTTTATTCTTCCGGAAATGACGATGTAATCGGTGGTAATTTGATATTTTGTTGGTTATATTTTTTGTAACGAAAATTGTGGAGACAGAATTTCTTTCCCTCCATGAATGAACTTCCTCTCATTTTATACATGGTATTAGGTCTTAGAATTACTTGATTTATTTGATTGAGCTATATAGCTAGGTATCTTTTTTACTTGTCTGGAGCCCACGGGAAAATATATCTTAGGAAGACATGTTTTATGTCACATTCCTGCAATAAAAAATAACCATATAGAAGTCCGTAAGTATAACAGTTATCTGGCGATGAAAATTCCGTTTAAATCGGTCCAGGCGTGTCAGAATTTAGCCGGAACAAATACAGTCAAATACTTACGTAGATAGACTCATACAAATAGATAGATACCTATATAATTATTTGTTATCGAATTTACTATAATATATACGCCAAAAAATGACACAGCAACTGACTTCAAACTACCGAAATGGGACCAAATAGTTGTCAGATTGGGACTAAATTGAAATGTCCCATTCCATGTCAATGTCCCGCTTGGGAAGTAGTAGCTTCCCAAATTTCAAAATCGGTTCAGCCAGTTCGAAAATATGTGGTAACATAAATAAAAAAACTTACTAAACGAATTGTGAACCTCCTCCTATTTTGGAAGTCGGTTGAAAATGTTATAAATTCTATTTTCTGATGAAAAGATTTTAACATGAAATTACAAACACAAGAATCAATTAGACATCTCCTTCAATGTCATTTTATTAGTGTAGATTATTGTCTCATAAGTTATATCACAGAATAGGGAATAGTACTTACATACAGAACTTGGACTCCGACGTTAATTAAAGCACATTCTTTTGTTAACAGAGAACATCAATCGAACGTTAGGGTTGTCAGAAAAGTACCAACCAGCATAATTTGACCAATAATTATGACGTTAATGCCTCAATATCAACTCTATGGTCAATGCCGTGTCACAAACAAGAGACAACCCTTACTGATTTACAACTTCTAGTTGTCGCTGACGTCACGTATTTTTTGCGGTTATTATGCGAGTGACATAGTTCGCCCGCAGGAGAAATTATATACACAGAAATCTTCCTCCAGAACCACTTTATCTATTGGTGAAAACCGCATTCAAATCCATCGTGTAGTTTTAAAAATCTAAGCATACATACGCGCAAAAACATCACGATTGTTGTATGGGAGCCACTTTAAATGTTTATTATATTCTGCTTTTTAGTATTTGTTGTTATAGAGGCAACAGAAATACATCATCTGTGAAAATTTCAACTTTCTAACTATCACGGTTCGTGAGATACAGCTCAAGACAGACGGACAGACAGCGAAGTCTCAGTAATAGGGTTCCCGTTTTACCCTTTGGGTACGGAAAAAACATCCTTAAAGTTTTAAGTAATTGACTCGTAGACTCTTATATTACAGGAAGTCAAATGCAATTTCTTTTGACAAATAGTTAGAGTAATAATTCAAAAGGGCCTTCACACTTAATTGTATGTATTTATGTTCATTTCTTTATAAGTTCGTCAACGTCGTAATAATATACAAACAAAAACAAGGAAGGAAGCCTCTACCATCCCCCGGGAAACGATAAAAAATGTTTTATAGTTCTTATTATATAACAAAAGTCTTAACAGATACAGAGTCATATTGTTTATGCTGGACATCCGTTTCAAGAACTGTTTCCGGACGTACGGGTAAACGTCAGGCGATTCTTTTTTAATAAATGGGGCGACCGTATGTCTAAGGACATGATGGTTTCTTATAAAAATGTATTGTTTTTTTTATAACGAAACGTTTGTTAAATTGTATAGGTACTACTCGTAAAAATACCTTCCTCGAGAACTACTCTATTCTGGCGTAGTGAATTAAGTTTATTGGTCGGACACTTTATTTGGCAGAATCTCATCAGAGTGCAGATGAGCTTGACTTGGATCACTGAGATGTTGAAAGCGCTTTTTAGCGGCCCTGTGCACAAATATTTAATCAGATTTAAATATTTAATCTGGGACACCATGGCCTTTCTTGTAGCAGAAGCACAGGCCGTATACCTCGGCACGCTATTCTAAACGACTTAATTCGTATAGGGCTCTTTACACCGCAGGTCTTCCGGCAGTACGGGAACCAAATGGTTTAGTACGAAGCGATGGAAAGAGACCGGACGGTATGTCGTTGTTACCGTGGAAGATGGGAAGACATTGCTAAACGCTTAATCGATGCTTCTCAGGACCAGAAGGCTGGCTATTTTCTGGCCCAAAGAATAAGTATCGCCATCCAACGTGGCAACACAGCCAGCATTCTGAAAACCTTCCCAGTTTGCAATGACGCGGAGGATTTTTTAATGTAAATATTTTTAGTATATAATTATGTATATTGTAATCCTTTTAATCAGATTGATTTGTTTTGAACATTTACTTTATTAAGAACTAGCTGGTTACCGTGGCTCCACCCGTGTAATTTTGTTTTCTCCGTCTCAATTCCAACGGGAACACAATACTAGATAAAACATCGACTAAGAGTGCTCGCGCACGAAGGATTCCGTACAATTATCTATAAAATTGCAAAAAAAAAAAGATTGTTGTATGGGAGCCCCCTCAAATATTAATTTTATTCTAGTTTTTTGTATTTGTTGTTATAGAGGCAACAGAAATACATCATCTGTGAAAATTTCAACTTCCTAACTATCACGGTTTTTGAGATACAATGGTCTTAGTAAGAGGGATTTGGCTTTTACCCTTTGAGTACGGAACCATAAAAAGTAGTCGATATCACTCGGGGATAATGTAGCTACATATACCACTTATTAGTGTTGTTTAACCTTCGACTGTTAATCAGCAGGTGTATCATTTATAGATAAGGTCATCTGTTATATTATAAGTATCATAGAAATCAGTTATAAGAATTGACTGTATAAAGCTTAAAACACACTGGAACTTCACATAGTCACATACGACGTATGCCACGCGACTTGGGAAACAGCGACACACTGGTACGACGTCTTACAAAGTCTAGGGTCTGACGTATACGTTATCTTATGCGCTATGACACTTTAAACGTGTGTGACAGCGTCGTACGCGTAGGATAGCATGAGAACACACGAGTCTGGCGTGGGGACGCGTAAGACAGCGTGATTGACCCGTGTGTTTGTTATCATACAAATTGTTTGTACAGGCCAGATCCAGTTCAGATGTCATAATGTGTGGTGTTGGGAAACCAACATGTAATTTACCAACGGTATGGTCAAATTGACCTTTAGCCATATCGGTGTTAGTACATAAGAACGTGTGTGGTGGCAACACTGCAGAAATATGTATCCGTTCCCTCTTCTCTCGTGTACGTGGTTCAATATCGACGTGTGAAAGTTGTACGCTGTTGTTTCACTGGATCTGCCCCTATCTACATCATAATACAGTCCACTACAACTCCATCTGGGCACGGCTATTAGGAGAAGGCTATATTTCCTCCCTATGGCCACATTTTCCTACAATGGTATACGTCGTATGTGAAGGATAAGTTTGCCCTTGCTTTAAATATCATACCTTAGTCACGCTTTGTTTTTTCTGTCAGCCTGCTCGAATATGACAATGCTGCATTATATTCCTTTGGTTTGTAAACATTAAATCCTATACCAATACATTCTAACAAAACGTGACCTAACATTACAACTGCTAGGATGTGTTATTTATATAATCGGACACAATAATATAATGCAAAAGAGGACACCGGACGGCCTTTGTGGCGGCCGGAAGCCGGACTTACCGGATATGGTCTGTAAACACCTTTACAAATTTTTCAAATTTTAAATCTTTGGAATTGGAACTCGTGTGCGGCTGAATGATTCTGTGTGGATACTCGTAAAATGTCAGAATAGCACGTTTTTGATATTACGATTTTATTAAAAAGAAAAAAGGAATCTTCAGTTCTATTCGTTTTTCTTTGGCGCTGTGCGTGCTAATCCACTTAGATAATTTTTTTAGAGAGACTTCACGTCCAACAGAACTTCTTCTTGGTCCCAATAGTATTCTTATATCTGTGGTCCCACGTACCTACTTTATTGGAGGCGAGTCTGTCTGTCTGTTTCAAACACTTTATAAGTATACCTCGTGTTTATTGACTGAGGGAGCGAAGCGACCGAAGTCTCCGTTTCAACTTGCAGACTGAGGAGAATTTCTTTCGTCTGTACACATCTCTACATCTCTACATCTACGGGTTCTGTCAGATCATGTTTGAGGCCGTATTTATCAACCGATTTGCATGAAACTTTACACACACACACACTCCTTGCTTACAATGAATAACATGTGAATGAATTTTTTTTGCATTGGATGAAAAATGAAAGAGATAATAAAGAAAATTAAAAAAAAAAAAATTCTAAACAAAGCTCCCGAAGTCTACGGTCTGTCAAGAATACAATCCGTAACCATAGCAACCCATATAAATAAAATCAACACTCATGCAAATAAATACAATTTAAGAATACACAAAGCCGCTCCCGAAGTCGACGGTTCACAGACCCACTAGTTGTTAGCAGGTGTACCACTAGAAGGTAAGGTTGGTTTGGACGTAAAGATCTTAGTGGGTCCACATTATAAAATATCGTTTAAAAAATTCTCCGCGTCATTGCCGACTGGGAAGGTTCCCAGAATGCTGGCTGTGTTGCCACGTTGGATGGCGATACTTATTCTTTTGGGCCAGAAAAAAGCCAGTCTTCTGGTCCTGAAAAGCATCGAATAAGCGTTTAGGCATTTTTTGGCATCGGTCTTGCATCGCACCTCGGAATCAATCAGTGTATTTGACAAAATTTTCCTGACTAATTCTTCGGTGCTATGGACCGACGACAGAAATACTGGCAGACTAACATCTTTTATTATTGTTTAAATTTGTTATTTTTTGGTCTATTTAGGAAACAATGGCCGTCTTAGCTTCTAACCTTAGTCCGTTGAGAGGCACACAAACATTTTTTTTCGTCTTTTAAAATTTATTTCACAGCATTAAATTCTATTAGTGGTAATAGGATATTCCCAACCTACCCATAAAACATCTTCCGACAAAAAAGGATCTAATAAGCGTGATCAGTGCCGACACACGTCCAATAAAAAAAGACGGAAACGGCGGGATTGAGCGCTCCAAAAAAATGACACTGTGCCACAATTGGCTTTAAATAGGATCTTATTTTTGTCACCATTCTTGCGTAAAGCCGTGTGCGATGAGGGCGATGGTTTATTTTAAATTTTAACGTCGAAATGAGAAATTGCGTGCATCCGTTTAGGTTAGCTGTCACATTTTGACAGGTGGGTGTTTATGCAAAAAATACAGGATGTGCTAAACATTTTTGAAATTGTTTTTATTAATTTCGAGAAGGTAATTAGTACAAGAATTTAATATTGGATTTGGATGACCCAACAAGACATGAGTTCAAGTAATCCCTATTTTTTTTTAATCTTGGCCTTAATGTCTTACCCGACGTCCCACCCGGGTACTCCCTCGGCAGGACAAGCTCAGGGCAGATATCCCTCGAATCAGACCTGGCGGCGGACTATTGCTGCAGAACCGAGGGCATTAGGGAAGACTTGGAGCAAAATCGTTCGGGACATTCGAGGGGAAATAGGACTTTAAGTCAAGCCAAGCCAGTTATCGACAAACTCAAATAACCTACATGACGTGAATTTATATTTATAAAACTCTAATAAGTAATAACTCAATGCTATTCCTTTTGAAATAAACAAAAATATTTTCTGAGCCATCGAATTGACAAAACGCCACCAAAATGTTACGGCCCCTGACATGCCTTGTTTCTTTTTTTTTTAACCAGGCATTGGCGTGTGTGTCTTGGTTTTGCCGTGTTGCACGTGGTATCCATCCGTCCATTTTTTTTCGGCTTAGGACGCATGATTATAAAACTTATACCTTTCAATTAAAGTCGTAAAGTAAAATGTATTTCGTTTTTTATTACAGATTAAAAATGATTTATATAAACTTATAACATGGTTATTAGGTATGACATGATATTCAGTTTCCTGAAAAACATTTTAAAGATTATTAACGCTTTATTTCCTTTTGATAAAGACTCACTCATCTATTGTTGCACTTATCAACAAAGGAAGTCACGCGATAATTCCAAAATAACATATTGATTATTTCGCGAAAAAGTTCCATTCTGTAAATAAGTACCGATTGCATTAACTAGATCTAGGTTAATAAGAACGAGAGCTAAATAACCGGCTAACCGGCTATAGAATAAGGTTTCGTAGTCAGAGCCACTCATAATTGTATAACTCCTGAACTAACGAAGTTATCTTAACTAGTTTTCTTTCAAAGTTCATCACTCACATGGACTACCATCATGATTATTTTTCATATAAAGGTCCAAAGGTCATATAAAGGTCTAGAAGTAACTATCGGGGACAATTTTTTTTGTCTGTTTACATCTGTCACTAATCTACAATAGGTACTACCATACCCTAATTATTATCTGTCCCCAAGAAATATATTCATTGTCAAAATAGTAAGAAACTGTTTCTAAATATAACTCACCGGAATAATGTTAACATGTATCCTAATCATCGATCAAATATGTCTTTGCTATCTTTGTTTTATTGACTGTTATTGTTTGTCTTTATTGGGGTTCCGTACCCAAATGGTAAAACGGGAACCATATTACTAAGACTTCGCTATCCGTCCCTCTGTTACCAGGCTATATCTCATGAACCGTGATAGTTAGAAAGTTGAAATTGTTACAGATGATGTATTTCTTTTGCCGCTATAATAAAAATACTAAAAAACAGAATAAAATCAATACTGAAGGAGATACCATTAAACAAACGTACATTTTTTTGCCAATTTTGTGGATACGTACGAACCCTTGTACGCGAGTCCGAGTCGCACTTGGCAGGTTTTTTATATTAAGTTTGAGTTTAAAACATCCATAAAGTTTACATTCATACAAACGAAGTGGATGACGTTCTATCTGTAGTAAATTGACTTATGAAAGAGAGCTGATTTAGCTGTGGCGGGGGAAGTTTTTCACGGTGCAAGAATGCATATAAAAGTGGTTTGTGGTCTTGATCTGACGAAAATCTGCATACCAGGGACCAATGTTTTTGTTTATTGTGACATATCTACAGGTAGACCACGACCTTACTTGACCCCTTCCTTCCGTCGCGCTGTTTTCATCAAGCTACATAACTTAAGTCCTCCGGGTGCCAAGGTTACAACGCGCTTAGTAGTAGATTGATTCGTTTGGCCCGCCGTAAACAAGGATTGTCGATCCTGGTCTCGTTCTTACGAAGCGTGTCAACGCAGCAAGATCTCCCGCCATAATTCTGCACCCATTGGTACATTTAATTCTCCATCCGGACGATTTTTACACGTCCTACGTACCACGCGCTCATTGTCTAGTTGTAGTTGTAGCTACGTCAAGCCGTAGCGTTGGGACACGTTTGTTTTGATTTGAAATATCTTTCTAAATTTTTTGATGAACTTTTTTTTTCTTCTTTGACGGTTGCCATATATCGAAACGGGTTATGGTCGACCAGCTGATGATGCTGACTTCGGGTTGATATAACCCTTTCGTAACATCCTGTATATCACCTAAACCTCAGTATACCACCACGCTCAGAGAGACGAGTTAAATTCAAAAATTTAGATTTTTAAGAGTTGTCGATACAGCGATAGAGACTCTTAAGTCGATCGCCTCATCACTAGTATAATATACTAAACATGGCACATCACTACCCCGATTGACATTACAGAGAAGAACTTGTTGGTAATATCTTGTTGATATATAAATAATAGTATAAGAAAACCATACTAAACCTTATCGCACACAGGGGAAAATAACATTCCCCACAGATCTACCATTTTAGCACCAAATATTACTTATATAACTAGGTATGCAATGCATGCTGCTGTTGCAAAAAAAGTGTTAAATTTCGAACGACGATTTATTTTTTTATATTCAAACTTTTTTTAACTGCAAAACGTATGAAAATCAATTTTTCTGCGATTATTCCTCGATGGTATGTCCGATTTTCAATATGTTTTGTTCTAAACCACCCTCACGCCACACGTCATCACTGTGGTAAGTTTGAAGGAGATCGGTTCAGGCGTTTAGGAGGAGTATGCGGACAAAAGAAATACATGAGTCGCCTAAGATTGAGCTTCGCTCACTTCGCTCAATTATTAGGTGATCAATAAATTCATACCCGTGTATGCAGTCAGTATCAAGATACAAGTTAACTATGTAATGTACCTGTCAAAACTGACATTTCTTTCTCCCGCCATAACGTCCATTGCCGTTGACATATTAAGTTAGTTTACAAAGCCGTTTAAAACCAACAATAACATTTTATCAACGGTCATTACTAACAGACGGAAACATAAAAAATCAACTTTCTTCATCCCACACACCGGGAACCGGGAACCGTCCCAATATTGGGATATCCTCTTTATTGTAAAGGAGCCGGAAGTAGACGCCGGTGTGCGTTGTATTACGCCGCGATGTTTTGCATACCGCTTCCCGTCAATTGAGTGACTGTTTATGTATAATGTGTATTAATTGATATTTTGAATGTTAAAGTATATATACTATTTTACGTTATTTAAGCGACTGCGACTCGACGACTGTGGGACTTGGATTTTTGCGGAGCGCGTGGCATATTCCAGGCCCAAACCAACAAACGCCCAATTGCAATACCGAACATCGTTTCCTTGTCCCGGACCGCGAACTAGTTCAGAGTAACTAGTTCTTCTGTGCGGGAACAATCAAGCATTACCTTGACATTGGCGAAATCATCGATGAACATCGATGAAGCCACGTTTTTAAAAAGAAGAAGGAAAAGAAGACGACGGTGACGTGAGTTCAAACCCAGTCTTCAGACAGACATACATCACGCTTATATCCCTAAAGGGGTAGGCAGAGGTGCATTACATTTATAAAATACCAACATACAAGACAGATATTAAATATAATCTTTGCTGTCCGAGCGCTTAGCGTTTTAGCTTACATGGAGGGTTTATTGACGGCAATGCTATTATCTTGTTTTTGTGGTTGCTAAAATATAACCTACATACATAAAATCACGCCTATTTCCCCAAAGGGGTAAGCAGAGGCATGTTATAATATAGTAACTTTGTTGGTCTCACGTTATATTGCCAATTGCCGCTTATAGGGGAACTTTTATTTTAGAGCCTTGTTTGTTAGGCAGGTGCACCACTTGCAGTAGGTGAAGGTTGACTTGGGACCCTAAGATTTTTGTGGGACTTCTTTACACCCGTTTTTTTTGTATTTTTTTTTAATTCCGCGGCCGCTCTTACGTCCGTTGCCGGGCGTCTCTGGTTACAAGCAGAACGTATTTCCAGTGGCGGCCGGCTTCTTTACACCCTAACACAGTGCCTGTATTTTCTTAATGTCTCTCTGGCAGTCTCGGGAATCATAAATGGAGGGAGAGAGAAGTTTATTTACAATACTACAATACAATAATCTTGAGACTACTGCCAAGGATGTGCGCACAGCTGTTGACTCCTTTCGTTTTGGATCAGCTGGTGGACTTGACGGTCTGACACCACAGCACCTTAAGGATCTGTTGTGTCCGAGCGCTGGGGAAGCTGGTGATGCACTTCTGAGGGAGCTAACAGCTCTAGTCAACCTCATGCTCTCAGGCAATGTGGACAGTGGCATCACAGATATTTTGTATGGGGCCAATTTATGTGCCCTTAACAAGAAGGATGGTGGCATTCGTCCCATTGCCGTAGGTAGCACTTTGCGGCGTTTGGCAGCCAAAATTTGTTGTCGTTTTTATAGTACGGAGCTTACTACCAAATTTCAGCCTTTTCAATTAGGTTTTGGTTCAAAAGGAGGTTGTGAGGCCGCAATCCATGCGCTTGCAACATACCTTGACAGTAGCGAAGATGGAGAGGTCATTTTAAAAGTTGACCTGAAAAACGCCTTCAACTCTGTAAACTGGGACACCTTGCTGACACAGGCCAAATTAGAAACCCCCAAAATATTTAATATTCTTTGGCAATGCTATAGTCAGCCAACAAAATTAATTTATAAAGACCACCTTTTGAATTCAGCCGTTGGATGTCAGCAAGGTGATCCGTTGGGACCAGTCATCTTCAGCTTGGCCATTAACCCAATAATTCAAATAATAAAATCCAAATTTAACATTTGGTATCTAGACGACGGGACTTTAGGGGGAAAAGTAGAGACAGTTTTACAAGATTTAGCCCTAATAAAGAACGAGTTTCAGTCAATTGGCTTAGAACTGAACCCGAATAAATGTGAGATTTTTATATCTGAAAACACAGATAAATTAACAACAATCTCCAAATTCAACTGTCTGGCCCCCAACATAAAAGTTTTGGACAAAACTTCTTTACGCCTCCTAGGGTCCCCGATTTTAGAAGATGGCTTTTCCACTTTTATCGAGGAAAAAATTCAAAATTTTGATCAGGTTATTGATAGTCTATGTAATATAAGTATTCATTCAGCTTTCACTATTCTTCGTTTTTGTCTTTTCGTACCCAAATTTACAAATGCCCTCCGTTCAGGACAATTTTGGAAAAATGTAGAAATTTTGGGCAGACTAGACAACTTAATACAAAATTCTTTGTGTAAAATTTTAAATGTAAATATTAATGACCGGGCCTGGGTCCAAGCGTCTCTTCCAGTTCGCTTGGGCGGGCTAGGTATTCGCAGAGTCACAGATGTCAGTCTGCCAGCATTTCTGTCGTCGGTCCATAGCACCGAAGAATTAGACAGGAAAATTTTGTCAAATACACTGATTGATTCCGAGGTGCGATGCAAGACCGATGCCATAAATGCTTGGAGGATGTCTTGCCCCGACACTGACCTGCCCTCACGCCTAGGCTCACAGCGACTGTGGGATTCACCGCTCTGTAAATTGAGAATTAATACACTAATTGACACTTCTGTCAATATTTCAGAGCGTGCACGCCTACTAGCTGTTGGAGAATGGGAGTCAGGGTTATGGATCCAGGCGCTCCCATCGCCCAACATCGGTACAATGTTGGACGACACTACCTTCCGCATTGCCACTTGCCTTCGGCTGGGTACACCTTGTGTATCCCCCCATCATTGCACCTGTGGAGTAGCCGTCGATAATCTGGGACACCATGGCCTTTCTTGTAGCAGAAGCGCAGGTCGTATACCTCGGCACGCTATTCTAAACGACATAATTCGTAGGGCTCTTTCCACCGCAGGTCTTCTGGCCGTACGCGAACCAAATGGTTTAGCACGAAGCGATGGAAAGAGACCGGACGGTATGTCGTTGCTACCGTGGAAGATGGGAAGGCCTTTGGTGTGGGACGCTACATGCGTTGACACCTTAGCACCTTCACACCTTCCAAGTACATTCGGATGTGCCGGCGCTGCTGCTGCATCGGCTGAAGGCTTTAAACGGCGTAAATATGCTAACCTAGCAGGTGATTACATATTTGAGCCGTTTGGGGTTGAGACACTGGGGTCATGGGGTTCGAGTGCTCGCCGCCTTTATAGAGACATTGCTAGACGCCTAATCGATGCTTCTCAGGACCAGAAGGCTGGCTATTTTCTGGCCCAAAGAATAAGTATCGCCATACAACGTGGCAACACAGCCAGCATTCTGGGAACCTTCCCAGTCGGCAATGACGCGGAGGATTTTTTAAACGATATTTTGTAATGTAAATATTTTTAGTCTATAATTATGTTTATTTTATATATTGTAATTCTTATTGTAAATAAATGTAAATAGTTTACAATACAAAATGTCGTTTAAAGAATCCTCCGCGTCATTGCCGACTGGGAAGGTTCCCAGAATGCTGGCTTTGTTGCCACGTTGGAAAGCGATACTTATTTTTTGGGCCAGAAAATAGCCGGCCTTCTGGTCCTGGACAGCATCGAATAAATATTATTAATAATTAAATTAAATAAATCTAACTACTTTGCAATATTCCGCCACATGCAAATTACCCAACTCTCGTATTTATTCATGCACAGGACCGCCCTCCAAACCCACTTAGACCGAAAGAATAGAGAAATAATTTTGAAAATAGAATAAATATGAGAGTTGTGTTATCGGGCCAAAATATAACAAAAAACCTCGACACGTGTTTCGCCCCCAACCAGGGGCATCATCAGGAGATGTCGATGGTTCGGCGCACGGCGCAGCGCCCGAGTGAGTCTATTCTATTTTCAAAATTATTTATCTATTCTTTCGGCCTAATTTTAAGTGGGTTTGGAGGGCGGTCTTGTGCATGAATAAATACGAGAGTTGGGTAATTTGCATGTGGCGGAATATTGCGAAGTAGTTAGATTTATTTAATTTAACTATGGACTTCCGAAAAGTAACGCCTGCCTCCGCCTGATAGTATTACCTAATTATTAATAATAATGAATAATTATTAATTATTTATGTTCTAAAACTAAAATTTAACTTGAATTTAGAACTGCGTACTTTATTTTTCTTTGTTTTAATTTCGATGTGTAACTACTACAGGGCCCAGGGGTGCGTCTCATAAGGTATAAACTCATTTGGTCTAATTTCATTTAATTATCGTTCATAAGATATAATCAACGTGAGACATACCAAATGTTGATATAATTTCTTTACATATAACATTTATTTATTCTAAAACTTAAGTAGTATCACGTTGTTTGATATAACGTTTATGTAATCGAAAATCATTAGGTCTAACCAATGATTTTAAATACAATGGATTTCGGATCATCGCTCAAAAGTGTCCGAACTAAAAGAGAAACAAAACGCTAAAAGAGAAACAATCGCGCGCCAGTCTTGATTTTGACAACTGAACGACAACACGTTGCACAATGCCGTACTGTATTGTAAAAACGTGTAAAAACTACGAAAAAAAAGCAAATTGAAGACGGTGTATCATATTTTCAGTAAATAAGCTTTTGTTTTATTCGTAAGTAGTAGTAAGGGTAGTAGTAGTAAGTAGTAGTAAGGGGAAAATTTACAAAACTGTCGTCAGACCTGCCGTCCTGTATGGACTTTCATGTGTGGCCGTAAAAGCGACGGATGAAAGAAAACTGCATGTAGCGGAAATGCGAATGTTAAGATGGATGTGTGGTGTAACAAGGATGGATAGAGTAAGGAACGAGTATATTAGAGGAAGTTTGAAAGTTGCCCCAGTAAATGAAAAAGTGAGAAGCGAACGGCTATCATGGTATGGACATGTTATGAGAAGAGAGGAAAGTAATGTGGTTAGAAAGGTGCAAAGTATGAATGTAGATGGCCTGAGAACTCGAGGTAGGCCCAAGAAAAGATGGATAGAATGCGTGAAAGAGGATATGACCAGGAAAGGAGTGACTGAGGAAATGACGTGTGACAGGGATGTATGGAAGATGAAAACATGTTGCGCCGACCCCAAATAATTGTGATAAGGGCAGGCAGATGATGATGAAGCTTTTGTTTTATTATTTGCAATTTATTATTTCACTTAAAATACAGTATTTCGTCGATAATAAATTAAAAGACAAAAGTAAATATTGCAATCCAGTCCAATACCGAAGTACCTATCTGTCTCTTTCGAACTCATCCCAAGCTCAGTAAAAAGAAAGAGACCATTTCATTTTCACTGAATAATGTACTAACAAAATGACCATTCAGATTTATTCGGATTACCGATAGCGATAAAACTATTTGGAACAAAGATTATAGTGGAGACGCCTTGGCTCTTTATGATTTTTTTTTCGTTATATGAACCAACATCTATTTCAGTTTTCCTCGGGATCCAGTACACTGTGCACAATGGAAAAATATTATTGCCCTAGCACGGCGAGAAGAATATTTTGATCCAAATAATAACAATCTTGTTTGTTAGGCTCATTTTATGGACATAACAAAAAGAGGTCCGATCTTTATGAAACTTGTACAAGAATCCCTTGATTGAATGGAGGAGATAAGCCCAAAAATGTTTTTAATTTTCACAGGGTATCATTGTTTTGTCATAAATATAATTACACATGTCATTTTATTTCGTGTATGTACTGTTATTTTCTTTTTATTTGGATTCTCGGTAATGTATTCCCACGGGAATCGGGGCCGAGATAACTATATCTCGCGGGCGGAGTCACGGTGATCAGCTAGTAGCCAATAATTTCGTATCCTAAAAATTAACCATAAGATAAAAATAAATTAATGATGCGCAGTTTTAGCAACTAATTCAGTCACTTGAAACACGGCTATCTTGTAGTAGACGTAGCGACATAGCGTTATGAAAATAGTAATGAAAGCGGAAGAACTTTGACACCCGCAAGAAGTTTGGCATTTATAATATTATAATTAGTTAAATTCATTAATTCCCTTTTTGTTATTCATACACTACAGTTACTTATTATGAAACTGACTCGAAAAAAAAAATCTTTGTCAGTCGTTAATTAGTTTTTCAGCTTATTTCGTCTAACATAAACAAGTAATTACAATTTATAAGATTATGGAATTTATTGTAGTCTTACATTAATTATTACGCCTACGTAGGTACATATCATGGAATCCTTAAAAGACTTTAACAAAATAAACCTACTCCATTGTTTCTATGTTCACGTAGTTCAAGTATAAGCTGCATAAGGTGAATTAGTCAGGCGGACAGATAGAAGCTACGTAATGCGATAAATTAGTGCAAACAAAAGTGAACACTATTCCGTTGAATCAAGGTTTAAATTTTAATATGAAATTTGTTTATATCTATGTATGCCTATGTATAATGTATAGGTCGACTCGGGACATTATTTTCTTGCGATTTGTTCTAGATCCTATGTCCGTTGTATTATAAGGTCTTTGGGTCTAACGTTTAATATATATATAAAAAACGTCATTATGGTTAACACCCCGACTCAGAGTACTCCGGACTCGGGCTTTTTAAGCCACCCAGAAATAGGAGCCCTGGCTTCGTCTACCTATCTTTTGCTTTGTGTTTTTAAGTAGGCGTTTTCATCGGGTGCCAGCCGTTTTGCCGAAAAGATTATGACAAAATTTCATTACCCAAACAAATTTTAGCAACCTTTTTTTATACCATTGCAATATTTCGAATGATTTTAGTACGCATATTTTTATTTGGTCAAATTTTTACTTGGCAAAATATTACCAAGTATAATGTCATTATGGCATTTGGGCGTTAATCAAATGATTTATTACAGCAAACATCTTCAGACAATAAACGTTTGGTGAAAACAAAATGGATAGGTTAGGTTAGGTTACTGTGACTTCCTACGATCAGAAACGACTTGCATTAATAGAAAAAAAGAGATTGTTTTTAGTAGGTTACCCGTCACTGAACTATTTAGATTAGGATAATTACTTATTTAAAAAAAATGGTTATTTGACTAAATCAAAAATGTTAAAAGTACTAGTTGGTAAACAAGTTATAGTTTAATTAAACGTTCATTTCCCAAACATTAGGTTTGCGTTACAATTTTTTGTGAATAGATTTTTTGCTAGTAATAATTTGACAATTGAAATTATGCGAAAAATTTTTTGGGAAGTGAACATTTGTCAAATTTCTTTCGGTCAAACAAGGGAGACCCGTTTTCATCATATTAGACCAAATAAGTTTTATTACTTTTGAGTGGTTTGTCAAACAATTTTATATTTAATGTATGTTATGCTTATAATAATTAGTTTTTAAAATTATATCAATCGTTCATTATATTAACTAATCGCTATATTAAATAAAATTATAGGTTCCGTTGTTATATCATCTGTTACTTACCCCTACTACAGAGCTGTGAAATTATAATTATCGGTCGTGAACAGCTTTCCCCCCATTCAAATCTAAATTAATAATAAAGAGGTGTGTGGTAATAGGAATATATTTATATACTTACAAACTTTTAAACACAATAGACATTTATGCACAATAAGAATTACAATATACATAATTATATACTAAATATATTTACATTACAAAATATCGTTTAAAAAGTCCTCCGCGTCATTGCCGACTGTGGCATAGCCGACAGGTTTCGCTTTTTAAAGTTGTGGAATAGTGTAGAAGTGTATTTGTTCATCATGTATTACCAACTATCTACCTGTTTGAGGAAAAAAGTGTGATTGGCTAAATTTATTTAGTACCTAACCTAGGTTTTATCTAAAGTCTAGGATGGATGTTTGTTACTGAATCACGGGTAAACGGATGAACAGATTTAGACAAAAATAAGCGTCGATTTGTTTGACTATATCTTGAGTTGATACATAGGACCGCAGGGATAGTATGACTATGTATGTAACATCTGTCCTGACTGTGGAAATTGAGGTACTGAGTACAGAATAGTTATTGATTTTATTTTATAGGTACCAGGTAGCAGCTATCCTAGCGAACTTCGTGTCCACTTATAAACTATATCACGCAGGCAGAGTCTCTGTAATAATCAGCGAGCATGGCGATAGGAAGAGTTAGTCGATAGGTAACCAATGATTTCGCAGAAAAGGTCGATGGACGTGACCTGATCAACTCATTTTTGAGATTTCCTGCCATATTATTGGTTATCGACATACTCTTTCTACCGCCATGCTCGTCCTGTAGTTAGGTAGATAAATACACACACACACACACACACATCACGCCTTATATCCCCGAAAGGGGTAGGCAGAGGTGCATTACACACCCACAATTTGCCAGTATTTTAGTCCCACATAATAGGGCAAGCCTATTGCCGTCACCGGGCACATTTATAATGGTATACAGAGTGTCCCAGAAGTCGACGTCAAGCCGGAATCAGGTAACAGGCTAGGTCATAACAGTTGTCAGAAAAATATAAAAAAAAATCTAGGTCTTGTATTTTAAAAATTATAGACGTTCAAAAAATGTAGAGAAAATCTACGCCTTGTGAATGTTTTTTCATTCCTGATGCTACAGATATGTACTTTTTGTTTTGTTTTTTCTCTAATGTAACCCTGAATACTTTTTCTTTAAAGTCTAAACTGAAATTTAAACTCAATTTCTCTAGCTCGGAAGTAAAATGTCACCGTTTGCCCAACCAAAAATTCAAAATAAATACTTAGCTCAGTTTTAACTGGCCACACTGAAAAAAAAATGTACTAGGTGAGTTAGGCAAGTAACTTTAAAAGTTAGCGCGTTTAATAAGGATTCTAAAACTGTAAAACACTCACTAGTTTATTTCTCGCATTGCGGCCATTTTTTTAATTTTCGAATTCGGTTTTTTAAGTGTTTTATTACTTTACTTAGAAGTTATTCTGATGTACCTGTGGCTTTCCACAAGGCCGTAACTCTTAATATTATAGCTAGAGGACAGGGCCGAGCCGACCCCTGGCAGCGCCTGTGTGCGAACCCTATGAAGCGCCTTTTTTTACGAATCTTCATGTTTCAATGTTTTTTTTTTATAAATATGTAAAACCAATTCGCTTGCCTGCGAAAAATAAAACGCTAATTGGTTTAAGGGACCAAAACATCTTCAGGGCCCCACCGACCTCACCTGCGGCACACTTGCTGATCAACGGACGAGGCAACGTGAATTCACGTTATACTGCGGTATACATAATACCAGGTGGTACATCAGTGTTGGTCCAGAGTGTATAAAGCCCCCAAGTAACCCAGCCTAGGTTGGGTTGTGTTGGGGGTTCAGATGCTACACTGCCGGGCCCGGGACGATGTGTGTGTGGTGCAGCAGGCATGGCACCAGTGGCGCAGTGCAGTCAAGTGTGGGTCGACCCACCCTGGCCAGGAAGACCCTTAGAAACTTTGGTGCCGCTTTCCGCCCGCCTAACCTAACGTATAACACAGGGCCCCAAATGGGACCAACCACCCCCAGAAGGCTGCCCTACTAGGTCGAGGATAATCCTGATGTGTGTAGCCGTGCCGCATGCCGGTGGTGACCAGTGCGGGCCTGGTGACCACGCATCAGGGGGTTTGGAACCCATTCGTCTGGTGGGTCGACTCCCATGACGAAGCTAGTCTCTGCGTCTTGTCACTTACTACTGCAGTAGATGTCGGTATACGGGTTCACACG
This sequence comes from Nudaria mundana, assembly GCA_963556515.1. Taxonomy (NCBI): domain Eukaryota; kingdom Metazoa; phylum Arthropoda; class Insecta; order Lepidoptera; family Erebidae; genus Nudaria; species Nudaria mundana. The sequence goes on along the minus strand of OY748316.1, from coordinate 9,648,206 downwards.
GATACCAGACAGGTGAGATCAGGCGCCCACTTTCCTGGATCTACTGCAGCTGGTGAGTCGCCCAGCCCAGTACAGTGTGTTGGTAGGCCCCCTATAGCCCCACTGGTTAGCTCCGACCACTGTGTCGTCCACGCTGGCGGCCGGTGCCACCTCCTGCACTTGTTGTGCAAATGATTCTTAGGAAGTACATGGACAAAAAACAGTCCAGTACCTAACACAATATGTACATATATTGTTTTAGTGTGGATCTAATAAACTATTAACTTTTAATTAAGCTATCGCGTTACATAATCTATTATAATATTCGACGGGAATTAGCACGTATCATACCTATATATGCACAGGTAGGTAGGCACCTACATACTTTTTGTGTCTGACGTTTCAACCAGGTACCAACCAAGGCCGGTAAAACCGGTAAGATTCGTGTTAATTCCCTCAGAATATAATAACATACTAAGATTAATATTTTAATTTTTCAACAGACTTTTTTGGAAATCGGTTGAGGTTCTTAATTCGACTGTATTACAACAATTATTTTGGCTCTCTCGTTCGTTAAAATCGGGGAATACCCGTCTTTTCTTATAATTCCGCGGCCCAAGGCCGCGGTCGCTCTGACGTCCGTTGCCGGGCGTCTCTGGTTACACGCAGCAGGTATTTCCAGTGGCGCCCGGCGGACTGGGGAATTCCCGTGGCTCCTTTCGGCTTGCGTCGCGTCGCACATACTGCATCGGGTTGCGTTCATAAACAAACTCACGGCGGGCGTGCCTTGATGAAATTGATCGGCGCAGTTCTTTTGATCGTAGGTAGGTACCTAATGAATGTAAACTAAAGCCCAGCTGGAAACAACCATCGTGAATATTATCTTGGGAGCCTTGCAAGACATGTTGCGGTTACTTATTTATCGATAGGTACCTACTCTACTAAAAAGAATACGTCGTCCAAAATCATTTCGGTGGCGGCGCGGGCGCCCCTGTCGTTTGGCGCCTGTGTGCGCCGCACACTTCGCACACAGGGGCGGCTCGGCCCTGGTAGAGGAGTACCAATAGACTGATTTGATCAGTGTGAGCGAGACAAATAGCTACTATTATTTGATTGAGATAGAGATATCTAATTAAAATGTGATAGTTGTTACTGACGTTATTAAATAAAGCAACAATAATTGGAAAACTTTGATTTATTAAAATTACAACAGATGTCATGTACAAGTCTAAACTGAAATTTAAAGTCAATTTGACGAGTTGCGGCAACGATTAACGGAAGCAGCTGAATTTGTTAAGAACGGAAGATTCGCCCGTCAGATATCGCGATCTTTAAGAAGATGTCGAGCTTGCATTACGATTGAAGGAAGGCAGTTTGAACATCTGTTGTAATTTTAATAAATCAAAGTTTTTCAATTATTGTTGCTTTATTTAATAACGTCAGTAACAACTATCATATTTTAATTAGATATCTCTATCTCAATCAAATAATAGTAGCTATCTGTCTCGCTCACACTGATCAAATCAGTCTATTGGTACTCCTCTAGCTATAATATTAAGAGTTACGGCCTTGTGGAAAGCCACAGGTACATCAGAATAACTTTTAAGTAAAGTAATAAAATACTTAAAAAACTGTTTTTTTTTCGAAAATTAAAAAAATGGCCGCAATGCGAGAAATAAACTAGTGAGTGTTTTACAGTTTTAGAATGCTTATTAAACGCGCTAACTTTTAAAGTTACTTGCCTAACTCACCTAGTACATTTTTTTTTCAGTGTGGCCAGTTAAAACTGAGCTAAGTATTTATTTAGAATTTTTGGTTGGGCAAACGGTGACATTTTACTTCCGAGCTAGAGAAATTGAGTTTAAATTTCAGTTTAGAATTTAAAGAAAAAGTATTCAGGGTTACATTAGAGAAAAAACAAAACAAGAAAGTACATATCTGTAGCATCAGGAATGAAAAAACATTCACAAGGCGTAGATTTTCTCTACATTTTTTGAACGTCTATAATTTTTAAAATACAAGACCTAGATTTTTTTTAATATTTTTCTGACAACTGTTATGACCTAGCCTGTTACCTGATTCCGGCTTGACGTTGACTTCTGGGACATCCTGTATATAATTAAGGCTACATTGTAATTTGGAAAAAAATTTAAACCCGTTGACTTGAAAATGTTGGTGAAAGGCAACAAAATCTTACGTGCCAGCCGCTATGGCACATCCAATTACAGTCCTGGGCGTGTCGACTAAGTAAATAAATAACACAATATAACATAATGGAATTGGAATTTATTAAAATAGTATTTACAACGATTTCTTAAACTCCTCAAGTATTTTTTACTTATGGCAATACGATAGGTAAGACCTTAAAAACTAAAACCATACGAGCTTGCACTTCAGATATGCATTAACAGTAGACCGGATGACCGTTCTGTACAGTAAAAAACACATTTTAAAATGTGCAAAAGCCTTTGTCTCCTTTCCTCCATTGCGTAACTATCGTTTTTTTTAAAGTTACATTTCATAATAACTTCTACTCACCTGTAGATGGCACTGAACTGAAGTAAAAAAATAATAAAGAGCCATCTAGTGTACGTATAGGTGAAACTTTACACTTTATATTTATGCTAACCATAGAAATTTTCATTTCTCATACCGTTAATGTGTTCTTTTTGAAAATAATTAGCAACTATAATTATGTAAATTAAATGATAATGTGTTCGAAGCCAGAGGCAACACCTAATACATCAATAGAAACAATTTTCCACAATTATATTTGCAATTTATAATTACTATATGTAATTCTACTAAACACTTAAATAGTAATATTTACAACTTATATTATAAAAAAACGTGAGATTAAAAAATATAATGACTGTATTTTGAAAAGTATTTACACTCAAAACGAATAACAATATATTTTAATAAATAATTACACTATGTACGAATATCTCAAAATATTGGTTTAATTTCACAATGATTTTAAACTATAATCATTCATAATCATATTAATTAACGAGATTACTACCTTTTTAACGAGTTTTCTTAATTAATTTACTGATAAATAAATATTGTGAGAGACTGAGACTTCACTGTCTGTCCGTCTGTCTTGAGCAGTATCTCATGAACCGTGATAGTTAGAAAGTTGAACTTTTCACAGATGATGTATTTCTGTTGCCTATATAACAGCAAATACTAAAAACCAGAATATAATAAATATTTTTTGTCGTTTTGGTACGGAACCATTTCTGGGCGAGTCCGAATCAAACTTGGACGGTTTTTTAAACAGCGCCATCTGCCCTACAGTTAGAATAAGCTTGTGTTATGGGATCTAGATCACATACTAACATATATACACACTTCTAGATATATATATATCTTACATAAATCACAACCCGTTAATAAGGTGGCAAACTCGTTAATTAACATGAAATTTCACATTTTTTAATCTTACATAATATTTTATTATTTACAATAAATTCCTAAAACTATTCACAAAATGGAATACTTAGATTCTAAGACAAAAAAAAAGTTAGTTTCAATTTTTTTTTGGAATAAATAACATTAATTACGTAAAATTTAATATATACAAATATGTGTGTGCAGTTTTCAACAATTTTTTGGGCGCATTTGACAGTTGGAGTCTATGGATGTATAACCGGCGCACGATGTGAGTGGGATAGAACCTTGTCACAATAATCGCCCCGTGACGTCATCAATCACTGAATAGTACGGATAACACAACAGTATTGTAGGTTACTCTACGTCACTATGACGTCACCAACATGGCCGCCAATCCCATTGTCGTCTTGCGCGGCTTATATCATCTCAAAAATTTTGACATAAGAATACGTCATCGTCTATCTATATTACTCATAGGCAGTGTTCGAATATGCACGTACTCGGATCGATTTCGTTCGACGCTTAGCCGTTTGTCCGAATTTCACTTCTTCGACTTCAGGCTAGCGACCAGTACTCTGTTTGTACCATAAAAAGTAATTATATTATGAATACGTCTTCTTGGGATAGTTCGTTTTTAATTAATGCACAATAAAATTCACTATTTTCACTATTTCAAGGAACGGTTTTACGACAAAATCTTGTACACTTAATGCCTTCTATTTTCAAAATTCGCGCCATTGTAAATTTTTTTATACGCCTTTTTGGGCACAAAAATATAAAGTTTCATAGACAATTTTTCTATATATATATTTGTAGTCACATAAAATCACATCTAATATTGCACTTTTATCACTATTCACTTCGCTTCGCTCGCTCAACTACATATTAATATCGTATTTACAAAAATAAGGCCTTTACTAATAAATTGTGACTAACCAGGCACTCATTTGTGCGTGCTTAAGAGCGTTCAAAATGGCTCAGCCGTTTAGGAGGCCTGTAACCAATATTTATTAGTTTCACGTTTTCAAACGTCAGGCAAATACTATTAGTCTCGTATCTTAAAATAGCGTCTGAAAATAATGTCCTTTAGATCTTTAAAAAAACAGCGAGCGAAGTCTTTTTTATAGTATTTCAAAGATCTTAGTTCTATCTAAAACACAAGGAATGGTAATGTCCAAAAAATGCCATCACATTAAATCATTCGAAAACAAAAAACATTTGTTCGCAGCGACAGCTGTCAGTTTCAAATTGACAGCTCCACACAAACGTATAAAGACGTTTGGGTAACGTCACATTTGACAGGTACATTAAATTCAAATGTTGCAACCGTAGATTAAATACTTATAGTATATTTAGTCTATGGGTTTTCACTAACGTATTTATTTTATACAGCCATAGTTTTTTTTTACTGCATTTAAACAGTCAAACTAGTGATTAACTGCTCACAAAGTTTTCCATACTCGCGCTGGTCTCCAGATATCCTCCTCATCTTCAAACCCTTCTTCTCCATAGCCTTGTTTTCACACAACACCATCTCGATCTGGATTCCGCCGGAATATTCCAGATTAAGATACCCAGTAAGGGTCCCATCTCCATCGTCCTTCTGGTCGGTTTCCACGAAAATGCTCTGAGGTGGAACCCTGGTATTGATAGCATCTTTGAGCAATTCCACTATTCTTTGAGAGTCTAGCTTCGAACAGACAGTTGATAAAGTAACTTCGTAATATTCTTGAACGCAAGAAACCTTCTGTGGACTCAGAAGAATAGGTATCTTCTGATCTTGAGGACGACATATATCTGTAAGCCTCAAATCCATGGTAGACCTTTGGAGTTTTTCAATTTCTTCAGTAGGCGGAGTAGATTCCTCGTCACATTTCTCCAAACAATGTCTGCTACCATCCTTAGACATATACACGTCTTCATAGTATTCCTTCACTTCTCCTAAAACTCCTTGAGCAGAGAATGAAGTTCTAGGAGTTTCCCCCCTTTCAGAGAACGAACCTCTGCCAAAATCACTTTTCTCCGAAAATGATGACCTTCCAAAATCCCCTCGCTCAGAGAAACTTCCTCTATCCGAAAATGAGAATGACTCCCTGTGTTCTGAGAAGCTTCCTCGGTTTTCGCTGAACCCAGAGCTGATTGACACGATATTTGAATAAATAGATTGAATGTTTTGCTCACAATTTGGTGATACATTAGCAGAATCATTACTCAAGGAGTCATCACTAAAACCTAAACTTTTATCACTGCCCCTTCTCGAATACTTGACATCTTCTGTCAAAAGCTTCGTGGTTTCGTCAATGGGATCTTTAGGTGATTGCATTTCTGAGTCTTTATTAACATTTTGATCGATTTCTTTATGCTCAGTAACTTCTGTTTCCTGACTGACCTTTCTACCGATCCCTTTAGTTATCGAAGGTCTATCATCAAGGTCCGAAGGTTCAGATATCACGAATTGAGGTAACGAATACTTCATGTTCTCAAGGCTATCCATACTATCCTCGCTTGAGGACGCCACCAAAGTAATTTCAGACCCCAAACAATCTGTCAAACTGATCTGCGGATGGGTTGGGGGAAAACTTGGAGCAGTGAATCTTAACTCCGGGAACGTTTTTTCAATACTATGATTCCCGTTACCAATTTCTTCCTGGATCATGTCTAAAGGTGAACCAGGGTTAGATATAGGGGAGTTATTGAGCGATCGATGCGTCACCATGTGAAGTTGGGAATGGACTAATGGGTGTAACTGCTGATACTGACCTGTGTCCATATCTATATTGGATCTGAGGTCTAAAGGAGTAGCCGAAGCTTGAGGAGTTCCTCTTGTGATAGAACCAGTATGAAGGTAACTAAGGCCTTCTGTGATTTGGTGTAAGGGCGACCCTGGGCTGGCAGGGGAAGTGTGGCCGGAGAGTAAGAAATTATAGGAGTGTATGGACTTTAGTATCTCCTGGGATATATTTACATGAGGACAGTATAGGGTGTGGAGGTTGATGCCGATTTTTAACGCGAGGTCCTGTTGACAAGATTATAATGTTGTTATGGCAATTGAATGTGACGTCATTTAGAGCGTTTTTTTCTGTCAAGCGTTTTTTCACCAGCACGATTTCGCCCGCAATGCGTGTCGATGTCAATATCAAATTACATACTATATTTAAATGCGTTTTATGTCTATAAGAGGCTAGTCGCGAAGTGATCTGGCGTTGACATCGACACGCATTGCGGACGAGATCCGTTCGTTGGTGATAAAACGCTTGACAGGAACAGTGAATTAGATAATTGTGCCAAATCCTAAAAAAGGTCTGAGAGAAATATTTGCAGACCTTATAAATATTGGTTCCGACCCGGGGATCGAACCAGGACCTCTTTTGTGGAGGCGGAAATTTTTGACATACTTATACAGGGTTATTTGTAATTAACTAGCATCCTCCCAGGGGTAGGTAGCTGACATCATAAGTAACAACGTTTGTTCTACGACTTATAATAAAACTGAATACATTACTTAATAATGAGTTTTCAAGTTTTTATTGTTATAACGCGACACTATTAAGTCTATGTTTCATTCATAAACTGAAGGTCGACGGACGCAAGTTCGCGCATGCTTGGTCCTGGATACGATGAAGATGGAATGGATATTTGCCTTCGTTGTGAATGACCTTCCACGCGAAGAACTGCGATACATTAAACCGTAGCGCGGCGTCATTGGTACTTGCGGCGGGATTATCCTCAAATAACTCCAGTATCCTTTCTTGTTCCCGTACTGAGTGCCTCGGTAGAGGACCACTATCACTGAACCTGGGCTGGAACTGTCCGTTATCGCGTGATCGCTGTGTGCCCCGTCCCTATCCGTGCATTGCATGAATTGATGACACGAGTTTGTTTGTCTATTTTAAACGGTGCGCGTAAACTGCAGCGTAGAGTTAATTACTGTCAGACGCGAAACTAAATTAATATTTATTTTTGTATGAAAGTAAAATTAACGAATTATAAAAAGTCGTAGAACAAACGTTGTTACTTATGGTGTCAGCTATCTACCCCTGCGAGGATGCTAGTTAATTACAAAGAACCCTGTATATATCTAAATACATACATATTATACATAGAAAACACCCAAAATCCAAAACAAACATTTGTAGATCACTCAAAAGTTTGATTCGAACCGGGATTCGAACCCAAGACTCCGCAGTCGAAAGCGGGAAGTCGGGATATAGGTTTGATAATATGCATGTAAAATAAGGTCAACGAGACAAAAGCACCGTTACTAAGTTAAATTGCGACAGCGAGCGATTATTATCTCTGTCCTTATCACTCGTACCCAGTACTGACGTGAGTTGGTCGACGAGAGCTGTCGTTGTGTGTTTCGTGGTACAGGTAAACCGTAGTTGTCAACATTGATATAGATAGTTCTGTCATAAAAACGTCTTGATTCGGACTCTTCAAACGAATCATTCATGTCTTTTACTTTTATCTTTGAATTTTTTTTTCTCGTCATGTATAACTTACCTGAGTCAATAATAAAGTCCTATGAAGTTCGTTTGCAGCAGGATCTTGTGTCAAATGCATGACAGCAGTCAGAACTGATCTTGCCGCTTCAGCTGACACCGTGCTAAGGTCTAGAGGGGAAGGTGGGCCTACACACGCGTGAATTGGTGACCCTATAAGAGATAGTTAAAGTAAGGATTTTTTTAACAAGCTATTTTAAACAGACCTTCAGAAAATGAGGTATTCTGTTTTTTTTATGTTTGTTCTTCTTCATCTAAGCTATACTTCCCATGTGGTCCCATTTCGGTAAGTAATTTGAAGTCGGTTGTGTCAATTTTTAAGGTTTTTTAAGTTTTATATTTATGTCGACAAATTGACGCCACCCGCCTTATGGTAAGCTGTGGCGACGTCTGGCGATTGCGGGTGACTCTCATAGTACACAGGAATACTACGGGTTCTTTAAGCGAAGCGTGAAGAGGCACATTACTGGGTCGTCAAGTTGAGAGTCGCCCTCACGACGAACTAAATATAAAAAACAAAAAAAAAAGGAAATACTAGAGAGTGGTCCTCAACTTGACGAACCAGTAATGTGCCTTGTCACACTCCGCTTAAAGAACCCAGAGTTATATGTGGGAGGCAACACGTGCGCAGGCAGGACGTTCCAAGCCACCATCGTTCGGCAGAGAAACGAACGATTAAAACGCTCGGTTCTCGCGAAGATGGTTTCCACGGTATGAGAGTGACACCTCTGCCCGGCACGCGTTGTTCGGGATTTTTTATTTAATCGCCGAAAATTTATTAATCCATCAAGTGTATTGCCTTAGACTTTGTTCAGACCACGCGGTGTCCGCAATTCAACCGCTGTTATGCCTGATGACATTGAATTTTGGTGATTATATAAAATACTAGGACGCCTGCCGGACGACGAATTATATATACACTAAAAACCTTCCTCAAGAACCACTCTATCCATTGGCGAAAACCGCATCAAAATCCATCGCGTAGTTTTAAAGATCTCAAACTCGAACCACTTGGGAAGTAGTGGCTTCCAATTATAAATTTTTCAAAATCAGTTCACTCAGTTCAAAGTTATGAGGTACCAAACATAAATAAATACAGTTGAGAACCTTTTTTTTTAAATTGGTTAAAAATTAAAACCAATTTTAAGCGAACACAATATCTTAACAATGGTATTTGCTCAGAGCGACCATCTACTTCTAGAGGGTGAGTGTCACAAGCTTTCTTCGTGCCGATCATTAAGCAACTCTGAATATAGGTTACCCTGTATGGGTGAGTGTTTTACTAGGGGCGCCACATTACGTTAAAATACGTCAAAAACAATACAATTAAATTAGTTCTATTTTTTTCACACTTAAACTTGAAAAGCTGTAGTGACGTTACGTCATCCCCGACTGTTTGACTGGCGTGCAGAGTGGTTGTTCGTGGTTCAGACCGGTTATCAACGCTCTATATATACGTAGTTTAGAGATGGTTGCTCTGAGGGTATTTGTATGTAGCAAGTTCCCCCAAGTGCCACCAATCGACAGGAACTTGACACATAGTCCTATGTGTCCCATGGGAATCTTACCAGGTAAGGAAGCAGCCGGGGTCTGATGTCTGGGGTCGGGGTGCGGCGGGGAAGCCCCGGGGGGAGCACTTCGTCGTTCCAAACCACGCTAGAGGAGATTTTACATATGAATAACAAAAAGTAAAGTCTTAGGCTCCCTACCCCTTCAAGAATAAAAAGAGCATAAGATAGGGTTCCGTAGTTACCCATAAAAGCCTCTATAACTCCTGAACTATGAACTAACAGAGTTATACTATCCGTTATAGTTTTCCTTCAAAGTTCATTACATGAACTACCATTATGATTTTTTTCAGGTTCTTCACGCCAGCCGTTTAGATTTTAGAGGGAGGGGACATTCTGGTTTTTGCAAAAACATGCTCTGCAAAGCTTAATATCTAACAAACTGTTACTTAAATACAAAAAACATCTTATCAACCTCTCAATGTTTTTAAAAGACCTTTCTAATGATACCTCACAAGTGAGATTTATTTTAGAAGAGTCTTCATGAGTTCTTGACTAATGAGTGCTACTATGCAATAAACGATTTTCTGACAGTGACGAGGTGATGCATTGACTGTTAACATCACATTGACATTGCTTAATTGTATATTTGTATTTGATTATATTTGACATTACTTTCAATTTAATTTATTTTTTTGACATTATATATTGTTCAAATGTGTTATTATTGTAATTTATTATTATTTGACTTTGTTTAAGTTGACTTTACCTAGGAATTTATTATTACTTAAGTTACAAATTTTATGCATGCCTAATAGGTAGATCAAAGAGCTCCAAATTATTATTTTTCCACCACATTTGATCAGCACAATTGATTTGATTTGAGGTAGACGCAAGAAAAAAAACAGCCCCACTTTACGTGTAGGGAGAGGTGCCCCCAAAATTTTAGTTTAGCTATTTGTCTGCGTAATAAATATATATATTAATGCTAAGTTTCATGTTTCTAACACTAACTGTGCGGGAGGAAAACTCGAGGACATGACAAAACTATAAGGGTTCCCGAGACTTACTACAGAACCCTAACTAGGTGTGCACGGCGGGTCGCGGTGCAAAATTGAACTGAAGCGAGACTTTTTATCGCGGTATATAACTTTTTTTTAGTTTTTGTTTCCTTTTTTTTTAACTGATGTTCTATCTATTTGACCTTTTTAAGGTTATATGTATGGCTCGCGCATTATATTGTATTATTCTCTCGGTACAACTATCTAAGTCCTCCTGGAACAGGTTTTTCGGTGATTATTCCTTCGTGGTCACTTCGATGTTTCTGATTTCAGATATATGCACTCACGAGGATGGTCACTGCCGCCATGCAAAGTTTGAGGAAGATCGGTTCAGCCGTTCAGGATGAGTATTCCGTCAAGTGAAAACCTTCGTAATAGGAGCTTCGGCACGCTACAGCTCAATAAGCGTGATGACATGTATGTTAGCTTACCTGTAACTGCTCAAACTCCATCCTAGCTGAAGTGATATCGTGAGCGGCTCTTGGCGGCGAACATTCGGCGCGACGTACTGGAGAATACCTTTCGGCGTGTTCGCGAGCTATAGTATAACAATATATACTTACTTGACTATTTATATTATTATTTATTTACTAAATCCTTCACTCTAATAAAAAAAAACCGCGTCAAAATCCGTCGCGTAGTTTCAAAGATCTAAGAATAATACAGAAGGGGAGGGAGACTTTCTTTTCAACCGACTTCCAAAAAAGAAGGAGGTTGTCAACTCGACTGTATGTTTTTTAATAATTGTTACCTCATATCTTAGGACTTGGTGAATCGATTTTGAATGAAAAATTTTAAATTAAAGCTACTAGTTCCAAAGTGGTCCCATTTCAATTAGGTCCCATTCCGACATTTATTTGGTCCTATTCCGACATTTATTTGGTCCCATTCCGACATTTATTTAATCCCATTTCAATTTGGTCCCATTCCGACAATTATTTGGTCCCATTTCGGTAATTTGAAGTCGGTTGTTGTGACAATTTTTGATGTGTATTTTATACTATGTTATGATTAATAAATACTAATATTATTATAAAGAGAAAAGATTCGGTAGTTTGTTTACATTGAACAGGTTTCGTAACTACTGAACCGATTTGGAAGATTCCTTTACATTTGTAAAGCTACATTGTTAGAGAGTAAAATAAGCTATATAACATCACGCTACGATCTGTAGTAGCGAAGTAGCGATGAAAATTGTTGCAATATACACACTATTACGTGGGACCAATCAAATTACTATCGAAATGTGGGTGTGTAGTACACCTCTGCTTATCCCTTCGGGGATATACGCGTGATAATATGATAATTTATTACAAAGTAACACTTATGAATGTCAAACTTATTGCTTATTTACTTTGGTTGTCAAAATTTTACTCACAAAACGTCACCTAGCCCAAACTAAGCTATAAGCTTGTGCTATGGGATCTAGACAACTGATAGACATACTTATATATTTGTAAATACATCCAAACTCCGAAACAAACATTTGTAGACCGCACAAATAATTTGATTCGACCCGGAATCGATCCTGGGACGTCAGGGACGGCAGTCGCATACGCCACGGAGGCAGTCAAAATAAGTGCCACACGTCCAAAATCAAAACAAGTGTGTTTCATTGTTTAAGTAAACTGTGTAAGTACTACTAAACTATATATACACACTAAACACACACACATACATACACACAAGTGTGTACACAACTAAAAAATACATGCAGTAATATAAACTTACCTATAATATACAAAAGAACAGAAAATAATGAACACTTCTAATATGATAAAGAGGACAGATTTGATTGTTTGTTTCCATTGAACAGTCTCCGAAACTGTTAAACCGATTTTGAAAATTCTTTCACTAATACGTAGCTACATTATCCCTGAGTTCTATAGGCTATTTTTTTGGGAACGAATAAACTCTGTAATAAAATCAAATAATGATATAAAAATACTAATAAAACACAAAACTTGTATTCTTGTCTGTCTGTATGTATACGCTAATTTCTAAAGTTACTGAACCGTTTTTCATGTAATTTCCAGAGATATAGAGTAAACAGTCCTTGTGTTATCAGAATCGGATCGAATTTCTAATTGATCAATTTTAACAAGACTTCAACTGGAAGATATATCTTATAAGAAATAGCTTGAGCTACATTTTATCCCGGGAACACATTCCCGTGGGAACCTTATAAAACTATTAATAATACCCTGCCACCTTTAAAAAAACAAAAAGGTATTCAAACCTACCCATTTCTTGTACGGTAGCCAACACTTGTAACTTAACACGCTGAGGTCCAGAATATTTCCTCTGCCGAGCGTACTGGGTCGGATTATACCCGGTACCCACAGATACGGGTACTTGAACAGGCGTACCGGCCGTTATTGACCCACTGGGTAACGTACTCATCTGGGTATTTGAATAATTACCCTGGTCGATGTTAGGAAAACTACCCTGAGACATTTGGTTTGGAACCACTGATATTTGAACAGGCGTACCGGCCGTTATTGACCCACTGGGTAACGTACTCATCTGGGTATTTGAATAATTACCCTGTTCGATGTTAGGAAAACTACCCTGAGACATTTGATTGTTGGTAAAAGAGGTCGGAGGTTGGTTGTTTGAATAAACATTCTGATTCATTTGTGAATTCGGTATACCTTGAATCATTTGTTGGTTAGAAGTACTCGGAGACACCTGATTATTTGAATAGTTACCCTGACTTGAATAATTAGTTTGAGTCATATTAGGTGGAAAATAATTCGGATTGATTCGATTGCTTGTATAATTATTTTGTATCGCTTGTTTGTTTGAATATGTTTCATTATTTGAATAATTACCCTGATTTGGTTGAGTATTTGCAATGTAACTCTGGTTATTAGAGGCGTTAGAAAACGATGGTTGACTTAGGGATGGGTGTGAGATACTGCTTTGATTAATTGGAGAAACAGAGAAAGATGATTGACTCAACTGATTATTTGTAACGTTACCCTGGTTACTAGAAAAGCTCTGATTCACCGATGGATTTGAATAACTACCGTTAATCATACGTGATGTCGAATAGTTACCCTGATCATCGGCGGTAGAGTAATTAATCAGTTTCGTCGGGACATTTGAAAAATTACCTTGACTCATTTGTGTGTTTGAAAAATTACCCTGCTCCATTGGAGTATTTGAAAAATTACCCTGTTTTATTGGCATATTTGAGAAATTACCCTGATTAGAAAAATTGTTCTGACTTGTATAGGTATTTGAATAACTAGTTTGCCCCATTTGAGTGTTAGAAAAAGAACCATGATTCATCGGCACGCCACTGGAGTTATATCCGAGATTAGAACCAAAATTTCCCGAGTAATAGTTATTAGCATAATTATTTGGATCATAACCCGATGGGGTCACAGGAGTACCAGACATTATGGACCCCTGATTTTGGGTCATTGGAGTACCACTTGTAATGGATCCTGAAACTAAATTTTGGTTCATTACTGTACCGTGGTTTGGAGAAAATTGACTCATAATAGGAGTGTAAGGACACGTAGCTTGTGGGGTAATTGGGGTTCCCGACATAATTGAACCCTTACCCATTCTCATAACACTACCTTGAGGTATAGTTTCTAAGAAAGGTTTCATACTTATTTGGGTATTTTGATTCTGGGTATTATAATTTGGGGTACCAGCGGTTATAGACCCCTGGGTTGGGGACTGTGGGGTCTGATTGGGGACTGACCCCGGGGGTGTGGGGGGACTTTGGTATTGCATCGAAGGTGGTAGATAATTCCTCTTCATCCTTGCTTCGACCTCCATAACTAATTCTGGACTAATTACTAAAAAAAAACATAGAAAAAATAATAATAATAAGAAAAAGAGCAACAAAAAATCATTCAATGCTATTAGCGATCATGCTACAACATCAAAAAATACTTATTTAAGTAAATGGTAGAATTTTTAAATCTATTTTTTTAGTATAATTTTTTATTCTAGACTCAAAATTAAGCAGAACTTTTGCTATTTAACTAGATATATATAAAATAATTATTTATAGTTACTATTTTCTATACTAGAAATCGAACCCGGGACAGTTAGATAAGATTTAATAATAAATAAATATGTTAGGACAATTCACACAACACCATCTAGTCTCAAACTAAGCAAAGCTTGTGATATGAGTACTAGATAAACTGATATCAATATTTATATACATATTTTTTTTGTAAATACATACATATTATACATATGAAACATTCAGACTTCGGTACAAACGTATCTGTTTTCACACAAAGTATGTCCCGACCGGGAATCGAACACTGCCACCTAGGCAGTCATGAAAGTTAATTAACTTCATACTATGACTTCTTTGATGATGAAATTAAAACAAATACTGGGATAACATGGCGCAGAAAAGCCACAAACCGAAAAGAATGGCGAACTCTAGGGGAGGCCTATGCCAAGGGCAAGCTGATACCGATGTCTTGAAAAGGAAAAGAAAAGGGGAAAGAAAAAAATATAGTAATGTAATATTGTAATATCTTTAATTAATAATTATCTAGTAATTTCAAAGTTAAAATCATACACAATTAAAAATTAATGCTAAACTCTAAATGTTATGTATGAATATTAAATTGATAAGAAATTTTGTTATGATAATATTTTATTTCAGTAATAAAGGCTATTTGAATTTGAATTTGAATTTGAATGACTTCTTTAATGTGACCAGATTTAAAAATTCTACCATTTTTGGCAACACTATTTTTAAAGTTTACTATAAACTTGATAATTATGATTTAACTACTACTCTTGCTAAATTCTCTGAAATATATTTACAATATGAATCACAAAACTATAGTCTTGACTGGACTCGAACCAGTGACTGATCCCTTTCCAGGAGGAACGTTCTACCAACTGAGCAAGACACCACTACCACAAGACCTCGAAACTTACGATCATACTATCAATGTGCGACTTACGGCATCGATACAGCGCCATCTATCACCAATTATGGAACTAACTAGTAGATATACTTTAAATAAAATTCTATATCAAGTTTATAGTAAAATATATTAACAAAAGCTTTACTGTATTTTCAAAAAGCAATCCCAAAAAAAATATCTAAATATTATTTTCAAAAAATGTGCATACAAAACAGGTCTTCTAAGAACTAACCTGGAGGTCTTTCCGTGACTGTTAGTAGACCTGTTCTTCTCACACGTATACTGCTTGCAGAAGACGGTGATGTACTTGGCTGTGAAAAGACCATAGAGTAGACTATATAATATAATAGAAGATAACATAAATATTCTTTATTGTACATCTCAAGCACAAACTTAGTCTAAATAAAAAAAAATACGGTGACAAAAATTATGTACAATGAGCGGCCTTATCGCATAGAGCGATCTTCTCCAGGCAACCTTAGGATAGAATTGACATTAAATGTGGGTAGTGTACAAAAAGAAAGTAAATCTACAACTCCCGAGTCGATTATCAAACTATGGTTGTAGAGATTCTATTTAGTTGTATGTAACATCTGTCCTGACTACGTAACGTACGTACGGTAACGGCAAAAGGGTTGCCATCTATTAAAACCAACAAAATTACCGGCCAAGTGTGAGTGTCCTCTGTCTACCCCTTCAGGGATATAAGCGTGATTATATGTATGTACAGTGAAGGTTCAAAAGTACATTTCCATGATTACAATGCAATAACGTGACTCGCTAAGTATAAGAATTCTTACAATTGTGGCGCGTACTTAACGAATCTCTGACGTCATATGTAAGAAACGTCTAGATAATACAAAAAGGCGGGTCGAGAATCTTCGACAACCTTCGATAATATTCTACCAATATCTAGTTGCGCATACGCCACACCTCCTTATAATTAGACTAGCCAATTAGAAAGAAGCAATAAATTATAAGTGGAACATAAGTATAGGTATGTATACTCGTTCTATTGTTTAAAGCCACGCCTACCTAAACCTGTTTGTATCGCCGGGAATATTATGCTTGTAACATATAAATACGAATACATTTCGATAATAAACAACATTCATTCACATACTGTTACTACAAGCGTTTCAATATACCTCGCAACAACCACTACACAATAATTCTATTGTATCCAATGTTGACAACTACGGTACTAAATGAAACACGCAACAACAAAGTCAGTCCTATATTTTATTTAAAGAAAAACCTCCTGTTTAAATTTTAACCCTGTATGTATGTGTGTATGTACTAACCATAGATCCAGTACTGCATACTGAAGATACGTTGGCGGCGTCTTCCGGAGTAGCCATTGTATGACGTTTTGTACTGCCGCGGTTCAACATGTATCTGATGGGAATCAAGGAATCAATTTCGTTTATTCAGTTTAGGCACATAAAGAGCACATATGAAGTCAAAAATTTTCAATTTTATGTCAAACAATATTATAAAAATACTAAATTAAGTAGGTACATAAATAAATCATTATTTCGCTGGTTCGGTAAGTTGGTTCTCCTGAGAAGAGACCAGCAAGAAACTCAGGTAGATTATCCATTTTCTTTTTTCTAACAAGTGAAGCATATACATTATGGTGATTGATCAAACAATAATTATTTGATTTGAATATTACTGACAGCCAAGTTAGTTCCTATAACTGTTGGTAGATGGCGCTGTATCGACGTCGTAACTCGCACATTGATAATGTGATCGGAATATATTTACATCTGAGGCTAGAGTCTTGGTCAGTTGATGGGACGTTCCTTCTGTTTTCAACCGACTCCCAAAAAAGGAGGTTCTCAATTCGAATGACGTTGTTTTTATGTCTTTGGACTGAGTGGAAATGGAACCACCCACCATTTCAATTTGGTCCCATTTCAACAATTATTTAGTCCCATTTCGGTAATTTGCTGTTGTGTCAATTTTTGATGTATGTTTTATCATCATTCATATTGTGTGAGAATGCCCAATAATATTAAAAAAAAATATTATAGAGCGAAGTGAGCGAAGCTCAATTTTAGGCGACTCATGTATTTCGTTTGTCCGCATACTCCTCCTAAACGCCTGAACCGATCTCCTTCAAACTTACCACAGTGATAACGTGTGGCGTTAGAGTGGTTTAGAACAAAAAAATTTTGCATACCTAGTATAATATTCTACCAGTAGTTGAAGTATTGTGCGTAATATTGCAAATACGTAATCAATCAATAAGATATTTGTATTCAAAAATACACATCAATAATTGACACAACAACCGACTTCAAATTACCAGAATGGGACCAAATTGAAATGGGACCACATGAGACGTAGTAGCTTTGAATTAAAAAAAAAATTCAAAGTCGGTTCACATAGTCCAGATATGAGGTAACAAACAAATAAAAAAAAGTCGAATTGAGAACCTCCTTTTTTGGAAATCGGTTGAATAATATCAGTTAATACACACTTTGAAGGTCAAGAAATCCGCCCATTCGATTACTACACACCCGAGAAGAAAGGACAGAAACTCAGCGGGGTCAACATTTTATTTTATGGAATTTTACATACGTACATATTACTAGTGGTTCTGTGAACAGTAGACCTCGCGTTATTTTCGCATTTTCCCCCCATTTCTCCCCTAATCGAAAAATCCCTTCGACAAAAGTTGCGTCTTGCAACAAAGAACACTTGTGCCAAATTTCATGAAAATCGGCTGAAAAATGCGGCCTGTAGACCGGAACTGACACACATACATACAAACAACGCCAAATCGGCCAGTCCTCGAGTTAAAGCTGAGACGCTTCGCTCGCTCGGTCAATTATTCATTACATTAGTTATAGGCAGCATGTGAAGAATATTATTTCCTGTTTCATATAGAAATACATAAAGCAGTACATAAGCGTAGTGTAGCGTATAATACTAACTACAATACTAGGTATAATACTAGGTACTTGCTCGGTGAGCGAGGCGCTTGTCGAGGCAGTCTTATACGAGCGCGCGCACAGAGCGCACGTCTAGCATAGTGATAGTGTTATTCTGTGGCACGGCAGACTCTTTTACGTTTGTTTTTAGTGAGAATTACCATAATAGTATTAATGGTACAATGTATAAAATCTCACGAGTATATATTCATACCTGCATAGATTAGTGTTGTAGGCAGAATCTGTGGTTTGTTCCTCGCCGGGATCTGCTTCATCGTCTCGAGTTGGAGTTCCACTGTCTGATACCTGCATATATTTGTTGTACATAAAAACATGATTTTCGTTACAGTAGAGGGGTAACAGATTTTTTTTTTTAATTAAAAAGAGTAATCAATACATATAATAAAATTGTAAGTGGTCGATGTCTGGACATCGAATATATAATAGAGAAACTGTTGTAAGGGGGCTTTATGACCGCAATAGTACCCAAAACAACGGTTTTTAGAATTTTTGTCTGTTTGTCTGAATGTTTGGACACGCTAATATCAGAAACGTCTTAACCGATTTGAATGCGGTTTTTAGTAATGCGTTGTGGTTTATTCAACATTTAAGGTTTGTTTTATTTCAGTCGATTCATAAATAAAACAGTTATGTCGATTTAAGTACCACGCAGGCGGAGCTGCAGACAACAGCTAGTAAAACAATAAAAATAAACATTGTAAAATAAATAAAATAACGTTTAAAATAAAATAAAATAACGTTTATTATCTTTGAAATTTTCAGAAAATTATTTAGATTCGTCAGAAGTTGGTGTGACTCTACCGAGGGTTCCAAAATGCAACGAGACTGAGAAGAGCCCTCAAGAAACTCAGCTCGGCTTTTTTCAAAATATTTCATCTTAAATCTAATACAGAGTTATTTAGAAAGGAGCAATTCGTTACGTTGTTACAACCAGGCCGCCTTGTCATCTAAGAAATCATTAATACTATAATAAGCTTTATGGCACAATTTACTTTTTATTAGTTTTTTAAATTTATTGACAGATAAATTTGCTATTTCGGTTGGCAATGTATTGTACATTCGAATAAAGTTCCCCGCAAAAGAATTACTCACTTTATGAAGCCTAAATTTAGGAACAGCCAGTTTATCCTTATTTCTTAAGTTTAGATTATGATTATCACTATTTTTCACAAATTTACTTTTGTTCTTGTGGGTATACAATAAAATTTCATAAATATACTGTGAATACACTGTAAGGATGTTAATATGCTTAAACTTATCTCTTAATGACTCCCGAGACCCCATTCCATAGATAGTCCGGATAGCCCTCTTCTGCAACACAAAGATGCATTCAATATCGGCAGCGTTACCCCACAGTAGTATGCCATATGTCATGATACTGTGGAAGTAGCTGAAGTAGACAAGACGCGCCGTTTTAATGTCTGTAAGTTGTCGGATCTTTTTGACAGCATAGGCTGCTGAACTAAGCCTGGCCGAAATTTTCCCGATATGAGGCCCCCATTGCAATTTGGAGTCTAACGTTATGCCCAGAAAGACAGTGTCATCGACCAATTCTATTATATCATCCCTAACCTTAACACTGGTTTTAACAAGTCTTACATTAGGTAAGGTGAATCTTACACATTTAGTTTTATTTTCATTTAATAATAAATTATTAGCACAAAACCAGTGGACTATCCTAGAGAGGGCAATGTTTACATCGTCAAGTTCGCGCTGTCCACGTTTAACTTTAAATATTAAAGAAGTGTCATCAGCAAACAAAACTACCTCGTGGTCGTCTCTTATGAGGTGAGGGAGATCATTAATATATACTAGAAAAAGAAAAGGTTCCAAAATTGAACCCTGCGGTACCCCCATTGCTACAGGAGAACCAGGTGACTGTTTACCATTGATCACTACTTTCTGGACCCTATCACTTAAGTAAGAATTGACGAAATTCAAGGCCGTCCCCCGGATTCCGTAATGATCAAGTTTCTTAATTAAAGTCTGGTGCTGAACGCAATCGAAGGCCTTAGATAAGTCACAGAATACACCATAAGCATCATATGACTCATCCCAGGCCCTGTATATACACTCTAATAATTTAATACCGGCATCAGTGGTGGACCGACCACGAGTGAAACCGAATTGTTTTGTATGTAATAGTTTATTAACGTTAAAGTGATTTTGCATTTGATTAAGCATAATTTTTTCAAAAATTTTACTAAATGTAGGTAGTACAGAAATGGGACGGAAATTGGACGGATCTGAAGTACTACCCGATTTAAACAGGGGAATTAATTTACTAGATTTCATTAAATCAGGGAACACACCACTATCAACACAATTATTAAATATTATTACTAGTTCAGGAGCAACCATTTCAATAAAAGAATTTACTAAATACACAGAGATGCCCCAGAGGTCAGCTGTTTTCTTGATATTTAAAGATTTAAAAGTTTTTAAGATAGTGTTTATGTTAACTTTACTGAATTTAAATATAACGTTACAACAAGGAACGTTTGCTTTTAACAAAGATTCTGCAATGGGGGTTGAAGAGCCTAGGGTTTTTGTCAAATCTACAGGAATTCGGGAGAAAAAATTTTCAAATTCGTTAGCGACCTCGAAGTCTGATGTAGTTATTTTACCATTTATATTAAGTTTAAAATGATTATCATTTAATTTTTGTTGACCTCTTTCCGCGTTTATAATTTTCCAAGTAGATTTAACTTTGTCTGCACTATTGAGAATTTTATCACTTATATATTTTGATTTAGCTGCTAAACAATCTGCTTTAAACTTTTTTGAATAAGTTTTAACATAATCTAGAAATGCAACTGATCTATTAAGCTGTCTTTCTGAGTATAGTTCATAAAGTTTTTGTCTACTTTTGTGTATACCCTCAGTGGCCCATTCACTGAAAGTAGGACTATCACTAATCATGACCTCCTTAGACTTGAATATGGAGTTGAACTCGTTGTAAAAAGAATCAAAAAATAATTTATACATTACATTTGGATCTAAGCCAGTGTCTAAGAATGGAATTTTATTGCAAAGTCCAACCCTCATACGTTCCAAGCGGTCACCAGTTATTGGTCTACATAATATTTTACGTTTTATAACTTTTTCTTTAGTGATTTTAAAAGATGCTATTTGCCCACAATGGTCTGAATCTAGCTTTTTTATAATACTTTTACTTTCTGGCAACATATCGCTGTATATATTATCCAGGCAAGTGGCTATTGTATTACAATATCTAGTAGGCTCCAAAAATAAGTTTGTAAGATTGTGTGATTTAAATAAATTTAAAATATTATAACTCATAGGCGTATTAACAAGTAAATCGACATTAAAATCACCACATACTATTAGGTACTTATTAGTTTTTCCAAGTTTACATAGAACTTTGTCAATAAGTTCCTCAAATTCGCAAAAGGGTGAGGTTCCAGGTTTATGCACGCATACTACTATGAATTGCTCCATTTCCACGCACGACAGTTCGACTTTACACTCTAGAGAAAGAGACACAATATCTTTCCGTTCTTTAAATTTAAGTTGTTTATTTAATAAAATCAAAGATCCCCCCCGTACTGTGCTCACCCTGCAGAATGCACTACCAACCCGGTGATTACTGAAATTGAACAAGAGCTCATACGGCTTACGCATATGTTCTGTAATACAAAAAATATCAATATTATCTGAATTCATTAACAGTTCCAACTCTAACTCTTTGCCATGTGTTAAACAACCAATATTTTGATGCCCTATGTTGATATAATTTACATTTTTTGATTTGGTTTGATTTGGAGGGCATTTTTTAACATAATTAATATTTGTAACTAAATTTAATTCAATTAATTGACTATGTCTGCTAAAGGGTAATATTGCCTCTGTTGTCGTAGAACTTAATTTAAATTACTTGGAACAGATTCCAAAGTCTTAACACTAAATCTACATTGCTCAATAAAAGCAGTTTTGTCAGCCAAGTACTTGGCTGAAGTGTAAAAATAATTGAATAGCAAACTTGCTATTTGTCTCTTATAATGCTTTGGTAGAAAATACCTACCTTTGTTTACATAAACAATATGTTTGTTATTGTTAAAGTTACTGTCAGAAGTTGACAAATTGTATTTATATACAGTTCTCTTAAAAACAGAATTAAAGTCAATTACATGGAATTTATTATTATATTGGCTAGTTAAATTGAGTTGTAAATTTATCTTATATCTAAGAGAATTTTCCACGTCTGGCACACCTTTTATGTATGGTAATGTAAACATTACTACATGTTCAACATTTAAGTTTTGCATTTTGTCAAAGTATAGGGATAGTTCATTTTTGTTAATTTTACCCCTGTTTGAGCAGAAAATAATTATTTTACTGTTTGAGTCAAAATTATATTCTAATATCTTTTGCATAATTTCATTTAAAGATGCACCTGGATAACAGTTATTAATAATTGAATAACAATTTGAATTAAATTGTTGTATCAGAAAAGAACTAAAATCAGTTCCAATATCATCACTAAATAAAACTAGTTTAGTATATCCAGTATGACTATTACTTTTTACATTGTCACACAATTCATACACTAATGAAGTAGAAGGTGAGCAAGTTGTAAGGGAAGCCTGGTTCTCCAATGATTGAGACGGACTTGTGCAATTGATATTGCACGAGTGGTTATTTATGAAGGTATTAAGGCGCTCAGTATTATAATTAGATGTTTTGAGTACCTTATCTATACTTGATGAACACTTATTAAAGTCTTTTAGAGACCATTCATATTTCTTAGTTACATACTCTAATTCAAATTGCAAATTTTTTATTTGTGACTCTAAGCGTTGTGTGTCAGTGTAATATTTTAAATGACTTTGTTTAAGTTCTAACATAGATAATTTAGCTTGTTCTCTTAATTTTAAACTAGAGTTAACATTTTTACACTTTTTGATTAAGATTCTATGATATTTTAATTGTTTCTTTGATTTTAAAATGAATTTCTTTATTTTTAGGTATTTTTTTAGTTTATTCCTGCTGCAAAAATAAACTGGCTTGTCCAGTTGGTATGAACTGTCATTGGTAAGATCTATAGTAGACAAGTCCAGGTTTGGAACTGTTGCAGAAGGAACAAACTGCGGAGTACCACTCATTAGCTCGTTATAAAGGTTATCCGTTTGTTGGACTACGACTTGCTTGGCAGCTGACTCCAAGTGTAAGATGTGCCCCTGGGCATCCCGTAGCTCCTGTTCCAGCAAGGTAGTCCTCCTCAAGGTCCCTTCATACTCGTCACTGCACTCTTGAAACCTATCTACTATTGATTGAAGGTGGTTCCGCTGCATTACAATTTCATCATAACTAATATGAAGCCTAGCTAGTTCAGATTTTAGTTTTTTACTATCGTCTAAAGCACCTATCAACAAGTTTTCATTTTCTTCTCTTTCTTTTTCTAATTGTAAACAGAGCTCTGTTTTAGATTTAAGTTCCTGCAACACCAGCTGAAGTTTGGGCTCCTCCTGCTGGCGGGAAAAGGCTCTACGGCTACGGGTATTCATATTCTCGACAAATAAGTGCAATTAAACGCAATTTAGAAAATACAAGTAGGTAGTTCGAGGTTATGTTAGGTACCGGTAAATTAAAATCAAAACTTTTCTGTACTTACGAAAATAGATCGCCTGTTTTCAATGTTGAGTATATGAATAAACACGTATAATAAAATAATTTTACCTATTATAGGAGAAACATTATGTATTTACGTGAAATAACATTGAACAATACGGTCAGCTGATTCGTCACTTTTTAGCTTATTTTTACACTAATATACACAAAATTCTTTGAAATGATTATTTTTGCACTACTATTGTGATGATATTGGAGTTATCTGATGTAATTTGTATTTATTTCACTAATAAATTTATAGGAGCTAAAATTTTACGACTGTTCAATAGTGTTGCCAGACGCAGAAAACCACAGTTATCTTAATGAAACCAAATTGTTTCATTAAGATAACTGTGGATCCGTATTTTTAAAGACTCGCGTGTCCCCATGCTGTCCCACGCGTACGACGCTGGCACACACGTGTAGTGTCATAGCGCGTAAGTAACGTCAACGTCAGACGTCGTGAGACGTAGGACCAGTGTGTCGCTGTCTCCCACGTCGCGTGACATACATAGTTTGTGTAGGACCAGGGTCAGGGTGTTGCAAGCTTTCTACTTACATGATGTGATGGTGCGGAATGACAACAAGCTCGTTGTCTCCCGCGAGGCACGTGGCCGCCGCCGTCCGACGCGCGACGACCGAATGTTGATGCTGTCGAACAATATATTAGTTATTTACTGTGCCGACGAACTTCGTACCGCCTCAAAAGAAACTTTTTATAAGAAAAAGAAAAGATTACAAACGTCCTGAACGATTTCGTTCGCCTTACAGCATTATCTGACATTAGCTTCAATAACTAAAGGGTCACGAGTCATTCCACACGTTGGTGGAGTGCTCAGCGTGGGCGAATACCCTCTCACTGAAAACCATGCTTCAAGCCATGGTCTCCATCGGGAGCGGAGTTCCGCGGTCAGGGGCCTGAGGACGGCGGGGTAGCCCCACCCGCCGTCCTTACAGGAGCAGGCTAGTCCTCGACCCTCAGGTCACAACCAGATTCATTCACAGACGCGGGATGAAACTCAACCCCAACGCTGGGAAATAAAACGCGGAAGCGGCCGCAGTCTCGCGGAAATAAAAAAGAAAACTAATGTGTATTTCCAAACTGTACGATAACAAAAGTGCATTCTCATTATTACAATGCATTAACTCGACTGAATGTATTGTAATAATGGGACTGCACTTTTGAATCTCGCCTGTACATATAAATAAATTAAATTATTGAGCGTAGCTCCTTATCAGGTGACTCAAAAGCAACTCGATGTGAATTTTAGAATGAGATTTTCTCACTCAAAAATCAATCATTCTCAGGAGCAAGTTTTGTTCGAGACCGAATTTTGATTTAGGACCCTCAAAAAAAGTAATTGACCAAAAATATGACAACAGTCGCTTCGCTCAATTGCATGCTGCAGCGCAGTACCACAGTACCACAGTACCACAGTACCGCAGTACCACAGTACCACAGTACCACAGTACCGCAGTACCGCAGTACCGCAGTACCACAGTACCACAGTACCACAGTACCACAGTACCACAGTACCACAGTACCACAGTACCGCAGTACCGCAGTACCGCAGTACCGCAGTACCGCAGTACCGCAGTACCGCAGTACCGCAGTACCGCAGTACCACAGTACCACAGTACCACAGTACCACAGTACCACAGTACCACAGTACCACAGTACCACAGTACCACAGTACCACAGTACCACAGTACCACAGTACCACAGTACCACAGTACCACAGTACCACAGTACCACAGTACCACAGTACCACAGTACCGCAGTACCGCAGTACCGCAGTACCGCAGTACCGCAGTACCACAGTACCACAGTACCACAGTACCACAGTACCACAGTACCACAGTACCACAGTACCACAGTACCACAGTACCACAGTACCACAGTACCACAGTACCACAGTACCACAGTACCACAGTACCACAGTACCACGGCAGCGAGCGCAACGAGTAGTTATTATAATTTTCTAAAATATTACCCTGTGTCTGCATAGCGTGTGGAGGCTTCAATAGATGTTGGTCTTTAACACTGAAGTAACGAGGTGGTTGGTGTTGTACAGCGGGCAGCTTTGCCGCTAAGTTCGTGTTGGGCAACATGGACACGTTGGGAGATGTTTGTTGCTGGACATTCGAAAAAAAAAGTGTCATTGTCACAAAAATAGATTTCAAATTACCGGAATGAGATCGGTAAACAATAGTTCCCAATTACGAAAAAATCAAAGTCGGAAGATATGAGGTAAGAAATATTAAAAAGACCGTCGAATTGATAACCTCCTCCTTTTTTGAGGTCGGTTAAAAATATTAGTAACTATTTGTAGCCCCACATGGTCGAACAGTAGACCTCGTGAACATTAAATAATATATTTTAGTTTTTTTTTCCATTTCCATCGCTATAAAAAAATGTCAGGATTAAAAATATGTTTTAAATCAAAGAACAGTTGTTCCAGGTTTCGTGGAGATTTGACATAAAATGTGTTTGCTAGCTCGGAACACACATACAGACAGACAGACAGACAAAAGCTAAATTGTAGTTGTGAAATGTAGACAACTTCCTCGGTCAATATTATTTTTTAAATAAATATTTTTTGTTCATTCTCACACAACGTCACCTAGCCCAAACTAAGCTATAAGCTTGTGCTATGGGATCTAGACAACTGATAAACATACTTATATATTTCTAAATACATACATAATATTTTTGTGAACATGATGATGTTAATGATGTTAATGCATTAGGACGATTTTACTTATACTTACATTGAAATGTGCCGACCCATAGAGGGGTGAAGGCCTAAGATCTGCTGAGACTGCAGCCCCGCAGACCCCGAGCTCACTCGCCTGGGAATAGATTAAACGATATACAATCAATTATATATACATGTTGTTAGACGATTACTTCTTTGAAAGAAAGAAATAATTTTTCTATTTACTAATCTTTTTTTTTTTTTTTTTTAAAACGTGGCTCCATCGATATTCCTCGATGATTTCGCCAATGTCAAGGTAATGCTTGATTTTTCCCGCACAGAAGAACTAGTTACTCTGAACTAGTTCGAGGTGCGGGACAAGGAAACGATGTTCAGTATTGCAATTGAGCGTTTGGGCCTGGATTTTTGCCCAGCGCCAGAGGTAACCTAAAATTTACTAATGAATTGTGCCGAAAAGTTTATTGCAGGAGACTGTATGTCAAAGTCTATGCCAAAGTTTGTTTGTGTATGTCAAAGTTTACCTGTGTATATCCAAATTTACCTGTGTTTGTCAAAATTTACTGTATGTCGATATTTATTTATCACACATAACAGACTACATACAACTATTGTAAAATTAAATATAAAAATCAGGAAGATTAGTCTAGGTTGCACATCAAAACAAAATAAAACTTACCCTTGTATGTGAAAGTTTACCAGTGTATGTAAAATTTTACCTATGTATGTCCAAATTTACCTATGTATGTCAAAGTTTATCTATGTGTGTCAAAGTTTATGTATGTGTGTCAAAGTTTACTTGTGTATGTCAAAGTTTTCATGTATTAGTCAAAGTTTACAATGTGTCAGTCAAAGTTTACAATGTGTATGTCAAAGTTTACAATCTCACCTAAATTAGTGCTTGTTAATACTTCCTATCCTGTTTAATATTGTTTTTTTTTTCTCTGAAAACTCAATACTTGTGAAGTATCTTGCCTACCTGATTTCACTATAATCATCTTAATATTTTGTTATTATCTTATTTTATTCATCATTAATACCTAATAATCTCAAGTAATTCATTATAAACTATAACTTTTTAACTAGTTTGTTTCTGTTTTAGTACCCTCCTTTCTTAAATAATAACTCATCTTTATTTAATTATTTCTTGATATTCCCTAAACTTAATTAACTCCATTCACATACACAGTTGCTATACACTATCCTTTTTATTTCAGTGCCACTAAATTCCTTATTGAGAACAGAAGAAAATAACCATGATGACCCGCAGCGCTGTCAACCGTGACTTGCAACAAAAGCTAAATCTCACACTAAAAGAACTGGAGATTTCTAAAAAGTTGAACAATCAGTTGTTAGAGGAACGTGCGGACAGTGAGATAGAAGTCATAAATATAGTGGAAAAAAACACCCAACTCAAACAAGAGCAGGCTGAGCTACACGGTCAGGTCGCTGAGCTCATCAGTGATGGGTTTTGAAGATTGTAGCAACACTCATGAGCAAGCTTTAAAACGCATTAACACTCTGGAGTGCGAGCTGAGTGATGTCCACAACTCCATTACCAACATGGAGACACTCAAATTGGCAGAGCAGGCTGCCCTCTCCGACAGTCTCTATAATGAGCTGGTGGGTGGTGACCCTAATTTAATTCATTTTGAGCCAACCACTACCTCTAAATCTATCAGAATAGTTAGCAATAGCAGAAATAAATTAAAAAAATATATAAAACTAAATAAATTTATTTCCAAAACACAGAAATGCATAAAAAAACTTAGAATGGGTGCTAACAAATATATTAGAACTTGTAAATCAAATGTAAAGCTAAGTCTCCTTAGAATCAATAACATTAAAGTATCAAATAGCTCAAAAAGAAATTGGAGAGTACATTGAGGCATTAAATAGCTTGGTAGATTCATGTCACAGTAATGAGCAAAGATTCTATTCCCTTGAAAAATTATATAATGAAATACCGGACTGTGATAAATCCCTGCCATGTCCTTCCACGCCAGTGATAACATCCCAAAAAGAGTCAACATCTTCATCTTTTGACACTCTTCACAGTATGTGTGACAATATTATTCACACTAGAAACAATCTAAAACAAAATTTTAATAAGGGGAAGACCTTTGTATATTGTGATGAGATTGGTAGGAAGTTGGGACATCACTTAGTACAACATTTAGGGAATTCAGTTGTAACTCATTCATTTCCTGGGGCCTCCTACTCTCAAATACTTAATAGAGTACTAGCTAGTACAGATTGCCCACTATCAACAATAATCATTCTTATTGGTAGACGGGATACCGCTAACATGAGTACTGTCACAAGGTTTTTTGAACAATTGTCAAAGTTAAATGTTAAACAGGTAATACTGTCCGCATTACCCTATAGTAAATCTCATACGCAAAACGAAATCTATATTAGATATAAAATTAATATGAAGCTACATACTTTGACTACACATTGTAGGAATGTAGAATTATTTGACTGTAATATTGTATTGAATAATAATTATATCTTGACCTGTGATAGTTATTTACTATCAATTTTTTTGCGACGACAGGTAGCTACTTTGCTAGCTAATTTCGTATTGAGTCAAGCCAAATTATTGGCTTATCAACCTGCTTTTATTGAGCAGAATAATATTGACATAGACAGTTTGGAGACAATCCAAAAAAACTAGTTTGTAAGACAACAGATAATAAATCTAGCAATCCTTATTTTAAATATATGCCCGAAGGTAAGGGACCTGTGGCCTTTGAGGAAATTGAGCCGACCCCTAGTAGTAGTATGTATGGGGGTGAACATGTATAACAGAGCATTGGTTAAAAGACCACGAATTATTGTTCAACAGTGAATTTTACTCACTTATTAGTGCGTTCGCAAGAAAGAAGGCTATTCGTGGTGGCTCCCTAATATTCGTGTCTAATAATATAAAATGTAAAGAACGTAAAGATATTGTTGCTTTTTCTATAGAGCGCACTGTGGAATTGTCCTGTGTTGAGCTTGAGCGACTCATTGTCTGTGTCTATAGCCCACCGGATTGTGATTACGATTCATTTGAGATAGTAATGGAAAATGTATTGAAACAATTGTGTCTTAATAAAAAGCATGTTGTGGTGTGTGGTGATTTTAATGTTGATGTACTTGTGCAGTCACCTAAATGCATTAAATTTATCAATTTATTCAGTTCCTTCGGCTTACAACACTTATTTTCAGAGCCAACTAGAATCACATCACATTCTGCAACATGTCTAGATAATATATTTTGCAACTGTGAACTCCTGACAAATGAGGTATTAAGTAACTTCAAATCTGACCATCTGGGGCAGAAGGTCGTATTTCCCATCAATATCACGGCTAAAGGAAAAAAAAATCATGTAGGCCAATGAGTACATATCGCCTAGAACGATTTAATGAAAGCGTTTCTGCAAAAGTTGCTAGTATTGACTTTAACCAGGTTGATCCAAATAACTTATATGAGTTCTTGTTTAATACAATTAAATCTGAGTTCGACAATATATTTAAATCAAGAACTTTTTATAAAAATGGAAACCTCCAGTTCTGTGACTGGGCAACCACTGGCATCTACAAAAGTAGAGCTAAGTTGTATGAATTATATGGTATGAAACAATATAATTTTAATCCTGATTTTATTCAGTATGTTAAAGATTATTCCAAAATTTTCAGAAAAGCGTGTGTTGCTGCCAAGTCATTATATTTGAGTAATAAGATTAAACTGTCCAACAATAAAGTCAAAACGACTTGGAATATAATTAATGCTGAAACCGGTCGCCTAAAGCCCCGTGACAATGACTTTGAATTAATTATTGATAAAAAAGTCATTAAGAAAGAACCAGATGTAGCACAAACCTTTAATATTTTTTTTATAGACATACCCGCGAATATAACTAGCTCCTTGAATTCTTGCTCAGTTAAAGCTCAACGTATGCTGGAAAGCGGCGTGAATCAGTGCCATGTCTCATTTAGCTTTGAATATGTAAACCCCAATGATATTATAAGAGTATTCAAGTCGCTTAACTCAAAAAAGACAGCTGACTTGTGGGGTATTTCTGTAAAAATGCTTTAGTCCATTATTGTGAATATATCTCCACATCTAGCTGCAATATTTAATAAATGTGTCAATAGTGGAGTGTTTCCTGATCTCATGAAATACAGTAAAGTGATACCTTTATTTAAAACTGGATCAAAAAGCGAACCTGGTAATTTTAGACCAATTTCAATACTACCTGCCATTAGTAAATTTTTTGAAAAAAATATATTGCAGCAATTACATTCACATTTTAATTCAAATATGCTACTACATAATGAGCAGTATGGATTCACAAGAGGTCGTTCTACCATTCACGCAGGGGTAACACTTCAGAAGCATATTTTCAATACCTGGGAGAATAAGCAAGATGCCATTGGTATATTTTGCGATCTCTCCAAAGCTTTTGATTGCGTTGAACATAATACCCTATTACGGAAACTCAATTATTATGGTATCAGAGATTCGGCACTGGACATAGTTGCCTCATACCTCAGTGATAGAATACAACATGTTGATATCAATGGTAGTCGGTCTTTAGGGACTTCTGTAGCTATGGGCGTGCCACAAGGATCAATTCTAGGTCCGTTTCTATTTTTAGTTTACATTAATGATCTACCGTTCTATGTACAGAATTTGTGCGACATTGTTATATTCGCCGATGATACATCACTTATTTTTAAAGTTGATCGCAAGCTGAGGAATTTGGACGAAGTAAATAGTGCACTTGCACTAGTTCTGGATTGGTTTACAACCAACAATTTACTTCTGAACGCAAAAAAGACGAAGTGTGTTAGATTTAGTATGCCTAATGTTCAGAACTACGGTACTAATATTATTTTGAACGGTGATACCCTTAATCTTGTAGAATCAACCGTATTTTTGGGTATTACTCCAGACAGTAAATTACAGTGGAACGCCCAAATATCGGGTCTTGCAGGGAAACTTAGCTCTGCGGCTTTTGCTATTAGTAAAGTCAGACAGCTCACGGATGTAGAAACTGCCAGGCTGGTTTATTTTAGCTATTTTCACAGTATCATGTCGTATGGAATTTTACTGCGGGGTAAGGCAGCTGATATAGAGATCATTTTTATACTCCAAAAGCGAGCTATACGTGCGATTTATAAACTGAATGCACGAGTTTCTCTTAGAGAAAGATTTAAAGAAATAGGCATTTTAACAGTTGCATCACAATATATATATGCGAATATTATGTTCGTTAAACAGAATATACATTTATAGTGTGAACAGTGACATACATGCAATAAATACTACAAATAAGCATAAATTGGTTGGGACGTATTATCGTTTACAGAAGGTGTTATTATATTATAGTTTATCTAAATATATCTACAAGCGCCACCTACATGAAAGAATGTGTATTACATAATATGGTTCGTTCTAAGTATAAAATTGTATGTGTTGGTGGGTGAATAAAAAGTTAGTCTGCACTGAATAACCGACGTGTTTAATTGCTTAACTTTAGGTTATGGGCTAATCGCGTTATTTTCCATATAATTTGAAAAGTTTTGATACGATCGTGTTGTGCAAGATGTCAACAAACTATTTAGCCAGTGTTCCGAAATTAAAAGGAAGAGAAAACTACGATGAGTGGACATTTGCGGTTGAGAATTTACTCGTATTGGAGGGTACGTTACATTGTGCGAAGCCAGTGTTAGGGAAAGAAATCAAACCCGAAGACGATGCAAAGACGAGGGCCAAAATGTCCCTAACCATCCATCCATCTTTGTACGTACACATCAAGAGGACAACGACTTCGAAAGAGTTATGGGATAAACTCAAATCCCTGTTTGATGACTCAGGTTTTTCGAGGAAGATTTCGTTATTACGTCACTTGATTTCAATAAGACGAGAAAGTTGCGAGAATATGACCACCTACGTTACTCAAATTGTAGAAACATCGCAAAGATTGATGGGGACAGGATTTGAGATTACAGATCAATGGATTGGATCATTGTTATTAGCTGGATTACCAGATAAATTTTCGCCAATGATTATGGCCATAGAGCATTCGGGAATCGATATCACAGCTGACGTCATTAAGACAAAATTATTAGACTTTGAACCGATGGAGACGACAGTAGCGACATCTAACGAAACGCAGAATTCTGAATTGGCATTTGCTTCAAAATGGATGAAACAAAAACGCATTCAGGGCGGCAAAGCGATGTCAAATGTCAAAGTGACAGATAAAGAAAAAAATATTGTCACTTGTTACAAGTGCAAAACTCCAGGTCATTATCGTAATCAGTGTCCGATGGTTGAAAAATCCACCAAAAATAAGTCCTCAAATGCTTTTAGTGCAGTTTTCTTAAGTGCTAAATATGGTAAAGAAGATTGGTACTTAGACTCTGGAGCCAGCGTTCATATGACGGCTGTTGGAAGTTGGTTACAACGTGTTTCGAGTTCCGAGACGTTCCCCGAAATTATGGTGGCAAACCAGGAAAAACTTAAAGTATCGTGTAAAGGCAATGTTAGAATATCTACGCCGTTAGGCTATGATATAACAATCGAGGATGTTTTGTATGTTCCAAGCCTGACAACAAACTTACTATCAGTAAGTCAACTCTTAAAGCATAACAACAGTGTTTCTTTCACTGACAGTAAATGTTCCATTTATAACAACAAGAAAGAACTTGTAGCTGTTGCTTATTTGACTGACGGCGTATACAAGTTGGATATATGTACACAAGCAATAAAGTGTCTATTAGCCAAAGATAGTGCATTATTGTGGCATAGAAGGTTAGGACATATAAACAATAGTGATTTGAACAAAATGAAAAATGGTGCCGTAGAAGGTATTAACTATGACGGCAGTTATGAGGTGACAAAATCAAACTGCATGATATGTTGTGAAGGAAAACAGTCACGTCTACCTTTCTCCACAGGTACAAGAGCTACACAAATCTTGGAAATTGTACATGCTGATGTGTGTGGGCCAATGGAAACAAAGTCAATTGGATTGGCCAGGTATTTCTTACTGTTTGTAGATGACTACAGCCGTATGTCATTTGTATACTTCTTGAAAGAGAAAAATGAAGTATTTAAATATTTTAAGGAATATAAATTAATGGTGGAAAAACAGAAAAATGTCAGTATAAAAGTCCTGCGGACAGATAATGGTGGAGAATTTTGTTCCACAGCCATGGAAGATTTTTTAAAAGGATGTGGTATTTTACATCAAAAGACAAATCCGTACACACCGGAACAGAATGGCATGTCTGAGCGAAATAATAGAACAATTGTTGAGAAAGCGAGATGTTTGTTGTTCGATGCTAAGTTAGAAAAACGGTTCTGGGCCGAAGCTGTATCAACAGCTGTCTACTTGAAAAACCGTTCTATAGCATCAGGTCTGAACAATAAAGTGCCTTATGAGATATGGTATGGGAGGAAACCACAAATGAGCCATATACGCATTTTTGGGAGTCCAGTAATGGTACATGTTCCTAAGGAAAAGCGTACCAAGTGGGACAAGAAAGCTCGGCAATACATTCTTGTTGGTTACTCAGAGCATGTAAAGGGCTACAGGGCTTATGATCCTACCAAAAACCAGGTTACTACCAGCCGAGATGTAGTGGTGATGGAAAGAGCAGGGTCAGATGGAACTCCTACAGCCAATGATGCGAAGTGGCATGTGGAAGAAGAGATTCATACCCTGAGAGATGATGATCGTTCAGTGGGAGATTGTGGCAGTAAGGAACGACCAATATCAGAAATCCAGGACAGCTCTGAAAGTGACTCATCACAGCTAACATTTTTTGAAGCTGAAGCTGATGAGACCTTCGTACCTGGAACTCCATCACCAAGCAGCAGTCCGATCTGTACGCCAGAACCAGAATCCAAGAACTACAATAGGCCACAGAGGGAAAGGCGAAGGCCTGAGAGGTACAATTTAGGCATGTTGGCAACTGCTGAACCTGAACTGACAATCAAAGAGGTTTTGAATGGTCCTGAGAGTGTACAATGGAGGCAAGCAATGGATGATGAATTGGAGTCATTTCGAAAAAATGAGGTATATGATCTTGTTAAACCCCCAAAAGGAGCTACATTAGTGCAAAGTCGGTGGGTGTTAAAGAAAAAATTTAAAAGTGATAGTGAAGTGCAATATCGTGCCCGTTTAGTTGCAAAGGGTTTTACCCAAAAACGTGGAATTGACTATGATGAGACATTCTCACCTGTTGTGCGGCACTCGACTCTAAGGTTATTGTTCGCATTAAGTGTAAAACTAGGATTAGACATTACACAGCTGGATGTTAAAACAGCTTATTTAAATGGGTACTTGAAGGAGGACATTTACATGTGTATACCAGAAGGTTTTGTGTCTGAAACTTGTGGTAAAGTTTTTAAACTTAAAAAGGCTGTCTATGGATTAAAACAATCCGCTTTAGCTTGGTATGCAAGGGTTAGACATGTAATGTGTAAATATAATTTTACTAATTGTTCACAAGAGCCTTGTTTATTTACAAAGATGAGTAAAGATACAAAAATTATAATAGCCTTATACGTAGATGATTTTCTAATTTTTTCAAACAGTCAGAAGGAAACTGATAGAGTGAAATGTATTCTAAATTCTGAATTTAACATAAAAGATCTAGGGGAAGTGAAACAATATCTAGGAATGAATATTAAAGTTAACAAAGGATGTAATAACTATGAGATAACAGTTGATCAAAGCCATTACATAGATGAATTATTGCTGAAATTTCAAATGAGTGATTGTAAAACAGCTGATACCCCTATAGAGAGTAAATTGAATGTAGAAAAGGCTGAAAAATGTATGTCAGGAATTAGTTATCAAAATTTGATAGGTTGCCTTATGTATTTAGCGGTCATGACTAGACCTGATATAGCCTATGCAATTAGTTACCTTAGTCAATTTAATACTAGTTACAATGTTGAACACTGGAACTATGCAAAAAGGGTTCTAAAATATTTAAAGAAAACAAAAGATTATTGTTTAAAGTTTAGTAATGTAGGAGAAAACTTACAAGGTTTTGTAGATGCTGACTGGGCCAGTGATAGCTTAGATAGAAAATCCTACACTGGATTTTGTTTTGTAATGTCTGGTGCGCCTATTTCCTGGCAAAGCAGGAAGCAAACCGTTACAGCACTATCTAGTACTGAGGCTGAATATGTTGCTCTCTCTGAGGCTTGTAGGGAAGCAATTTACCTAAGAGAACTAATGTATGAGTTAACTGGATCTGGGATAATTATTAAAGTAAATTGCGATAATCAAAGTGCTTTGAAGATGGCCACAAACCATCAATGTCACAATAGGTCTAAGCACATAGATGTTAAACACCATTTTGTACGGGATATGATTAATTGTGGAAAAGTAGAGATAATTTATTTGTCTACAGATGAAATGCCAGCAGACTTGCTAACCAAAGGCTTAGGGTTTATTAAGCACTACAAATTTATGTATAAACTAGGAATAGTTAAATTGTAAGTTGTAACTAAGTAAATTTTATAGTTGTCGCTTGGTTTATTTCGATAAGTGGGAGTGTTATTATATTATAGTTTATCTAAATATATCTACAAGCGCCACCTACATGAAAGAATGTGTACTACATAATATGGTTCGTTCTAAGTATAAAATTGTATGTGTTGGTGGGTGAATAAAAAGTTAGTCTGCACTGAATAACCGACGTGTTTAATTGCTTAACTTTAGAAGGTTCATAACTCCTTTGCAGGATTTGGTGTGCGTTTTTATAACAAAATTCCTCTAAACATTATGAACCTTCCTTTGAATAAATTCAAAGTGGCTGTTAAGACACACCTCCTAAAAAGGCATATTATACTATTAAAGATTATCTAAACGATACAGAGAAATGGCAATGAGTTGCTTGCTCATCACTCGAGCTACATAGAGGCTACTTCTGTTTGAAATGTTGTTTTGTTGCTGAAACTCACTTATTATTGTTAAATTATTATTATTATGATATTGTAAGGTATGGGTACTTTGAGATTATGTGGCACCTTTAACTAGTATTTAACTTTTTTTTGTGAATAACAGAGATTCATAATTTTTAAGTTCACTTGGTCCACACATGGTCACGTACTGCCCTTGCCCTCTTTTTATTGTTGTAACAGAATCATTGTATTTACTGACGAATAAAAAGAGTGGCCGTGAGTTTTTCTTGCCAGGTTCTTTCCTCACAGGCTCTACCTATTGTCTTGCGAATCTGGCGGTAAATGTAAATGTAGAAGCATTTTCTTTTTTTTTTGACGTTCATAAGTGTTACTTTGTGACCTACATGAATAAAGATATTTTGATTTTTTTTTGATACCTGTGTATGTCATCGTTTATCTATGTGTGTCAAAGTTTTCATGTATTAATCAAGGTTTACAATGTGTCAGTCAAAGTTTACAATGTGTATGTCAAAGTTTACCAGTGTATGTAAAATTTTACCTATGTATGTCCAAATTTACCTATGTATGTCATAGTTTATCTATGTGTGTCAAAGTTTATGTATGTGTGTCAAAGTTTACTTGTGTATGTCAAAGTTTTCATGTACTAGTCAAAGTTTACAATGTGTCAGTCAAAATTTACAATGTGTATGTCAAAGTTTACCTGTGTATGTCATCGTTTATCTATGTGTGTCAAATTTTTATGTGTGTCAGAGTTTTCATGTATTAATCAAGGTTTACAATGTGTGTATGTCAAAGTTTATATATGCGTGTCAAAGTTTATCTATGTATGTCAAAGTTTATCTATGTGTGTCAAAGTTTACTTGTGTCTGCAAAGTTTTCATGTATTAGTCAAAGTTTACAATGTGTCAGTCAAAGTTTACAATGTGTATGTCAAAGTTTACCTGTGTATGTCAAAGTTTATCTATGTGTGTCAAAGTTTACTTATGTGTGTCAAAGTTTACAATGTGTCAGTTAAAGTTTACAATGTATATGTCAAAGTTTACCTGTGTATGTCAAAGTTTATCTATGTGTGTCAAAGTTTACAATGTGTCAGTCAAAGTTTACAATGTGTATGTCAAATTTTACCTGTGTATGTCAATGTTTATGTATGTGTGTCAAAGTTTACAATGTGTCAGTCAAAGTTTACAATGTGTATGTCAAAGTTTATCTATGTGTCAAAGTTTATGTATGTGTGTCAAAGTTTACAATGTGTCAGTTAAAGTTTACAATGTATATGTCAAAGTTTACTCTTTCTTCTGCATATCAATGATATGCTTTCCCTCGGGAACATTCATTGCTATGCAGATGACAGTACATTGCACGGGAGTTACTCGGTTCGTCCGACGGCGGGGCGATCTGTGATAGAGGAGGAGAGACGACATCTCGTGGGTGATCTCGACCGAAACCTCGACAGTATCTCCCAATGGGGTGCCGAGAACTTGGTCGAGTTCAATGCCCACAAAACACAGGCGTGTGCATTTACAGCGAAAAAATCCCCTTTCCTTCCCCTATTTTACCACGTAGTATTTACCACGGTGAGTGTTCTGAAGAGCTCTTCAACCTGATCCCACCCTCTCCCTTCCGATCCCGAACAACGCGTGCCGGGCAGAGATGTCACCCTCATACCGTGGAAACCGTCTTCGCGAGAACTGAGCGTTTTAAACGATCGTTTCTCTGCCGAACGATGGTGGCTTGGAACGTCCTGCCTGCGGACGTGTTTCCTCCAACATATAACCCTGGACTCTTTAAGCGAAGCGTGAAGAGGCACATTACAGGGTCGTCAAGTTGAGGGCCACTCTCTATACTATTCCTGTGTACTGTGAGAGTCGCCCTCAATTGCCAGACGTCGCCTCAGCTTACCATCAGGCGAGTGGCGTCAATTTGTCGACCTAAATATAAAAAAAAAAAAAAAAAAAAAACCTGTGTATGTCAAAGTTTATCTATGTGTGTCAAAGTTTATGTATGTGTGTCAAAGTTTACAATGTGTCAGTTAAAGTTTACAATGTATATGTCAAAGTTTACCTGTGTATGTCAAAGTTTATCTATGTGTGTCAAAGTTTATGTATGTGTGTCAAAGTTTACAATGTGTCAGTTAAAGTTTACAATGTATATGTCAAAGTTTACCTGTGTATGTCTACAGTCCCCGGGTCCCACGGTGTGTCTCCTGACGGCGGGGGGCTCCTGTTGAGTGCTCGGGGGAGGGGGCTCCAGTGAACTTACTGATGTTGAGCCGAACTGCGGGAAGATATATATGTATTATATTAAATGCTATAATGATAAAACACTAGATATCGTAAAAAAATTATTCGAAGTTCTTTACGCAACCTACTTTACTTTTCATTTTACTAACGACGTCGCCGCAAATTGTCAAAAAAAGCAGATCATATTTTGGCTTCTACGGACCACCAGTTGAGAACCACTGATAAGCGTAACGTGACGATTTCTATTAAATCGCACTACCCGTAAGCCGCGTTAGAGAACTTCGTTCCAAAAAAGGGTAGGCAATATAAATATCGTGGGTCATTCGTTGAACTAGTCTGATCGAGATCTGCCTGGGCCAATTGTGCTAACCTTACTGTGGCATCCAGCGTATCACTATGGTAGCCGTGCTCTCTGTACGAGTGCCCGAACACGACTGCCTGCCGATTCTTTCACCTAGTAACTAAGCCCACTACAGTACCCAGTATAGTACCTAGTATTTAGTACGTAGTATCGTACCCAGTACTATAGGCTACATTAGGTAATTTTTTGCCACGGAGCACGAAGCATAGCATAATTTATCTAATAAGTCACTAACAACCAGTACACGGCGATAAATATTGCACATCGAACTTTGGAAAGAGACAATCGGCTAATTTCGGCTTCGTAGAGCGTTATCTCTGTCGCACACTATCTATGTGACGTTTTGTCAGTTAATTATAGATTTAATTATATTTATATTATTTATTATTCCATTATACTTATAGAAAAATTTGTGTATTCTATACAAAGAATTAATAAAACAAGCAAATCATAATTGTTTTAACAGCTCCTAATAGATAACGGGCTGTTTGTATTTCGTGCGACAGAGATAGCGCTATACGAAGCCGAAATTAGCCGATTGTCTCTTTCCAAAGGTCGATGTGCAATATTTATCGCCGGGTACTGTGAACCAAGTAAATATAGGCACTAACCTTCTCCAAACTATCAGCCTGGTCGTTGAGGTAGTCGACAGGCTCACAGGGGACTGTTAGCAAACTGTCCTGGGACGTTGAATCTTCTGCGTCCATTTGTTCATCCTCTATGTTCTAGAAGGATAGAGAAGATTTAAAAAAAACACATTATGATATTTATTTATAGCTTGTCTAGATAAAAAAAAATACTTTGAACAAAAAATT
Source organism: Nudaria mundana (assembly GCA_963556515.1). NCBI lineage: Eukaryota > Metazoa > Arthropoda > Insecta > Lepidoptera > Erebidae > Nudaria > Nudaria mundana. The sequence goes on along the minus strand of OY748316.1, from coordinate 9,608,165 downwards.
CCGTATCAAAATTGGTTCATTGGTTTGGGTGCTATGTTGCCACAAACAGACAGTGCAGTACGTCAATACATTTATTAGCCTCTCATGTTTTTCATCGTATGTTAAAAAAGGGCGAGTCAGACTCGCGTGGGGTTCCGTACTGAAACCACGTTTGTATGGGAGCCCCCTTTTATATTTATTATATTCTACTTTTTAGTATTTGCTGTTATAGAGGCAACAGAAATACATCATCTGTGAAAATTTCAACTTTCTAACTATCACGGTTCATGAGATAGAGCGCAAGACAGACGGACGGACGGACAGCGAAGTCTCAGTAATAGGGTTCCCGTTTTACCCTTTGGGTACGGACCCCTAAAAATGAGTGGACAACATTAAAAGAGCAACACAATAAAAACACGTCAAACATATGCACAAAACCCGACTTCATAATTACCAGAATGGGATATTCTTCCATAATGGTCCCATTAATTTAAAGCTACTTCTTCCTAAATGGTCATATGACCATTTAGGAAGAAGTAGCTTTAAATTAAAAAAAAAACATAACAATCATACATTCGAATTATACTGCTGGCTATTTTCTGGCCCAAAGAATAAGTATCGACATCCAACGTGGCAACACAGCCAGCATTCTGGGAACCTTTCAAATCGGCATTTTTGTAGTGTAATTTTTTTTTTGTACATAATTATGTAAATTGTTATTCTTATTGTAAATAAACTTTTACAGAAAAAATACTTTATTCAAAATATTAAAAGAAAACAAAGAAGTATCTATGGTCGGGTATTGGGGTACCCACACGACTCTCGCCAGTACCGCCATCTAGTGACAAATAGGTGAACTAATTAGACAATAAAATATAACTTACTTTACAATTAGTGAGATCTAGCGGCTGACCCGTTGTTGAATCCAGGGAATCTAAAACAGACAGATAGACAAACATCATGCCTTTATCCCGAAGGGGTAGGCAGAGGTGTATTACACGCCCACACATAGCCATAATTTTGTCAGTCCCACGTAATTGTGTGCAAGCCTATTGTCGTACTATAGAATATTGAAAACCACAGAGTAACTTAAAACAAAATTCCCATAGCCAGGACAGATGTTACATACGAAATAGGATATCTTATCTGCAGTCCGAGCGAGATCTAAAAAACCGGCTACGTGCGTGTCGGGCATAAGATAGGGTTCCGTAGTTACCCATAAAAGCCTCTAAACTCCTGAACTAACAGAGTTATACTATCCGTTATAGTTTTCCTTCAAAGTTCATTACATGGACTAACGTCATGAATTTTTAAATTTTTTCACGCCAGCCGTTTAGATTTTAGAGAGGGGGAAGGTCTGTTTTCGCAAAAATATGCTCTTTATAGCTAAATATCTCGCAAACGGATACTTAAATCAAAAAATCACTTTAGCAACCTCTCAATGTTTTTGAAAGACCTATCTAATGATACCCCACACTATGGAGTTGACGCGAAAAAATAATATTCGCCCACTTTAAACATTTTATTATAGCAGTTTGTCGGCGTTGTAAATATACATATCTGTGCAAAGTTTCATGTTTCTAGCAATAACCGTTTGGGAGGAAAGCCGAAGACAGACGGACATGACAAAACTAAAAGGGTTCCGGCACTTTTACTACGGAACCCTAAAAACATAATACAAAAACGATAAATCACAAAAACGTAATCGTAGTTCAACCTGAATAGCGCGATCTAGGAATGACAATATGAAGCAAAGATTGTATGATGTCGGTATTGATCATCGTAGCTCAGTGCTCAGAGCATTCCTCTTGTTAGGGAGAGGCCAAGGGTTCGAGTTCAGCCGATGACATTTCAGTTTTTGCGATTTATAATTTCTATTTAAATATTTAAGAATATATGTACTCGTATAGAAATGGGGAATGTACCCCCCCTTAGCTCTCGAGCACTGCTTATGCTCCAATGATGGTTGACCCCTCTATGGATAGCCATCGATCTGGAGGCAAGCCAAAAAATCGAAAATTTGACCTAGCCCTAAGGGGTCAAAAGTTATAGGTCAAAACCTATGGCGTGGTGCGGCGCGAAGCACAAGCCAGACACCGTACTAGTAATAGAAATAAACTGAAGTTGGTTGTATTTTCATAGTAGGGTTGCTAACGCTATGAATATGGTGATGGCCTTCATTCCGCTGGTATTTCATCAAATGTGGCCATCTTTAAATAATTTTACAATACGAATCACAAAAACTATAGTCTTGGGCTAGACTCGAACCAGCGACTGATGGAATGAATCCAGGCGGAACGTTCTACCAACTGACCAAGACACTAATGTGTTAATATCGCGACTTACGACGTCGATACAGCGCCATCTACCGGTAGTTGAGGGAACTAACTACTATGGTAGGCTGTGCGTCATGTTGCAATTACGTATAGACACAGCTAGAGGGCTCTGATGGGCGTGCTACTTTTAATAAAATACTCCTAAAGCCGTGTATTTTTCTAATTTTAGAGTTTTCGAAACAAAAATCTCTTATACAACAGTAATGTGAACAACTTTCAACTCGAGAACGGTAAGAGCTAGAGACTCAGTCTAAACGCCAATCGACTTAGCATTGTCGAAAACCCCCCAAAATAAACATGACCTTTGATCTCAAGGTCAAGGTCAAAACGAGGTCAAATCGAGAACGGTAATAATTAGAGACTCCAGACCAGGTGCAATCAACTCAGCATGGTCAAAGACCTCTAAAATGATGTTGAACTTCATGTCATGTGACATTTTTTAGATTTTATGAAAAAACTTTCGAATTCTCTAAAATATATGGCAATTTTTGGCCATATTTTTAACTTGTTTTTAGTTACCTCTATGTTGAAGACTATTCCTGGCGCTTGTCCTCTGCTGCAACTTGTCCATTAGAAGGTGGTATATTGCTGATATGTGGTCGAATCTGTCTTCTTGAATAGCCTGTATTTATACACAAAATATTAATATACACACACAAATTCACGTATATATTTATGACAAGACTCCACTAGCCCGCGATCTTCAATGTGCGACTTAGGGCGTCGATACAGCGCCATCTATCAACAGTTATAGGAACTAACCAATATGATAGGTTGTGTCTTATTTAGATCGGTTCGAGTTCGGCACAAGACTATGGTTTTTGCGATTCTATGATCATCATCCAGTGATCCTTTCCACAACTCAGGACCGGAGTATTACTTTAGATATACTACATAATGTATATTGCTCAATAACGCATCGGTATGGTATGTATTTAGAAATATATAAATGTATGTTTATCCGTCTGTATGGCAGACGGGTATTTGGAGCTCTAAAACAAAAATCCTTATGGTCTAACTACAGAACTTCGATATCGCCCATGGGTTGTGAAGGTCAGATGGCAGTCACTTCACGGAGCATATCGAAGTTCAGCCGCGAGCAGTTAGACTGGAAAGCCGACCACAACTGAGTTGGGAAAAGGCTCGGGGGATGATTAGTACAGTCAAGTTCAAAAGTGCATTCCCATTATTACAATACATTAAAAAAATGTACCTTCTCACACAAGGTCACCTACCCCAAACTAAGCTATAAGCTTGTGCAAGTCAAATCAAACATTTTGTCGAACATCGAACTCTCATTCCGGAGTCAAAAGCCGATGCACTACCGACCACGCCACCGAAGCAGTTGGTGACGTCACTGTGCGGTCATGATGCGCGGCGCACACGTACCTGCTCGATGTGCTGGTGCGTGAGGCCCGGCAGAGACAGCATGTGCGCCACCACGGTGTCGCGCGACTCGTCCGTCGCTCGCTCGCGGACGCCGTGACACGGACACGCACCACTTGACAACTCTATACATAAACATAATATATGACAGTAAATTAATGTTTGTTGAAAATAAAACAATGCAACCAAAAGTTTTTCTTGTATTTGCATATTTCTCAGCTCGATAAAAGATGTTTTAAATCGGTGTCATAAAAAACTGTGTCCGCTAGCTCGGAACCGACTCCAATATTACACCTTTACTTTGCAATTGACATTATTTTTAACTTTAGTCCTCACGCCCAGGACTTTAATTGTCTCTGCCACAGAGGCTGGCACGTAAGATGTTGTTGCCTTTCATCAACATTTCATCACAAGGCAACGAGTTTCAAATTTAGTTTTCAAAATTTTAATATAGTTGCTTATTCTATTAAATTAATCCGGCCAAATTTGGACATGACCCACTTTCTAGAGTGCACGGCGACGGCAATAGGCTTGCCCCCCATTACGTGGGACTAAAAATACTGGCTAATTGTGGGTGTGTAATGCGCCTGTGCCTACCCCTTTAGGGATAAAGGCGTGATTTGATGTGTGTGTGTGTGTGTTGTGACTATTTTAACAAACTTCAAAAGAAGGAGGAGTTCTATGTACTGGGTAAACCGATTTTGAAAATTTCTGTTCTGACAATTTAAAAGTCGATATTTTTTGCTAAAATTACTTTACCTAAATAGCCTATCTATATATAGAAATGGGAAATGTGCCCCCCCCCATAGCTCTCGAGAACTGCTTAAGCTCCAATGATGGTTGACCCCTCTATGGATAGCCCTCGATCTGGAGGCAAGCCAGAACATCGAAAATTTGACCTAGCCTTAAAGGGTCAAAAGTTATAGGCCAATACCTATGGCGTGGTGCGGCACTAAGCACCGCGCAAGACACTGTACTAGTAGAATATAATTGGGGCAATGCTGTCAGCATCACGGGGCACTTTTGTACGAGGAACGATAGTGAATGTACATGGTGATTTGTGACTTTTTGTCACACACTTGTTATAGAAAATAAAAAAATTCAAAAAAAATCGATAGCCTTCAATTTATACTACAGGGTTATTTTTAAGACAGGATCCAATTTTTTATGATCAACTTAGAATTGATGATACAATAGAACTACGAAAAAAAAAAGATTGTTTTAAAACACCGTTTCAAAATTAGCCATTCATTAAAGTCGCATAACGACACAAGTGTTATTTTTGAATTTAATTATTTATAGAAGATCACCCCTTTTCTATGTATATTAGGGGCTGGTGGTCTAGTGGTTACCGACAATGTTAACACATTGCAAAGGTTAAGTAACACCTAGTCAGGCCGGTCTTAGGATGGATGACCATTTCTTAAGATACTGAGACCCCTCCGTGCCTCAGAAAGCACGTTGTCGCGTCGGTCCCGGTTGTCATACAAACATCTATGGCAGTCGTTAGGGGTAGTTGGAGCCCTAAATCAAAAATCCTCGCGGTCTAACTACAGAACTTCGATATCGCCCATGGGTTGTGAAGGTCAGATGGCAGTCGCTTCACGGAACATATCGAAGTTCAGCCGCGAGCAGTTACACTGGAAAGCCGACCACATTTGAGTTGGGAAAAGGCTCGGTGAATGATGATGGAAGATCACCCCGGCTACACCCATGTGATATAGTTGCATCGTTCCCGTTTCCCGCGGGAACACATCACCGGGATAAAAAGTAGCCTATGTTACTCTAGGATAATGTGAATTTTTAAAATCTGATCATTAATTAGGCTATCATTAAAGGCTCTGTCTTTAAGTAACCCTGTATCCCGCACACCCACTTACCCATTAACCCAGGCCCCGGCCCGGGCTGGTGAGCATTCAGCCACCGATGTCTGGCGACACCGCGAAGAGACAAACGCTTCTCCGGTTCTACTACTAGCATGTGACGAATCAGGTGCTCGCATTCTGGGGAGATATAGATAAATAAAATAAATAAATAAATATTGTTGGATGTTCTCACACAACGTCACCTAGCCCAAACTAAGCTATAAGCTTGCGCTATGAGAACTAGACAACTGATAAACATACTTATATATTTCTAAATACATACGTAATATACATAGAAAACACTCAAACTCCGAAGCAAATATTAACCGAAACACACAAATATTTGTTTCGACGCGGGAATCGAAACCGAAACGAGACCGATGCACTCACTCACACAGACACCAAAGCAGTAATAATGTTTAAAAAATAGATTTAAATAGATTCTTATATTTATAAGTCTACAGGGTGAAATTTAAATCGTAGGGTGTGACAGTGACTTTAAAATACTTACATGTAGTAAGACCACCGAGACAAAATAAAAAACACGTTTAATACCCTATTCTAATTACTGTCAATGTTGACAACTACGGTACTAACTGTCGACCTGTACCATGCAACACACAACGACAGCTCTCGTCGACCAACTTACGTCATTACTGGGTACGAGTGATAAGGACAGAGATAATAATCGCTCGCTATCGCTATGTAACTTAGTAACGGTCCGTTTCTTTACAAATATTCTCTCGTTTCCCTGGTGCAGCGAGTAGGCAAGCAGACTAAACGAAGCACCACCTCTGACGTCACATCATACGAGAAGGCGGTTCTAGTCCCTTCTACAAGCTTCTACCAGTTTCTACCTGCGCATACGCCATAAGCCACACCTATCAATTGAACTCGCCAATTAGATGCAAACGAGAAATTATAAGTACTACAAATATGGAAAAATATGGAACGAGGGCTCTTAACCTGAGGGAATCTTAACCTAACCTAAGCTAAAAAGTAGTTTAAATTAAACCTTATATCTAACACAAATAAGATCGAACTCACCTTGCGACATAAAGTACGGTATCCTGAACTTCCCGCTGAGTACCACGCTGCGTAGTTCGTGTAACGTGCTTCCATCGAAAGGTAACGCTCCGCATACTAGTACATATAGTACTACGCCTAATGACTGGGAAAGACATACATACATTATTTAAACAAATTAAAAGATAGAATCAGGCGTTACCTGGCGAAAATCCATGACAAAGTAATGGTAAGTAAGATGTTCAAACTTTTCAAAATAATAGCTGTATTTTCACAAAATTAGATGACAATAAAACGTCGACAAATGTTGATAGCTGTTCTCTCTGAGACAGTCTTGAGAATGCCTTCTAATTTTGTGAAAATACAGCTATTATTCTGAAAAGTTTGAACATCTTACTTACCAAAATAATAAGTGTTTAAAATTTTGTGTTTTCTGAAACGGCTGTACCGATTAACAAACATAACAAAAAATGCAGTCTTTTACAAATTAATATTAAACAGACAGACATACATACATCACGCCTATATCCCCGAAGGGGTAGGCAGAAGTGCAGCACACACCCACACTTTGCCAGTAATTTTGTCAGTCCCAAGTAATAGGGAGCACGCCTATTGCCCAGCACTACAGAATATACAAAAGCCACTCTGTGATTAAAAACCAAAATTCCCAAAGTCAGGACAGAAGTAACATCCACTAAGTAGAATCTCCAATCTATATATTTAATACGACAATTTGTCTGTCTGTCCGTCCGTCGCGTTTTTCAATTATAATTAATAATACATACAATGCATGAAATATTAAAATATACTTTTTTTTTATACATTTGAGGCGATACAAAGTTCACCGGGATAACTAGTTAATTTTAAAGTGGGACCAACTGCTCACCCATATATCAGCTTTGGGACCATCGTATTGTCTTCCTTCAAACAATTCCGGGGCAGCATATGGTGGACTACCACACCATGTGGCTAATGGGGACCCAATTGTGTACTGATTACTGAAGCCAAAATCCGCCAACTGAGAATTAAAAAAAAAATCTGTTACGAAAGTAAAGTAAAGTCTTCTAATCTTGTATTATCTTATATTCTAATTCTTCTTCTAATCAGACGTATTTATGACAAAACTATCTTTTCTATAAATGTTGACAACTACGGTACTAACTGTTTACCTGTACCATGCAACACTCAACGACAGCTCTCGTCGACCAACTTGCGTCAGTACTGGGTACGAGTGATAAGGACAGAGATAATAATCGCTCGCTATCGCAATGTAACTCAGTAACGGGCCGTTCGTTTCGTTGGCCTAAGTTAGTGGTCACCCATATGGTGAAAAAGTAGACCTCGCAAACATTAAATACATTATTTGTCATTTTTTCCCCGCAATAAAAAATGAAATCTTGATGAAATAAATAAACACATGTGGAAACCAAATGAACACACAATTTTTTTTTTTTTAAGGAACACTTGTGCCAAGTTTTGTGGAGATCAGAAATGCTAGCACTAACCCTTTTTTTATATTAAGGTAGACAAATTGACGCCACCCGCCTGATGGTAAGCTGTGGCGACGTCTGACGATTGCGGGCGACTCTCACAGTACACAGAAATACTATAGAGAGTGGCCCTCAATTTGACGACCCAGTAATGTGCCTCTTCACGCTTGGCTTAAAGAACCCAGGGTTATATGTGGGAGGAAACACGTGCGCAGGCAGTTCCAAGCCACCATCGTTCGGCAGAGAAACGAACGTTTCAAACGCTCGGTTCTCGCGAAGACGGTTTCCACAGTATGAGAGTAACATCTCTGCCCGGCACGCGTTGTTCATGATGAACTTGGAACTATAAAAAAAAAATCTTTGTCTATGGTGCACCGAAGGTACCTGGAAATTTTATTAGGTTATGGGCCCAACACGCTTCCACTGAAAACATGAAAAGCACCCAATGTTTTTAATGTTAGCGAGGTCTACTGTTCGACCAAACAGGTGTATATAGTTATATTTTAATATAAATATTTAAATATGTATCAAAATTGTAATTTACATTTAATAGCAACATCTAGTATGATATATGCGGAACTATGTTTTTAGTTTTTAATATGAAAAAATAAAGTGTGAGTTTTTTTATGTGAGTTATCAGAGGATTAAAATAGGTACCGGTTGTCATAAAAGAAAGGGACACAATCTGTTCTATTGTACACCTGACAGAGACAGAAGATTCTCTTGAGCTCTTCTGGATCTAAACAGATTCAATAGAGCATTTTTAACCAATAAGGTTTTAACCAATAATAACGTTTCATTATGAATAAGGGGGTTTGATTTACAAATTAAATGATTGATTGATTGATTTGGGTGTGACTGGAAACACCTAGAAGTTTTATTAGGTTATGGGCCCACACTTCCACTGTGTAATAAACAAAAACCAGCCAAGTGCGTGTCGGGCCACTCATAGAATAGGGTTCTGTAGTTACCCATAACAACGTCTATAACTCCTGAACTAACAGAGCTATCTATACCGCTATTGTTTTCCTTCAAAGTTCAGTACATGAACTACCACTACTCATTTGACAAATTATTTATCAGACTAAATTCCATTATGCCAAAAAACCATTTCACAAATAGATTATTTTGTAAACATGTTACTAGTGCTTTACTTGGTAAATATTTTATTTACCACATTTACTTTAATACAAAATAAATTTAAGCACGAAATCATATAAAATATGTAGGTCAATACGTTAAGTCAAACGAAATGGCTAGATTAGGTTAGAACATGATAAAACAACGCAACAACAATGCCAGAAACGAACTCTAATATGCACACTTTTGGTTTGACGTCAATATTTTTTTTATTTGACATTTTGTAAAAAACAATAATTTGGCAAACGTATTATTTAGTCATAAGAAAATTTTAAAAATTATATTTTAACAGTTGAAATATATACTGGATAAAGCATTTGCGAAACATAAATTTTGTCGAATGATTGTTTTTAAATTGATACGTTTGCGAATTGAAAATTTGTCAAATGATTAGCTTTTCTAACGTTGTTTCTAAAATGATAGTAAACCGAACTAACTGCTATGGTAGGCTGTGCGTAATGTTGCAATGCTAAACACACTTACTTTAATATTCATATTCTTGTCCAAAAGTAAGTTTTCAGCCTTAAGATCCCTGTGAACGATACCATTGGAGTGGCAGTAACCGACTGCGGCTACCATTTGGGAGAAAGAGCGCGCCGCCTCGGATTCAGTCATACGTCCACGGGTTACTAGGTGATCTGGAAATGAAAATATTATACAATTAGCTTTCACAGATACATTTCATTCATTATTCACAGAGCCTTTTCCCAACTCAGTTGGGGTCGGGTTTCCAGTCTAACTGCTCGCGGCTGAACTTCGATATATTCCGTGAAGCGACTGCCATCAGACCTCCACAACCCATGGGCGATATCGAAGTTCTGTAGTTAGACCGCGAGGATTTTTGATTTAGGGCTCCAAATACCCCTAACGACTGTCATAGATGTTCGTATGACAACCGGGACCGACGCGACAACGTGCTCTCCGAGGCACGGAGGGGTCTCAGTGTCTTAAGAAATGGTTACCCATCCTAAGACCGGCCTGAGTCGATGTTGTTTAACCTTTGCAATATGTTAACATTGTCGGTTACCACTAGACCACGAACCTCACAGATACATATCATTACGCCTATATCTTCGAGCGGGTAGGCAACGCCAAAAAAAACCTGGAAATTTGCGTGTCGGGCCACCAAGGTAGGGTAAATAAAAGCCTTTAGAACTCCTGAACTAACAGAGCTATGATTATGATCTGCTATAGCGTTTCTTTAAAGTTAATTTCATTGATACATGATAAACGAACACACACTGTTGCACTTTTTATTTAATATACAGAAAGAAAAGAAAGAAAGAAAGAAAATATATTTTTATTGTTGCATCACAACTTTACACTCAACGTTACACAAAGAATAATATAACTTATCTATGGTCACAACGACCACAGACGTAAAATTGACATAAGTGACACGGTCGTGTCACAATAACTGACAGTGTAGTTTGGTTTGGTTTGGTTTACAGGATTTAACCTGACCGGTTTCGCTTTATAGCATTATCAAAGGTTGTTGTCACACTTAACATATTTATTAAACTAGTATTTTACTACACTGTATGTAGTTTATACTTTCGATTCTTTGATAATATTTTATAATACGCTAATACATTGATAATGCTAAAAAGCGAAACCGGTCGGTGAAAATAAATCAAATAAAGTTGTGTAATAGTGTACGAGTGTGTTTGTTCATCATGTATTTTACTACACTGTCTAACATATCTTCAAGCCATTGTTGAACTAAATTATTTTTCATTTCATTGACTACCCTCATGATTTTAATGTGAATACGTGAACGTCTATAAAACTGAATTGGGTGGCAATCCAAAAACAATCCAATGATAACGAAATCTGGGAATACAGTTTGGGGTTGTAGCAACTTGAAATATATTTTTGACCGAGCGAACGAAGCGTCTCAGTTTTAACTCGAGGACTGACCGATTTGGCGTTGTCGGTATGTGTGTCAGTTCCGGTCTACAGGCCGCATTTTTCCGCCGATTTTCATGAAATTTGGCACAAGTGTTCTTTGTTGCAAGGCGCAACTTTTGTCGAAGGGATTTTTCGATTGGGGGGAAAATGGGGGAGAAATGGGGGGAAAATGCGAAAATAACGCGAGGTCTACTGTTCACAGAACCACTAGTATAAGTAATGAAGCATGCTTTTTAGAGTTTTCGAAACGAAAATCTCTTATACAACAGTAATGTCCGTCCGTCCGTCCGTGACCTACTTTCAACTCGAGAACGGGAAGAGCTAGATACTTAGTGTAAACGCCAATTGACTCAGCATGGTCAAAACCTTTAAAATGAAGACTCAATGAAGCCGACTCGATGAAGCCACAAACTTTATTCAAATTTCAATAGTCAATTGCCGGGAACCTAAAAAAGTGGATAAGGCCGACCGAATCAACGACGCCGACGGTGCCAGTGTAGCGAGTAGGCAACCAGACTAAACGAAGAAGGGAATAATAATAATTGTCAGGCGGTAACAAGGTACGGGCTGTTAACGGCTGGGCCATGCCAGTCTTAGTATACTCTTTTGGCATACTTAGATGGACTCAGACCGAATTAGAAGCTCTGGATAGAAAGGTACGTTGTCTATTGACTTCATACCGAATGCACCACCCACGTTCGTCAGTAATGAGGTTGTATATCCCACGGAAATGTGGAGGTCGAGGATTTTTAAACGCTAAGAGTCTCCAGAACCGTGAGATATGCAACCTTAGAGAGTACTTCTTACAGGTGGATGTGGGTCTGCATCGAGATGTCGTGGCAATTGATAACGGACTGACCCCACTCTCCCTAGCTAAAGAGAACTGGCGCAAACCGGTAATACTAGGTGTATCTGATCGCAAGGAAATATGGAAGAGCAAAGAGCTTCACGGTCGTTTTTATCGGGCTCTACACGGGCCCGATGTTGATTTTACAGCTTCCATATCCTGGTTAAGTTTCGGTGATCTCTTTGGAGAAACTGAAGGTTTCATCTGTGCAATCACTGACGAAGTTATGATGACGAATAACTATCGGAGATTTATTGTCAAAGATGGGACGCTAGACATCTGTCGGGCATGTCATCGTCACGGAGAATCTTTAAGACATATTATCTCTGGTTGTTCCCGTCTTGCGAACGGTGAGTATTTGCACAGACACAACCAAGTAGCCAGGATTATCCACCAACAACTTGCTCTAAAATATAACCTTGTTGACTTAGAGATACCTTATTACAGGTATGTGCCCGACCCAGTTCTTGAAAATGGCCATGCTACATTGTATTGGGATCGGTCTATTATCACTGATAGGACTATTATAGCCAACAAACCAGATATAGTGATAATAGATCGATTAAAACGCCTTGCAATAATTGTCGATATCACTGTGCCGCATGACGAGAATCTCGTGAAAGCAGAAAAAGATAAACAAATTAAATATTTGGACTTAGCTCACGAGATTGTCGACATGTGGGATGTGGATTCGGCGATTATTGTTCCGATAGTCGTATCTGCCCATGGTTTAATAGCCAAGAGCCTCGACCACCACCTACAGAGGCTCGCGTTAGGCAGCTGGGTCAAGGGCTTGATGCAGAAGGCGGTTCTGTTGGATACGGCCCGTATTGTGCGGAAGTTCCTATCTCTGGAGCCCTAACCACCGGTAGCTTGGTCACTGTACTCGATACCGGTGGGTCACTATTTTTTATATTTTTAAATATATTTGTGTTTTTTATAAGTTTATTTAAAAATATAGTAAATATGTAATAAAATGTAATAAAGGGAATAATAATCAATCACATACTGTTACTAGTAAATGTAGACAAATATCTTAATGATAAAAATGCATGGTCACCCTAATCTTCTGTTGTTGGCCACTCGTATAATACAATATAAACTAATTGTAACAATGTAAACAAAACAATATTAAAAAAGAAAATGGATAATCTACCTGAGTTTCTTGCTGGTATCTTCTGAGGAGAACCAACTTACCGAACCAGCAAAAGAATCATTTTCTAATGGTTTATTTATGTACTTACTTAATTTAGTATTTTTTTAAATTTTGACATTCATATGTGCTCTTTATGTGCCTAAACTGAATAAATGAAATTGATTCTTTGATTCTACGATCGTTTAAATACCTCCCAACTACCACTTCACCTATATATCTCTTATGATTATAACATATATAAAACTAGCTGTATTGGTCAGTTGGTAGAACGTTCCTCCTGGATAGGGATCAGGGCTTCCACACATAAACACGATACGACGTCGCGTCGTGGAAATCTACGATGAGCATCGTAAAGAAACACGACATCGTAACGTAATGTGCCACGCACGATACACGGCACGATGCCGTCGATACAGTGGGGTGGTGTTAGGGCCGGTGTTTATTCTTGTATTCTTCAGATGTTTTGTCCCATGTACAGGACGCTGCTCGACTAGGGTAATTAAGGGCCCCCGCGCGTGCTTACCTATCTCGTAAAAAACGCAAAACAAAGAAGAGACACTGGATTAATTCTCTGTTCTGTTTGATAACCTTTTGGAAAAAATACGAAATTCAGTCAGGGCATTGATACTCCTATACGAGCTTGTATAAGTCCTGAAGAAAGTCCTGGCTGCTATAACTAGTGCGTGGAGACTGACCGCAGCCACATACATTCGCCTACACACGTTCTGGCTGCGCGCAGCCAGCCGGCTGCCGTGCAAACAAGCGCGTTGTATTGGCTGCCGGGAATTCGTGGTTGCCTAGTGCGCGGGCTCCTATACAACGTCATATGTTTTACTGGCTACCGGAGCCAGGCTGCCTATCATCTTTGAATTTCGAATAACAACTGCGCAGGATTGCATCGTGAGTTTCTAACGTCACGACGTCGTATCGTGCATCGACACGTTACGACGTCGTGTCGTAGATTTCCATGACGCGACGTCGTATCGTAAAACGACGCCGCACCGTTGTACGACGCGACGTCGTATTGTGTTTATGTGTGGGAGCCCTTTTTATGAGTTTTTTTATGAGTTCAGCCCAAGACTATAGTTTAAAAAAGTTAGCATATATTGGATAGAATCAGGCGTTACCTGGCGAAAGTCCATGACAAAGCAATGGTAAGTATGTTTTTCAAATAATAGCATTATTTTTCTTGTTGGTGAATGGACAGCCACAGTAGTTTTGTTGGTTTGTGTGTGTCACACTATGTTTTCTGCGAATTAGAGAGTTGATTTTTGTCTTAAAAATACCTATTTTGATATTTATTAGCCAACTTAATATTTCTACCCTCGGTTGTTGTTTATGACACATCCTACATCGCGCTAGCGAGATTTACATGTTCGTACCTTAAAAACAACTATGATCTGACTTCATATTTTGCTGTTCTCTCTGAGACAGTCTTGAGAATGCCTCGTTTAGAGGTGAAACATATGTCGACGTTTTAATGTCTTCTATTTTAGCGAAAATAATGCTATTATTTTTGAAAAAAGTTTGAACATCATACTTACCATTGCAAAGTTAGCATACTTCACTGCTTATAAAATATATTAACTATAATCAAAATCAAAATTTTCTGAGGATATAGAATTCACAAAATAAATACATGTTTGGTCAGTATGGTTGGGGTCATCATGATGAACCTTACCGTATGCTAATCTGGTACGCTCGAGTTACTACAGAAATTCCTACTAAAGTAAGGCCAACGAAACGAGATAAATTTTATCAACAAAAGGACCGTTTACTGAGTTACATTGCGACAGAGAGCGATTATTATCTCTGTCCTTATCACTCGTACCCAGTAATGAAGTAAGTTGGTCGACGAGAGCTGTCGTTGTGTGTTGCATGGTACAGGTCAACATTAAAGTACCGTAGTTGTCAACATTGATAGAAAACATAGTTCTGTCATGAATACGTCTGATTCAAACTCTTAGAACGATTCATCCATGTCTAATACAGACGACAGCTATTATATTATAGAATTAAATCCCCGAAGCTTTGTCAACATTGTTTCTCTCGTCTCGGTGGCCTTACTTTAGGCGTGCCTACTATTATACTCACCAAATATTTCTCCATTCGGCGCATATTCTGTAACTAAATATATTGTGTGACTGCTCTCCATCACCTGAAAATTGTAAAAAGAAGATTTTATTGTATGTACTTGGATTTAATGGATATAACTCGTGTGTGATAAGTTGAGACCTGAGCACTGTGATGGCATCGAGATGGCATATTGTTACGAGCCGGGGTTCTACGGAATGGAAAATGCCGATCGAACTACCTCAAAACACTTTATTTATTACACCACTAATTTACACTTCACTATAAGCTACACTTAAAGTCACTGAATACTTTTAATCGCACTTGAACTCGCAGGTATAACTCGTATTATCGCTCTGGAAATACTGATCCCCCGCCACCGAAGTGCTCCGCCTTTATAGTACGGTCATTACTCTAGATTACTCTAGAATCTTCACGGAAGAATTATCGCGAACATTCCACACCTTCGAGATGCTTCTAGATAACACGTTACATAGAAGTACCTTGACAGAACATTCCCGAAAGACGTTACGTAGTAGTACTGCGATTTGCTACTAGATGGCGCTGAGTTTGGTAGTCTTATTACTCGCTACGAGATGGCGTTACACTGCCCCCTCCTAAGACATGCTCGTCCCGAGCATTGTCAGGCCCATAATATCGCGCCAATCGATCCACATGAACTATCTTTGGCGCACTTCTTGGACTCTTCCGTATTCGGTAAGTGACATCGTTAATCTTGGTCACAACTCGGTATGGTCCATCCCATTTAGCTTGCAGCTTAGGAGACTTCCCTTTACTGCGGACTGGGTTATGTAACCACACTAACGAACCTTCATCGAAGCTCTTATTGTTTGTCTTTCGGTCGTAACGGGTCTTCATCTTTTCAGACATTTGTTGACCTGATTGTCTGACATGCTCATAAATGTCATTCATCCTGCTGCGCAAGTCATTCGCATAATCGGTGATATTGCGTGGAGCGTCAGGTGGTATACCGGTTATTAAGTCGGCAGGCAACCGTAATTCTCTTCCAAAGTTCGCATAAGCTGGTGTCACTGACGTGCTTTCATGAACCGCACTTCGGTAAGACAAAAGAAACGGTTGGATGTGCTTGTCCCAATCTTTTTGCCTGCTTTCCACAACTTTTGCCAGATATCTCTCCAATGTCTGATTAAATCGCTCCACCATTCCATCTGACTGCGGGTGGTAAGAGGTCGTTCTGGTTTTGTGAGTACCCATGACCCGACACATTTCCTGGAACACCTGAGATTCAAAATTTCTTCCTTGATCGCTATGGATTTCTAGAGGCACCCCGAAACGACAGAAGACTTCGTGAACTAATTTATCTGCGACCGTAGTAGCTTCTTGATTAGGTATAGCGAAGACTTCTGGCCACTTCGTGAAATAATCCATCACAACCATGAAGTACTTGTTTCCGCTTTCACTTTCAGGAAACGGTCCCGCAACATCTAGGGCTATCCTTTCCCATGGTGCCCCAACGTTATACAGTTTCAGTGCACCTCTGCTCCGTGTATGAGGTCCTTTCACAGCAGCACAACTCGTACATTTGCGACACCAGTCCTCAACGTCGTCGCGACAGTGAATCCAGTAAAACCGCTCACGTATCTTCAACAGAGTCCTTTTTACTCCCATATGGCCCCCTGAACATCCATTATGGTAGAGCTGTAGCACATCTGGGACCTTAACTTTAGGGACGACCATTTGCAAATGACAGCTGTCTCCTCGAGCATTTTCCCATTTGCGGCACAAGACTCCATCCTGAATAACTAAACTGTCCCATTGCGCCCAATAACTTTTTGTGATTGAACTCATTGAAGCGACGTCACTCCACATGGGTTTAGGAGCACTTGCTTCAATCCACTCAAATATTGTCTTGATGTCCGCGTCGTCCTGTTGAGCATGTTGTAGGATTTCTTTCCATTCGTCGCTCAGATCCGTTTTAAGCATCTTCACAGGTATGGCTAACTTTATCTCCTGTTTGGCACAGTGCTTACGGTCTTCAGGGCAAGGTCTTCTTGACAATGCGTCTGCGTTGCCATGGAATCTGCCATCCTGGGTTTGTGAGATCGAAACCCTTGGGGCTCTTCTAACATCAGCCGGCACCCGCCACGCAGACCTGGCTATTATTCGTTTTCCCTGCTGTTGCTGGGCGGTGACGTTAGCCACCCTATCTTCTTGGGAACGACTTTCTTCTCTTTCAGCAGTCCGCTTTGGGCAACTGGATCGAAGGTGGCCCCTCTCACCACATGTGTAGCACCTAGGGCTATACCTCGTGAAACGGTCGCGAGCCGGTGATGCTACAACTTCCCTGACGCGGTGAGATCGATGATCTTTCCGTACGGCTTCGACCTCCAAAGCATGAGCCAAGGCGTGTTTGAGAGTCTCATGGTGCCCGAGCCTCACAGCAGCCCTGACTTCCAGGTCGTGGATGCCGTCGATGAATGCTTGCACCAGATTCCCATTGATGAGCGCAGGTACCGACTGGTATGCTTTCCGTACCAGCTTCTCTACTTCCAGGGCCCACTGTTGCAAGTTTTCGCCAGTGCGCTGGACACGATCCTTCAGCTGCGCACGATACACGTGTTCCAGGTGAGCGTCACCGTATCTGGCTTCCAAGGCTTCTAGTAGCTGCTCGTAGGATACATCGTCTCCGAGAGCTTCTAGGATGGTTAACGCCTTGTCTCGCAGACCCAATGTAAGCGCAGTCATGGCCTGGGCTTTGCTCCACCCGTTTGCCTTCTTAACGGCCTCAAACTGCTTTTTATAGGCCGACCATGAAGATGTCCCATCGAATGGCGGTACTTTAAATCCACGCGCTGAAGGTACGGCAGGTAAGGAAGTCGCAATCCCATCCCCAGCTTTCAGATTTCCCAGCTCTTTCCTCACATCTGTAATCTGGTTTTTTACATCTTCAATCCGAGTTTCGGCTTCCGTGATGCGGTTCTCAACATGATGAACCTGATCCTTCATCACATTCATCTCCTTGCCAAAAGTCGCTCGAAGATCTTTCATGAGGAGTGTCTGTTCCTCCAGGTGGCGTGCCTGCTCCTCCTTGTCGCGCAGCAGCTGTTCTTCCAACCGGCGGGCCTGCTCCTCCTGGCGGCGTGCCTGCTCCTCCTGGCGGCGTGCCTGCTCATCCTTGTCACGCAGCAGCTGTTCTTCCAACCGGCGGGCCTGCTCCTCCTGGCGGCGTGCCTGCTCCTCCTGGCGGCGTGCCTGCTCCTCCTTGTCCCGCAGCAGCTGTTCTTCCAACCGGCGGGCTTGCTCCTCCTGGTGGCGGGCCTGCTCCTCCTGGCGACGGGCTTGCTCCTCCTGGCGACGGGCATGCTCCTGTAGCATCGCCATCAGCGCAGCAAAGTCTGGAGGTGCTGGCGCTGGAGATACCGTGGGCGGGCAAGCTTCCACCGTTGGCTGCTGCTGACCACCCAACCTCTCCGGCGTATTACCTCCGAAGCGCCTGCTGTCCAACTCCTGCTGGCGCTGACCCCTGGTACGGACGCCCTCTGTGTCTTCTTTCGGTAACACCGGCATTGTCCAAATCCCCAATTCTGACACCAATTGTTACGAGCCGGGGTTCTACGGAATGGAAAATGCCGATCGAACTACCTCAAAACACTTTATTTATTACACCACTAATTTACACTTCACTATAAGCTACACTTAAAGTCACTGAATACTTTTAATCGCACTTGAACTCGCAGGTATAACTCGTATTATCGCTCTGGAAATACTGATCCCCCGCCACCGAAGTGCTCCGCCTTTATAGTACGGTCATTACTCTAGATTACTCTAGAATCTTCACGGAAGAATTATCGCGAACATTCCACACCTTCGAGATGCTTCTAGATAACACGTTACATAGAAGTACCTTGACAGAACATTCCCGAAAGACGTTACGTAGTAGTACTGCGATTTGCTACTAGATGGCGCTGAGTTTGGTAGTCTTATTACTCGCTACGAGATGGCGTTACAATATTATAAGTTGGCGTACCAATGTGGGCGTCACATTACATTGAAAAACGTCATAAACGAGATTTCAGAACAATACACACACACAATTTACCAGTAATTTTAGTCCCACGTAATAGGGGGCATAGAAATCGTCACGTTACGCTTATCAGTGGTTCCCAAACGGTGATCTGCAGAAGCCAAAATATGGTCCGCTTTTTTTTATTTAGCATCGGCGCCGGCGGCGGCGGCGTTAGTAAAAAGAAAAGTATCCCTAACCCAGGTTGGGATGCGTTGCAGTTGCGTAAAGAACTTCGTTCCTGACGGGGATCTTCAAAAATTCTTTTTTAATTGTATGTTACTGCTTCCCGAGTGGTCCGATTTCGACAATTATTTGGTCCCATTTCGGTAATTTAAAGTCGGTTTTTATGCCAATGTTTAACGTGGTTTTTTTGCCAATGTTTAACGTGGTTTTTTTCAGGCGATTCTTTACACCGGACCAGAGGTGTCTGCTGTACAAGACGCAGAATAGGCCCTGCGTCGGATACTGCTCTCACCTCTGGGACGGCTCCGCGAAGTATCTGCTGGACGCTCTCGACGCTATGCAGCGACGGGCTATCCGTATTATAGATTGTCCGGAGGTAACGGGAAGCCTTGAGCCGCTAGTTCAGCGCCGAACAATAGCTTCCTTGGCCGCATTCTACCGTATTTACCACGGCGAGTGTTCTGAAGAGCTCTTCAATCTGATCCCACCCTCTTCCTTCCGATCCCGAACGACTCGTGCCGGGCAGAGATGCCACTCCCACACAGTGGATAGCATGTTCGCGAGAACCGAACGTTTTAAACGGTCGTTTCTCTGCCGAACGATAGTGGCCTGGAACGCCCTGCCTGTGCACGTGTTTCCTCCCACATATAATCCTGGGTTCTTTAAGCCGAGCGTGAAGAGGCACATCAGCAGTTCGTCAAGTTGAAGGCCACTCTCTATAGTATTGTGTGCTGTGAGAGTGGCCCACAATCGCTAGACGTCGTCACAACTTACCACCAGGCGGGCGGCGGTTTCGACCAGATATGTGCTACGCTACGTTAATATACGAGTAGCTACATTTGACATCCACCAATCATATTCATTTGTCAACACGTCACAACACAATCATTTTCATTGGACTTGGGACTTGCGGAGCGCGTGTCTGGTTGCCTTTTAGGTTACCTCTGGCGCTGGGCAAAAATCCAGGCCCAAACGCTCAATTGCAATACCGAACAACGTTTCCTTGTCCAGCACCGCGAACTAGTTCTGAGTAACTAGTTCTTCTGCAAGCAAGCATTACTTTAACATTGGCGTAATCATCGAAGATCATCGAAAGAGCCACGTTTTTTTAAATAAGAAAAAAGAGAATCATTTTTCCCCCAGCACACCCTCGCAGCATACCTAAGCACATGTCTGGGCGAAAGGCATCCAAAAAGTGATTCGAGCGCCAGTCTCAAATTATCGCGCACGAGTAGAATATCAAGTTCACTTACCTGATATAACCTGACTATATGCGGATGTCGTAGTTTCTTCATAATAGCTATTTCCCTAAACGTCTTTTTTAAATTATCTTCGTCCAAACGAGATTTGTCTATTATTTTTATTGCGACCTGTAACAGAAAAAGAAAAAATAAAAATGTGGGTTACCAACCCGCGGCTGCTTACCCCCTCGTAGGTATAGATTTATGTGATTTTATGTAAGTCATCATTCACCGAGCCTTTTCCCAACTCAGTTGTGGTCGGCTTTCCAGTGTAACTGCTCGCAGCTGAACTTCGATATGTTCCGTGAAGCGACTACCATCTGACCTTCACAACCCATGGGCGATATCGAAGTTCTGTAGTTAGACCGCGAGGATTTTTAAGGGCTTCAACTACCCCTAACGACTGCCATAGATGTTCGTATGACAACCGGGACCGACGCGACAACGTGCTCTCCGAGGCACGGAGGGGTCTCAGTGTCTTAAGAAAAGGTTACACATCCTAAGATCGGTTGTCCTAACATATTTTTATATTATATTTATTTATGAACACGTACAAAGCCGGCCGGGGTGGGTTACAAGAAGGTAATTTCAAGTGGAGCCGCGGGCGTTCGCTGGAGAGTGAATCTCATAACATTCATCCAATTTCAATGGCGTATGCGAACCTTGAACTTCAACGGATCAAGCCACCATTCTTTGTATTGTGTATCTATGTGGAAGTATGCATGGGGTAACCTTGTTGAAATAAATATTATTGGACATTCTCACATAACACCGTCTTGCCCAAATTAAGTTAATATAAGCTTGTGTTATGGGATCTAGACAACCGATAAACATACTTATATATTTCTAAATACACCCATACTCCGAAACAAACATTTGTGGATCACACAAATAATTTGATTTGACCCGGAATCGAACCTGGGACATCAGGGACGGCAGTCGCATACTCATACCACTGCGCCACTGAGGCAGTCGTATAATTTTTTTTTTCTCGTGTTTATGTCGTAATATAGTAATAATATGTTACTTCATAACTATAATTACAATCTAGCCTTAAGACTAATAAGTAATTTGTATCTAACTTAAATTGCTAAATAATTAAGATGTAAGAATGTGTCCATTGGCACTTTTCTTATTGTCTCTATATGAATGAATAATGACACTATATTCTTGTTGTCTTAAAGTAGAGCACTCACTGCTCACTGCACTATTACACTACACTAACTCGTAAGGTTTAGTCCTTCTCAGTCTTCTCACTATGTCCGTGGTATCGAGGAGCTGTATGGCCTCGACATTCACACGGTGAATAAGTCTATTTTGATGAGCTTCTGCGTACTTTTGTAGGCAGTCATGTGGAAGATTTTGATAAGGGAACGTTGCGGTGTCAGAATCATGAATCAAAACACGTCAAATATTGACACAAAACCCGACTTCAAACTACCGAAATGGGACCAAATATTTGTCGGAATTCTCGGACCACTTAGGAAGTTGTATCATTCAATTAAAAAAAAATACAATATCAGTTCAACCAGTTCAAAGAAATGAGGAAAAAAAACATAACAGTTGAATTGAGAACCTCCTCCCTTTTGGAAGTCGGTTGAAAAGCACAGAATGCAAACAAAAAAAATAAATCAAGGAACACTTGTGCTAATTTTCGTCGAGATCCTATAAAAAATATGTCCGCTAGCTCGAAACACACACAGACAGAAAAACGCAAAAAAAAAAGCAAAAGAGTTAAGGTCTCGAAATGAAGATGCATCTCCCTTTGGGTTAAAATCCGGTCAAGTGAGAGTCGTACTAGCGGTCGAAGGGTTCCGTACCATCTACACTTACTATTATAAAGAGGAGAGATTTGTATTTTTGTGTGTATGTTTGTAATGAATAAACTCTTAAACTACTGTGCTGATTTCCAAAATTCTTTCACCATTGGAAAGCTACATTCACCCTGAGTAACATAGGCTACTTTTTATCCCGGTAATATGTTCCCACGGGAACCGGGAACGAGTAAACTAAATCAGAAACAAATATTTAACCCGACCGGAGGATCAAACCCGGTACTTCTAAATCTCGCGTAGTACAATCGATTACGCTACAGTAACAGTCAAAGCCAAACGACCATGGTTTTAATTTACCCTTGACCGAGTTTTATATCCGCCCTTGTACGACAAGGCTACCATGGCACGAAGGTTAGTGCCATAAGCCCTATGAGTATACCAGTGTCGAATCTAATCGATTACCAACCTATATCGCAATAAAAGTTCGAGACGCCTAGGACTTTAATTGTCAGTGCCAATAGCGGCGGGCACGTAACGTTTTGTTGCCTTTCATCAAAATTTCATCGCAAGGCAACGGGTTTCAAATTTAGTTTTCAAAATTATTATAAAGCTGCTTATTTTATTAAATTAATTCGGCCATTTTGGACATAACCCATATATAGAGGACTAAAAATACTGGCAAATTGTGGGTGTGTAATACACCTCTGCCTATCCCTTCGGAGATATAGGCGTGATATGTGTATGTATGTATCGCAAAAAAAAATTATAAGTACACAAAATCCGACTTCAAATTACCGAAGTGGGACCAAATAATTTTCGGAATGGGACCAAATTGAAATGTAACTACACTAGGGAAGTAGCAAAGATATATGTATACAGTCGAATTGAGAACCTCCTGTTTTGGAAGTCGGTTGAAAACAGAACATGTTGGAACCAAATAATTGTCGGAGGGACTAAGCAGTACATATCGATAAAAAAATAAATAACATCGATTCACCCAATTAAATAAATAAATACACACACACATCACGCCTATATCCCCGAAGGGGTAGGCAGGTGCATTACACACCCACAATTTGCCAGTATTTTAGTCCCACGTAATAGGGGGCAAGCCTATTGCCGTCACCGGGCACATTTATAATGGGTTATGTCCAAAATGGCCGAATGAATTTAATAAAAAGTAGCAGCTATATTGTAATTTAGGAAAAAAAATTAAACCCGTTGCCTTGCGATGAAATGTTGATTTAAAGCAACAAAATCTTACGTGCCAGCCGCTATGGCACAGACAATTAAAGTTCTGGGCGTCTCGGACTATATAAATAAATAAATAAAATATAATAAAAGAGATTGGTTATTTGAAAAACTCTTCAGAGCGCTATAGTAAGGGTAGCAGGTACATATCAATGGGAAAATAATATTTGGATTATAATTGAGCGAAATGAGCCAAGCTCAATCTTAGGCGACTCATGTATTTCGTTTGTACTCCTCCTAAACGGCTGAACCGATCTCCTTCAAACTTACCAGTGATAACGTGTGGCGTGCGGGAGGTTGAGAACAAAAAAAAATGAAAATCGGACATACCATCGAGGAATAATCACAAAAAAATAAAAAAAAAATAAAAAATCGTTCGAAAATTTAACACTTCGCTCAGTTTATTGCAACAGCAGCATGCATTGCATACATAGATAACCTCCTAATAGATTCCGCATGCAGGGCAACAAATGCGCGCCACTCATACTTGATTTCGCAAGCATATAAAGCTATGCCTAAAATCACGACGTCAGTGACAACCAACTTCGCGACCTATGACCACGTGCGATTATATAATTAAAAAGAAATGTTTTTGTGAGCATTTTACATTTTAAATGGCTTCCTCTTCCGTAAAATGGTGTGGCAAGACGGCGAAGACATCAAATTACCAAAAAGATGGCATTACATTTCACCGGTAAGTAAATTAGAAATAAATGTAAATATAAAATTGACTAGGCACCGGAGTTCAATTTATTCTGGTTGGTAATAGAACATAAACACAAACAATTTCGAACCCGTTGATGTCTTTTTGAAATTACTCTTTCACTCATTAGCGAAATTATAATAGCTATCCTTTTCTAACAATACATTTCAATAGCACTTGAATCGATAGTGATGGGATATCGGTATGATATGGTACGTTATCGATATTTTGCAGTATTATTGCCGTAGGTGCTTTAAAAAGTAGTACCTATAAATAAGCAACATGTTGTCGCCCGCGACTGCGCCCGCCTGAATTTCGGTAAGCTGCGATTTATTAGCGACCAATTTGTGCGTTGGCATTATTAATTTTTTTTTTCGCAGCTAATGTGATTTAGTATTAGCAATGTAACTGAGATATATAATATTTTATAGGTTTCCTGGATGCCCCGAGGAAAAAGAAATGGGTAGATGCACATCTCGTGGGGAGAGTTGGTTTCCCACCAATAACAACGTAAAATATTAAGAAAGAAATTATAGTCCCGCCGATGACATCAGTTTTTGTGATCTATTTATAATTTCTTTCTTAATATAAATTATATTATTTTACATCTATTGAATTAAAATATAAAAATTATAATGTATCAGAGATGGGGGGCTCGTGGCTTACTGGTAACCGTGTATTGCACATTGCTAAGGTTAAGCAACAGATGTTGCTTAACCTTAGCAACCATTTTTTTAGAAATTGAGACCTCCGTGCCTCTGGGAGCACGTTAAGCCGTCGGTCCCGGTTATTATACGAACATCTATGGCAGTCGTTACTGGTATTTGGGGCCCTAAATCAAAATCCAACTGGTCTAACTACAGAGCTTTGATATCGCCCATAGTTTGTGGAGGTCAGAATGATGGCAGTCGCTCCACGGAAAATATTAAAGTTCAGCTGCATCGCAGTTACACTGGAAAGCTGATCCTGAGTTGGGAAAAGGCTCGGTAGATGTGCGATCATCAGAGATCGGAATAGGTAGAATTTTTTTACTTAAAGTTTAAGGAAATAGGAACTGAGAGTTGATAATACCTGTCCCTCTTGATTAAGTCCCGATACCTACTCCTATAAAAATTATAATAATAAATAAGAAAAAATATATTTTTAAATGTATTTGTGTTTTTATAAATGTATTTAAAAATGTATAAAATAAGAATATGAAGGAATAAACGATATAATAAAATTATAAAAATATAATTATAATATACCTATAAAATTTTATCGACACATTTTCATCACTATCCCATCTCTAGTATTCGGTGCATTCGAAGATTGACCTTGAAACAGCCAATCATAGCGCACTTACATGTTTCCGCGCGCCCCTCGCATTCCTCCAAAACAGGTGAACTCGGTAAGGAACAAAATTACGGTAATGCGGAATCTATTAGGAGGTTATCTATGATTGCATACCTAGTAATAACTAGTTGATGGCCTAGCTGCCAGTGAAGTATCATTAAAATCGGTCCAGCCGTTTCAGAGATAGCCTCTATAGGAGCTAGGATAGCTTGAGATCCTTCACGATTTGAGAAAACTCAATAAAAAAAAAATTATCGAAATACGTAGGTCACACTATAAGTTTTTCGTAACTTAAAAAACAACATGTTAAAACCAAAATATTATGTTTATTGCTTTTCAAAATACTCTCTTTTAAATTTTAAACATTTTTTCATGCATCGAACCATTTTTTAAAACAGGAGGACCACAGATCTGAAAGCATGTTTTCTACGTGCTGATTGAACGCTATCACTGCCTATTCGGAGTTGGCAAAAGTGAAACCTCTCTTCAAATCTTTGATTTTGGGGAAAATACAGAAATCACAGGGTGCTAGGTCGGGACTATGCGCAGGATGGGTGACGAGTTGTACTTTTTCGGAAGCTAAAAATGACTTTGTTTTGTTGGCCGTGTGTGAAGAAGCGTTGTCATGATGTAGGAGAACGCGGCTTTTAGGTCGTCATTCGTGAACTTTTTCTAACACCCTGGGTAAACAAATGGTAGAATACCACTCGGCATTAACACTCTTTTGATCTTCAAGTGGAATTGTACAGATGGGACCCGTAGCTGAGAAAAAAAACGCGATAATTTTTTTACCAACGTTTCTCGCCTGCCTCACTTTTGATGGCTTGTTCTCATTTTCAAACACCCATTCACAAGATTGCTGTTTTTATCGGGTTCAAAAAAATAAATCCACGTTTCGTCTACTGTGACAATGTCATAAACAGCATTAGAATGTCCGTGGTCGTACTTCCGTAGCATCTGTGTAAAATTTTCTGGATTTGACTCATACCAATCCCCAATAGTCCTCGAATTGTCTCATGCGCGGGTTTTCTTTAATTAACCGCTTAACAGTAGCCACATTATTTTCGTTGACGGCAGTTGAAGGCCGCCCTTCACGAAATTCGTCATGTAAAGAAATTCGACCTCTCTCAAATCCAGCAAACCATCGCCTCACGGTGCTCAAACAAGGTGCTTCTCTCCCAACAGCATTTTGAAGACGAGCGGCACAGTCTTGCGGAGAGAGAGAACTTTTAAAATCATAAAAAATCATCGCTCTCAAATCTTTTCGACTTAATTCCATTTTGTTTGCATACGTAGAACTTTGATGTGTGATAAAAAACAATTGACAAATGATTTCCCGCCAATTGTTTTTTTTTATTACTAAGAAGGTTGCAACGTTTAAAAAAATATAACATTCGAAATTCAAATAGTTCCGATTAGCTAGAAGTGCAAAACTTTTAGTGTGCCCCATGTATTATTAAAATCATGTTTCTATGACAACAGTACCTCGTACTTGTAAATTGACACAACAGCCGACTTCAAATTACAGAATTGGGACCAAATAATTTTCGGAATGGGACCAAATTAAAATGGGACCCCATGGGAAGCGGTAGCTTTCAATTTAAATTAAAATGTCAAAATAGGTTCCCCCAGTTGCTAGTTATGAGGTAACAAACATAAAAATACACTCAAATTGACAACCTCACCCAATTTTTTGAAGTCGGTTTATCTATACTACTATTATAAAGAAAAAAAGATTTGTATTTTTGTATGTTTGTAATGAATAAACTTAAAATCTACTGTGCCGATTTCAAAAATTCTTTCACCATTGGAAAGCTACATTCACCCTATAGATATAGATTATTTTTCTAAGCTGTTGTTGTTTTAGTTCTTTTTGTAAGTTTATGTTGTAAAAGTGGAGTAATAAATAATTATTTTCTTTCTTTCTTTCTTTCTGGTTATGTGTCAATTTCTGACGTGTATTTTATGTTATAGTGACAGTATGGTACTATAGAAACAAGAAAAATAAATACATTCGTGCAAGGTTTTTTAGTACAACGAGGTCACTCGCAAGGAAAGTCAATGGCATTGTTGAATCTTAATGCGTAGTAAATTTCCATGGATGTAGAAAGGTGTGTGAAAAGTATACATAGATTCTAACCACTCGTGTTTCCCCGAAAGGGCAGGAATATTGTTCGCCCACTTTGGACCGACTTCCAAAAAAAGAGCAGGTTCCCAATTCAGATGACGGACTAGCAACCCACCGTCCTTACAGAAGCAGGCTAGAAGAGCTGCGTGCTCTTGGGTCAAGAACCACTTGAAATTGGTTAAAACCGCATCAAAATCCGTTGCTTAGTTTTAAAGATCTAAGCATACGGAACGGGCGACTTTGTTTTATTGAGCGAAGCGAGCCGAAGGCGAGAGGAGCTCCCATAGAGCAGGTTAAATCTAAAATGTTCGGATGTTCGTTTCTCAGCAACTTCTTGACCGATAATTAATTTTGTTTCACCTAAATTAATAGCTGACTTCAATTAAGGTCGTGACGAAGCTCAAATATTCAACTTAAATAAAAAAAAAATAAAAAAAACGATTCGCTCAATACGAAGCCGCGCACTGTTTACAGCAGCGTAGCTTTACCTAGTAATATCTTACGCGAAAAACATTCATCAACTACGAGTAGTTACGAGAAAATATCAAATTATCACAGAAAAACGTTAAATAATTTCTCCGGCCCTATTGTTAGATGTAACAATTAAAAGTCCCTTTATATAAGTTCGTTAAAGAAAACATACAAAATAGTATTCAGTAAAAGTTGTTTTAAAGGGACGCCTTTTAAAGAGCTTCTATACTGCCAAAGTTAAGAGGGCTAAGGGTGCCTTTCGACCAGAGTTGTGCTATGCTGTTGCCAATCATATTCATTTGTCCACACATCACGACATACCAGAGATGTGCTATGCTACCTTGCTATGGATGCGTTTGACATCCACCAATCATATTGTAACGCCATCTCGTAGCGAGTAATAAGACTACCAAACTCGGCGCCATCTAGTAGCAAATCGCAGTACTACTACGTAACGTCTTTCGGGAATGTTCTGTCAAGGTACTTCTATGTAACGTGTTATCTAGAAGCATCTCGAAGGTGTGGAATGTTCGCGATATTCTTCCGTGAAAATTCTAGAGTAATCTAGAGTAATGACCGCACTATAAAGGCGGAGCACTTCGGTGGCGGATCATCAGTATTTCCAGAGCGATAATACGAGTTATACCTGCGAGTTCAAGTGCGATTAAAAGTGTTTAGTGAAGCTTTATAGTGAAGTGTAAATTAGTGGTGTAATAAATAAAGTGTTTTGTGGTAGTTTGATCGGCATTTTCCATTCCGTAGAACCCCGGCTCGTAACAATTGGTGTCAGAAGTGGGATTTGGACAATGCCGGTGTTACCGAAAGAAGACACAGAGGGCGTCCGTACCAGGGGTCAGCGCCAGCAGGAGTTGGACAGCAGGCGCTTCGGAGGTAATACGCCGGAGAGGTTGGGTGGTCAGGAGCAGCCAACGGTGGAAGCAGGCCCGCCCACGGTATCTCCAGCGCCAGCACCTCCAGACTTTGCTGCGCTGATGGCGATGCTACAGGAGCATGCCCGTCGCCAGGAGGAGCAGGCCCGCCACCAGGAGGAGCAAGCCCGTCGCCAGGAGGAGCAAGCCCGTCGCCAGGAGGAGCAGGCACGCCGCCAGGAGGAGCAGGCCCGCCGGTTGGAAGAACAGCTACTGCGTGACAAGGAGGAGCAGGCACGCCGCCAGGAGGAGCAGGCACGCCGCCAGGAGGAGCAGGCCCGCCGGTTGGAAGAACAGCTGCTGCGTGACAAGGAGGAGCAGGCACGCCGCCAGGAGGAACAGACGCTCCTCATGAAAGATCTTCGAGCGACTTTTGGCAAGGAGATGAATGTGATGAAGGATCAAGTTCATCATGTTGAGAATCGCATCACGGAAGCCGAAACTCGGATTGAAGATGTAAAAAACCAGATTACAGATGTGAGGAAAGAGCTGGGAAATCTGAAAGCTGGAGATGGGATTGCGACTTCCTTACCTGCCGTACCTTCAGCGCGTGGATTTAAAGTACCGCCATTCGATGGGACATCTTCATGGTCAGCCTATAAAAAGCAGTTTGAAGCCCTTAAGAAGGCAAACGGGTGGAGCAAAGCCCAGGCCATGACTGCGCTTACATTGGGTTTGCGAGACAAGGCGTTAACCATCCTAGAAGCTCTTGGAGACGATGTTTCCTACGAGCAGCTACTAGAAGCCTTGGAAACCAGATACGGTGACGCTCACCTGGAACACGTGTATCGTGCGCAGCTGAAGGATCGTGTCCAGCGCTCTGGTGAAATCTTGCAACAGTGGGCCCTGGAAGTTGAGAAGCTGGTACGGAAGGCATACCAGTCGGTACCTGCGCTCATCGATGGGAATCTGGTGCAAGTATTCATCGACGGCATCCACGACCTGGAAGTCAGGGCCGCTGTCAGACTCGGGCACCATGAGACTCTCAAAGACGCCTTGGCTCATGCTTTGGAGGTCGAAGCCGTACGGAAGGATCATCGATCTCACCGTGTCAGGGAAGTTGTAGCATCACCGGCTCGCGACCGTTTCACGAGGTATAGCCCTAGGTGCTACACATGTGGTGAGAGGGGCCACCTTCGATCCAGTTGCCCAAAGCGGACTGCTGAAAGAGAAGAAAGTCGTTCCCAAGAGGATAGGGTGGCTAATGTCACCGCCCAGCAACAGGAGGGAAACGAATAAATGCCAGGACTGCGGGGCGGGTGCTGGCTGATTTTAGAAGAGCCCCAAGGGTTTCGATCTCACAAACCCAGGATGGGAACAGCCTGATCATCAAGGGCGAGGTAAATGGAACACCATGCAAGCTGACAATAGATACTGGAGCATCTCGCACGGTTGTCAGTTCCCGACTTGCAAATCGGTTCCTTGGGGACTCTGCAAACCGTGACTGCATCAACTTGGTAACGGCCACGGGTCAGCGCATACCCGTCCGAGGAGAGAAAGAGATGCAGTTAAAGTTGGGCAATGGAATTTACCTGCATAATGTCATCGTGGCTGACATAATGGACGACTGCATACTGGGCTTAGACTTTATGAGGAAGAACTCTTGTGAGATCGACGTCAAGCAAGGAGCGATGAAATGTGGTCAAGAGGAACTTTTCATGGAAGGAGCGTTATCAGGAAAAGTGTACAGCTTGAAGAAGGTCGTGCTTCCTGCCAGATCAGAAACGACTGTACCAGTTAGTCTCCCTCAGAATTCTGGGCGAACACATCGATGTGTACTCATAGAAGGGATATACAATGAACTTCCATGGAAAATGGCCCGAACTCTGGTAAGAGCCAATGAAGCCTCAGTGGTACGTGTGCTGAACCTTAGTGATAAGGAACACGTGATAGAAAAGAGCACATTGATTGGCACTTGCGAAGAAGTAGATTGGATGCGCCGATGCCAAGAGTTGAGTACTGGGAACATCGTCAACAAGGACGCTAGAAACAACGTGTTGACACTTTTAGAAGACTGTCGTAACATCTTAACGAAGAATGAAATGAACAAGGCTAAGAAGATGTTACTCAAGTACGCCGATATTTTCTCTTCGAGTGATGCTGACATTGGGAAGACTGGATTGGTTCAGCATAGAATCAATACAGGAAATGAGGCACCCATCCGTCAGCGACCAAGGAGACTGCCAGTAGCACGAGAAAAGGAAGTTGAGACCATGATTGAAGGAATGGTAAAAGATGGTGTGATAGAACCATCGTCAAGTCCATGGTGCTCACCTGTAGTGCTGGTGAGGAAGAAAGATGGCAGTATGCGGTTTTGTGTCGACTATCGTCGTCTGAACGACGTTACGAAAAAGGACAGCTACCCTTTACCAAGGATCGATGACACGTTGGACATGCTGACAGGGGTGAAGTGGTTTAGCACGCTAGACCTGAAAAGTGGCTACTGGCAAGTTGAAATCGATCCGAAGGATAAAGAGAAGACTGCATTTTCCACAGGAAAGGGTTTGTGGCAGTTTAAAGTTATGCCATTTGGTTTATGCAACGCCCCGGCTACTTTTGAAAGATTAATGGAAATTGTACTCGCCGGATTGACTGGGGACGCCTGTCTTGTCTATCTAGATGACATTATCATCGTGGGCCGTACGTTAGAAGAGCATCTTCAAAACCTGGAACGCGTGCTTGTAAAGATCCGAAGCGCGAACCTGAAGCTCAGCCCGAAGAAGTGCTCATTCCTCAAACGGCAAGTAAGCTTCCTAGGCTACGTAGTGTCTGAAGATGGTATCCGCACGGATCCAGAGAAAATCATCGCCGTCAAGGATTGGCCGGTTCCAAAGGATAAGACGCAGGTCAGAGCATTTTTGGGTTTGTGCTCATACTACCGGCGATTCGTCCAGAACTTTGCGGATATTGCCAAGCCCTTACACAAGCTCACGGAGGAGAAGCGACAATTCTGTTGGGACGGAAGCTGCGGCATCGCATTCCAGGAGCTAAAGAATCGTCTGTGCAATACACCTATTTTGGGTTATCCTGATGCGGAAAATGAATTTATAGTTGACACAGACGCAAGTGATATCGGACTCGGAGGTGTGTTATCTCAAAGGAAAGGAGATCGAGAGGTCGTTATAGCCTACTTCAGCAAATCCTTATCGAAACCTGAAAGGAATTATTGCGTCACGAGGAGAGAATTACTCGCCGTGGTGAAGACATTGCAGCATTTCAGCAAATATTTACTAGGGCGAAAATTCCTTATACGTACCGACCATGCTGCATTGAAGTGGCTATTACAATTTAAGAATCCAGAAGGACAAGTCGCCAGATGGATTGAGCTATTACAGGAATATGACTTTGTAATCGAACATCGCAGTGGGAGATCCCATGGCAACGCAGACGCATTGTCAAGAAGACCTTGCCCTGAAGACTGTAAGCACTGTGCCAAACAGGAGATAAAGGAAGCCATACCTGTGAGGATGCTTAAAACGGATCTGAGCGACGAATGGAAAGAAAGCCTACAACATGCTCAACAGGACGACGCAGACATCAAGCCAATATTTGAGTGGATTAAAGCAAGTGCTCCTAAACCCATGTGGAGTGACGTCGCTTCAATGAGTTCAATCACAAAAAGTTATTGGGCGCAATGGGACAGTTTAGTTATTCAGGATGGAGTCTTGTGCCGCAAATGGGAAAATGCTCGAGGAGACAGCTGTCATTTGCAAATGGTCGTCCCTAAAGTTAAGGTCCCAGATGTGCTACAGCTCTACCATAATGGATGTTCAGGGGGCCATATGGGAGTAAAAAGGACTCTGTTGAAGATACGTGAGCGGTTTTACTGGATCCACTGTCGCGACGACGTTGAGGACTGGTGTCGCAAATGTACGAGTTGTGCTGCTGTGAAAGGACCTCATACACGGAGCAGAGGTGCACTGAAACTGTATAACGTTGGGGCACCATGGGAAAGGATAGCCCTAGATGTTGCGGGACCGTTTCCTGAAAGTGAAAGCGGAAACAAGTACTTCATGGTTGTGATGGATTATTTCACGAAGTGGCCAGAAGTCTTCGCTATACCTAATCAAGAAGCTACTACGGTCGCAGATAAATTAGTTCACGAAGTCTTCTGTCGTTTCGGGGTGCCTCTAGAAATCCATAGCGATCAAGGAAGAAATTTTGAATCTCAGGTGTTCCAGGAAATGTGTCGGGTCATGGGTACTCACAAAACCAGAACGACCTCTTACCACCCGCAGTCAGATGGAATGGTGGAGCGATTTAATCAGACATTGGAGAGATATCTGGCAAAAGTTGTGGAAAGCAGGCAAAAAGATTGGGACAAGCACATCCAACCGTTTCTTTTGTCTTACCGAAGTGCGGTTCACGAAAGCACGTCAGTGACACCAGCTTATGCGAACTTTGGAAGAGAATTACGGTTGCCTGCCGACTTACTAACCGGTATACCACCTGACGCTCCACACAATATCACTGATTATGCGAATGACTTGCGCAGCAGGATGAATGACATTTATGAGCATGTCAGACAATCAGGTCAACAAATGTCTGAAAAGATGAAGACCCGTTACGACCGAAAGACAAACAATAAGAGCTTCGATGAAGGTTCGTTAGTGTGGTTACATAACCCAGTCCGCAGTAAAGGGAAGTCTCCTAAGCTGCAAGCTAAATGGGATGGACCATACCGAGTTGTGACCAAGATTAACGATGTCACTTACCGAATACGGAAGAGTCCAAGAAGTGCGCCAAAGATAGTTCATGTGGATCGATTGGCGCGATATTATGGGCCTGACAATGCTCGGGACGAGCATGTCTTAGGAGGGGGCAGTGTAACGCCATCTCGTAGCGAGTAATAAGACTACCAAACTCGGCGCCATCTAGTAGCAAATCGCAGTACTACTACGTAACGTCTTTCGGGAATGTTCTGTCAAGGTACTTCTATGTAACGTGTTATCTAGAAGCATCTCGAAGGTGTGGAATGTTCGCGATATTCTTCCGTGAAAATTCTAGAGTAATCTAGAGTAATGACCGCACTATAAAGGCGGAGCACTTCGGTGGCGGATCATCAGTATTTCCAGAGCGATAATACGAGTTATACCTGCGAGTTCAAGTGCGATTAAAAGTGTTTAGTGAAGCTTTATAGTGAAGTGTAAATTAGTGGTGTAATAAATAAAGTGTTTTGTGGTAGTTTGATCGGCATTTTCCATTCCGTAGAACCCCGGCTCGTAACAATATTCATTTGGCCACACATCACGTCGCAGCACAATCATTTTCATTGGTCCACAAGCACATCCTCGCAGTATAGCTACATAGCACATCTCTGGGCGAAAGGCACGTCAAAGGACCGGGCCAGCAGGTCCTTCATTGCCTAGATCCCTTAAAGAGAGCCCTGGGAGGCGTCGCTTGGGAGAAGTTTTGTCTAAGTCCTAACCTGTGACTCGGTAAAGGCGAAGAAGAAACTCTATAGTGGTAATTGGTAGTCCAGGCCAGGGAACTGGTACCTCCCTCACTGTCGAGACGGCCAAGTCCGAGTCAGACTCGAGCACGAAGGGTTCCGTCCCATCTATACTACTACGAGTATTATAAAGAGGAAAGATTTGTATGTTTGTAATGAATAAACTCAAAAACTACTGTGCCGATTTAAAAAATTCTTTCACCATTGGAAAGCTACATTCACCATGAGTAACATAGGCTACTTTTTATCCCGGTAATATGTTCCCACTGGAACCGGGAACGAGTAAAGTAAATCACGCGGGCGATTTACTTTACTCGGGCTGCGGCGATCACCTAATAGTTATCTATAAAAGCGGCAAAAACGTTTCTTGTATGGGAGACCCCCTTAATATTGATTTTATTGTTTATTAGTATTTGTTGTTATAGCGGCAACAGAACTTTCAACTGTCTAACTATCGCGGTTCATGAGATACAGCCCGGTGACAGACGGACGGACACCGGAGTCTTAGAAATAGGGTTCCCGTTTTGGGGACCGTAAAAAAAGGGGTTATCAACATTTCCAGGTTTCACTCAAATAAGTGATGAACATTCAGACAGACCAGAATCTGGCAATAATAGACAGACATACATCAAGCTTTTATCCTCAAAGGTGTAGGCGGAAGTAGATTACTCACTCACATTTTGCCAGTAAATTTGTTCATCATCCACCGAGCCTTTTCCCACTTCGATATTTCACATGAAGCGACTGCCATCTGACCTCCACAACCCATGGGCGATCGAAGTTCTGTAGTTAGACCGGTCGGATTTTTGATTTAGGGCTCCAACTTCCCCTAACGACTGCCATAGATGTTTGTATGACAACCGGGACCGACGTCTTAACGTGCTCTCCGAGGCACGGAGGCTGTGTCTTAAGAAATGGTCACCCATCCTAAGACCGGCCTGACTAGATGTTACTTAACCTTTGCAATGTGTTAACATTGTCGGTTACCACTAGACCACGAGCCCCTTGCCATCGAGCACTATAGATGAATCAATAACCACTCAGTTATTCTAACCCTAAAGCCTAGTAATTTAGTAGAGTATCGTGTAATTTAGTGGCTAAACTACTCGCTACTACACAGACATCGTTCGCATTACGGTTTAGTACAGTACACAAGTGAGTGGTGGCGGCCACTAATTAACTCGACTAATCAACAGGTTCGGACTTGTTTAGCCGGTGAACTAGTGAGCACGGATGCGTGTACTAACGATAAAATGGATTGACTGGACTAAATCATCTAATAAATTACTCGACTAAATTTTTGTAGTTCGCACATATTTAGCTACTAAATTACTCGCTACTCTTCTAAATTACTAGCCTAATGCGAACTAGGCTTTACAGCTAGGACAGATGTTAACATACCACTATTAGAATCTCCGTAGTCTGTGCAAATATCCTTAAAATAGTCGGAATCGATAATAGGTGGGAGTTGTGACCTTTTTACGTGTGATTGGCAAAATGTGGGCGTGAAAATACCGGCCAGGTGACATTCGGACTCGCGCATGAAGGGATTTAATTCCTCGAGATCGCGGCCGCTCCCATGTCCATTGCTGCGGGCGTCTCCGGTGACCCAGAAGGTATTTCCAGTGGCGCCCGGCCGCATGAAGGGTTCCGTAACATAATCTACAAAAATCTTTAATCTTTCGTTTGTTGTATGGGAACCCCCCCCCCTAAATATTAATTTTATTCTGTTTTTCAACTGACTTCCTAAACAGGAGGATGTTCTCAATTCGACTACGTTTTTGTTTGTTTGTTAACTCATTTCTTTGGATTGGGTGAACCGAATTTGTATTTTTTTAAATGAAATCTACTTCCCACATGAGCCCATTTCAATTTGGTCCCATTCCGACAATTATTTGGTCCCGTTTCGGTAATTTGAAGTCGGTTGTTGTGTCAATTATTGACGTGTATTTTTAGTATTAAAATGTGTTAGTCTAGAGCTAACAGAAATACATTATCCGTGAAAATTTCAACTTTCTAACGGTTCATGACAGCGAAGTCAGACAGACAGACAGCGAAGTCACACTAATAGGGTTCCCGTTTGAAGTTTGGGTGTTTTATGTAAGTATGTATTTAGTATATAGTATAATAGTCCGAGAGCACGTTGTCGCGTCGGTCCCGGTTGTCATACAAACATCTATGGCAGTCGTTAGGGGTAGTTGGAGCCCTAAATCAAAAATCCTCGCGGTCTAACTTCGATATCGCCCATAGGTTGTGAAGGTCAGATGGCAGTAGCTTTACGGAAAATATCGAAGTTCAGCCGAATCGTAATTAGACTGGAAAGCCGACCCCAACTGAGTTGGGAAAAGGCTCGGTGAATGATGATAATAGTCCGAGACGCCCAGGACTTTAATTTTCTATGCCACACTTACATGCTGGCACGTAAGATTTTGTTACCTTTCGTCAACATTTCTACGCAAGGCAACGGGTTTCAATTAATTTTTTTTCAAAATTATAATATAGGTTCTACTTTTTGTTAAATTCATTCGGCCATTTGGGAGTTTGGGACATAACCAATTATAAATGTGACGGGAACCCTAATTATTTTTTTGGACATTTTCTTACGATATCTAGCCCAAAGCTAATATAAGCTTGTGCTATGGGATCTAGACGACTGATAAACATCCTACTAATATTATAAATGCGAAAGTTTGTAAGGATGTATGGATGTTTGTTATTCTTTCACGTAAAAACTACTGAACGGATTTTGATGAAACTTTACAATAATATAGCTTATACATCAGAATAACACATAGGCTACAATTTATAAGAAAGCCGACCCTAACTGAGTTGGGAAAAGGCTCGGTGAATGATGATAATAGTCCGAGACGCCCAGGACTTTAATTTTCTGTGCCACAGCGGCTGGCATTATAAATGTGCCCGGTATTACGTGTATGACTAAAAATACTGGCAAATTGTAGGTGTAATACACCTAGGCTTATATATATCTATACTACTATTATAAAGAGGAAAGATTTGTATTTTTGTAATGCAAAAACTCTAAAACTACTGTGCCGATTTCAAAAATTCTTTCATCATTGGAAAGCTACATTCACCCTGAGTAAAATAGGCTACTTTTTATCCCGGTAATATGTTCCCACGGGAACCGGGAACGAGTAAACTAAATCACGCGGGCGGAGCTGCGGCGATCGGCTAGTACTACTATTATAAAGAGGAAAGATTTGTATTTTTGTGTGTATGTTTGTAATGAATAAACTCAAAAACTACTGTGCCGATTTCAAAAATTCTTTCATCTAAGGAAAGCTACATTCACCCTGAGTAACATAGGCTACTTTTTATCCCGGTAATTTGTTCCCACGGGAACCGGGCGTCACTCACGCGGGCGGAGTTGCGGCGATCAGTATTGGATATAGGCGTGATATGTATATTATATATGTATTTAGAAATATATAAGTATGTTTATCAGTTGTCTAGATCCCATAGCACAAGCTTATAGCTAGATGACGTTGTGTGAGAATGTCCAAAATATTTATTTAAAAATCAATCCGTCCGCCAACTATTCCGTATGAAGTATTGCCAATACAAATATTTTATTTTATATATTTTCAAAGAGCATCAGCCAGTGATCATAAATTAGGTATTTATTTATTATTTTTTGGGGGAAATCAGGTTAATAATATTATCATAATGAATGAATGAAAATGTATAACGTAAATCACACTTAACGCCTCCACTGACTATAATATTTTCATCGATCTAAATGCCAATCCAATCCAAAGGGTTCCGTACATAAATGGTAAAACGGGAACCCAAAATTTTTTTTTTGGGCATTTTCTTACGATGTCATCTAGCCCAAATTAAGCTAATACAAGCTTGTGCTATGGGATCTAGACGACTGATAAACATACTTATATATTTCTAAATACATACATATTATACATAGAAAATACACAAACTCCGAAAAAAACATTTGTGGATCACACAGATATTTGATTCGAGCCGGAATCGAACCTGGGACCTCAGGGACGGCAGTCGCATACTCATACCACTGCGCCACCGAGGCAGTCAAGAATCAAGAAATTATTAAGATTCCGCTATGCGTCCGTCCGTGTGTCACCAGGCTGTATCTCGTGAAGCATCCAATACACGGGTTAAAACGGTGTTCTATTGAACACTGTTGGTTTTAAACCGCGTAGTACGCAAATCACTCGGTTTAATACAACGTTTAGGGTACTTTTCCTGTCATGCGTATTTTCACCAGCGGATCTCGTCCGCACTGCGT
The DNA here is from genome assembly GCA_963556515.1 of Nudaria mundana. Lineage (NCBI taxonomy): Eukaryota > Metazoa > Arthropoda > Insecta > Lepidoptera > Erebidae > Nudaria > Nudaria mundana. The sequence continues at coordinate 9,569,158 of OY748316.1, read as the reverse complement.
GTCGATGTCAACGTCAAATCAGTTCGCGACTATCTCGTTACCATAGCAACCGGAGCGCGGGCTGCCCTCGTGAAATGAAACGCATTTCATAATTGTATGAAAGACATTGACATCCACACGCAATGCGGACGAGATCTGCTGGTGGAAACACGCTTGACAGGAAAAGCTCTCTTACAACCGCGTTTGCAATAGTATATTTATATATCCCTTGATCACAGATGATGAAGGTACCTATTTCTGTTGCCTCTATAACAATAAATACTAACAAGTACACATTACTATATAGAAATGGGGAATGTCCCCCTTAGCTCTCGAGAACTGCTTATGCTCCAATGATGGTTGACCCCTTTATGGATAGTCCTCGATCTGGAGGCAAGCCAAAAAATCGAAAATTTGACCTAGCCCTAAGGGGTCAAAAGTTATAGGCCAAAACCCATGGCGTGGTGCGGCGCCAAGCACCGCGCAAGACACCGTACTAGTAATTATACTAAACATCTCGCTCTCATACAACAACGGTGATTTTTTTTTTGCCGTTTTAGTTCGGAAACATTTGTGCGAGAGTCCGACTCGCACTTGGACTTTATTTATATTCCATGAAGTCACAAAATTGTATTATTATGTGGTGGAGAGATCACGTTCAGCCGCGGTTGTCATTACGAACATCTATGGCAGTCATTAATGGTATTTGGAACTCTAATACAAAATCCTACCAGTCTAACTACAGAACTTCGATATCGCCATGGGTTGTGAAGGTCAGATGGCAGTCGCTTCACGGAAAATATTGATGTTCAGCCGCGAGCTGTTACACTGGAAAGCCGACCCCAACTGAGTTGGTAAAGGCTCGGTGGGTGATGAATTATTATGTGGTGGAGTAGAATAGTCGTCCAAATGGGGACATTGTATTGAAATCCATGCGTCCAGTCCACATGGACGTCCACAGCCTACCGTTCTTGTAACATTACTTACTAACTAACCCAGCAAATATCAGCCTAACTGCTCGCGGCTGAACTTCGATATTTTTCGTGAATCGACTATCATCTGATCTCCACAACTCATAGGCGATATCGAAATTCTATATTAGACCAGTCGGAGTTATAATAAAAAATATTTGTTTGTTCATTTGTCTCGCTAAAACTCGAGAATCGGCTAATTTTGGTCTTGAAATATTTCTAGAAAATCACACTAAGTTCGCAGGTAACTTTAGGTACTTAGTTACTTTTAGCAGGTCATGCTCGCGAAGGAGGCGGTCGAGAGGGAAAGGGAGCGTACCCTCCCCGCCGAGTTCTGAAGTCAGCGGCGAGGGCGCCGCAGACTCATCTACGCCCAGGGCCATCGACCTCCATAATCGGGGCCTGAGGACGGCGGGATAGTCACCCGCCGTCCTTACAGAAGCAGGCTAGAAGGATCGCAACCAGATTCACTCACTGACGCGGGATAAAACCCTACCCCAACGACGCGGGATTCTCATCCCGACCAAACCACCGAAGAGGCTACACAGGTGGTCAAAGTCCGCCGGGTGCCACTGGAAGCGGGAACATGTGGGAGCGGCAACGGCCTATATATATATATATAGGGTTCCGTAGTCACCCGAGATAGCCCCTAATAACTAATGAACCAACAAAGTAATGTAATAACGCCCTGTTTTAACAAAAAAAAATGCACTTTGAAGTTGAATATCTCAAAAACGGATAATTAAATCAAAAAATCGTCTTAACAACCTTCCAATGTTTTTAAAAGACTGTCTAATGATACCCCACAAGATGCGAGTAAACGCGAGAAAAAAAATCATCCCCAGTTTACGTATAAGAAACCCCAAAAATATGTTTTTCCACCGACTTCCAAAAAAGGAGGTTCTTAATTCGACTTTACGTATTTTTTTTATGTTTGTTACCTCATATCTGGGTGAACCGATTATGAAATTATTTTTTTAATTAGATTCTACTACTTCCCAAGTGGTTCTATTTCGATTTGGTCCCATTTCGACAACTATTTGGTGCCATTTCGGTAGTTTGAAGTCGGTTGCTGTGTCAATTTTTAACGTATCTATATATTTAATACGACAATTTGTCTGTCTGTCCGTCCGTCGCGTTTTTCAATTTACATACATTTGCATGAAATATTATTTTTTTTTTTTTTTTTTGAGGCGATACAAAGTTCGTCGGGATAACTAGTATTGTTTAATAATTTTATTTTAGCACTCTGTCGTACATATATTCATGCAGTTTCATCTTTCTAGCATTAACTCTTTGGGTGGAGAGCCGAGGTCAGACGGACAGATACGACAGACGGAGTTGACGAAACTATAAGGGTTTCCAACTACGGAACCCTAAAAATGCGGGTTTTTAGTAGAAGCTTGTACTATTATGTTTGGTAGTAGAAAGGTCAAAATTAAGGTTACTTGGGTCAGGGTTCCTTAAGTCTCAGAAACTAGTTCCATACCAAATATCATCAAAATCAGTCCAGTCGTTTTAGATACAAAAAATCATGACTGCATTTACAATATCTTATTTACTTAGGTTTACATAATTATCTTTAATGTATGTTGTACTGACATTTATTTTTAATTTTTTTTTCATGTAGAAATCATGTGAAGCCTGTATGTTAATTATTGTGTTACATACATACATAAAACTGGGACTTTTATACATACAATGAATATGTTTTTAGTAAAAGTATAGTATATAATAGTTTAGAGTTCAAAAAGTTAATACCATAATATCATCATTCACTAAGCCTTTTCCCAACGCAGTTGAGGTCGACTTTCCAGTGTAACTGCTCACGGCTGAACTTCGATACTTTCCGTGAAGCGACTGCCATCTGACCTCCACAACCCATGGCCGATATTTTTTATCTAGAGCTCCAACTACCCCTAATGACTGCCACAGATATTTGTATGACAACCGAGACCGACGGCTTAACATGCTTTCCGAAGCATGGAGGGGTCTCAATGTCTTAAAAAATGGTCAGCCATACAAAGACCGGCCTCAGTCGATGTTGCTTAACCTTTGCGTTAACATTGTCGGTTACCACTAGACCACAAGCTCCCCTGCGTGAAGCAGGTACTGCGAGCATTTTGACGAAAATTTAAAGATTCATGTATAATATTACATTTAGACCATAAAATAAAACTATAACAAAATTAAAGTAAATAATGCTACATTTTATAAATAAACCAGCCGATCACCATGGCTACACCCACATGCTATAGGTAGTTGTCGGTGAATCCCGTGGGAACACATTACCGGGATAAAAAGTAGACAATGGTGGTCAGTCAGTATGCTTAGATCTTTAAAACTACACAAAGGATTTTGATGCGGTTATTACCAATGGATAGTGGTTCTCGAGGAAGGTTTTAGTATATAATTTGTCATAGGCAAAGACGTGGACACCAGTTATTAATATAAAATTTTCATTGTATTTTATATCCAAGATCGCATAGTCCGAGACTCCCAGGACTTCAATTGGCTGTGCCACAGCGGCTAGCATGTAAGATTTTGTTGCCTTTAATTAACATTTCATCGCAATGGTTTCAAATATTGTAAGTTTGAATAAATGTGCCCAGTGACAACAATAGGCTTGCACCCTATTACGTGGGACTAAAAATACTGGCAAATTGTGGGTGTGTAATGCACATCTGCCTACCCCTTCGGGGATATAGGCGTGATATGTGTGTGTGTGTGTATATTTTGTTTGTAAACATGTTTTTAGTTCTTATCAGATTCTAATGAGAATCTTATTTGCTACGATAAATAGCTAGTGATAAATGATTGATTGAGTAGTTGTGAACATTATCAATAAGTTATCTCTAAAGAGGTTTAATGCAGTAGGTACTCCTGTTTCAACTTTACAATGGTTCAATGTGGTTGTTAAAGTTATTGTTGTGGGCGTCGCATTTAATGAAATGCCAGGAACCTGACATAGTAAATTGATCAAGTGGATTTTCAATCCAAATTTAAATTGATCATAATTGTTGTAAATGCACATAAAAAAATTGGAAAAGTACGTAAAATTCTCGCTAATTACACCATTATTGTAAAACAACAAGAGCAGAATATAAAGAAAACATTTTGCCAGTACTCATGTAGTAAAAGCGAAGTTTTTGTACGACAAATTTTCGAACTATTAGCCGACTAATTGGAAAAGTGTCCAACATAATACGCGGTTTCTAGTAAACAATCTACAATCCAACTGGTTGGTGAAATGTTATTTTTTTATAACAAACACGTTTTCTCCCTTGTACATCAGCTAGTTGGAGATATAAAACTGGTTATATCATAATGTTTGGCAAACCTCACCGCGGTGCCGACGAAAGGCTTCGCACGAATGGAAAAAAACCACTGGAACACAACACTAGAACCCCGCACTACACAATACAGATAGCACTCGCACCTTTATATACACTTATACTTTATATACAACTAACTGAGGAATAAAACAATAAAAACACAGTGATACGCGAAACTACAATAAGGGTACGCACCTTAGTCTTGGTAATAATATGTGTTGCAAGTTTTACGACGGCAAAGTTTCCAGTGCCGATTGTTTTCGCAAGCTCGTAATTGCCAACGCATACGAGCTGGTCTATCGGGAAATGTTTGCTTTTGTGCTTTGGCTTCATATTGTTGGCCATTTTCGTGTGTAACTTGATTTAATTCCATACACCTCACGTTTATTAGCCAAGTGAAATTCATCAACTGGCTTTAGTTCAAGAGATTACCGCAAGCGCAGTAGCGACACTGTCACTCACGTCATTCGCTTCGGGACGTTTCATTCTTCAACCCCGCGAGATTTCATTAACAAACACTGTGTAAGTATAAGTACAACTTACTTTACAGCATAGTTCACTACAACGTCATCAACGTACGTTTTATTAAATTATTTCTTAATAATCCCATTACGATTGTCAAAAACATGTTGACAGTATTGATAACAGAATTTGTCTTTTCACAACAGTAAAGTAGGCATGATGATAGGCATACTTGAACACAGAATCACAGATTGAACATAGAGTCCATGAAAAAAATATCTACTACCTTTACGCTACTAGTTCTGTCTCTTTCTGTGTGATTCATACTTCTAGTGTTAGCAAGAGAAAGAAAGACCTACGTCAGGAGTAGTCAAGAGGAATCTCTAGTGACGTCATTGGGTCTCTCTGACGTCATTCGCGGCAATTTCAAACTGAAGTGGCGGTGTGAGCAGTTGTGTTACGTCAATATAAAATATCGATTTTTGTGTAAGTTCTAAAAACTTAAAATAACAAATAATATTCTTAAATTAAGTTATTGGAACTACTATTAGAAGTTAATATGATGATTTATTTCATTCTTGTTGAAAGTGAATAGTCATTCGGCGAGTGTTGTTTTTTTTCGATTCGAACAATGGCGGAGATTTTTTGGAGTAAAAACTTAAATGTTTTTAGATAAGAGATTGTGACGAGTTCAAGGTAATTTTTTGCTTAAATCCCTTTCAGTTAATATAAGTCAAGTCAATTTGATTTTGCTGCGTAAAAATCAGTTGTTTAAAAACGTTCTTGATAAAAGCGCCATCTACATATATACTGTAGTAACATTTTAGTGTATCAGATGATACACTAAAATGTTGTTGGCACTAGATGACGCTTTTGGTGCATTTTTTTTAGTTCCGCGGCCGCTCTAACGTCCGTTGCCGGACGTCTCTGGTTACAGGCAGAATGTATTTCCAGTGGCGCGCGGCGGACTTTGACCACCTCTGTGGTCTCTGCGGGGGTTAGGTCGGGATGCGAATCCCGCGTCTTTGGGGTGCATAGCAAGCTCCAACTATTTATCAATCGCGTTCATCTCATTGGTAGATTCCAATCTGTCATCAGGCGCGAGATTCTTATTGGTAGATTTACAGAATCTGTGAATTCTCGCGACGCGTGACTGGTAATCACTCCTACCTATCGATGCAGTTTTAATACAAGAAATAAAAATAAACTGGCAAAGACAAAAAATAGACTACACAAAGTTGGTAATTCTTTTGTAGGTAAATGTATAAAAATTTATAATAAAATTCCTCAGGATTTGGTTGACATGCCTCTTAATAAGTTTAAAATAGTAGTTAATACTATCAGGCGTTACTTTTCGGAAGTCCATAGTTAAATAAAATAAATCTAACTACTTTGCAAAATTCCGCCACATGCAAATTACCCAACTCTCGTATTTATTCATGCACAAGTCCGCCCTCCAATCCCACTTAGGCCGAAAGAATAGAGAAATAATTTTGAAAATAGAATAAATATGAGAGTTGTGTTATCGTGCAAAAAATAATAAAAAACCTCGACACGTGTTTCGCCCCCAACCAGGGGCATCATCAGATGTCGATGGCTCGGCGCACGGCGACCGAATTCGGTCGCCGTGCGCTGAGCCGTTTTTTTTTTTTTTTTTTTTTTTTTTTTTTTTATATATTTAGGTCGACAAATTGACGCCACTCGCCTGATGGTAAGCTGAGGCGACGTCTGGCAATTGAGGGCGACTCTCACAGTACACAGGAATACTATAGAGAGTGGCCCTCAACTTGACGACCCTGTAATGTGCCTCTTCACGCTTCGCTTAAAGAGCCCAGGGTTATATGTTGGAGGAAACACGTGCGCAGGCAGGGCGTTCCAAGCCACCATCGTTCGGCAGAGAAACGATCGTTTAAAACGCTCGGTTCTCGCGAAGACGGTTTCCACGGTATGAGGGTGACATCTCTGCCCGGCACGCGTTGTTCGGGATCGGAAGGGAGAGGGTGGGATCAGGTTGAAGAGCTCTTCAGAACAGAACAGAACAGATATTACGAGAGCCGTTAAAGTAGTTAGATTTATTTTATTTAAAATAGTAGTTAAAAATGTTTGATGATGAAAGGCTACTATAATGTAGACGAATATCTTAATTATAAAAATGCATGGTCACCCTAATCTTCTGTTGTTGGCCACTCGTATAATACAATTAAAATTAAACTAATTGAAACAATGTTAAAAAAGAAAATGGATATGTAATCTACCTACCTGAGTTTCTTGCTGGTATCTTCTCAGGAGAACCAACTTACCGAACCAGCGAAAGAATCATTTTTTAATGGTTATTCATGTAGGTACTTACTTAATTTAGTATTTTATAATATTACGTGACAAAATTGTAAAATTTTGACATTCATATGTGCTCTCTATGTGCCTAAACTGAATAAATGAAATTGATTCTTTGAGTCAACTATAGAGCAAGAGCTAGCGACTTAAATATTAATTAATCGTTATCGTGTAAATGAAGGGACCAAGTCTTGGATTTCTGTCACACATATATATATATCTCTAGGTATGATTAATACCATTAATCTACTATTTGCTACCATTGCTATAACTTTAGCTACCTCTACATTACGCATATATTTGAACAAACTTCTTGGTCCCTACATTATGATATCAAGATGGAGGGACACAAACTGATGCATAGCTCCCTGGACTGTTCTACCTAGCTAGTATTTTAATATCTTAATCCTACCTTAGTAATATTCATTTTGATTGGCCGAAACATTGTGTCCCTTCGTCCAGCATACTCACCATGGAATCCTGATATTTCATGAATGCCAAAAAAATAGTGCTAATTAGTGCCCAAAGGAAAAAAATTGTGCTCTTATACTTAAGAAATTACAGCCATAGTTCGATGAGTATGCTGGACGAAGGTTTCGCCCAGCATACTCACCTCCGTTTGTGGAATCTGTGTACGCTTCAACCATAATTCATACTTAAAAAAATTGTACCCAAATAGTGCCAAATGGTGCCCAAAAAGAAAAAAACGGTGCTCTAATAACTCCGGAGTTATAGGCTTCGTTCAGTGAGTATGCTGGGCGTAAAACCTACGCACTCACTTCACTACGCGAATACCGAACGAGCTATAGGTACAATTTACAGCTTAAAAATTGTGCTTGAAATAGTGCCCCATATCAATCCAGTCAATCAAGTCCAATTTTCGCTTGACTTTTGACCTAGAAAACCATTAAATTTAATTGTAAACTTTTACATAACATTAGATTTAGTACAGTCGAGTTCAAAACTTTCATTTTGTATAACAATTTATTAACCCCCGACGGAAAAACGACGAAAATTTGACGTGTCTGTGTTTATGTGTGTGTGTGTCTGTGGCATCGTAGCTCCCGAAAGGATGATCCGATTGGGATTTGGTTTTTTTTGTAAGGTGAATTAGTCGGGAGTGTTATTAGCTATGTGTGATGAAAATCGGTTCAGTCGTTTAAATGATACGGGGAGATGAGATGGAAATAAAACCACAATTAGCCGATAAATGCATGAAACGCACAAAGCGTTATTTTGTTCTAGAGCGGCATGCAGCAATTTGTATTTTATTGAACGGAGCGAAGCGGAGCTCAATCTTAGGCGACAAGTGTAAATCGTTTGTGCGTCCACTCCTCCGAAACGGCCCGACCGATTTTGACCAAATTTGGCATGCTGGTCGACATCATACCCGGGGGTGCATATATCTGAAATCATGAAAATAGAGCTGATTACGGAGGAATAATCACCGAAAATGTCCTGGACATCGACGATTTAACATTTAGCTAGAAATTCCAAAATTGGCACGCGCGTGCAAGACATGCAGCTGGTTGGTTCGCAAATACGATTTTCGAAATCGGATGCACCATCAAGAAATAATCACCAAAAAACCAGATGATTAAAGGGTTGCCATGGAAACACGTGCGTCAACAATGAAAATAGATTATTTTTCATTCGATTAATTAATTGAAGTGTTTTTTCTGATTCTGATATGTAATAAAAAGATTTGCACCGCTCTACATTTGCAATTATCAGCATGCATTGCATAACTATTATCTCCGAAACTACATGACCAATTATTGTTATACTGTAAAGGCCAATTTAGTAGTATTTCTGTGATATGCTTGTGATAATAAAATAACTTATTTTGATAAGCATTAATATGTTGCTATTTAAATAACTATTCAAAAATGAAAATGCTGAAAAATACTTTACTAAAACATAAAAGCATATATATCTACTAAAATATAAAAGAAAGAGATATTGTACTTGTAGCCGACTTTTTTGTAGAATTAGTTAAGTGAAATAAAATTTCCAACATTGTTTTCCATTATAATCGTCTGTTTAGACGCAAATGCGAAAAACACTATTTTAAGAGGTGTTTTTGACACGCTAAACATATACCTATCGTGGTATCTAGGCACATTTAAACATGATATCAATATAATTTATAGTCTATACCACTCGAGAGTAATTCTGAAAGAATTTTTAAAATCGGTTCAGTAGATCCGGAGATTACCCATACACATTTTATTTTGCATTTGATTACCTACACATTATTATGATACTAGTTAATATAGATTAAGATATTAAATGAAGTAAAGTAAGCTTGAAAAATAATGTCGCTGTTATTACACTAAACCACGGAGTACGTATTAAGTTTACGGAATTGACACTAAAAAAATCTTTATACATGGGGCACACTAAAAGTTTTGCACTTCTAGCTAATCGGAACTATTTGAATTTCGAATGTTTTATTTTTTTACACGTTGCAACCTTTTTAGTAATAAAAAAAACAATTGGCGGGAAATCATTTGTCAATTGTTTTTTATCACACATCAAAGTTCTACATATGCAAGGAAAATGGAATTACGTTGAAAAGATTTTAGAGCGATGATTTTTTATGATTTTAAAAGTCCTCTCTCTCCGCAAGACTGTGCCGCTCGTTTTCAAAATGCTGTTGGGATAGAAGCACATTGTTTGAGCACCGTGAGGCGATGGTTTGCTGAACTTGAGAGAGGTCGAGTTTCTTTACATGACGAATTTCGTGAAGGGCGGCATTCAACTGCCGTCAACAAAAATAATGTGGCTACTGGTAATTGAAGAAAACCCGCGGATTACCTATGAGACAATTCGACGACTATTTTTTTTTCTCAGCTACGGGTCCCATCTGTACAATTCCACTTGAAGATCAAAAGAGTGTTAATGCCGAGTGGTATTCTACCATTTGTTTACCCAGGGTGTTAGAAAAAGTTCGCGAAAGACGACCCAAAAGCCGCGTTCTCCTACATCATGACAACGCTTCTTCACACACGGCCAACAAAACAAAGTCATTTTTAGCTTCCGAAAAAGTACAACTCGTCACCCATCCTGCGCATAGCCCTGACCTAGCACCCTTTTTTTCTGTATTTTCCCCAAAATCAATGATTTGATGAGAGGTTTCACTTTTACCAACTCCGAAGAGGCAGTGATAGCGTTCAATCAGCACGTAGAAAATATGCTTTCAGATCTGTGGTCCTCCTGTTTTAAAAAATGGTTCGATCGCATGAAAAACTGTTTAAAATGTAAAGGAGAGTATTTTGAAAAGCAATAAACATAATATTTAGGTTTTAACATTATAACTTAATAAGTTACGCAAAACTTATAGTGTGACCTACGTATTTCCTTTTTACAAATTTATCTATTCTATTTATTTTATTGGCTGCAATAGACTATTAGTGCCCAGACATTTTTTTTGGGAAATATTTCACCCTACAAGCAATGAAGTAATACGAGTAGATTTCATTTACGCTTACAATTTTATTTATTTATAAAAAAAACAAAAAAATAATTAATAAAAATTAAAATAAATTAAATTAGCATTTAATCGACAGTTTTTGATATGTGAGAAAATACCACAATTATTCCCAATTACATAACCGCCCACAATTAGAATTTAATATTTTTTTCCAAAAACATGTGTGAATGACTGTACCTCATTTAACGTTAGTATGTAGAAGTTTACAATTAAATTTAATGGTGTTCTAGGTCAAAACTCAAGCAAAAATTGGACTGATATTGGGCACTATTTCAAGCACAATTTTTTAAGCCGTAAATTGTACCTGTATGCTGGGCGTAAAACCTACGACCAGCATACTCACTGAACGAAGCCTATAACTCCGGAGTTATTAGAGCACCGTTTTTTTCTTTTTGGGCACCGTTTGGCACTATTTGGGCACAATTTTTTTAAGTATGAATTATGGTTGAAGCGTACACAGATTCCACAAACGGAGGTGAGTAAGCTGGGCGAAACCTTCGTCCAGCATACTCATCGAACTATGGCTGTAATTTCTTAAGTATAAGAGCACATTTTTTTTCCTTTGGGCACTAATTAGCACTATTTCAGCACAATTTTTTGGCATTCATGAAATATCAGGATTCCATGGTGAGTATGCCGGACGAAGGGACACGAAACATTTATTGTTATAAAAACATCGAGTAATGCAAATTGGTCCCTCCAAATTGACGGTTTAATAACTCAGTGCGACAAGTAGGTAGGCTGGCTACATTTTTTCTATTTTGTAAGGATGAATATTTAATACCTATTTACTACCTTCAAATTATGTAATATTTCTTACAAATATTACAGAATTCTTTCAGTCATTGATTTTATCCCTCCAGTATGTGGAAATATTGGCCACTACAGGGCTAGAGTTCCGGGGAAGTGGAGTTGTTATGATGATATGAAAAGTTTAATTTACGCTCTAAAATAATTGTTTAATATTATAATTTGTCTTGAAGTTAAAATGATTTTAATAATAATGATGATGATAAATAGTATAACATAATTATAATGCAAATAAAACTAAAATAAGTAATCATACCAATTATATTTTTTATTACAACCATAGACAGAACCCTTCGTTCCTTTCAAGTTTTAGATTTTAGCTCATAAAAATAAACTATAAGGTAGGAAATATTACATTATTTGAAGGTACATAGTAAATAGGTATTAAATGCCTCAGTTACACTCGCGAAGTTCCTCGGCGAAGGTGTGCTTCAAGCTGTAATTCTCATATTTGAAATCTCAATGAAAACGAATTTTGACAACGCTAAAAAATAGTCATGAAATAGTCATAAATAGTCGTACATGTAAAAAAAATTGTCGTATTATAGTTTCGGCGTTACAGCTATAAGTTAATGAGGATTATGGCTTGACCGTCAGGCTGTAATCCTCATCTCTGGTGCAAGCAAACGGTTAAGCCTATCGAATTGGTTTAGGTTCCAAAAAATAGTCATGAAATAGTCGTAACGACATGCCAAATCTCAGAAATAGTCCTTCAAAGGTTCCAGAGATATAAAGATAACCTGATGAGGATTATGGCTTGAACATTTGAAAACTTCAACTTTCTCCGGAACGCCTGCGATTTTCGGTTTAAAGTTTATGCCAAAAAATAGTCGTGAAATAGTCGTGTGAACGACTATAAATTTGAGCTGCTTTAATTTGAAAACAAAAGAGTTTTCGTTGTCCTACATTTGTATGGAGTACAGTCGTGTACAAAATTGATAACTTCATATGATATTATTGTGAAACATTTATAATTTGTATTCGTATTTATTACAATCGAAAGCTTGCAAATACGTAAATAACTTGTATAAATCTCATGTGTTTCCTGTCCGTTGAGGTTACTACCCTTATATTTGTGATTAGCTACGCCAAAAATATTTTTTATTATTGATTTAACTTCATCATAAGAAGTAGATTTTTTAATAACTCTAATGCAATTGATATTATTTATTTATTTTTATTTATTTAAACTTTTATTTCAGGCAACTTAGACTAGTTACAGATCTTATAAACTAATCTACGGCCCATAGATATATACTAACTAAGAATACATAATAATATAAATATTGATTAGGCATCAAGGCCCATAACAATAAATACCTAAACCTAAAATACATATCTATACATAAAACTTAAATCTATGTCGACACGTTCCTTTGTGCCTTTTGTTCGGCGTTGTCTCTCGGCCTGCCCCGGAACCGCCGGAACACCACACCCCTCGGCTACAAGTTTTCTTTGGTGAAGGTTTCCAGAACCGTCGACGGCACACGCACCACGAACGACTTGAAGTTCACGTTGTGACGCGACTCCAAAGGCTCCACCCTCACGACGTACTTGGTTTTGGCTGTGATGTACTCCACGATGTCCTTGGTCTTTGTGGAGTGATGCAGGCGCGAGACATACAGCAGCGTGGTGGGTACAGCAGGTCTCAACAGGAAGTTGGGCCCTGTGGGTGCAGTACCACACTTGTTACGGCAGGGTTGAGTCCTGCGATATAAAAGTTTGCAACTCTTTTGTCTACATTTTTAAATATCGATTGGTGATGGAACAACTGTGATTATTATGATTAAAACTTTTTTGTAGTAGTAAGTTTTTAAGACAATGACAAGATATTCTGATTGTTTACACTTTAATAGGTACTTAATTTAGTTAGTACTATACTTTTATTCTATATAAGTAATTAAAAGTTTTTGATATTGTTGGTGTCGGATTCGTTTATGGAATTTGTGATTTTAGAAAATGCACTCAACCTATCAGCGCCATCTATTGAAATTTTCTAGAAACAAACTGAATTAACTAATCCCACACCAACACATATTGAACTAACTGTGATATTTGTGATCAAAACTAATTGCTGTGATATAAACATATATGTACTGAGATTTATACAAGTAATGTACGTGTCTGCAAGCTTTCGATTGTAATAAATAAGGATACAAATTATAAATGTTTCACAATAATATCATATGAAGTTATCAATTTTGTACACGACTGTGCTCCATACAAATGTAGGGCAAACTATAACTTTTTTTTTCAAATTAAAGCAGCTCAAATTTATAGACGTTCATACGACTATTTCACGACTATTTTTTGGCATAAACTTTAAGCCGAAAATCGCAGGCGTTCCGGAGAAAGTTGAAGTTTTCAAATGTTCAAGCCATAATCCTCATCAGGTTACCTTTATATCTCTGGAACCTTTGAAGGACTATTTCTGAGATTTGGCATGTCGTTACGACTATTTCATGACTATTTTTTGGAACCTAAACCAATTCGATAGGCTTTACCGTTTGCTTGCACCAGAGATGAGGATTACAGCTTGACGGTCAAGCAATAATCCTCATTAACTTATAGCTGTAACGCCGAAACTATAATACAACTATTTTTTTTACATGTACGACTATTTATGACTATTTCATGACAATTTTTTAGCGTTGTCAAAATTCGTTTTTATTGTGATTTCAAATAAGAGGATTACAGCTTGAAGCACACCGGCGAAGTACTCGGGAAAGTTAACCGAAGTCCGAAGTACGTGGTTACACACTCGTGCAACTTCGCGAGGAACTCATTCGCTCTAAGGTGCCGAAAGCCTGCGCACGCTTGTAATGGACGCTCAAGTAGCAGCTGCTGTTGCAATGTGCACGCTCGCTCATTATGGTACTGTTACACATGCTCTTTAATAGCATGCTTATGAACTGTTTACATTTGCTAGCAATAAGCATGCTATTTTCAAGTATGCTACTGAATAAACATGCACAAAGCAAACACTACAACACACATGCTATTTTGTAGCGTGCTTCTGTCAGTTCAAACAAAACTAGCGAACACCTGCGGCATGTGTAACCGTACCATTATTTGCATTACTCGATATTTTTATAACGATAAATGTTTCGGCCAATCAAAATGAATTTTACTAAGGTAGGATTAAGGTATTAAAATACTAGCTAGGTAGAACAGTCCAGGGAGCTATGCATCAGTTTGGTCCCTCCATCTTGTGTGCTTCAAGCTGTAATCCTCATATTTGGAATCTCAATGAAAACGAATGTTGACAACGCTAAACAATAGTCATGAAATAGTCATAAATAGTCGTACCTGTAAAAAAGTAGTCGTATTATAGTTTCGGCGTTATAGCTATAAGTTAATGAGGATTATGGCTTGAACGTCAAGCTGTAATCCTCATCCCTGGTGCAAGCAAACGGTAAAGCCTATCGAATTGGTTTAGGTTCCAAAAAATAGTCATGAAATAGTCGTAACGACATGCCAAATCTCAGAAATAGTCCTTGAAGGGTTCCAAAGATATAAAGGTAACCTGATGAGGATTATGGCTTGAACATTTGAAAATTTCAACTGTCTCCGGAACGCCTGCGATTTTCGGTTTAAAGTTTATGCCAAAAAAATAGTCGTCAAATAGTCGTTTAAACTACTATAAATTTGATCTGCTTTAATTTGAAAAAATGAAGTTTTCGTTAGCCCTACATTTGTATGGAGTACAGTCGTGTACAAAATTGGTAACTTCATATGATATTCTTGTGAAATATTCCGCTTAATACAAAATATTACTTCCAATTAGACGTTTTCCATGCCAGCTGTTATAATTAAACAAACATTTTAAATTTGTATCCTTATTTATTACAATCGAATAAATCTCAGTAGGTACATATATGTTTATATCACAGCAATTAGTTTTGATCACAATTATCACAGTTAGTTCAATATCTATTGGTGTTGGACTAGTTTAAATTAAGTTCCTATTAAAGTGTAAACAATCATAATATTTTGTCATTGTCTTACTACAAATTTGTCTACATTGTCGTACTACAAAAAAGTTTTAATCATAATAATCACAGTTGTTTCATTGGTATAATCACAGCAATAGCAATAGCATAGCAGCAGCAATATGTGAAGTTACCAATTTTGTACACGGCTGTACTCCATACAAATGTAGGGCAAACGAAAACTTTTTGTTTCAAATTAATGCAGCTCAAATTTATACGACTATTTTTTGGCATAAACTTTAAACCGAAAATCGCAGGCGTTCCGGGGAAAGTTGAAGTTTTCAAATGTTCAAGCCATAATCCTCATCAGGTTACCTTTATATCTCTGGAACCCTTCAAGGACTATTTCTGAGATTTGGCATGTCGTTACGACTATTTCATGACTATTTTTTTAAACCTAAACCAATTCGATAGGCTTTACCGTTTGCTTGCACCAGAGATGAGGATTACAGCTTGACGTTCAAGCCATAATCCTCATTAACTTATAGCTATAACGCCGAGACTATAATACGACAATTTTTTTTACAGGTACGATTATTTATGACTATTTTTTAGCGTTGTCAAAATTCGTTTTCATTGAGATTTCAAATATGAGGATTAGGTACAGCTTGAAGCACACTCCATCTTGACATCATAATGTGGGGACCAAGAAGTTTGTTCAAATATATGCGTAATGTAGAGGTACCTAGCTAAAGTTATAGCAATGGTAGCAAATAGTAGATTAATGGTATTAATTATATATACAGGTGGATTTTTGAAAAGGACTTGGATCGCCAAATCCCAAACTATAAGGAATAGCGAAAAATGCTCAAAGGAGTCACGAACCCGATTTTGATGAAACTTAAAACCTCATCATTAGATTTTTGAAAAACCATCCAAGCCCTTTTCAAAAATTCATTTTAACGATCACAATTTTATTATTCTAGTATTTGTTACAGCGGCAACAGAAATACATGTGACAATTTCAACTTTCTATCTATCACGGTTCATGAGATACAGCCTGGTGACAGACAGTGGAGTCTTAGTAATAGGGTTCCCGTGTTACCCTTTTGTATGGAATCCTATGATAGTGCAACAAGATAATAGACGGTACACAGCGGCCCCTAGAAACCCCACCCAACTAGCAAAATGTTGTCTTAAAAATATCCCAAGACCAAAAGTTATAGATACTTATAATACACTTACAGATATCTGTAAGTGTGGCTTTGGGCGCACTTCATAAGGGAATTTACTCTTATGAATATTTTACAGTGGTTTTCTTTAAGATTATTTCATCTTACAGCAATTTTACTCATTCCACTGTAAAAAAAATCTTACTTAGGAGAGCCTTGCTTAAGGATGTCGTAAGGGCGGTCAGTCTTTGAAAGCTCTTACTAAATCCATCTTAAGTGTGATTTCACTTATGATACTCTCGGTAAGTTTATTGCAAGTGTATTATTTACTAAACGGTCGACAGAAAGCGTGCTGTGTTGGTGCTATAAATTTAATTGAAAATGTAAATATTTTGTACTTATAAAAATAAAACTTTCATCTCCATTTTAATAATAATTGTATCTATGTCCTGCATGCTTTTAATTATTTAAGTCCTTGCTATTACAACTAATGAGCTTGCGGAGCAAATTTTTTCGAGTAGTTATAGAAAATAGTTGTTAAAATTTTCACGGGCCCTCTTCGTAATGTATCTAGTGTAGGGTTGCCATAAGGGTGGGGACTCAGACCGGGACAAAAATAGGAACTTTTATTATAATTTAATATAATTAACAAAGATTTTAACATTTCTCGTTTATACATGGCACATTTTTGAAATTAACACAAAATATAACTAGTCTGGCCATAAATACATTAAAACTTTTCGTTTTTACAACTTTTTAATTATTTTGAACTTGGAACACGTATATTATTAAAAAAAACTTCCTTCGATTTCGCGCCATTTCACATATTTTTTCGTTCATTATCGAATTACAATATGGAATGGGGTGTTAATGAAAATAGGATCGCAATCGCAATGATCGCCTTGCACAAAGTGGGTATGGAGCCGTCGGTCAAGATACTGTCGTGGATCATGTTGTGAAACCTCTCAGCAATACACTTTTTAAAAATATACCGTGGACTTTCCAGCAGGACTCTGCTCCTGGTCACAAGCCACGAACTACCCAAGCCTGGCTAGAAACCAACGTTCCGGACTTTTATAAGAGCTGAAGACTGGCCCTTATCTAGCCCAGACCTCAACCCTTTAGACTACAAATTATGGTCAGTTTTAGAGGACATGGCCTGCTCTAAACGACACGGCGACTTTGAGTCTCTTAAAAAATCTTTGGAGCAAGCAGTGGGAAAATTTCCCTTGGAAACAGTGCGTGAATCCATGGATTCGTGGCCAAACAGATTAAAGGCCTGTATAAAAGCCAAAGGTGGCCATTTCGAATAAAATATATTTTTATTTTTTGCTAAGATTTTAATAAATATGTAGGTATAAATTTCAATAATATCTATTACATTACTTCATTTTAAAAAAATTGCATTTTCATTTGTAACAAAACTTATTATGGCTGGACTAGGTAATATCGTCATCTAAGCATGGCATTTTTTCATAATTAGGTTGTACAAAATATAATAAATTAATCAACAAATATAGCAACTTTTTTGGGGAATTTACTTACTTGTAAAACTCAATGCATGCTTTTGAGACTGAAAATATTACAAATACTTTTACGAAATCAACATTAACTTAAAGTATTAAGTATCTGTCATCATTTTTTAAATTAGCACACTATGTAATCAACAAACATAAAATTATCACATCTGGGCGCGCAGTAGCGACACCGCCGCTGCCAATGGACGCTGGCAATGGACGAATCTTTGGCCTCGAAGCCGCGCAGGAACGGCTGCCGACCCGATGGTCCGCCGTCTTCCCCTCCGCCTCGCATCTATAACAGCGAGGCGGTGCGTCACAGGCTTTGACTTGTGACCGGGCCGGCTGCAACGGAAGCACCGATCACCCACGGTGTATTCTGCACACTGCACTCCTACGTTCCCCACCATCATGCACCGGAAACACCTGGTTTTACGGGCACGCAGGAGGAGCACCTGCGCCTTGAAGAATCCCCCTATGAGGAGGCTCCGTCCGCCCGCAATTTTAAGTGCCGCCGCGACTGTCGTTCCATGACCAGTAGGGCTGAAGGAGATCTCCCCAGCCCTCACCTGGTTATGGGGATAGCCACCCGCCTCCACGACGGCGGAGATTAGCTCATCCGTCGTGGCCGCGTCGTTCAGGCCCGAAATGTGCATTGCTGCGCATTTAGTGGGTCTGGAGACGCGGAAGGCTTCTGCGTCCAGCGTGTCTCTCAGCCTAGCCACTAGGGCGTCAGCTTTGGGGCCGCTGGAGGCGCCGGAGACCTCGAGTGGGCGAGCCCCGGTACGGGTGGTCTAGCACCGGAGCCTCCCCTGTATCTCGAGGGCCTTGAGGTCCACGGAGATCTTGATGCGCTCTTTCTCTGTCAACGCCGAGAGTCCGCGATCCCGAAATGTGTTGACACTGTTAACGTAAATTCGTGAAACGTGAACGGAAAAATGTTAGCGCTTACGTCGTTCTATTCACGTATTAATAGCCTTGCTAGGTAGTCGCGTTTATTGTAGGTATATTACTGTTTACCAAGTCCAGCCCTCTAATATAATATATGTGCCACCGGTAGCTCCGCAAATTCTTGTAGCCATTTTAATAATTTTAGGGTTCCGCTTTTTTATGCTATCACTGTCATTTATTGTTTTTTTTATCGTTTAATGTTTTAATGTGGTTTTGACAGTGAATACTGCCAAGCCGAGTCAAGATTATTATAATGGTTATGAAAGAATTCACAAGACTATTGCTAGAGAGGATATTCTCAAAAAACTCTTATGAAAGAATTTAGCTAGATCAAAAGTTCTCAAGCAACGCAAAATAAAGAATTCCAGAGACTCTTTCTAGACAAACTGTCCTTAACCAATTCTATTTACATAGGTACCTTAGTTCTTAAATATGACTTTGGTGAGACTAATTGAACTTACTGTTTGTTGCCCTTATAACAGTTTTAAGCAGGAATTTAATAAGAATAAAAGTATTATGAGGTACGTAGTCCGTATGCAGAATCGAAACGGGCGGAATTAGGTATTTGACACATTTTGTGCGTAGTCCGGAGTTACCGATGGTGGTCAGCCAGTAGGTACGGCGATTACATGGTTTTGATCTTTTTTTTTTCATTTTATAATAATAGTGTATTGTGTGGGGGAGGTGAAAAGAGGGCTAGGAGGGGGTTGTTTTTTCTCTCTCCTTAAATTCAAGAAAAGACCCTCTATACTCGTATGATCCCGTAATCAAAACTCCTCTACCTTTCCTCTGTCGTTGCACTCTCAAAGGGGGGGCGAGGGCTAATTTTTTTTCCTAATCAAAATCATTTGACCTGCTCTATACAAAGGGGCTCTACCAACATATTTAGGGCCCCAGCGAACTCATCTGCTAGTGGCGTACCTGCTGATCAACGGACGAGGCTCGTTAATTTACGGTACCTATGAAGTGGCTTCGGTCCCTACGTGGGTACCGGGTGTTGGTCCGGGGGGTGCCACCGTGCAACTGTGCTAAAGCCCCACAAGTAACCCAGCCCAGGCTGGTTGCGTAAGGGGTTCAACAGCTGCACCGCCGGGCCCGGGGCCATGTATGGTGCAGCAGGCATGGGACCAGTGGGGGCAAAGCGGAGTCTAGTGTGGGTGGTGTGGGTCGATTCGCCGGTCAGGGAGACCCTTAGCAACGGCGTTGCCGCGGCCGCCCGCAACACAGTCATGGGGCCCGCCTGGGACCAACCACACCAGGAGGCTGCCCCACATGTTCTCGCGCATAATCCTGATGTGGGATCGCCGCTCCGGGTGGTAACCGGTGTGGGATAGCGGCGGCCTTGCACCAGGGAGGTTTGGTAGCCCTTCCGTCCGGCGGGTCGGCTCCAACCTAACCGCACGGTTCCAGACGAAGCTAGCCCCTGCGCTTTGTCACTTATTACTGCTGCACCAAATGTCGCCCTGTCTTCACGCTTCTTCTTCAAATTTATAATGGCAGTGCAACAGAAATAAGTAAACGTTCCACAGCGGCCCCAGGAAACCCCACAGCTCCACTTTTCGAGGTGGAGTTCACCAACATCCGTGGACTCCATGCGAACCTCGATGCCGTCCACCATACCTTGAGACGGCTCGGCCCGCTGTGACGTTCCTCACGGAGACACAAATACGCCGCCCTGACAACACGCCTTACCTGTGTTGCCCCGGTAATGTATATATGTATCGAGGAACAATACCGGGGTGCCGCAGGGGTCCGTGCTGTCACCAACTCTTTTCCTTCTGCAAATCAATGATATGCTATTCCTCGGGTACATTCATTGTTATGCAGATGACAGCACATTGCAGGCGTGTGCATTTACAGCGAAGAAATCCCCTTTCCTTCCCCTACCCTCTCTTCAGAATGCATTATTACCAATGAAGGGCAACCTTGAGATCCTTGACATAGACGTTCGTCAAGAGCTCAATAATAAAAACTACATCGAAAGATGTATAGAGCTAGCTTCGTGGAAACTAGGAATACTGAATAAGGTAAAGCGATTCTTTACACTGCATCAGAGGTGTCTGCTGTACAAGACGCAGATTGGACCTTGCGTCGAATACTGCTCTCACTTCTGGGACGGCTCCGCGAAGTATTTGCTGGACGCTCTCGACGCTATGCAGCGTCGAGCTATCCGTATTATAGATTGTCCGGAGGTAACGGGAAGCTTTGAGCCGCTAGCTCAGCGCCGAACAATAGCTTCCTTGGCCGCATTCTACCGTATTTACCACGGCGAGCATTCTGAAGAGCTCTTCAATCTGATCCCATCTTCCTTCCGATCCCGAACAACGAGTGCCGGGCAGAGATGCCACTCCCACACAGTAGGTACATGTTCGCGAGAACCGAACGTTTTAAACGTTCGTTTCTGTGCCGAACGATACTGGCCTGGAACGCTCTGCCTGTGCACGTGTTTCCTCCCACATATAATCCTGGGTTCAGTAGGTCGTCAAGTTGAGGGCCACTCTCTATAGTATAGTGTGCTGTGAGTGACCCACAATCGCTTGACGTCGTCACGACTTGCTACCAGGCGGGTGGCGTCAAATTGGCGAACCCAATACAAAAAAATAAAATAATCTCTATAAAATTATTACTCAGTTTGACTCTACTCGGGAGCCCCCCTTGGGGGACTGGAGGGCAAATCTCAAAAACTCGGAATTTTCCCTAGGTCCCCGAACCCCCTTTACATTTCTGCAAAAAAAACATAGGTACCTTCCCCTCCACCATCAAGGAGAACAATAAAATTGTGTCAGTGAGTGAGTATGTAATCCAGCTTTATAAAATATAACAGCTTTTTTTAACAAAAACAATGATAAATACATTCTACATAACCACTTGTTGTATTTAAAAAGAATTGATTGATTAGGCAATCATCACAAAATAATAACTAATATTACCAAAGTATCAAAATCTCACGCCACGCTATATTCGTCTGTAGACGGCGTCGAATTTTGGCGCGCAGAGCGACACGTCCTCTCCCTGTAAGCGCTTGGCGCGGACTGCTTACTTGAGGCATGCGTCGAGTATTATAAAGCGAAATTTAGCTGTTTTTAAAAGATTATTTACAGCCTATTTTTTATTATTTAGCTTTCTTTTTTTTTTGGAAATGGATTGATTTTGAACCAAGGTTTATTTATGTTGTTTTAATTTTATGAACGAGAGTTTTATGTAGCCGAAATAAGAACCAATTCATTGCCCATTTTCTCTAAAATTTGACTAACTTAAATATTTGTTTACTAAATTTTTTTTTATGAAAGTGATAAAAAGTAATCCATACATTTGATAGATGACTTTTACAAGAATACACTGTATTTTTGTAATACTTTTTAGACGTCAAAACGATTAGTGAATTTGTGATATTCTAGACCTCTTCCAGCAAAAGATACGAAAAACTACCGATTGTTTTAGGTCGATTAATCAAAATTTAATGACAAAAATAAGAAAGTAGCTCACTTATTAGATCATTATTGAAATGATATTTCATGTTGTGCATTAAAACTTATAAAAATACAGTATTTTCAGTGTAAAAACACGTCTGTAAAATCAGCGAAAACGGTAAAATTTAATAGGAGGACTCTCTCATGCTTAATTAAGTGTACCTACACTAATCCTGAAGAGCAAGGAGTCATATTTAAGGTAATTGAAAATCCTCTCTTCTGATAAATATCTTTAAATGACTTCCTTTAAACATCTATAAAAGTAGCTTGAAAGTTCGAATGTTCTTTGAGTGCAAAATGTTTTAATCTATGCATTTATAAGATTTAATCTCATAGTCAAGATACCCATAAGCTTTTTATAATACTGTAGCACTTAAAAGGACTCGTTTGCAAGACAAATTTGCTAGTTGGGCACAAAGTTGACTTCGTTTGAGGTGGAGTTCGCGAATATCCGCGGACTCCATGCAAACCTCGATACCGTCCACCATCACCTGGAGACGGCACGACCTTCTGTGATGTTCCTAACGGAGACACAGATACGCCGCCCTGACGACACGTCGTACCTCTGTTACCCGGGCTATATCATTGAGGAACAATTCCGCGATAAAGCCGGGGTGTGCGTGTTCGTTAGGGCGGATGTTTGCTGCCGCCGGTTGCGCTGTCTGGAGAACCCCTCCTTCTCCGTCCTTTGGCTGCACGTGGATAATGGCTCCATGAGCCAAATCTACGTGTGCGTCTACCGCTCCCACACAGGGGACACTGGGACAACAAGGCTTTTCGAATACCTCAGCGAGATGGCTGACGATGCGCAGGTGCGGTTCCCGGACGCTGACCTGGTTTTCCTGGGGGACTTTAACGGTCATCACGTTGAGTGGCTGGGGTCCCTTAGGACCGATCATGCGGGACGAACCGCCCATGCATTCGCTCTCTCCCACGGGCTGACCCAGATGGTACGGGGATACCTGACAGGTCAGACCACACGCCCGCCTTGCTGGATCTACTGCTGACGAGTCGCCCAGCCGAGTACAGTGTGTCGGTACGCGCCCCACTGGGCACTTCCGACCACTGTGTGGTGCACGCCAGCTTCCAAGTGCCACCGCCTGCTCGTGCTGAGCAAATGACTCGACGACTATGGCACTACTCGTCGGCAGACTGGGACGGTCTCCGCGATTACTTTGCGTCCGTCCCGTGGAGCCAGCGCTGCTTTGTAGGGAAGGCGCCTTCGGATAGCGCTGCTGCCGTTGCTGGCGAGATCAGTCTAGGGATAGAATATTATATCCCTTTCACTGATGTCGCCAGCATCCGCAAAGCTCGCCCATGGTTCGGGCGTGAATGTGCCGAGTCTGTCCAGAAAAAACAGTCGGCATATCGCACCTGGGTCAGGGCTCGGGCGGCACGTGACCCGAACGTGAACCGCCTCAAAGCAGCGTACAATAGGGCCACTAGGTTCAGCAAGAGGGCCTTCAATACAGCGGATGCCCAGCGCGTCGCGCGGCTTGGTCAGGAGCTCACATCCCATCCCACGGGCAGCCGTGGATACTGGCAACTGGCCAAAGCCGTACAGTCAAATTTTTGCCAACCCTCGCTGCCACCACTGCGTTTTCCTGATGGATCACTGGCTCATAAAGCCCAAGAGAAGGCGGACATGCTCGCAGATCTCTTTGCGGCTAATTCCCGGGTCGATGACCGTGGCCTGCAGCCCCCCGCCATCGCCAACTGTGGCCACACTATGCCTGATATTGTTATCAGGCAATGTGATGTACGGGCAGTGCTGCGGTCACTCGACACGCGGAAAGCCAGTGGCCCTGACGGCATTCCGGCGGTGGTGCTACGAAAATGTGCTGCTGAGTTGTCTCCAGTATTAACGCGTCTGTACCGCCTGTCATACTCTACAGGCCTCGTGCCGGAGTTCTGGAAGGAGGCGAACGTACAACCGATCCCCAAGAAAGGGGATCGATCCGTTCCAGGCAACTATCGACCCATAGCTGTCACCTCAGTCATTTGCAAGGTGCTCGAGCTTCTTATCAATAAGCAGCTCATGCGATACCTGGAGGATCACTCGCTAATCAATGATCGGCAATATGGCTTCAGGCCAAAACGATCAACGGGTGACCTCCTAGCATTCGTCACGCATGTATGGGGTGAGGCTATGGAAAAGTTCGGAGAGTCCTTGGCTATTAGCCTGGAAATCGCCAAAGCTTTCGATAGGGTCTGGCATGCTTCGCTCCTTTCCAAGCTTCCGGCATATGGTCTACCTCCTCAACTGTGCAGATTGCCAGTTTTTTAAACGAGCGCCGAGTGCGGGTCCTCTGCGATGGCCAGGCTTCTCGCTTCTTGCAAGTGAATGCCGGGGTACCGCAGGGGTCCGTACTGTCACCAACTCTCTTTCTTCTGCATATCAATGATATGCTTTCCCTCGGGAACATTCATTGCTATGCAGATGACAGTACATTGCACGGGAGTTACTCGGTTCGTCCGACGGCGGGGCGATCTGTGATAGAGGAGGAGAGACGACATCTCGTGGGTGATCTCGAACGAAACCTCGACAGTATCTCCCAATGGGGTGCCGAGAACTTGGTCGAGTTCAATGCCCACAAAACACAGGCGTGTGCATTTACAGCGAAAAAATCCCCTTTCCTTCCCCTACCCACTCTTCAGAATGCAATATTACCAATGAAGGACAATCTAGACATCCTTGGCATAGACGTTCGTCGAGAGCTCAATAACACAAAATACATTGAGAGATGTATTGGGCTAGCTTCGCGGAAACTAGGAATACTGAACAAGGTAAAGCGACTCTTTACACCGCACCAGAGGTGTCTGCTGTACAAAACGCAGATTAGACCCTGCGTTGAATACTGCTCTCACCTCTGGGACGGCTCCGCGAAGTATTTGCTGGACGCACTCGACGCTATGCAGCGACGCGCTGTTCGCATTATAGACTGTCCGGAGGTAACGGGAAGCCTTGAGCCGCTAGCCCAGCGCCGAACAATTGCTTCCTTGGCCTTGGTTATACCGTATTTACCACGGTGAGTGTTCTGAAGAGCTCTTCAACCTGATCCCACCCTCTCCCTTCCGATCCCGAACAACGCGTGCCGGGCAGAGATGTCACTCTCATACCGTGGAAACCATCTTCGCGAGAACTGAGCGTTTTAAACGTTCGTTTCTCTGCCGAACGATGGTGGCTTGGAACGTCCTGCCTGCGCACGTGTTTCCTCCAACCTATAACCCTGGGTTCTTTAAGCGAAGCGTGAAGAGGCACATTACTGGGTCGTCAAGTTGAGGGCCACTCTCTATAGTATTCCTGTGTACCGTGAGAGTCGCCTTCAA
This sequence comes from Nudaria mundana, assembly GCA_963556515.1. Taxonomy (NCBI): domain Eukaryota; kingdom Metazoa; phylum Arthropoda; class Insecta; order Lepidoptera; family Erebidae; genus Nudaria; species Nudaria mundana. The sequence goes on along the minus strand of OY748316.1, from coordinate 9,543,399 downwards.
TTGCCAGACGTCGCCTCAGCTTACCATCAGGCGGGTGGCGTCAATTTGTCGACCTAAATATAAAAAAAAAAAAAAAACGATGCGTATTATGGAGTTGCAGCAGTGATGTTGATAATCGCCTGGAGGTTGGCCACAAATGTGATCCCCTGGTAGATTTATATCGATAACTTTGTCCACTGGAATACCCTGCTTGTTTCCTGAGGTAAAAACTACATCCAATAAAACAACCATTATGCTTTATATATGTAATAATTTTATTTATTGTAATTTAGTTGGTAATAAATGTATGATGAATGAACTCCATGTTGCCACTTTTGATGTAGAAATTTTGCATCTGTTAACAATTGGTTTAATTATTATTTTTTATATTTTTACAGGAAACTAGTAAGAAAGGGTATAGCAGAAAGGGATAAACGGGGAGTCAGCGTGGGTATAGTCGGGAAGTCGCGAGGGTATAGTCGGGGAGTCAGGAGAGTATAGTCTGGGGAGTCAGGAGGGTATAGTCGGAGAGTTAGTAAGGTATAGTCGGGTAGTCAGGAGGGTATAGTCTTATAGTCTGAGGAGTCAGGAGGGTATAGTCGGGAAGTCAGGAGGGTATAGTCGGGGAGCCAGGAGAGTATAGTCTGGGGAGTCCGGAGGGTATAGTCGGAAAGTTAGTAAGGTATAGTCGGGTAGTCAGGAGGGTATAGTCTGAGGAGTAAGGAGGGTATAGTCGGGAAGTCAGGAGGGTATAGTCAGGGAGCCAGGAGAGTATAGTCTGGGGAGTCAGGAGGGTATAGTCGGAGAGTTAGTAAGGTATAGTCGGGTAGTCAGGAGGGTATAGTCTGAGGAGTCAGGAGGGTATAGTCGGGAAGTCCCGAGGGTATAGTCGGGGAGTCAGGAGAGTATAGTCTGGGAGCCAGGAGAATATAGTCTGGGAGTCAGGAGGGTATAGTCGGGAAGTCAGGATGGTATAGTCGGGGAGCCAGGAGAGTAGTCTGGGGAGTCAGAAGGGTATAGTCGGAGAGCTAGTAGGGTAGTCAGGGAGGTATAATAACATCATTTATTTCAGTTACAAGATGTTATTAATTTCTTTTTTGTGGTTTTTATGGTTTGGTTTCAACATCTTTAAGCAAGATGTTATTATGTTATTCTACGACCCATAGATTACAAAATAAGTACAGGTTACCAACTATAAGTAGGCGTTACAATGGGGGCGCCACATTACATTGAAAAACGTCAAAAACAAGATTTCAGAATAATAATTTAGTTCCAGTTTTGCCACACGCAAGCTGTAAGTGTAGTCTTTAATTAATTATAGTACTTACCTATACTTTATTAGTCAGGGAGCCAGTAGGCTATAGTTCCTTCCATCTTATAGTCAGGGAGTATATTAGTATCGTATATCGGGGAGTCAGGAGGGTATAGTTGAGGAGTCAGTACGGTATAGTCGGAGAGTCACCGAGTGTATATAGTCGGGGAGTCGATAGGACATATTACCTGTACGCTATATTACACAGTGAGTAGATCAGGCGCGGCATTAGCGAGCAGATCGGACGCGGCCCTGACCGCGCGGCACCACGTGTCCAGCCGCGCGGCTAGCCCCGCCGCGCCGCCCGCACACACCGCGCGGGGCCGCACCCAGCCTATGTGCGCGCAACCCGCTACCTGGATAGACAGACAGACAGTGTTAAAAGAACAGTGATAGTAGTAGTTCTGCTTCGGCTTTCGACTCCACTAGTACCGGCTTTGATTTCCAGGTCGAATCATTATGCATGTATTTAAAAATATAGTATAAGTATGTTTATCAGTTGTCTAGATCCCATAGCACAAGCTTATAGCTTAGTTTGGGCTAGATTGACGTTTTTTGAGAATGTCTAACAATTTTATTTCTCTGAGGCTCTGAACAGATGTTGTACATTGATACAATGTACAATGTACAATGAAAGGAAGTTTCGAAGTCTTGGACTAGTGGTATCTCGGTAAGTTGGTAGAATGTTCCTACTGTTCTACTGTACCCGTCCAGTCAGTGTGGTATATGTTGACTGAATCAAAAGAAATAGGTCCCTGTCTTTGGGGGAGAGGCCTATGCCCAGTAGTGGGTTTCAAATAGGCTGAGGACAGAGCTTGCTTCTTCTTAACAACGATGGGCTCAATCAAGAATGTTTGCGACACGATATTGGGCGCATCTCTTAACCTGTCAACTTGACATTTGTCATAAAGATATAACATAAGCCTGTGGTTTGTTGTATAGTTTTTGGTGTATGTGGCTCTTATAGTTTTTGAGTTATTAAGCATTAAAGAAACATGATTTCGACAGTTCTACAAAAATTTTATAGTTACCTCGCGCACGAAATTAAAATTTTTAAATGCAGCATTTGAATGTTAATTGTTGGCTCGCGCCATTGTTAACATTTTTTTTTTTGAATTTTTTTGTATTAGCTTAGGTTAGGTTAGGTTAGGTTAAGGTTCCGCCAGTTGGGGTAACCTGCTGTCCTACAAACGTGGTTGGAGAGGGAGTGTGAAGCCCGCGCCCCTTTCTTGGGTGGGAAGGCTCGACATTTCACCTGACAAGCCGTCGCCGAGGTACCGTCTGTGCGTCCGTAAGGTGGTAATATCCTCCACACGCGGGATCCAGCGGCACCTCCCAGCTAAGGCGACAGGACGGCTTCCGGATGTTGGTTTAGTGGGTGGGCCTGGACTCTCTGGGCATAGGCCTAGAGGCTCGAAAGTGTCTCGGAGAGTACCAAATGGTTCAACTAGTTCATCCAATTAGTTGGATGGAGTGGACCGGGCTCCGTCTTTATTATTTCAATGCGTTATAAGATAAGTTATTACACTAAATGTCTCACCTGATCAATATGTCCCCTAATAAGTTTCTCGGCGAGAGCCTTCATCACCAAGAGTTCCACTTCATCAATAGGCACTCTAGCTTCTCGAGCTATCTCTGCAAATGTTAGCTTACGTTGGGCTGTAGTGCGGTTGAACGCCATCTAACGGGGGTTAGAGAGAACTATTATTACATATTATTATCATTACTTTAAATTAATGGCATGGGACTAAATAATTGTCGAAATGGTGGTCCTATTTGGGAAGCAGCTTTAAAATTTAAAAAAAAATCAATATCGGTTCACCCGTTCAAAAGATTATGATGTAAGTACTTAACAATCAAAACAGTTGGATTGAGAACTTTGTCCTGAAATATTAAGAATTATATTATAAATAGATCACAAAAACTGATGTCATTGACAGGACTCGAACTGAAGCCTTTCCCTAACAGGGTGAATGCTCTGACCACTGAGCTACAATGACCACTACCGACAACATCGAATTTTTGCTTCATATCATATTCACAATTTCTACATCGCGCTATTAAGGTTAGCGTTGGATCCACCTACCGAAGTTCTACCGAACTGACGGTACCAGTGTATCGTGTTACAACAATATTAAAAACACTGAATTTTTAGATGAATCCTTACCAAATCAATATAATATATTTTTGTATTTTAAAGCAACGAGTTTGCTTAAATGTGATCTATTTATAATGTCTTTCTTAATATTTTAAGAATAGTTTAAGCAAACTCACTGTTTTAAAATACAAAAATCTTTGTCCTGTTTTGGGAGTCGGTTAAAAAGTAGGAGGTTCTCAATTGAACGGTGTTTATTTTTTATGGTTGTTACCTCATATCTCTCGACTGGGGGAACTGATTTTGCAATCGAGTAACCTTCAAGGGTGCTTTTGCAGGCAAGGTTACTGGATTTCGTTTAGCTTTACTAACTAGCGACAGGGCAATGATTCTTCAACGAGTCCCATACAATATTAATCTATATATATAGTAATGGGTAATGTCTCCCTTAGCTCTCGAGCACTGCTTATGCTCCAATGATGGTTGACCCCTCTATGGATAGCCCTCGATCTGGAGGCAAGCCAAAAAATCGAAAATTTGACCTAGCCCTAAGGGGTCAAAAGTTATAGGTCAAAACCTATGGCGTGGTGCGGCGCGAAGCACAAGCCAGACACCGTACTAGTAATTAAGATCTAAGTATTAACAAGTTAAAAATATGGCAAAAACTTGCCATATATTTTAGAGTTTTCGAAAGTTTTTCCATAAAATCTAAAAAATGTCACATGACATGAAGTTCAACATCACTTTAGAGGTCTTTGACCATGCTGAGTTGATTGCAGCTGGTCTTGAGTCTCTAAATATTACTGTTCTCGATTTGACCTTGACCTTGAGATCAGAGGTCAAAGGTCAAGTTCATTTTGGGGGGTTTTCGACTATGCTAAGTCGATTGGCGTTTACACTGAGTCTCTAGCTCTTACCGTTCTCGAGTTGAAAGTTGTTCACGGACGGACGGACGGACATTACTGTTGTATAAGAGATTTTCGTTTCGAAAACTCTAAAAACACGAAATTTGAACTACATACATATTACTAATAAAAATATTTTTACATTGTGTTATTGTATTTACACTCGCTATACTAATGTCAGTCATAAAATTCATGTCACGTAATTTATGGATGGCTCTTACGAATAATACCAAATGTGGGTGACATTTGGTATTATTCGTAAGGAGACTGCTTATCTTTCTTTTCCGGGTATTTACCCGGATTTAAAAAAGGAGGAGATTCTCAATTCGACTGTAGGTTTTTTTATTTATTGAAATCTACTACTTCCCAATTTGGTCCCATTTCGTTAATTTGAAGTCGGATTTTGTGTAAATTTTTGACGTGTTTTCAAATCTGAAATACAAATATCACGTACCTCCATCAAACACAATATAGCAATCTTCTGCCTCAGTTGTCGGTCAGCCCTCGCTAGGTCAGGGTGGTGGGACTGAGCCCGGACCTTCTCGAAGGCCGCCACGTCCCCGGCGGCCACGGCCTTAACTAGGTCACAGGCCCACGCGTCTGATGTACCCTCTAAAGACTCCAGGATTGGGTGGGCTAGCTGAAAATTGTTAAAAAAAATTTGTTATTTTTGTCTTGTGGCTGTAAAGAAAGTAATGTGTGACGTAATTTATGAATGTCCCCTAACTGTGAACCATATCATAATTCTCTTTCAACAGTCGGTCAAAACTCACCAATTCCCCAAGATCGTATACAGTGGGTGCGATGACAGCGGCTAGGGCTAGTCTAAGAGCCGTCGCCCTTCGCTCCTCCGGGGCTAAGGCCGCCCCACCGGCTGAGCAACCCACGTAGCGGAGGGCACAACGGTAGTATTTAGCCATTGGGCCTCGGACCCTGGTGAAAAAAAAAACTTTTTAACAAAAAAAAATTGTCAGAACTGCACTAAATTGAAATGGGACCAAAAAATTCATCAAAAACGGTTCACCCAGTCGAAATTTATGAGGTAACAAACATAAAGAGAACCTCCTTTTTTGAAGTCGGTTGATAAAGAAAAAAAATGTAAATTTTGGTCCAAATTTTAGAGCGGTTATGGATTTTCTATATTGGCCGGTAACGGCAATAGACTTCCCTCCTATTACGTGGGACCAAACACGTCAAACATTGGCACAAAAACCGACTTCAAATTATTATACAACGTGTTTCATATTAGTGTGGTCATATCTCAAGGTTGCATTGGGTAGGGCCCAAATAATATATTGCGCGGGGTCTTTAATTAATTTAATAAAATATTGACTTATAATGACGTAGTCGATAAATTTTCCTTTTTATCGATAGCTCATTGAAATGAAGCTCTAAGACTGCACTACAAAATAAACATATGATTAGAATGAACTCTAGATTTGACCTCAAGTAGGTTTGCCAAACAGTGAAATAGATTCGGACAGTCTCGTTGTTACTCAAAATTTTAACCAACAGATAAAGTTACTTTATCAATAGTTATCATACAAAATAGTTTCCGAATCACAACTTGGGGTCAAAATAAAGAGTGCCTACTCAAAGTTATTTTTGAAGTTTTTCTATGAATTTATGTATCACGTGATTGTCGTGAATGTCACAACTCACACGTAATTTGTTGTCAACCTACTCAAATACCAGGAGCAACGCATTTGCTGTCGAAGAAAAGAGAAGAAACATTTATGTTCTTGCCTTCCTTAAATTTACACTTTTTATAAATTGGTTCCGCACAGATATTTAAAATACAACTGCTGTTTGTGTAGAAGTTTATGTTGTAGCTGTTGAGAACGCTGGTGGGTATAGTAGTATGTAGGTATTCAGTTTCGGGACAGAGAGATCGTGGATGCCAGTCACTGCACTACCATATCGTGAACTCTCTTTCGACTCATTTACCATGAAGTAAATGATCTGCAAGGTGTTTGGTTATTTTTGACCGACTTTAAAAAAGAGTAGGTACTTAGGTTCTCGATTCGTCATGATAATGTGATGCATAAAAGTTCATAAAACATTATCGCTAAAAGTGGCAACTTGTATGGTTGAACGAGGATATCAGAAAAAGTAGGAGGTGTTGGTGTCAGTTTCACTAATATGTATCTTAAGGACCCCTAAAAATTACAAAGAGAACCACTTTTTTGATTGGAGCCGCTTTGAAGAAACTCATCAATAGCGATGTCGGCATATATCAAAGACGTACACGTCACAACACGTGTAAATTTTACCGCAAAAACCATATTATTCCGGTGTTGCAAGTTAACGCAATGTTCTTCATAAACGGGGACTTTATTAGCTTTTTTTATGCTGGATATTTGTTCATTTTAGCAATTGGTAATAAATTACTAATCTTAGATTACATGGATAAAGAAAGTCGCTTTTTCCGTCTATCTGTTCTAATGTATGTTTAGTTCTTGAAAACTACGCAACGGATCTTGAAGCGGTTTTTTTTAAATGGGTTTAAGTAGGTTTCGAAATGTATTTACATGCATACTATCATGAGAGCGACGCCGCTGGCATTCAACAATTTTATTTTATTTCATAGGTCTTAGGGAAATATCCTGTGTTTATGGTAAATAATAATTATGTTATTATTTATCTCTTAAATTATTTTATACTAGGTACTTTTATTAGATTTTTACCAAAATTACGACGTAATTCAAGGAAATAAGACATTGGACTTGGGCAACACTTACAACTATCTAATTTCTTTTCAGTTGCAAGTAAACTTTGATATTAGGCGTACGTAGTAATCTGTGTTAATCGATCATGGCGTATTTAAGTAATAGTGAATATTATGAAATGATACTTTGCGTCGGGACAGCCGATGGCAGTCTGCGTGAAGCTCGTCGCCTTTATCGAGAAATATTTGTGGACAATAGACTCGAAGGTGAACGGCTGCGGTTACCATCTGTGGAGTGCTTCCGAAAAATGGTGAACCGTTTACATGACACTGGTTCTTTCCGTGGTTCCCGCTCAGAAGGCAGACCATCTGTTGTACCACTAGAGCAAGAAGTATTCTCGAGCTTTTTCAATCCAATCCCAGAACAAGTACTCGCCGCGCTGGGATTGTTCTGGGAATGAATCATTTGAGAGTATGGCGCGTGCTAAAAGCAGATGGTCAACATCCGTACCACTTCAGGCACACCCAAGAACTGACACCGGCTGATTTCGTACCACGTCTCAACTTTTGCCAGTGGTACCGAGAGGAAGCACAACGATCCCCTAGTTTCGCGAACCGTATTTTATGGACCGATGAAGCCTCTTTTACTCGTGCTGGTATCAGTAACCAGCATAACGAACATGTATGGACTCATCAGAACCCACACGCATCTGCAGAAAACAACTTTCAGCATCAGTGGCGTGTTAACATTTGGGCGGGAATAATCGGAGATATTTTAATTGGTCCTTTCGTGCTACCGAGTTCGCTAAACGGTGAAAATTACCTCGCGTTCCTTAGAAACGTCTTAGAACCGAACTTGAAAACTTGCCTGTAACATTGTACACAAATATGATGTACCAGCACGACGGGGCGCCAGCACATTATGCGAGAGATTTACGGGCGTGTTTAGATGAGCGGTTTAACCAGTGGATCGGACGTGGTGGTCCCATACCTTGGCCTCCGAGGTCACCGGATCTCACACCACTTGACTTTTTTTTGTGGGGCTATGTCAAAAACAAAGTGTACAGTGCGGTATGTCTCACGCGTGAAGATATGGAGTCTAAAATATTTGATGCATTTAGCAGTGTAACTCCAGACATGCTGTGTAATGTAACTGCCAGCATGATGCGACGGACCCAACTGTGCATAGATCAAGGCGGCGAACATTTCGAGCCGTTACTTTAGTACCTACTTTTTAGTTTAGTGTTTATTAGTATCTTAGGTAGGAAGTGTATTTTTTATTAAATTCAATAATGTTTATCTAAGTATCGTGATATTAGTGAGTTAGTTATGTTTATTGTGGAACACAGTACCTACCTATCTACCAGGATGACACGCACAATGAAATCGGTAAGTTTTTGTTGTTTAAAGTCCACAACCTATCATTACTACAAAATAGTATTCTGTACCAGGAGCATATGAAATAAGAGTTGTTTACGATTCATCGAAGGGGACTGAACCTTAAGAATAAATTTGACCCTAGGTAGTGTTGGGTTTATAAAATATCGATTAAATGAACAAATCAATTAAATTTACATGACACCTTAAAAGTTTTAACTAAACTTGTATTTGCAATTTAGTCCTTGCGTATAGTTAACTCAACGCGCATGTGTAACGAGGGTCAAATATGACCACACTAATATGAAACACGTTGTATATAATTAAAAAATCGAAACACATAAATAAAACAACATAATAAAAAAAACAAACAAACAAAGAAACTTTTCCTTTTATTTTAAGTCAGTTAAAAATTACTGTCAAAGCGTGGGGTACCTCTGCCTACCCCTTCAGGCAGAAGGCTTAACTAATTTCTCTCATAAACAAAATTCTACCAACCTGTAGTATTCAGAGGCCAACTTATAAAATCTCCCATGAACCGGTGTCACTCCATCTGCATCGTCCAGGGTGCTCTCCAGCTGCTCTATGATCTTCTCTGTGGAATCCAGGTCATTTAGCTGCTCTAAGTATATCTGACCTTGAAGGACCTAGAATGATGAGCAAATAATAATTCCGGCTGTACGTGAGCCAAATGGTTTAGCACGAAGCAATGGAAAGAGACCGGACGGTAAGTTGTTGCTACCTTGGAAGATGGGAAGGCTTTTGGTGTGGGACGCTACATGCGTTGACACCTTAGCACCTTCACACCTTCCAAGCACATCCGGATGTGTCGGCGCTGCTGCTGCATCGGTTGAAGGCCTCAAACGGCGAAAATATGCTAACCTAGCAGGTGATTACATATTTGGGCCGTTTGGGGTTGAGACACTGGGGTCGAGGGGTCCGAACGATCGCCTAGAGACATTGCTAAACACTTAATCGAAGCTTCTCAGGACCAGAAGGCTGGCTATTTTCTGGCCCAAAGAATAAGTATCGCCATCCAACGTGGCAACACAGCCAGCATTCTGGGAACCTTCCCAGTCGGCAATGGATTTTCCGAGGAAGATTTTTAAACGATATTTTGTAGTGTAAATATTTTTAGTATATAATTATGTAAAAACATAATATAAGATTGTTCTGAGATCTAGATAACTGATACCTAATAGTAGTTTACGACAAAAATTAAGACTTTATGACTTTATAAAAAAAACATACAGCCGAATTGAGAACCTGCTTTTTTGAAGTCAGTTAAAACTAATTTGTAGCAACCTTTTTTTTCTTTATTTTTGTCGAGGCTTTTGTCCATAATGGGCATGTCAGCCTCATCATTCCCTAAACAGTTTACACCAAACAATCATTATTTACATATTTAATACTAACTGATCGCCGCAGCTCCACCCGAGTGATTTCGTTTACTCGTTCCCGGTTCCCGTGGGAACACATTACCGGCATAAAAAGTAGCCTATGTTACTCCAATGGTGAAAGAATTTTGAAATCGGCACAGTAGTTTTTGAGTTTATTCATTACAAACATACACACAAAAATACAAATCTTTCCTCTTTATAATAGTATAGATACAGCAATAGTATAGATTAAGGGTTAAATAATTGCCACAATAGGTCTGGTTTTTCTGACGATGGAGAAGTCAACAGTCCCAAATGTTGCCCAACATCAAAGGTGTTTCATTAATATTTAGCACTCGATGATTGCCTTTCATTTCTACTCGTATTATTTGAACATTAAATATAGGATACCTTGCAAAGAGCCAAAGCTTCATCATTAATTTTGACTTTTCCCTCCATCTTCTCAAGGAAACTGACAGCATCCTTCTTGTTGGGGTATTGTTTCACAACATGCGCTATGATCTCCACCAATGAGAGTGGATTGATTCTGCAAATTTAGTAAAAAATTTCATCATCCACGAAGCCTTTTCTCAACCTACTGTCCATTTGTTTATTTTCTTGTTGGCAGTATGATTTGACTTTCAATAATTATCTTATTTATTACTGAGCGCATGACAGGTGGCTTTTTAGGTTACCTCTGGTGCTCTGCAAAAATTGGGTTTCCAGACACTCTCATACCGAGCAACGTTTCTTGTCCTGCACCTGGAGCTAGTTAGGAATAACTAGTTCTTCTGTGTGGAACTATCAACTAATCAAGCATTATCTTGACATTGGCGAAATCATCGATGAATATAGATAGAGCCACGTTTTTAAAAAAAAGAAGAACCTATACTCTGTCCATTTGTTTATTTTCTTTTTGACAGTACAATTTGACTTTCAATAATGATCTTTATAACAAAGTGCGACGGTCTATTAAAATGAAATTCTAAAATTAATACAGTATTTCATTTAGACCTTCGCTCTTTGTTGTACTGTCAAAAAGAAAATCGTTTATTTTTAATTGACAGCGAATAGTTGGGGTCAGTTTTCTACTCTAACTGCTCGCAGCTGAACTTCAATATTTTCAGCAGAGTGACTGCCATCGTACCTCCACAATCCATAGAAATAGCGAAGTTCTGTAGTTAAACCAGTTGGATTTTGTATTAGGACTCCAAATCCCTGTAACGACTGCCATAGATGTTCGTATGACCGCTGGGATATTAGAGATAGGATGTTATTATTTGGTACACAGGATCAACTGGTACATTTTAAATGGTTCCGATGGACTCAAAACTAGATTTTAGGAAATCACAGTTATTTTCCCGGGACTTTATTAGAGCAGTCACATATTACTTACTTATTTTCAAATGTGCTAATGAAATTGTTGTATAATTGTATGAGATTGTCTTTTGACTGGAGCAAAGGGTGCTCCACCAGCTCCTGGATCTTCAGAGTCAACTGGTGCCATAGTCTGCAAAGAAAACAAAATGGAGAATTTGAAGAATTCTCTAACTAGGCAGAGATTGTCTATCAGAACTTTCTAACTGATACATACAACATACATTGTCTTGGTAAGACAGACAGGCACATATCACGCCTCTATCCTTGAAGGGGTAGGCACAGGTGCATTAAACACTTACACTTCGCAAGCTTATTGCTGTTTTCGGGCAATATAGAATTTAAAACCACTCTGTAATTTAGAGCAAAATTCCCAGTCAGGACAACTGTTATAACATCTGTCCTGACCACTAAATATAATCTTGGAGTCCGAGCATAGTCCGAGTGTAAGTAAATAATATATACTTATTAGAAATCACAAAAACTATGACAAATATTTGGTGATCAGAGTTCATAAGTTCAACCAACTACACCAGCTCGGACTAGTATTTTTATAACACAATTAGAGAATCCGACATTTTCTTCATTTTACAGTAAGAGGTACTTATAAATTGCCATAAACAGACTGAAGTCGAACCACTGCAGTGACCAATTCAGCTACTACTAAGTTTATTGAATTTTATTTATATTCTAACAAGTTTTTATAAAAAAGAATACTAGAAAATAGGTAGGTAAATAAAAGTTAATTGCATGCCTATCAAACAAGGAAATGCAACTGTTTATATAAGTTAAAGGTTCACATAAGCAGTGTTGTGACTGGAAATTGAACACATGTCAACGTTTTAACCACCAGGCTAATTACTCTCAATTATTGAGCTGAGTTTACGAAGCTCTTTCTTAGGCGACTCGTGTATTTCGTTCGTGATCGAACTCCTCCTAAGCGACTGGACCGATCTTTTTGAAATTTGGCACAGTCATAGTGACCATCACCGTGAGTGCATAGGTATATCTGAATTCATAAAGATCGGTCCAGTCGTTTAAGAGTTCGAACCGGATCGACAAACTCAGCTCAATTTATTGCAACAGCAGAATGTATTGCATATCTAGTTTTAAAGGTGTTATACCTAGTTATTGTCTGAGCGATCTTTCCTTCCACGGACCAATAGTAAACCCATAACTTCAATATAACCTAGTTTTATACTGACAACAAGTGACTTTACATACAAAAAATCTATTGGAAAATTACACTACATTTTAGACTTGTTTATAATATCATTATTCCACAAGAAAGCTTGAAAATAAAAGTACAATCCATGAAATTATATTGAAGAAAGCCGTGACTTGACATGACTATTGTTCATGAAATATGTCAACAACTAAATGAGATACATACTTTTTATTGTATAGCTCTTCCAATTTTGCCCAATCCGAAGCTAAATCAGGTTCGGTGGTTTGTTTCCTTGTTAAAAAATCGCTAACATCTATTACTGCAAACTTTACCATGGCCATTTTTTCAAAGTTTTGTTACTTGTAATGATATGAAGTTAGCCACAAGAACAAACAGAACTAAACCTGAACTGTCACTTTTGTTTCGTTTTTAGGGTAGTCAGGCACAGACATTCTTATTCGGCCTGAGTGAAGTTTGCTACATGTCCTGCCATCTAGCGTCGAGTAGTATAAATTAACAAGTTCTATTTTTAATTTATTTAGTTGTAACTACTTGATAGCAGGTAGCGCCACCATTACCATAATTTTATCGCCATTCATATTAAACGCCAACTTTTCGGCTATTAATTTTATTGGTCCACGTATGTAATTTCTGGTTTCATTTAACAAATTGTCAGTTCATCTTAATCATCATCATCTCAGCCCACTTGAAGCCACAGCTAGGCCTCCCCCAAAGAGGAGGGAATTCAGCTTAACATAATAATTATAACACGCTGCCTGGCTTTACAGGTGAATTTTTGAAAAGGGCTTGGATGGTCAAATCCGAAACTATAAGGAATAGCGAAAAATGCTCAAAGGAGTCACGAGCCCGATTTTGATGAAACTTAAAACTTCATCATTAGATTTTTGGAAAACCAATAATCCTAGCTGGGAATCGAACCCGTTGATTTTGAAAAAAAAAAAACACACCTTTATTATTACACCATACGATAGTGTCGCTGTTAAGGATCAAATTCTGCGAAGTAATGATATACGGCAAATTTAAGGAAAATTTGGAATTTTAATAAAATTCATATTTCATGTATGTAGGGGAAAGGTGTACAAGATGATCCTCCGAGGTAAGACGATCCTTTTCGGTTGTGACGATACCATGAACGCCATCTAGTTGTTTTTTCGAGAAAAGCGTAGGTTCCCGCCCCCACCGACTGCAGTCAAACCGTCATGTCTGCGTGAAGGACGATCGCTGTGTTTTGTGATTTTTTTAAATTGTACAGTGTTAATCTAAGGTAAGCCTGAATTTGAAACTACTTTACTTTTCGCGTAATCGATTTTATGTAATAACTATTATATTAGTAGCTTCTAAATAAGTTCATTTGTTATAAAAACGTATTGCGGTGACTGTAGGACATTTATAGGTAAGGTTAGAGAATTTCAAATAAAAAGTGAGCTCTGGGGCAAGATGATTCGTCTGCTTCTGTACAAGATGATCCGTGGATCATCTTACCCCAATGTCTTTTTGCCCGGCTGCGCCAGGGAGGGTTTATTTTTTAAATCATTTATTTTACTTATGGATTTTTTTTTTCAGAAAATGCCACGTGTCTATAAAAGGAAGACCAGCCGTGGACAGTCATGGGATGAAGGATCTATGTTAAAGGCACTAAAGGCTGTGACAGAGGAAAAACCATATAGGTCAGCGAGTAGTAGTCCATGAAGCGTGCGCAGGAGTTGATAGCGATGATGGGGACGAGTTCACTTGTGATTTGTGCAACACTACTCCAGGCAAAAGATATTTGAAATTTTTATTGAATATAAATGTCTATGTTTCTTTACCAAATACAAGTGATTAATAATTATAAACTTGTTCTAAGTTAAAGTTTCAAAATGTTAAGTTGAAAATTTTTTGTTGATTAATGTTGATTATGAATAAGGATTAATCTCAGTGTTCAAAACACATATTTGAATAAAACATTTAAAAATAATTATTTGAGTAAAGTCATTTTAACGATACCTAGAGATTGGTTTGGATCTGAACGGGGTAAGATGATCCTCTGGGATCATCTTATACACCTGTGTGGACAAGATGATCCTTTAGAAGACATTTAGTCTAATTAATGAAACTCTAATCAATAATTGATTTTGAGAACATAATGTATGACAATACCTAGATAGATAAACTGACTATTCTAAACAGCTTTAACATTAATATTAGATTGTACGTTCTCGGGTTTACAAGCATTCTCCCTTAGAGGGATCATCTCATACCACCTTCCCCTAAATATGTACCTAAATTTTGTATCATAAAGTGTAATAGTATAAGAAAAAAAAATTTAAATTAAAACGAAATTAAAAGCAAGATTATGTTCTACTTTAAAATTTACCAGAGTGCTGGAATTATTCAGAACATAAATTACAAGATAAAATTAAATTAAAAATTTAAAAAACCCCCGACTCACAAAAAAAGTGTTGTATAAGTTATGACCTTTCATTTGATACCCAACACGGGTATATGTGTTCAACATTAAATTTTTTATCACCACTTTCACCCCTCATATCTTTGAAATGGCTTAACCGATTTTTATAAAACATAGCTAAGAACACTCTCCCCTAACCCATCTTTCAAACAAAAGAAACAGAATTAAAATCGGTTCATCCGTTTGGGAGCTACGATGACACAGACAGACTTACAAACACACATACACACGCACACATACGTCAAACTTATAACACCCCGTTCGAGTTTCCGTCGGGGGTTAAAAACACGGAATAGTTACGATCTTTTCTGGGATTTCGAACGAAACAAATTTCATAAATATACTTATATATATTTCTAAATTTACAATAAGAATTAAAATGTACACAATATACATAATTATATACTAAAAATATTTACATTACAAAATATCTTTTAAAAAATCCTCTGCGTCATTGCCGACTGGGAAGGTTCCTAGAATGCTGGCTGTGTTGCCACGTTGGATGGCGATACTTATTCTTTGGGCCAGAAAATAGCCAGCCTTCTGGTCCTGAGAAGCATCGACTAGGCGTTTAGCAATGTCTCTATAAAGGCGGCGAGCACTCGGACCCCATGAACCCAGTGTCTCAACCCCAAACGGCTCAAATATGTAATTACCTGCTAGGTTAGCATATTTACGCCGTTTGAGGTCTTCAGCCGGTGCAGCAGCAGCGCCGGCACATCCGAATGTGCTTGGAAGGTGTGAAGGTGCTAAGGTGTCAACGCATGTAGCGTCCCACACCAAAGGCCTTCCCATCTTCCACGGTAGCAACGACATACCGTCCGGTCTCTTTCCATCGCTTCGTGCTAAACCATTTGGTTCACGTACGGCTCGAAGACCTGCGGTGGAAAGAGCCCTACGAATTATGTCGTTTAGAATAGCGTGCCGAGGTATACGACCTGCGCTTCTGCTACAAGAAAGATCATGGTGTCCCAGATTATCGACGGCTACTCCACAGGTGCAAAGATGCGGGGATATACAAGGTGTACCCAGCCGAAGGCAAGTGGCAATGCGGAAGGTTGTGTCGTCCAACATTGTACCGATGTTGGACGATGGGAGCGCCTGGATCCATAACCCTGACTCCCATTCTCCAACAGCTAGTAGGCGTGCACGTTCTGAAATATGGACAGAAGTGTCAATTAGTGTATTAATTCTCAATTTACAGAGCGGCAAATCCCACAGTCGCTGTGAGCCTAGGCGTGAGGGCAGGTCAGTGTCGGGGCAAGACATCCTCCAAGCATTTATGGTGTCGGTCTTGCATCGAATCTCGGAATCAATCAGTGTATTTGACAAAATTGTCCTGACTAATTCTTCGGTGCTATGGACCGACGACAGAAATGCTGGCAGACTGACATCTGTGACTTTACGAATACCTAGCCCGCCCAAGCGAACTGGAAGAGACCCAGGCTCGGTCATGAATATTTACATTTAAAATTTTACACAAAGAATTTTGTATTAAGTTGTCTTGTCTCCCCAAAATTTCTACATTTTTCCAAAATTGACCTGAACGGAGGGCATGTGTAAATTTGGGTACGAAAAGACAAAAACGAAGAATAGTGAAAGCTGAATGAATACTGATATTACATAGACTATCAATAACCTGATCAAAATTTTGAATTTTTTCCTCGATAAAAGTGGAATAGCCCGCTTCTAAAATCGGGGACCCCAGGAGGCGTAAAGAAGTTTTGTCCAAAACTTTTATGTTGGGGGCCAAACAGTTGAAGTTGGAGATAGTTGTTAATTTATCTGTGTTTTCAGATATAAAAATCTCACATTTATTCGGGTTCAGTTCCAAGCCAATTGACTGAAACTCGTTCTTTATTAGGGTTAAATCTTGTAAAACTGTCTTTACATTCCCCCTAAAGTCCCGTCATCTAGGTACCAAATGTTGAATTTAGATTTTATTTTTTGAATTATTGGGTTAATGGCTAAACTGAAGATGACTGGTCCCAACGGATCACCTTGCTGACATCCAATAGCTGAACTCAAAAGGTGGTCTTTATAAGTTAATTTTGTTGGCTGACTATAGCATTGCCAAAGAAAGTTAAAATTTTTGGGGGTTTCTAATTTGGCCTGTGTCAGCAAGGTGTCCCTGTTTACAGAGTTGAAGGCGTTTTTCAGGTCAACTTTCAAGATGACCTCTCCATCTTCGCTACCTTTAAGGTATGTTGCAAGCACATGGATTGCGGCCTCACAACCTCCTTTTGAACCAAAACCTAATTGAAATGGCTGAAATTTGCTAGTAAGCTCCGTACTATAAAAACGACAACAAATTGGCTTCCAAACGCCACAAAGTGCTACCTACGGCAATGGGACGAATGCCACCATCCTTCTTGTTAAGGGCACATAAATTGGCCCCATACAAAATATCTGTGATGCCACTGTCCACATTGCCTGAGAGCATGAGGTTGGCTAGACCTGTTAGCTCCCTCAGAAGTGCATCACCAGCTTCCCTAGCGCTCGGACACAACAGATCCTTAAGGTGCTGTGGTGTCAGACCGTCAAGTCCACCAGCTGATCCAAAACGAAAGGAGTCAACAGCTGTGCGCACATCCTTGGCAGTTGTCTCAAGATTTTATGTATCGTTGTTCGGAGGATCAGGGAAAGAGAGGTCAGCTGCGGATGGTGGGTGCTTACTCTGCAAGTCCGTCAAAGTTTCTACAGAATAAGGAGCCAGCACGTCGCTACTAAAAAGTAGTCTTGCCGCCCCACTGATGTCGCCTGTTCTTTTTATTTTTATATAATTTCTAAATACATAGAAAAAAGATCATATTTGATTCGACCATACACATACCACTGCGCCAAGGAAGTTTGTCAGTTAGGTAGTTACTTACTTCATTTTTATTAACCTCCGACGTTAATCCTGTGTGTACTGTACACTTATGTGATTTATTTCCTTCTAGACTTGGTCCATGCCTGGTCATGCCTGGTCACTTAGTGTCCAGGGTTTGCTAAATACGTTGTGTGTATTATACTATGAATGTAGTTACTGATGATTGGAAAAGAGCGGCCGGGAGTTTTTATTGCCAGGTTCTTTTCTCTTCGGCTCCACCCGTTGCTTTGCGAATCTGGCTTTAAATGTCAATTCTTATGTGTTGACGTTAATAAGTATTGTTATATAACCTATATTATTAATATTTTAGAGTTGAGTTGAATTTGGAGCCCTAAAACTCGACATGTCTAACTAGAACTTCGATATCGCCCATGGGTTGTGAAGGTAAAATAAAAATAAAATAAAATAAAATAACGTTTATTTTACCTTTGAAATTTTTAGAAAATTATTTAGATTCGTCAAAAGTTGGTGTGACTCTACCGAGGGTTCCAAAATGCAACGAGACTGAGAAGAGCCCTCAAGAAACTCAGTTCGGCTTTTGTCAAAATATTTCATCTTAAATCTAATACAGAGTTATTTAGAAAGGAGCAATTCGTGTTACAATCAGGCAGCCTTGTCATCTAAGAAATCATTAATACTATAATAAGCTTTATGGCACAATTTACTTTTTATTAGTTTTGTAAGTTTATTGACAGATAAATTTGCTATTTCGGTTGGCAATGTATTGTACATTCGAATAAAGTTCCCCGCAAAAGAATTACTCACTTTATGAAGCCTAAATTTAGGAACAGCCAGTTTATCCTTATTTCTTAAGTTTAGATTATGATTATCACTATTTTTCACAAATTTACTTTTGTTCTTGTGGGTATACAATAAAATTTTATAAATATACTGTGAATACACTGTAAGGATGTTAATATGCTTAAACTTATCTCTTAATGACTCCCGAGACCCCATTCCATAGATAGTCCGGACAGCCCTCTTCTGCAACACAAAGATGCATTCAATATCGGCAGCGTTACCCCACAGTAGTATGCCATATGTCATGATACTGTGGAAGTAGCTGAAGTAGACAAGACGCGCTGTTTTAATGTCTGTAAGTTGTCGGATCTTTTTGACAGCGTAGGCTGCCGAACTAAGCCTGGCCGAAATTTTCCCGATATGAGGCCCCCATTGCAATTTGGAGTCTAACGTTATGCCCAGAAAGACAGTGTCATCGACCAATTCTATTATATCATCCCTAACCTTAACACTGGTTTTAACAAGTGTTACATTAGGTAAGGTGAATCTTACACATTTAGTTTTATTTTCATTTAATAATAAATTATTAGCACAAAACCAGTGGACTATCCTAGAGAGGGCAATGTTTACATCGTTAAGTTCGCGATGTCCACGTTTAACTTTAAATATTAAAGAAGTGTCATCAGCAAACAAAACTACCTCGTGGTCGTCTCTTATGAGGTGAGGGAGATCATTAATATATACTAGAAAAAGAAAAGGTCTCAAAATTGAACCCTGCGGTACCCCCATTGCTATAGGAGAACCAGGTGACTGTTTACCATTGATCACTACTTTCTGGACCCTATCACTTAAGTAAGAATTGACGAAATTCAAGGATGTCCCCCGGATTCCGTAATGATCTTTTTTTTTTATATTTAGGTCGACAAATTGACGCCACCCGCCTGATGGTAAGCTGTGGCGACGTCTGGTGATTGTGGGCAACTCTCACAGTATACAGGAATACTATAGAGTGTGACCCTCAACTTGACGACCCAGTAATGTGCCTCTTCACGCTTCGCTTAAAGAACCCAGGGTTATATGTTGGAGGAAACACGTACGCGGGCAGGGCGTTCCAAGCCACCATCGTTCGGCAGAGAAACGAACGTTTAAAACGCTCAGTTCTCGCGAAGACGGTTTCCATGGTACGAGAGTGACATCTCTGCCCGGCACGCGTTGTTCGGGATCGGAAGGGAGAGGGTGGGATCAGATCGAAGAGCTCTTCAGAACACTCACCGTGGTAAATACGGTAGAACGCGGCCAAGGAAGCAATTGTTCGGCGCTGGGCTAGCGGCTCAAGGCTTCCCGTTACCTCCGGACAATCTATAATGCGAACAGCGCGTCGCTGCATAGCGTCGAGTGCGTCCAGCAAATACTTCGCGGAGCCGTCCCAGAGGTGAGAGCAGTTTTCGACGCAGGGTCTAATCTGCGTTTTGTACAGCAGACACCTCTGGTGCGGTGTAAAGAATCGCTTTACCTTGTTCAGTATTCCTAGTTTCCGCGAAGCTAGCCCAATACATCTCTCAATGTATTTAGTGTTATTGAGCTCTCGACGTACGTCTATGCCAAGGATGTCTAGATTATCCTTCATTGGTAATGTTGCATTCTGAAGAGTGGGTAGGGGAAGGAAAGGGGATTTTTTCGCTGTAAATGCACACGCCTGTGTTTTGCGGGCATTGAACTCGACCAAGTTCTCGGCACCCCATTGGGAGATACTGTCGAGGTTACGGTCGAGATCAGCCACGAGTCGTCGTCGTCTCCTCCTCAATCTCAGATCGTCCCGCCGTCGGACGAACCGAGTAACTCCCGTGCAGTGTGCTGTCATCTGCATAGCAATGAATGTTCCCGAGGGATAGCATATCATTGATATGCAGAAGAAAGAGAGTTGGTGATAGTACGGACCCCTGCGGTACCCCGGCATTCACTTGCAAGAAGCGAGAAGCCTGGCCATCGCAGAGGACCCGCACTCGGCGCTCGTTTAAAAAGCTGGCAATCAAGCTGCACAGTTGAGGAGGTAGACCATATGCCGGAAGCTTGGAAAGGAGCGAAGCATGCCAGACCCTATCGAAAGCTTTGGCGATGTCCAGGCTAATAGCCAAGGACTCGCCGTACTTTTCCATAGCCTCACCCCATACATGCGTGACGAATGCCAGGAGGTCACCCGTTGATCATTTTGGCCTGAAGCCATATTGCCGATCATTGATTAGCGAGTGATCCTCCAGGTATCGCATGAGCTGCTTATTGATAAGGAGCTCAAGCACCTTGCAAATGACTGAGGTGACAGCTATGGGTCGATAGTTGCCTGGATCGGAGCGATCCCCTTTCTTGGGGATCGGTTGTACGTTCGCCTCTTTCCAGACCTTCGGCACGAGCCCTGTAGAGTATGACAGGCGGTACAGACGCGTTAGTACTGGAGACAACTCAGCAGCACATTTTCGTAACACCACCGCCGGAATGCCGTCAGGGCCACTGGCTTTCCGCGTGTCGAGCGACCGCAGCACTGCCCGTACATCACATTGCCTGATAACAATATCAGGCATAGTGTGGCCACAGTTGGCGATGGCGAGGGGCTGCAGGCCACGGTCATCGACGTGGGAATTAGCCGCAAAGAGGTCTGCGAGCATGTCCGACTTCTCTTGGGCTTTGTGAGCCAGGATCACTGGCTCACAAAGCCCAAGAGAAGTCGGGCTCAGGAAAACGCAGTGGTGGCAGCGAGGGTTGGCAAAAATTAGACTGTACGGCTTTGGCCAGTTGCCAGTATCCACGGCTGCCCGTGGGGTGGTATGTGAGCTCCTTACCAAGCCGCGCGACGCGCTGGGCATCCGCTCTCCTGAAGGACCTCTTGCTGAACCTAGTGGCCCTATTGTACGCTGCTTTGAGGCGGTTCACATTCGGGTCACGTGCCGCCCGAGCCCTGACCCAGGCGCGATATGCTGACTGTTTTTTCTGGACAGCCTCGGCACATTCACGCCCGAACCAGGGGCGAGCTTTGCGGATGCTGGCGACATCAGTGAAAGGGATATAATATTCTATCCCTAGACTGATCTCGCCAGCAACGGCAGCAGCGCTATCCGAAGGCGCCTTCCCTACAAAGCAGCGTTGGCTCCACGGGACGGACGCAAAGTAATCGCGGAGACCGTCCCAGTCTGCCGACGAGTAGTGCCATAGTCGTCGAGTCATTTGCTCAGCACGAGCTGGCGCTAGAAGCTGGCGTGCACCACACAGTGGTCGGAAGTGCCCAGTGGGGCGCGTACCGACACACTGTACTCGGCTGGGCGAATCGTCAGCAGTAGATCCAGCAAGGCGGGCGTGTGGTACCTGTCAGGTATCCGGGTGATCCCCTGTACCATCTGGGTCAGCCCGTGGGAGAGAGCGAATGCATGGGCGGATCGTCCCGCATGATCGGTCCTAAGGGACCCCAGCCACTCAACGTGATGACCGTTTAAAGTCCCCCAGGAAAACCAGGTCAGCGTTCGGGAACCGCATCTGCACATCGTCAGCCATTTCGCTGAGGTATTCGAAAAGCCTTGTTGTCCCAGTGTCCCCTGTATAGACGCACACGTAGATCTGGCTCATAGAGCCATGATCCACGTGCACCCAAAGGACGGAGTAGGAGGGGTTCTCTAGACAGCGCAACCGGCGGCCGCAGACATCCGCCCTAACGAACACGCACACTCCGGCTTTGTCGCGGAATTGTTCCTCAATGACATAACCCGGGTAACTGAGGTAAGACGTGTCGTCAGGGCGGCGTATCTGTGTCTCCGTAAGGAACATCACAGAAGGCCGTGCCGTCTCTAGGTGATGGTGGACGGTATCGAGGTTCGCATGGAGTCCGCGGATATTCGCGAACTCCACCTCAAAAGGAATCGACTTTGTGGGGTTTCTAGAGGCCGCTGTGTACCGTTTATAACTTTGTTGCACTGTCATGATGAGATATAGGGAAGCGTGAAGACAGGGCGTCATTTGGTGCGGCAGTAAGTGACAAAGTGCAGAGGCTAGCTTCGTCTAGAACCGTGTGGCTAGGTCGGAGCCGACCCGCCGGACGGAAGGGCTCCCAAACCCCCCTGATGCAAGGCCGCCGCTACCCCACACCGGTTACCACCCGGAGCGGCGACCCCACATCAGGATTATGCGCAACATGTGGGGCAGCCTCCTGGGGTGGTTGGTCCCAGGCGGGCCCCATGACTATGTCAAGTTTCTTAATTAAAGTCTGGTGCTGAACGCAATCGAAGGCCTTAGATAAGTCACAGAATACACCATAAGCATCATATGACTCATCCCAGGCCCTGTATATACACTCTAATAATTTAATTCCGGCATCAGTAGTGGACCGACCACGAGTGAAACCGAATTGTTTTGTATGTAATAGTTTATTAACGTTAAAGTGATTTTGCATTTGATTAAGAATAATTTTTTCAAAAATTTTACTAAATGTAGGTAGAACAGAAATGGGACGGAAATTGAACGGATCTGAAGTACACCCGATTTAAACAGGGGAATTAATTTACTAGATTTCATTAAATCAGGGAACAAACCACTATCATCACAATTATTAAATATTATTACTAGTTCAGGAGCAACCATTTCAATAAAAGAATTTACTAAATACACAGAGATACCCCGAGGTCAGCTGTTTTCTTGATATTTAAAGATTTAAAATTTTTAAGATAGTGTTTATGTTAACTTTACTGAATTTAAATATAACGTTACAACAAGGAACGTTTGCTTTTAACAAAGATTCTGCAATGGGGGTTGAAGAGCCTAGGGTTTTTGTCAAATCTACAGGAATTCGGGAGAAAAAATTTTCAAATTCGCTAGCGACCTCGAAGTCTGATGTAGTTATTTTACCATTTATATTAAGTTTAAAATTATTATCATTTAATTTTTGTTGACCTCTTTCCGCGTTTATAATTTTCCAAGTAGATTTAACTTTGTCTGCACTATTGAGAATTTTATCACTTATATATTTTGATTTAGGAGCTAAACAATCTACTGTAAACTTTTTTGGATAAGTTTTAACATAATCTAGAAATTCAACTGATCTATTAAGCTGTCTCTCTGAGTATAGTTCATAAAGTTTTTGTCTACTTTTGTGTATACCCTCACTGGCCCATTTACTGAAAGTAGGACTATCACTAATCATGACCTCCTTAGACTTGAATATGGAGTTGAACTCGTTGTAAAAAGAATCAAAAAATAATTTATACATTACATTTGGATCTAAGCCAGTGTCTAAGAATGGAATTTTATTGCAAAGTCCAACCCTCATACGTTCCAAGCGGTCACCAGTTTTTGGTCTACATAATATTTTTAGTGATTTTAAAAGATGCTATTTGCCCACAATGGTCTGAATCTAGCTTTTTTATAATACTTTTACTTTCTGGCAACATATCGCTGTATATATTATCCAGGCAAGTGGCTATTGTATCACAATATCTAGTAGGCTCCAAAAATAAGTTTGTAAGATTGTGTGATTTAAATAAATTTAAAATATTATAACTCATAGGCGTATTAACAAGTAAATCGACATTAAAATCACCACATACTATTAGGTACAAAAGGAAGGTCAGATGGCAGTCGCTTCACGGAATGCATCGAAGTTTAGCCGCGAGCAGTTAGACTGGAAAGCCGACCCAGGGTTGGGAAAAATACCAGTGAATGATGATTTAATAGATACACCTACCTATTAAAGATGAAAGTATAGATTTTGGGGAGAGAATGAAGTCTTTGAATAAAACATAGTTATTTTACTATATTCAATTAAATTTAATTAAATTCAAATATGAAGACACTGATTGCAATTCATTTTCAAATATCGGGTATTCCGCAAATATCGGGTTCCCAGACACTCACATACCGAACAACGTTTGTTGTCCTGCACCTGGAGCTAGTAAGGTATAACTAGTTCGTCTAATCTACTAATCAGCATTACCTTGACTTGAAATCATCGATGAACATCGATGGAGCCACGTTTTTAAAAAAAGAAGAAGAATAAATCATGAATAGAATAAATTACAGTTAAGTAATAAACAGTAACATTGATAAAACACAAAAATAATTTGTAAAATTTCTACTTAAAATTACAAAATCGACATTAATACTAAAATATTAACAAAATTAAAAACAATAATATAATAACCACGATATACAATCAATTAGAGCGCTTTTCCTGACAATCGTTTTCCACCATCGCGTGCAGATTTCGCCCGCAATGCGTGTCGATGTGTCAAATTTCATACAATAATGAAATGCGTTTGATGTCGCGCGGGCCGCCCAGCCGGTTGCTATGATAACGGGGCTAGTCGCGAACAGCTTTACGTTGATATCGACACTAATTGCGGGCGAGATCCGCATGCTCTGATGAAAAAACGCATGACGAATACGGACCAGTGAAGCCGCACGCGCACGCATAGTAGCGTGAAAACATGCAGGCCGCGCATTTGCAAACATCCCCAAATGCGCTACAGTGACGAGGCAGCCCAACAACCTGAGACTATTGTTATACAGGACGCGGAGGTCACTGTACATTTCTTTGTGTATAAGGATGTGCAATACGCCCTGAAGAGCGTAACCTTGACTTTAGCTGAGCAACGCGCAAACCTGTGGGCTATAATGTTTGCTCTTATCGAAAGTGACCTCCGCTCCCTCCCTGTCAATGTCAAAATTAACCACCCTTTCACCCAAGAAACGCCATTTAAGAAAACTACATCCTGCAGTCAGCTACCATCCGCCTCAAACATCATCCATTGACGTTTCTTCACATTGTATCTTACACCGTGACATATTTCTCGCACGTTCTCAAAAGCTTTCTGAAGCTACAGACCGACGCGCTCAGCAGCACCATGTCGCCTGCGTAACTCACGCAGTCATCATTAATATAGCAACCGACATGCTGACTGCTGAGCGTCTCGATCAGTCCATTGATATATAAAAAAACAGGACGGTAGATGTGATTCCACTTGACGCCATACTCCAGCCTGTATGGACCTGACGCTGTTGACCTGGTTTGCATACCAGTGCTGGAGAACGCAGAACAGTTCCTGAGGCAGAAAAAAACCAGTTGAAATGCTCTGCAGTGTGAAATAATTCGAGGAAGGAAGTAAAATAAAAATAAAATAAAATAACGTTTATTATCTTTGAAATTTTCTGAAAATTATTTAGATTCGTCAGAAGTTGGTGTGACTCTACCGAGGGTTCCAAAATGCAACGAGACTGAGAAGAGCCCTCAAGAAACTCAGCTCGGCTTTTTTCAAAATATTTCATCTTAAATCTAATACAGAGTTATTTAGAAAGGAGGAATTCGTTACGTTGTTACAACCAGGCCGCCTTGTCATCTAAGAAATCATTAATACTATAATAAGCTTTATGGCACAATTTACTTTTTATTAGTTTTTTAAATTTATTGACAGATAAATTTGCTATTTCGGTTGGCAATGTATTGTACATTCGAATAAAGTTCCCCGCAAAAGAATTACTCACTTTATGAAGCCTAAATTTAGGAACAGCCAGTTTATCCTTATTTCTTAAGTTTAGATTATGATTATCACTATTTTTCACAAATCTACTTTTGTTCTTGTGGGTATACAATAAAATTTCATAAATATACTGTGAATACACTGTAAGGATGTTAATATGCTTAAACTTATCTCTTAATGACTCCCGAGACCCCATTCCATAGATAGTCCGGATAGCCCTCTTCTGCAACACAAAGATGCATTCAATATCGGCAGCGTTACCCCACAGTAGTATGCCATATGTCATGATACTGTGGAAGTAGCTGAAGTAGACAAGACGCGCCGTTTTAATGTCTGTAAGTTGTCGGATCTTTTTGACAGCACAGGCTGCTGAACTAAGCCTGGCCGAAATTTTCCCGATATGAGGCCCCCATTGCAATTTGGAGTCTAACGTTATGCCCAGAAAGACAGTGTCATCGACCAATTCTATTATATCATCCCTAACCTTAACACTGGTTTTAACAAGTCTTACATTAGGTAAGGTGAATCTTACACATTTAGTTTTATTTTCATTTAATAATAAATTATTAGCACAAAACCAGTGGACTATCCTAGAGAGGGCAATGTTTACATCGTCAAGTTCGCGCTGTCCACGTTTAACTTTAAATATTAAAGAAGTGTCATCAGCAAACAAAACTACCTCGTGGTCGTCTCTTATGAGGTGAGGGAGATCATTAATATATACTAGAAAAAGAAAAGGTCCCAAAATTGAACCCTGCGGTACCCCCATTGCTACAGGAGAACCAGGTGACTGTTTACCATTGATCACTACTTTCTGGACCCTATCACTTAAGTAAGAATTGACGAAATTCAAGGCCGTCCCCCGGATTCCGTAATGATCAAGTTTCTTAATTAAAGTCTGGTGCTGAACGCAATCGAAGGCCTTAGATAAGTCACAGAATACTCCATAAGCATCATATGACTCATCCCAGGCCCTGTATATACACTCTAATAATTTAATTCTGGCATCAGTGGTGGACCGACCACGAGTGAAACCGAATTGTTTTGTATGTAATAGTTTATTAACGTTAAAGTGATTTTGCATTTGATTAAGCATAATTTTTTCAAAAATTTTACTAAATGTAGGTAGTACAGAAATGGGACGGAAATTGGAAGGATCTGAAGTACTACCCGATTTAAACAGGGGAATTAATTTACTAGATTTCATTAAGAAGCAAGCATAAACCGGCGTTTTACGGTCAGTGTAGTATTTTAGGGTTTGCTTGAGGCTCAGTATTGCACTTTCAGTAGAACGAAGACGGAAAACAAACTGGTTATAGTGCAAGCCAACAGTCTGACATAACTGTGCGTCGAGCAAACCGTCAAAGACTATAAGCATCTTAGTAGCCAGAGAGGCCTGTAGTTAGACTTGTAGGCTCCTTAGGCACTTAGACACAACGTATAAAACATGTCTAAGATATACCTGTGGTCCAGCGTGTTGAAGGTGCTCGATGCCGAGGTTGTCAAACGATTTACCTCTCATCATCAGCGCAAAAGGCAGTCCCAATCATCGTTCCGTTCGTGCCAGCATCGTGCACCTCCCCCACCAGAACCAAAAACGATCCTACCGTGAATTGTTCTCTGAAGGCATTCGTAATGTCCTTTGGTTCGCTTAGTCTCGCGACCCTAGCAAGAAGGACATACATATAATTTAGCGGTATCCCGCCAGGGCCCTCTGAAGTCTTCCGTAGAATGTTTCGTCCATCGCGAAATTCAAGTAGTTCCAAGATCACCAAGATCCATGAGCAACTTGATTTTTGGAACCACCCCAATTTGACTTTGAACACTTTTCGACTTTCACATAATATTAGAATATTTAGTAAACGTTGTTTATAGAATAATATTTTACTAATCACTGTCAATTTTAAAAACGCTCAGACGAGATTGCAATGGCGAGCCGATTGAATCTCTTGATCAAAACATACAAAATAAAACTATTTTCAAAGTATTATCTATATCTATACTTATAATAAATCTGTACATTGAAAATATCAAAACAATAAATGCCCTGCCATTTGGTGTTACTAGACCGAAACCGAACCCAAAAATGTGATTAAATTTTTTTTTGTCTGTCTGTCTGTTTGTTCAGGCATCACGCAATAACTACCGGTTCGATTACGATGAAACTTGGTATAATTATTCTTTAATATCCTGGGCACCTACTGGCTTACTTTTTATCTCGGAAAAGTATATACAACAAAAAACAAACTTAATTGATCCCTAGACCCAATTACTGTACCAACCGCAAATAATAAGTTTGTCGTAGGTTACGTCACCCGCAGTGGAGTTCACTAAGGGGCGCTGCACACGGCTAAGATACTATAATATTTTATCTTAATTAAATGGACTATCACCCACGACGAAGATAATAAATAATATTTCATATTTTCGTACCTTAAGATGAATTGGTATGGTATAATAGAGAATATAATAGAAGATATATAATAGAGAAACTATTGTAGGGGGGCTTTATGAACGCAATAAAACCCAAAACAATGGTTTTTAGAAATTTTGTCTGTTTGTCTGAATGTTTGAACACGCCAATCTCAGAAACGGCTTAACCGATTTTAATTTCTGATTTGAATTTGCGGTTTTCAGTAATGCGTTGTGGTTTATTCAACTTAACATTTAAGGTTTGGTTTTCAATCGGTTCATAAATCAAAAAGTTATGTAGATCTAAACTAACACGCAGGCGGAGCTGCGGGCAACAGCTAGTAGTATATTATATACTGCTGTTGTAGAATGGGAGTCAGGGTTATGGATCCAGGCGCTCCCATCGCCCAACATCGGTACAATGTTGGACGACACAACCTTCTGCTTTGCCACTTGCCTTGTGTATCCCTGCATCATTGCACCTGTGGAGTAGCCGTCGATAATCTGGGACACCATGGCCTTTCTTGTACTAGAAGCGCAGGTCGTATACCTCTGCACGCTATTCTGAACGACATAATTCGTAGAGCTCTTTCCACCGCAGGTCTTCCGGCCGTACATGAAGCAAATGGTTTAGCACGAAGCGATGGAAAGAGACCCAACGGTATGTCGTTGCTACCGTGGAAGATGGGAAGGCCTTTGGTGTGGGACGCTACATTGTTGACACCTTAGCACCTTCACACCTTCCAAGCACATCCGGATGTGTCGGCGCTGCTGCTGCATCGGCTGAAGACCTCAAACGGCGTAAATATGCTAACCTAGCAGGTGATTACGTATTTAAGCCGTTTGGGGTTGAGACACTGGGGTCATGGGGTCCGAGTGCTCGCCGTTTTTATAGAGACATTGCTAAACGCTTAATCGATGCTTCTCAGGATCAGAAGGCTGGCTATTTTCTGGCCCAAAAAATAAGTATCGCCATCCAACCTGGCAACACAGTCAGCATTCTGGGAACCTTCCCAGTCGGCAATGACGCGGAGGATTTTTTAAACGATATTTTGTAATGTAAATATTTTTAGTATTATAATTATGTATATTGTAATTCTAATTGTAAATAAATACCAGTTTTTTCAAAGTTTCATACAATAATAGTTAATTGTAAAGTTTGCTAACAATTTACAAATAATATTACTAAAACGTTTTTGAAATCGAAGTTAAATTAAGTTCAATACTTTTTATTGTACATTGTACACAAACAATACAAGTAAAAGAAAAAACATTTTTTTTAACCTAAGTACAATGGGCAACCTTTGTATGGAAAGAGAAATAATAAGATAAATAATGCGGGTAGTATACTCATACAATATGAATATAATATTATGTAGTTTGAATAATAAAAGAAAAAAGGTGAAAGAAAGAGTGGTTTACGAAAAATCGATTTTGTCGATTCGAATCGATTGATATGGAGCCCACCTCCAGTCCCGGGCCGGGGATCGTTGCGCACTCGGGATGTCGGCGACAGAAGTACTGCCCCTGCCGCTGCCTCACCAACTGCTCAGGTTACGGTGATCTCTACATCAGAGATCCAAAAATGGCTAAACAATATTAAGAGCCATCTTTCAGAAATTTGCTCCATTTCAACCGAGGGTGGCAAGACGCGGTCAGTAAATTGAACATTTCAAATTTATGCAGAGGAGTCATGCATGGGGTTTCCCAGATGGCGATGCACTACCAATCAGCCAAGCAGAAGCTTATTTCCGCCCATACGGAAATCGAGACGTTAACCAAGGATAACCATATTGGTGCCAAACTGGGAGAGCTAAAGTGAGGTATTGAGGTCGTCGCCAAAGCAGCACCTGTTGCCCCATTATCGTATGAAGAGACGCTGTCATTTGCCCTCCAAAAACCACTAGCCTAGCAATTTATCCAGCCGACAAAGAAAAGTCTAGCGAGGAAACTAAAAAAATAGTCCAAGAAATTATCAAGCCGGATATGCTAAAGTTACACATCCGAGGGGTTAAAAAAACTAGGAACGGTGGCGTCCTTATTAGCACAGAAGGAAAAGAAGACCTTGAAAAGCTTAGAACATTGCAGCAGCTTCAATCGTCGGGCCTTACAATCACAGAAACTGTGAAAAAGAGACGCCGTTTGATTTTCTTAGGTGTGCCCTCAGATATATTAGTTGAATCTATGTTTGAATGCTTGTTTGAGCAAAATCTTACAGACAAGCACCCGAGCCTTAAATTCTTTAGTTCTATTAGACTTAGCCATAAGTCTGGTAAGAAGGACTCTTCATACTGCTACTGCCAGCAGCCTATGCTGTCAAAAAGATCCGACCACTTACAGACATTAAAACGGCGCGTCTTGTCTACTTCAGCTACTTCCACAGTATCATGACATATGGCATACTACTGTGGGGTAACGCTGCCGATATTGAATGCATCTTTTTGTTGCAGAAGAGGGCTGTCCCTATCTATGCTAGCCTAGCTGTCCTGTGACTATCTATGGAATGGGGTCTCGGGAGTCATTAAGAGATAAGTTTAAGCATATTAACATCCTTACAGTGTATTCACAGTATATTTATGAAATTTTATTGTATACCCACAAGAACAAAAGTAAATTTGTGAAAAATAGTGATAATCATAATCTAAACTTAAGAAATAAGGATAAATTGGCTGTTCCTAAATGTAGGCTTCATAAAGTGAGTAATTCTTTTGCGGGGAACTTTATTCGAATGTACAATACATTGACAACCGAAATAGCAAATTTATCTGTTAATAAATTTAAAAAACTAATAAAACGTAAATTGTGCCATAAAGCGTATTAATGATTTCTTAGATGACAAGGCTGCCTGGTTGTAACACGAATTGCTCCTTTCTAAATAACTCTGTATTAGATTTAAGATGAAATATTTTGGAAAAAAGCCGAACTGAGTTTCTTGAGGGCTCTTCTCAGTCTCGTTGCATTTTGGAACCCTCGGTAGAGTCACACCAACTTTTGACGAATCTAAATAATTTTCTAAAAATTTCAAAGATAATAAACGTTATTTCATATTATTTTATTTTATTTTACTACATTGTGGAGGTTACAGCTGAAATGAGAATAATATTGCTCCCAAAGGAACGCATCTTTATAAATTGGACGTCTCGTCGTGCCCGGTCAGAGACTTTACACTTGTAACTAGGTGTTATAAGTGTCAACAGTATGGGCACTCGACTCGGCTAAGTACTGTCGGGATGAATTTGAATTGAATTGAATTGAATTGAAATTAATTAAATTAATGACAGCTAAGTATTTACAATTAATAGGCTAAGACCTCATGTTAAATATGCTTAAGTATTATATATATATTATTATTAAATATTAAATATAATAATAATTAAATCAATACTTATAATAACTGTTAAATACACAAATATCATGAATAAATAAATAGTTTAAAATATAGTTCTAACCTTCTAACGAACGTTAGTCTTTTGTCAACCGATTAAAAGATGCAAGTGTTTGTGCACGCCATACGTGTAACGGAATCGCATTCCAGAGGCGGACTGCTTGGACAGTAAAACATTTGTCTGCGAAACGTGTGGAGAGCGCGGGTATCTTCAGTATTAAATTTTCTGATTATCTCAAAGACCTCCAATGTGTCTCATGAAGAAATTTATAGAGAGAATATGAGTATTAAGTCGAAGACGAATTGGGAGCCATTTGAGTCTTTAACGGAATTGAGATATATGATCAAATTTGGGTAAGCCTAATTTGTATAGGATAATTAATAAATAAAATGAGACTGCATTTATTTACATTTTTAGTGTATACATTATTTTCATCAAATAGATATTAGTGTTTATATTATGTAATTTGTGAGTGTAATAATGACATATATATATATATATGATATATATATATATGTATATATATATATATATATATATATATATATATATATATGTCATTATTACACTCACAAATTACATAATATAAACACTAATATCTATTTATACTAATATATACTAATATATATATACATATATATATATATATAATGACATAAGGAATTAATTGGGTGTGGTAAAATTGATATGACTTCTGTATAATTTTAATTATCAGGACATTTAGATATGTTTGACTTGTTAATTTGTGACATCCAATGATCAGTTATTAATTTTTTACTTTTTCATAAATGCACCAAAATAGCTACCTTTACATTTAATAATATTGGACAAAAATGTAATATAATATATAATAAATAATAATATCCTATCCTACAGAACAAAAATGAAATATAATTATGTGATATAAATAAATAACATAAAACGAAATAAATAAATATATGCAGCAAGCAAGTAGAATTCCTCCTCTCTCCAGACAAACATTGTGCTGTGCCCGACAGGGTCCATAATTGTAACTTTACCTATTTTAACATCTGTACACATATTTGGCTCAATACTCAATACTCAATACATTTATTGCTTCCATAATGTGGATTATGGAAGCAATAAATGTATTGAGTATTGAGTATTGAGCCAAATATGAATCTCACACAAACATTTTGGAGGCGCTCAAGTTGCTCCTCGGTGAGATCAAGATAGCTGACGGCAGAGTAATCAAGCAGTGGCAGCAATAGAGATTGTGCCAGCGCAATTTTGGTGGCAATCGGTAGTAACATTCTTGAATCCACGCAGTGACACCGCTGTTGCAAATATTTTACGCCCAAGTTCCTGTAGCTGACGGTTCCAAGAGAAAGCATAATCCATATTTAAACTTATTACGTTTGTACACATTATAAACTTAAGACAACGGGTCTTTTACGCACTTTTACGACAAAATCGGTTCACCAAGTACAAAAATATATGAAATAACAAATATAAAGAAACTTCCTTTATTGGAAGTTCTGCCGAGAAAAGTTAAGGTGATAAAGGATATCCCTGTCTGACCGCTCTTTCTATGGAAAAATCTTCACCCAGTATTTCTGTTCTTGCTGTCATATTCTTGTATATATTGATGATCAGGCGTAATAAAATATTTTGATAATTAAGCACATTGTTTAACCATATGCTTAATTCTTAAAATATTCTAATACTATCAAATTTTGAAAACGCTGAGGCGAAACTAAATGTACATTGGCTACAGAGGGCGCTATTCACGGAGAGGCAAGATGTTACATACACACATCAACATAGTCTAGGGATATTTGTTTTTCATTAGTTATTCAAAAACTGTTACGTACTTAATACATATTTATATCAAATGAAAGCTTGTTTAACGAACTAAAAATTAAATTTAATTAGTACACATATTTTCTCAGAAAAAAATTTTTTTTTTGTATATTGTTAACTAAAGGTCAACATGGTAAGACTTCTATTGAACAACTCGAAAAAAAAAAATAATGGAACCTCTAGTTTTAAAATTTAATTAAACTTAATAATATGTAAATGTGCCCAAGACATTCAAAACGTATCTGCAACGGTTCTTCATGGTAAAAATCAAATTATCTAGGACCTCTTGTGGAATGTTATATACATGAGGCACATTAAAAGTTTTGCACTTCTAGCTAATCGGAACTATTTGAATTTCGAATGTTATATTTTTTTAAACGTGCAACCTTCTTAGTAATAAAAAAACAACAATTGGCGGGAAATCATTTGTCAATTGTTTTTTATCCCACATCAAAGTTCTATGTATGCAACGAAAATGGAATTAATTCGAAAAGATTTTAGAACGATGATATTTTATGATTTTAAAAGTTCTCTCTCTCCGCAAGACAGTGCCGCTCGTCTTCAAAATGCTTTTGGGAGAGAAGCACCTTGTTTGAGCACCGTGAGGCGATGGTTTGCTGAATTTGAGAGAGGTCGAGTTTCTTTACATGATGAATTTCATGAAGGGCGGCCTTCAACTGCCGTCAACGAAAATAATGTGGCTACTGTTAAGCGGTTAATTGAAGAAAACCCGTGGATTACCTATGAGACAATTCGAGGACTATTGGGGATTGGTATAGTCAAATCCAGAAAATTTTACACGAAGAATTGAAAGTTCGGAAACTTTGTTGTCGTTGGATCCCTCATGAACTGACAGCGGAGCAAAAGCGGGCTCGCGTGGAATGGTGCTCACAGATGCTACTGAAGTACGACCACGGACATTCTAATGCTGTTTATGACATTGTCACAGGAGACGAAACGTGGATTTATTGTATTCAACCCGAAATAAAACAGCAATCTTGTGTGTTGGTGTTTGAAAATGAGAACAAGCCAACAAAAGTGAGGCAGGCGAGAAACGTTGGTAAAAAATAATCGCGTTTTTTTTCTCAGCTACGGGTCCCATCTGTACAATTCCTCTTGAAGATCAAAAGAGTGTTAATGCCGAGTGGTATTCTACCATTTTTTTACCCAGGGTGTTAGAAAAAGTTCGCGGAAGACAACCCAAAAGCCGCGTTCTCCTACATCATGACAACGCTTCTTCACACACGGCCAACAAAACAAAGTCATTTTTAGCTTCCAAAAAGTACAACTCGTCACCCATCCTGCGCAAAGCCCCGACCTAGCACCCTGTGATTTCTGTATTTTCCCCAAAATGCAAAGGGGCCCTTCTTACATCTATCGGGCCCCAGCGACCTCACCTGCTAGTGGCGCACCTGCTGATTAACGGACGAGGTTCGTATATTACGGTACCCATGTGGTGGCTTTGGCCCCTACGTGGATACCAGGTGGTACAACAGTGTTGGTCCGGGGGGGTACCACCGTGCAGCTGTGCTAAAGCCCCCCAAGTAACCCAGCCCAGGCTGGGTTGCGTTAGGGGTTCAGCAGCTGCACTGCCGGGCCCGGGACGGTGTATGGTGCGGCAGGCAGGGGTCCAGTGGGGGCGAAGCGGAGTCTAGTGTGGGTGGTGTGGGTCGATTCGCCGGCCAGGGAGACCCTTAGCAACAGCGTTGCCGCGGCCGCCCGCAACATAGTCATGGGGCCCGCCTGGGACCAACCACCCCAGTAGTTACGTTGTGTATGTTTAAAATGTAAAGGAGAGTATTTTGAAAAGCAATAAACATAATATTTTGGTTTTAACATGTTGTTTTTTTAAGTTACGCAAAACTTATAGTGTGACCTACGTATATGTATAATGTAAAAATAATGGTGTTCGGTTCCAAAATCTCCGGGAAAAGCACTCGGAGCCCTTCGTTGGAACATATCCCACGCATGCTCATCTCTATGGGATTAAGATCGGGAGATTGTGCAGGCCAATCCAAGACCGCGATATTGTGGTCCTGCAGCCAGATTTTAACCACTCTTGCTCTATGGACGGCCAATGTCATGCAAGAGCTTGAAATCTGTGTCAAATTGCAATTGAAGTGAGTAGATTGTTGGTTCTAACACCTAATTACAATACAGTTCTGCTTCCATGGCACCTTGAACCAAAACGGGGTCTGTTCTACTACCAAGAGTAATTCCTGTCCTTACCATAATCGTTCCACCAGGATCAGAATGAACTTCTT
Source organism: Nudaria mundana (assembly GCA_963556515.1). Lineage (NCBI taxonomy): Eukaryota > Metazoa > Arthropoda > Insecta > Lepidoptera > Erebidae > Nudaria > Nudaria mundana. The sequence goes on along the minus strand of OY748316.1, from coordinate 9,507,659 downwards.
GAGGTGCTGTCGGCGACTTTCTCAGCCTGGAACAATTTAAACGCGCGCTTTTTGCGAATCCGGGTGAAAACTGAACCGGAATTCATCGATAAACAATAGTACTGCCCACTGATAATGTTCCCAGTTCCAGTGCCCACCGAAGTCATCATCCGCGATTGCCTCGTCGCAGAGCAGGCATACGAAGTGGCCGACGAGCGAGAAGGTGGGCTTCGTACGATCCCCTTCTCACTGTTTGATCACTCAAAAGCAACTGGTGTTCCGATAGCATTCTTTGAACCAATTACGAGGTCACTACATTTCGTTGCCTTTTAGCCAAAAATTGTAAAAATCGGTCTTGTTTATGGTTTTGGCCAAGGTGCGTTTCAGCCACTTCGCCAATAATACGAAAACGTCACCACAATCTGGATGTCACATTTTCTTTGGTCACAAGCTTTTCAGCAACAACTTGCTGGATTGCATCAGCTTGCAGTATACCTGCTACCCCTAACATTATATATTTCTTGAAATATCGTGTTGACATGATCCAAACAACTTTATCTGCGGTGAATAAAATGTAAAAAAAAGGTTTCATGTTCAAAATCGACTAAAATATCAAAAGAAACTAAATTTACCGAACGGGAATTGTACAAAAATTACCGCGCAAATCATTATTTATTTAATTAACTTTTTTAATATTGAATTTCTATCAATATCTTTTAATTCTATGCTCGACTTTTTAAGTTGTATAACTTACCAATACTTACTTACAAATATCCCTAGACTTTGTTGATGTATTTATTGTGATCAAATTTTACAAAACACAAACTATTTTATAAAGATTAATACAATAATTAAAGAAAACCTTATTATAATTAGTTCTTATTGTGGAACTTATAATAATAGATACGTTTTGAATAAAGTCACTTGTACATTCCACAATTTTCTTTATTAGTGTGAAAGTGAATACCTCTGATGAGGCCATATGAGAGATGATGAGGGGTTTAAATAATAAAGAAAATTGTGGAATGCACAAGTGTGTTTATTCAAAACTAGCTGTGGCCGGCAGCTCCGCCTGCGTGTTACTTTAGATCTACATAACTTTTTATTTATGAACCGATTTACAACCAAACCTTAAATGTTAAGTTGAATAAACAATTACTGGAAACCGCAAATTCAAATCAAAAATTCAAATCGGTTAAGCCGTTTCTGAGATTAGCGTGTTCAAACATTCAGATAAACAGACAAAAGTTCTAAAAACCATTGTTTTGGGTTTTATTGCGTTCATAAAGCCCCCCTACAACAGTTTCTCTATTATATCTTCTATTATATTCTCTATTATACCATACAAATTCATCTTAAGATACGAAAATATGAAATATTATTTATTATCTTCGTCGTGTGTCATAGTCAGCTGAATTGTATGGCGAGCGATATTGTATCTTAAGATAAAATATTATAGTATCTTAGCCGTGTGCAGCGCCCCTTAGTGAACTCCACTGCGAGTGACGTAACCTACGACAAACTTATTATTTGCGGTTGGTACAGTAATCGGGTCTAGGGATCGAACCGCAAAATTAAGTTTGTTTTTTATTGTATTTACTTTTCCGGGATAATAAGTACCCAGCGTGGTGCCCAGGATATTAAAAAAAACCAAGTTTCATCGTAATCGAACCGGTAGTTCTTGCGTGATGCCTGAACAAACAGACAGACAGACAAAAAAAAATTTAATCATATTTTTGGGTTCGGTGTCGGTCTAGTAACACCCCCTGCCATTTATTTTTTTGATATTTTCAATGTACAGAATTTTCACTTCTACAGATTTATTATAAGTACATATAGATATAGATGTGGAATGCAAAAGTGAGTTTTTTTAAAATGTCTTATTGTAGAGTTTGCTAACATTTTTCAAATAATTATACAATATGAATCCCAAAAACTTTGTAAAGTGGAAGTCTGGGTCTGACCTAGAAATTTCAAGGTCTTAAGCAAGTTTGTTTTAGACAGTTGGTAGAACGTTCCTCCTGCACAGTTAAAAGTCGTTGTACTTATAGCGTTTGATATCATTTTTTTTTGTATTGTTTTATTTATTATTACGGTAATTAACGCGAAACATGACGTAAATATGTAAAGAAGATACAAAGTAATGGTAAGTAAGATGTTAAAACTTTTCAAAATATAATAGCATTATTTTCGCAAAAATAAAAGATAATAAAACGTCGACAATTGTTTCACCTCTAGACGAGGCATTATTAAGTAGCAGCCAGTAGGCTGTTCTCTTTGAGACAGTCTTGATAATGCTATTATATTTTGAAAAGTTTTAACATCTTACTTACCATTACTGTCCTATTACATGTACTATTGTCATGGATTTTTGCCAGGTAACGCCTGTTTCCATCCAATATTTAAAGAAGATACAGTTCGCGAGGGATAAGCGGAGCTTTGCATTTGTGTGAGTGACCACGAAAAGTAGAGTAAAAACTCTCTTTGTAGTGTACAACACATGTGTGTGTAAAAGAAGTCACATATATACGTCAACACTTTTACAGACACGTGTAGATTCGTACACGTATGTACTCACACATAAGCAAAGCTCCGCTTACGCCTCTCGAGCTGTAGTCATTTGTACCTGATGTTTCGGCCAGGTTGCTTAATGTTTTTGTGTTTGGGGAACAAAGTAACAAACATACATACTCACTAAACATATAACCCTCGCTGACACATTTAGGTAAACCTATCTTCTTTTTTACCCGAGGGCGTCAGCAAGGGTTATGTTTCATTTGGGTTAAAGAATGTAATTACTATTTATGTATATATAGGATCTAGATTATATATAGGGTTTCTTCTTTCTTCTCTAATAACATTTCAGTTGAATTATCCGTCGATCGGGAAAGTTAGTAGGCCATACAGTCTCTCCAAATAGTTGTAATACAGTACTATACAACCTACTACCTCAACCAATCCACGGCGTTTTATATTTTCATTCTCCAATCTTCTTCTTTTGACTTCTATTTTTCCTGTTCAGAATATTTACATAAACAAATCCTTAACCTATGTAATTTTTTTAAATATTTTTGTACATTCTCACACAACGACATCTAGTCCAAACTAAGCTTTAAGCTTGTGCTATGGGATCTAGACGACTGATAGACATACTTAAGTGTATATTTCTAAATACATACATATTATACATAGAAGACACCCAAACTCCGAAACCACCAAGGCAGATTAAGTATTTATATCAGTTTATCTAGTACTCATATCACAAGCTCTGCTTAGTTTGAGACTAGATGGCGTTGTGTGAATTGTCCTAACATATTTATTTATTATAATACATATGTTATATTATTGAATTTATTATATAAATAATGAAATACATATGTATGCTAACTTTTTACAATATGAATCACAAAAACTGACTGATAGCAATTGCAACATTACGCATAGCCTAGTATACTAGTTAGTTCCCTCAAGTGCCGGTAGATGGCGCTGTATCGACGTCGTAAGTCGCGATATTAACACAATGTGATCACAAAATTAGATGTCTTATGCTAGTGGTGTATTGGTCAGTTGGTAGAACGTTCCTCCTGGAAAGGGATCAGTCACTGGTTCAAGTCCAGTCAAGACTATAGTTTTTGTGATTCATATTGTCAAATTCTTTGAGAAAAATATTTTTGAAATTAGCACGTTGAACCAAACCAAAAGAAATAGGTATAGTGAAAGAATTTTCAAAATCGGATCATTAGTAACGGAGACTATTCGCTTCAAACAAACAATCAGATCTTTCCTCTTTATAATATTAGTTATAGATTGTTTTTTATTTTTTTTATTTATATTTTTATAATATTTATTTAACAATTACAGTATACATAAAAGTAGATGAAAATAAGTTATAGATTAATTATTACCTAAGCCTTAAAACATATAAAGACAAACGTATACACAATAAATACATTTAAATATTATTTTTTTCACAAGAATAACAATAAGAATCGCCAACCAAAGTGGCAACACAGCCAGCATTCTGGGAATCTTCCCAGTCGGCAATGACGCGGAGGATTTTTTAAACGATATTTTGTAATGTAAATATTTTTAGTATATAATTATGTAAGTATATTGTAATTCTCATTGTAAATAAATGACTTATTAAGCTAGAATACATTAAATATCAAAAAAAGCTCACTTTCCTCAAAAAACTGTTCCCGTAAGACTATTTATGGGTACTTTCGATTGATGGCACTTTGTGGAATTTGCTACACATATGGGTTAAAACACATATACCTTTATTTTATTGGAAAAGTACATGGGTTTTTTTCCAATATGTTGCTGTAAGACGAGGAATTGTGAGGTCTTAAGGGCCTCACACCACGATCAGTTCACCTGCAATCTTAGGTGGTGAATATAACAAAACATTGAATACTACAAACCAACATAAAAAGTTCTTAAAACAGTACCTACAAAATAATCTTAAAAGAAACGAAATACAAAAACTTTATAGAAAATTAAAACCATAAAATAATTTCTACCTAATAAAAAAGAACACAAAATAAAACAGAAGAAAGAAATGTGCAAAATACTATTAGCAATAAAATAATTTGTAGCTAAAAAAAATGAAAAAAATATCGAGGCAAAATCAAACGTAGAACGACGATTTCCCGCCAAAACTGCGCCCGCGTATCACCAAGCTTGTGTGGGGCTCGACTATTCAGTCACACAGATATTGCGTTTAACATTATTTTTTTGCAATTTGTGTGATAAAACAGTCGTCTTTTTATTCCCCAAACGTTTAACGCACAAGTTCGGATCTACGGGTTTCAGTTCAGGGGGCCAAAGGGCTAAAAACGAAAATAACTAGTTTATATTATGAAAAAAGATTCATAGTATAAACTTGATTTAAAAAAAACACATTCGCAAATTAATGTAAGGAGGCTAAAAGCTAAAATATCTGTAACAATGAAACAGTAAAAATCATAATAAAATCTATACATAATAAAAAAAATAGTGTATGTGATATAAAAAGATTAATAAAATACAATAAAGCATTTTTTTAAGTTCTTATCTTTGATGTTTCTGAACGAATTTCACAGATGGATTAAGCACAGTTCATAGGCAGTATGGTCTTAGGACTCTAGCCTGACCCTTGAATGGGCAAATTTAAGAAAAAAGCACAGCTCAGGCAAAATCTTTGTGTCAAGGCTATTATAAATTATATAATATTACATAATGACATCATTGATTTGTCCATTGTAGGACATTTTACAATTGCCACTAACTTTAATGTCCTCTCATACAACATCTTCCAATGTTTAACAGAGTCTCGTCGGTTGATCGACAGGTGCACCACTTGTAGGTGACGTTGGCTTGGGAAGTTGGGACCCGAAGATCTTGGTAAGACCAATATACTTACATCCAAATAAAAAATAAACACGTCTTTGATACCCTGAAATAAAATAAAAATACAATATTAGTTACAAACTAGCAAATTTTTTTTTTTATATTGCGTTCGCCATATTGACGCCGCCCGCCTGGTGGTAAGTCGTGACGACGTCTAGCGATTGTGGGCCACTCTCACAGCGCACTATACTATAGAGAGTGACCCTCAACTTGACGACCTACTGATGTGCCTCTTCACGCTCCGCTTAAAGAACCCAGGATTATATGTGGGAGGAAACACGTGCACAGGCAGGGCGTTCCAGGCCACTATCGTTCGGCAGAGAAACGAACGTTTAAAACGTACGGTTCTCGCGAACATGCTATCCACTGTGTGGGAGTGGCATCTCTGCCCGGCACGCGTTGTTCGGGATCAATGCAAACAAATGACAGTGTTCCAGTGGAAGTTTCTTACATTTGTTATTTGACCCTAGTACCTCTCGGCCGAGAGGGGAAGGAGCGTACCCTCCCTGCTGACTCTCGAAGTCGGCTAATCTACGCTCAGGACCACTGACCTCCATGATCGAGGCTTGAGGACGACGGGCTAGCTACTCGCCGTCCTTACAGAAGCAGGCTAGAAGCCCTGCAGCACGCAGATTCCCTCACCGAAGAGGTATAAAACCCGACCTCAACGATGCGGGATGAAACCCAAACAGAGGCCACACAGGTGGCCAAAGTTTGCCGACCCCACTGGAAATACTTCCGAGTGAGGACCTGAAGCGCCCGGCAGTGGACGTAGGGGCGGTTTAAAGGCCACGGACTTAAACAAACCGGCTCCTCTGTGGTAACATAGTATTAAATATTACAAAAGAATTAAAAAACAGTGCGATAAGAGAAAGTTGTGATATATCGGAATATGTAGTAGCCAAGGTGAAAAAAGGGATGCTTAGATGATTCGGTCATGAGAGGATGGATGGCAGGAGACAGACAAAACTGATATATGAAGCGAGTGTGAATGAACAAGCTAATAAGGTGAACATACTGCGACCAAATAGCAGATGTCTTAAATAAAGGCCAGGTTAAAAGTACTAGTAACCGGCGAGCATGTATGAAGACAGCAATGAAAGTTGAGGAAGCGAAAGAAGTATGCCAGGATCGTAGCAAGAGGAAATCCGTGGTCTCTGCCTACCCCACTGGGAGAGAGGCGTGATATTATGTATGTATGTATGTAAGATACCAATTTAATACCCTATGTACTTGCTAGGTCTACTGTTCTATACGAACAAAGTCTGGGTGAATAGTTATACTTATCAAATTTTCAACAAAAGCCCGCCATGTAATCTGCGCTGTCAGTTGCATCTTCGTAAAGTCATAATACTCTCATGATGACGTATGCAATATGTCAAACTGGGCTGTCATCTTCGTTCCATAAGCTTCCAGCTCCTGGAATATGCAAATATCTAATATTATTATTTGAGTAATTCTTAATGTTAAAATCTTATTAAAATGTTTAAGTTACAAAATTTGTGTTCTGTGTTTATTTTTCCTATTTCCTATTACCAGGGACTCTGGGACGAACACGAACTATAGCGTAATAACTGCTTCTCAGATAAAGACGTAATTTGTGCATGTTATTTATGGTTTAATATTTATATTAAGTGATAATCGAACCTTAGATCAAAGTGACAATAAAAAAAACTATAAAAACAGTTATTGGTTACATAAAAAAAATATCATTAAAAAAGAAGTTCCGTTCGGAAACGGTTTATGAAAAAAAAACGCAATTATTTACACTATACCACCCCTCAGTGGCTAAAAAGATGAAATTCGCCAAAAAAGTCAACGCTTTTTTTTAAATTCCCGCCGTCCACGCACAGCTGTCAGAATTCTCACGGATCTGCTTCGATCTTTAAATATGTACACGGCTTTTTATATAAAAAAAAGAAGAAAGAACGCGCTTTTTTATTTTATAGCACCTGTTATTTTTGCAAAATATTAGTTGTATTGGAATCTCGTTAATAATCTTAAAGACCCAATATTTTCTGGTGAAATGTATGCCTTTAACTCTTTGGGTATGTAAGTAGGCGTGTATAAGTGTATGAAGATGTAGGATAATTATATAAGTTTGTAAGAGATTTAAATAGATGTAGAATGTAAATAGAATATTAACAGTAGGCCTTTTTTTTAATTTTTTTATTCCGCAGGCCTAGGCCGCGGCCGCACCTACGTCCATTGCCGAGCGCCTCCGGTAGGCACTGAGAGAATTTCCAGTGGCGCCCGGCGGACCTTGGCCCCCAATGTGGCCACTGCGTGGTGGTCGGGTGTTACCTCGCATCCTTGGGGTCTGGTTAAATCCCGCGTCGGTGAGTGAAGTCGTGCGTGGAGTGAAGCCCCACATCACGCAGCCCTTCTAGCCTGCTTCTGTAAGGACGGTGGGTTGCTAATCCATCGTCCTCAGGCCCCGATCATGGAGGTCGATGGTCCTGGGCGTAGTCACGTCTGCGGTGCCCTCGCCGCATACTTCGGAACTCAGCGGGGAGGGTACGCTCCCTCACCCTACCGGCCGCCTCCTTCACGAGCATTACCTGCTCGCAGAAGGAAACGGCCGCGTTCCACTGGCTCACGCTAGAGACCATGGCTCGTAGCATGGTCTCCAGCGAGAGCGTATCTACGCCCAGGCCCACAACGAGGTCCCGGCACTGACTCGCCCATGCTGAGCATTCCACCAACGTGTGGAATGCCGTGTCTTCGCCGGAAGCCTCGCAGTTTTAACACGCGGGTGTGACCTCACGATGCATGCGAAACAGATACTCACCGAAGTTTCCGTGCCCAGTGATGATCTGTGTCGCACGATACGTGAGGCCACCGTGCTGCCTCTGCAGCCACTCCTCCATAATCGGTCTCACCGCCGCGATGGTGGTGGTTCCCCACTTTGATGGCTGAAGTCGCACCTTCCATGTCTCCATGAGATCCTGTCGGAGTTGGGACCGCTGGGTCGATTTCTCGAGACGCAGGCCTGTGGTCCCGCACCAGCGCCTCCTTGTGCCATTGAAACAATGACGCAAGGGCTCTCGCTTCCAGGTCCCATGGAGGGGTCGCGGCTAGGAGACATGTAGCCTCTAGGAAGATCGTGCGGTACCCTCTTATGGTCCTGACGGCCAAGGTCCTCACCGAATCCCCCGGAACCGCGTTGGGCGCTCAAGAGTTTAGACCGGGAGGCTCTAACAGTAGGCCTGTTTTAATCTTTTTTCATTCGGCCATTTTGGACATAGCCATATGTGTGCCCGGTGACGGCAATAGGCTTGCCTCCTATTACGTGGGACTAAAAATACTGGCAAATTGTGGGTGTGTAATGAACCTCTGCCTACCCCTTCGGGATATAGGCGTGATTGTGTCTGTCTGTCTGTATTAGTCTTTCGTCAAAATTTTGACAGAAAGTAATTACTGTCAATATTTCAACAATTAAAAACAAATTTAAGACTAGCTAGTAAATTCCCACGATTCCGCCCCCGTGGAACGTGTTTCTCAATCCCATGGGAACACATTGCTGGGATAAAAAGTACCCTGTCTTAATCCAGGCATATCTTGCCACATTCATCTAGAATTCTGTTCAACATTTAAAAATCTTCACAAATACATCATATTAACATATCGCTAATATTATAAAACAAAGTCCCTTCCGTCCGTATGTATGCTTAGATCTTTAAAACTACGCAACGGATTTTGATGCGGTTTTCACCAATGATAAATTGAGTGAATGAAAAAATGATAGAGTGGTTTTCGAGGAACGCTTTTGTGTATATAATTTGTCAATCGAGCGAAGCGGCGAGCGTCCGCTAGTTAAGTAATGATGACCTTTTCCTTCTTACCAAATCTCACAGAATAACATTATAGGGATAAAAAGTAGCCTTAATAATATACTATATTATTGTAAAATTTCATAGTTTTCACGTGAATGACTTACATTAAACATCTATCCTTTAACGTTTCTAATATTAAGTAGGCATAGGTAAAAAGGCGTAAGCTGAGCTTTGCATTTGTGTGAGTGCAGTGTACGTGAACGTATATGTGATCTCTTTTACACACACATGTGTTGTACACACAGCTACAAAAAGAGTTTTTACTCTACTTTTCGTGGTCACTCACACAAATACGAAGCTCTGCTTATCCCTCGCGAACTGTAGGTACCTATTTATAGACAAATAAATAAACGAAAATACTTATAATTTATGCTTTCATAATGTAATAAACGAAAACTCATTGCCAATATTTTTTTATAAAGGACGCTTATGAAATCCAAAAATTATCTTGTTAAAAAGTTTACGAAAGGCCTCATTAGTAGTAAAACCATAGATTATAATGGTAAATCTTTAAGTAGGCTGATAGATAGGTAATCCATTGCCAACCTTTTTATTTCGCGCGCTAATCACATCCAAAAAAAAGTATTCCTGTCAAAATTTAATAAAGGCTCAACCTCAGTCAGGTGACTTTGTATTCAAGTGAGGTTTGAGGGAGGGGTAGGTCTAGCGGCCGTCTAGACGGCAAGGGGGAGCGCGGGGCTGGGTGACCCCCGCGTATTGACGCGCCTGTTGCTAACTGAACACACAGAATTGTAAGGTAATCGCGGTTATAACTGCTTATCTGTTGTAAGATTAAATTCAGTTGGTTTTACGGGAAATTTTATTTTTGTATAAACTACCAACGAAATAAAAATACTTTAGTCCAAATAATAATGCTAATTCTGCACTTATCCTCGCTAGCTTTTTTATATTATGGCAGCAAAGTTGTGAGACCCTTGCCTTCGGTTTTATTTGTGGGCAAGAAATCTTTATAAAATTGTTTTCTTTTTCTAATTTAACGATTGAGTTATCCTGACTACTTATAACAGAGATAAAGTCAACTATAAAAAATAGATTTTGGACATTCATGAACGCGAAAACTTTTTTTTTAAATTAAAAAAATTTATATTTTTTCCATTTTTTTGCGTAAACGAGAAATGTAAGTAAATTTTTGCTTGGCTTGAACCAAAAATGTATGAAACGTGGATGATGTTCTTTAGTTGTAGTAATGCCCTCTTAAACCGTGATTATAAATACGTATGTATCTTTGTGTAGGTGTTTCTCGTGAATTTGTTATTTAGTATTTCGAAGTTCATAGAATATAATGTAAGTGTTACCAGTTACCAGGAAGATTGCCGATTTAGATATATATAATATTGACAATGTTATCTTATGTCTAGTATGTTTCCGGTCTATGGGCGTTTTCACATTGCACGATAACAACACACGATATCGTAAGTAGCAGCACTAACTTTAAGGTAAGCATGTAAATTCTCGTGACGATATCATCACGATATCGCCGTATGGTCGTAGCATAGACACAAATATCGCCAAATGGCGTTTTCACATTGCAAGATATCGTGACTATATCGTCCACAATATCGTGACGATATCGTCACCATAATTTATATTCTTACCTTAAAGTTACTGCTGCTACTTACCATATCGTCAAGATAATTCACGAAATCGTGTGTCGTTATCGTGCAATGTGAAAACGCCCAAAGGATGATGTGACAAGTGGGCCGGTATATCCTCATATCATAAGCTTCAATTGTTATCACGGCCAGAACCGGATAAACCACCGGAGAAAAAAGATATCACACCTGACATCATTAGCTCAGCCCAATCAGCCTATGAATTTGTAAGGGTCGACCTAGGCGAACGTACTTCGACCAAATCAGAGAGTACCCAGTAAGAGCGTGCATGAAGATAGTTATGAAAGTGGAAGGAGCGAAAGAAGTATGCCAGGATCGTAGCAAGTGGAATTCCATAGTTTCTGCCTACCGTTATGGGAAAGAGGCGTCATCATATGTATGTATGTATGAATTGTACCACTCCGGTGTATGCTATTCAAACTTACATAGAGGTATGCAATGTTTAAAAAACATTGAGACAATTTTTCGGTGTTATTAATGTATTGACTGATGAGGAGCTACATTTTAGGAGGTTTCTTGTTTTTTAATTCCGCAGCCCATGGCCGTATAATGTCTTCTATTTAGCAAAATCATTGCAATTATCTAAAATTCAACATCATATTTTCCATTGTTTTAAAAAAGGTTTATTTAAGTACCTTAAGTTCGCGGGTAACGGGCGTCCCGGGTACGCACTCTTATGACCCCAGGGCACCGGTGGCAAAAGAAAGTACCAGTATAGTATTGTGCGCCCACTTGTCGGCACTGGTATGGGTGTTCAAGAAAGGCGTGATTAATTATGTAACTATGAAGAAAACTGTTTATTAGATCAGTGAATACTTCTTAAAAGTTACGTAAAAATCCGTTAGATGGCGCTGTTCTTATAATCTGACTCGCGCTATCGTTGTTTGATAATAACTAATTGAACCCGTGTGATTGATAATGTTGTGTCGCTACTAGATTTAAGTTAATATTTAAGTTTAGATATAAGTTAAGATTTAAAATAGTATAATTATAACTAAATTGGGGGTCACATAATGCAGGGTATTTGTATATACTCGTATAAGTTATAGTGTAATCTGTGAACTAAGATAATTTGAGATATATTTTTTAAAGGTTCAGTTTAGGGTATTAACCCTAAGACTGGACTAAAAATACGCCCGATATAGTCCGAGACGTCCAGGGCTATAGTCCGAGATGCTCAAGACTTTAATTGGCTGTGTCACAGCGGCTGGCACGTAAGATTTTGTTGACTTTCATCAGTGTTCTATTTCATTCGGGTTTCAATTTTGTTTCAAAATTACAATATAGCTGCTACTTTTTATTAAATTGATTTGGGCATTTTGGTCATAACCCATTATATGTGTGCCGGTGACGGTAATAGGCTTGCCCCCTACTACGTGGGACTAAAAATACTGGCAAATTGTGGGTGTGTTTTTTTTATGATTGTTACCTCATATCTTTGTACTGAGTGAATTGATTTTGAATATATTTTTAGTTGAATGCTACTATGTCCCAAATGGTCCCATTTCAATTTGGTCCTATTCCGACAATTATATGGTTCCATTGCTAATTTGAAGTCGGATTTGAGGCGTGCTTTTCTTATTCTTTTTCCATATTGGGATAAATTTAGTCTAAAGCACTCAGGAATAATGCAGCTCATGTTAGTGCAAGAATTATTAAAATCGGTTCAGTAATTTCAATGATTCGTTCAGCGTAACAAACATAGGTAGTTATAAAATAAATTTCATATCTTTACAAGGTGATGACCACGGCTGCGGCCCAAGTTACAGCTTTAACGTTCCCGGTTCCCGTGGGAACACATTACCGGGATAAAAAGTAGCCTATGTTGCTCAGGGATAATGTAACTACATATCAGAGAAAGAATTTTCCAAATCGGCTCAGTAGTTACGGAGCATATTCAATGCAAAGAAACAATCAAATATTTTCACTAGTGTCCACTAGTTCTATATGCCTATGCCGTCATTTTATATGTATATACGGTACAGATGACCTTGAAACCAGGTAGACAGATTAGGGACAATAGCAGTCCAACAAGGACGCGAGATACAATGAACTCAGACGACGCGCAGACAGCTCAGTTACAGATTTGAAATAATAGATGGCAGCACGATCGCCACAAGACGCTTATTATTTGACGATTGACATTATGTAGTAGTTATTCTTCTCCTTTTTATAAAAACATGGCTCCATAGATGTTCTTCGATGATTTCGCCAATGTCAAGGTAATGCTTGATTTTTCCCGCACAGAAGAACTAGTTACTCTGAACTAGTAAGCGGTGTGGGACAAGGAAACTTTGTTCGGTATTGCAATTGAGCGTTTGGGCCTGGATTTTTCCCCAGCGCCAGAGGTAACCTAAAAGGCTACCAGCCCGAAAAAACCCAAGTCGACATTAGTAGTTGATAATTTATCTGCGCTTGACATCTGCAAATTTCGAAAGACCAAAAAAAAAACGAAAATTTTGACATGTAACCTTGAATAACTTTTTAATCACAGCCCCACACTTAAGGACTAAGGAGACAGTACCAATTTACAAAAGGACACAATTATTTTATCTTGTTTTTTAACTTTCTTGGACTAATAGGCTCGCGCTTATTACATGGTATGTACCAACACCAACAGTGACTGGCGAAAATGAAATACGAAAACCATAGGTACCGAACATTGTCGAACTTCACCGAACTTTTTGACAGATGGCATTACACTCTGTGGTCTAATTGTCATCGGAACCCCTTAGCGGGTAAAAAGGGCTTGTCTTTTTTATTGAAAATTTTTGTTGCATTAATGTGGATATGTATTTCAAATAATTGTTAAGAAGCGATCACTTTCAGGCAACCTTTGGATGGAAAGATAAATATATTTTTACATGACTGAATCAATTAAACTGCTTCGGTGCTCGACTGCTTCGGTGGAGTGGTCGGAAGTGTGTCGGCTTTCGATTCCGGAGTCTCGGGTTCGATTCCTGGGTCGAATCCAATATTTATGTGATCTGTTTGATGAGTCTGACACCTACACGAATTATAGGGAGAAAGTATTGAAAATTTCTTCTTCAATTTTCTTTATTACTCTTTCATTTGTCATCCAATCCAAAAAATATCATTCAAATGTAAGCAAGGAGTCTGTGTGTAAAGTTTCATGCAAATCGATTGATAAATACGGCCTCAAACATGATCTGACAGAGAACCCGTAGATGGGTACAGACGAAAGAAATTCTCCCCAGTCTGCAAGTTGAAATGGAGCCTTTGGTCTCGTCGCTTTCTCAGACAATTACCCAGAATTTCTATATTTAAAAACAATTTCGATCTCGGGTCAAATCAACAAATATTTTTTTCGGAGTTTGGGTGTTTTCTATGTATGTTATGTATGTATTTAGAAATATTTAAGTACGTTTATCAGTTGTCTAGATCCCATAGCACAAGCTTATAGCTTAGATTGGGCTAGGTGACGTCGTGTAAGCATGTCCAACAATATTTATTTATTTATTATTATTAAACAATTAATTAACTTTGTTCAATATTAGGTTTCACCAAATCTTATGAAAATAAAAAAATTCAAAACTTGTCGTTTTTAGTTCTTACGTTTTGCTTAACCGCAATACTTCCAAAACAGGACTCAACAAAGATTCTAATATTAGTTAGGATAACCGACTAAAAAAACTGTATTAGATATTCTACAACTTTATTTCAATAATTTTTGATAGAAAATCAAGATAAAACATAAGAAATATTGGATAGAAACAGGCGTTACTTGGCGAAAATCCATGACAAAACGATGGTAAGTAAAATGTTTTAAGAAAAAACTTTTTAAAAATTATATAATAGCATTAATTTTTCGCAGATTAAAAAAGACAACAAAACGTCGACAATTGTTTCGCCTCTAAACGAGGCATTATCACAGACAGTCTTGATAATGCCTCGTTTAGAGGCGAAACAATTGTCGACGTTTTGTTGTCTCAGAGAGAACAGTTCTCTCTGAGACAGTCTTGATAATGCCTCGTTTAGAGGCGAAACAATTGTCGACGTTTTGTTGTCTTTTTAATTCTGCGAAAAATTAATGCTATTATATAATTTTTAAAAAGTTTTTTCTTAAAACATTTTACTTACCATCGTTTTAAAACATAAGATTTAAAATATAGCAAATAATTTATAAAAATTGTTATTTGGCACATACATGTCCACACTAATCCTATATTCGCAATTTTGCACTTTAAAAAAGAACAAAAAAAGCATGAGTCATTGTATCCCATCCCTTTAACGTAAAAAACGAAAAAAGTTTAAACCTTTGTAAATTTTCTATAGGCAGAGCAGCTGATTCCTTTACTAGTGACGTAAAATTAAAAAAAAACTGTCAATGGGGCGAACCTAATTATTTTTTTATGGACATGACATACGTAACCTACATGACGTTTTAGATTCGTGACTTATTTGTTTTTATTCGATGCTAACGGTTCTGTAGGTGTAAATTATTGATTACTTTTTCATAAAATAAGATGTTCCCATGAGATCGGTTTCAGGTTTTATGCCGCGTCGGTGAGTGAGGGCGTGGGTGGATGGAAATGCACACCCCACAGCCAAAGCCCTGTGTTTGTGGTGTGGATACAAATTAATTAATTAATCATTGAACAAGTGAAATGAAAGTTAGTGAAAATGAAATAAAATAAGTGATTGAATCACATGAACGGAATTATAAATTAATATTTTATATATTTTTGATCATTCGTTCTCAAGTTTGATAAAGGACTCTCGGCTGAAACTGAAATGTCACTCAAATATTCAGATACTCAAAAGTGACGTTTGTGTATGAACAAATGAAGTTTAAGGGCTGATCGGAGTTTGATTTTTGCTGAGCGCGTGCCTGGTGGCTTTTAGGTTACTTCTGGCGCTCCGCAAACATCGGGTTTCCAGAAACTCACATACCGAACAACGTTTCTTGTCCTGCACCTGGAACTAGTTAGGAATAACTAGTTTTTCTGTGCAGGACTATCAACTAATCAAGCATTACCTTGACATTGGCGAAATAATCGATGAACATCGATGGAGCCATGTTTGTAAAAAAAAGAAAAAGAAGCATTTAAACAGCTTCTATTTGAGTGACGATTCAGTATTCGGTAGTAACATAACTTAAATCATATTGAAAAAAATACTTACATCAACTTGGCAAATACAAGTTGCAGACCTAAATCTTGCCAGCTGTCACAACCGTAAAGCCAATTCTGTAAAAGAAAAAGTAACAATTAAAAATCAATAGATAAGAAGACGGTATGTCCTTGCTACAGAAGATGGGAAGGCCTTTGATGTGGGACGCTACATGCGTTGACACCTTAGCACCTTCACACCTTCTAAGCAGATCTGCCGGTGCTCTTGCTGCATCGGCTAAAGGCCTCAAACGGTGTAAATATGCTAACCTAGCAGGTGATTACATATTGAGCCGTTTGGTGTTGAGACACTGGGGTCATGAGGTCCGAGCGCGCGCCGTCTTTATAGAGACATTGCTAAACGTTTAATCGATGCTTCTCAGGACCAGAAGCCTGGCTATTTTCTGGCCCAATGTGGCAATGTCGTCCAACATGTACCGATGTTGGGCGATGGGAGCCTGTATCCATAATATAAGATAAGATGTTAGTCTGTGTCTTTTGAATAGGTTAAAAAATATTTGCGACTGCTTATAAAAACTGACGGTACCCTAATATTTGGGGTTATTTTGAAGTTGGTCACACTGAAAGAATTGATTTTTTTTTTTGGTAACTGTTAAATAATAGATCAATTGTGTTACATAATAAGGGGTATTATGAAGGGCTGCCAATAATAGAATTGGTAAAAGTATTTTTTTTACAAAATTCGTTTTTTTAAAGCGAAATTGTTAGTGAGTTTTATTATTAACGAAAGTAGGTACGAGTATAAATATTAGATATATGTACTTTTTGGTTTTGACTTAATTTTTTTTTCTTGGACCTGACTTTAATTTTTTTTTTTTATAAAAACACGACTTTAAATATTAACACAAAACCGACTTCAAATACCCGGAATGACATCAATTAATTGTCTGAATTTGGAAGATTTATAAGATCACCACCAGTCGAAAGATATATAAGATAACAAACAATAAAAAAATCTGTTTGTCTATTTGACCGATTTTAACAAGACTTTCCAGCGAGTCTCCCCCACCGGGCGCCACTGGAAATACCGACGTCCGGTAACGGACGTGGAAGCGGCCGCGGGCTGGAACCGCGTAATTAAAAAAAAACTTTATATCCCGAAAATGAGTCCGTAAATTCTGAATTCTAGGTTATTATTCGAAACCGGGTAGATACATCTGCCAAGTATAATCTATATCGATGGATAATCTACCTGAGTTTCTTGCTGGTATCTTCTCAGGAGAACCAACTTACCGAACCAGCGAAAGAATCATTTTCAAATGGTTTTTTACGTACTTAATTGACCGAGCGAGCGAAGCGTCTCAGTATTAACTCGAGGACTGGCCGTTTTTGGTATGTGTGTTAGTTCCGGTTTACAGGCCGCATTTTTCAGCCGATTTTCATGAAATTTGGCACAAGTGTTCTTTGTTGCAAGGCGCAACTTTCGTCGAAGGGATTTTTTGATTGGGGGGAAAATGGGTGAGAAATGGGGGGAAAATGCGAAAAAACGCTCTACTCTTCACAGAACCACTAGTTTAGTATTTTTATATTGCTTGACATAAAATTGTAAAATTTTGACATTCATATGTGCTCTTTATGTGCCTAAACTGAATAAATGAAATTGATTCTTTGATTCTTTATACACTCTTCTTTATACAGTCGCACTATAATAATATCTGACCAATGGTTTAAATCCGTTTTCGAATGTGTATTAGTTATAGTCCTTTATTTTTGTAATTGTATTTTCACTCTTGTTAAGATTCTTGTTGTTTTTAATAATCAAGCACTTCTGTATATGCGAAAACACGTAAATGGTATTTAGATATATAAGTAGACACTAAATAGTTTATAAGAACTAGAACAAAGAAATAAATAAATTTGAGGTTTCTGATTAAGCCTTTATCATTAAGACAATCTCAGTTTTGGACATAAGTTGCTATAAGTCAAAGAATAATTCAGAAGGTGTCTAATCATCACAAAATCATAAAGTCACAACGAATTTCGATATTTTTTTTGTGCGTTTGATAAAAAAAAAATCCAAAACGAATCTACTTTAATTTTTATAAAGTCCAATGAAAAATCAATTATATACTTGTATCGACTTATTACAAAGAAAAAAAAAAATTTTGCACAAAACAATTTAGGAATCAATCAAGGAAAATAGTCAACTAATATTTTTTTTTTTTCAATCAACCTTGCATCATCATAATATTGTATTGTCATGCGACTTACATACGCGAGGAAAATTATAGCTCAATCGGAAACCGGGAAGTGTGTTCAATTTAACTTGCAAGATTTGATTACACTCGGACATCGGGACAAGTGAAAGTAAATAAAAGCTTGTTAAAAAATATCATAAAAACACGACCAACTTACCTAATTTATAAACTTTTTTTCCATAATTATTGTTTTTCAAATAAGATACCTATAACACTGGAATTAATACACAACAAATCACAAACTGTCGTCTAAAAATCTTATTTTATTACCGAAAACCAATCAAAAATCATATTTCTGTAATAACCTTTCAAATAAAACTATTAATAACGTAATAATCCGAAAAAAGAACGAAGAAAAAGCCGTTAACAAATTCACAAAATCTGTTTTTCAATTTACGTATAAAACATCGTGAAACTTTTTCACAAGGCGCGTGCACTCCCTACGCCCGTCGAGGTTATACTGAACTCTGAAGTTACCTTCCTAGGTGGTGTGAACTGGTGTGGCTAGACATCGAAATATAATTACCCGATCGATTTTCAAAATAGAGAGAACGAGACGCTAGACGAGGGCGGCGCGCGACGCGTGGATGTCTGTAGGGTTGCCAATGTCAAACTTTAAAATAAATCTAACTTACAAAGAAAGATGTTTAGGGGTGTCAACATCTCCATAGTTATCCTTTACGTACATGATGCACATGCAGCACGAGTATAGTAGTGTCGACATATGTCGATAGATATTTTTGAACCAATGATACCGCAGAAAATTTCAAAAAATATGGAATTTCCAAAAGCGGTTTAGTAGTCACGGAGCCTATTCAATTTAAGCAATCAAATCTTTCCTCTTTTTAATATTACTAGCGCGTCCGTGGCTTTGCTCGCTTGACAAGTTATTTACATTCACACAAAAACCTTCCTCGAGAACGAGAACCACTCTATCCATCATCAAAATCTGTTGCGTAGTTTTAAAGTTCTAAGCATACAAAGGGAACGGAAGCAACTTTGTTTTATACTATGTTATGATTCTAATCTTAGTCCGAGATGCCCAGGACTTTAATTGACTGTGCCTTACCGGCTGGCACGTAAGATTTTGTTGCCTTTCATTAACATTTCATCGCAAGGCAACGGGTTTCAAATTAGTTTTTCAAAATTACAATATAGCTACTACTTTTTATTAAATTAATTCGGCCATTTTGGAAATAACACATTATAAATGTGCTTTTTTTATATTTATGACATCTTCGGACTGAGTGAACAGAATTCAATTTTTTTAATTGTAAGCTTTCCAAGCGGTCTCATTTCAATTTTACAACATTTGGTCAACCATTGACATGGTGACAATTATTTGGTCTTATTTCGGTAATTTAAGTCGATTGTTGTTTCAATTTTTGACGGGTTTTCTCAATGTAATGTGGCACCCCTATCTTTTAATTGGCAACCTGTATTGTTGTGCATACAGCCACCAGTCTGCAGACGCTTTATTCATTCACTTGTACAAATTTACCCATATTTTAGGGAAATATTTTGTAAAGCTGTTGGACAATATAGTTTTATTGAGTACATTGTATTGTATATCTGTCTGATTATGAAACAATGTATCTCAATAAGGGCTTTGTCTGATTTATATTTAGTTCCTCGAAGGGGTAGGCAGAGGTTTAAATTACCGGAATGGGACCATATAAATATCGAAATGGGACCAAATCGAAAAGAGACCACGTGAGAAGCAATAGCTTTCAATTTTTTTTTACAAAACAGTTAACCAAGTCGAAACAAAGAAAAAATACAGAATTGAGAAATTCGTCCTTCTTTTTTTTAAGTAAGTTAAAGGTCGGTAGTGCATCGGCTTTCGACTCCGGAGTCTCGGGTTCGATTCCCGGGTCGAATCAAATATTTGTGTTATCCACAAATGTTTGTTTCGGAGTTTGGGTGTTTTATACGTATATTATGTATGTATTTAGAAATATATAAGTATGTTTATCAGTTGTCTAGATCCCATAGCACAAGCTTACAGCTTAGTTTGGGGTAGGTGACGTTGTGTGAGAATGTCCAACAATATTTATTATTATTATTATATTTTGGAATTTTTAAAAAATGTGCCTGATTCTTCTTGGGGTGGTCTCCTCAGCGAAGGTTAGCAATCGTCATGGCGAGTTGCAGTCTTGAGGCAGCAGCTCGGAACAGGGAACGAGTGCTGAGTCCGAACCACTCCCACAAGTTCTTCAGCAACGACATGCGCATTTTTTTTTCTTTTGGGCCCTTAATTTGTTTGTATCTATCTATAAATTGATTTAATATTTAGTCCTCACACCCAGGACTTTAATTGCCACAGCGGCTGGCACGTAAGATTTTGTTGCCTTTCATCAACATTTCATCGCAAGGCAACGGGTTTAAATATTTTTTTCATGATTATTCATTCAGCCATTTTGGACATAACCCATTGTATGTGTTACGGCAATAAGCTTGCAGGGAGCAAAAAATACTGGTTAATTGTGGGTGTGTGCACCTCTGCTTACCCCTGCCTGTGAGGATATGGGCGTGATGTGTGTGTGAGTGTGTGTATAAATTTATTTCTATAGATCTTGCCTTGCACAATCAACAGAAGAATCATTATGTGACCAAGCTACTGCAATCGCCTCTTAACATTGAGAATTTCTAGTTTCTCGCTCATTAATTTCATGAAATACATAATAAATCTTTCCATAGTAATACCTACATGTTAACAAAAAACACCTGTACACCGTTTCACTTTTGTTTAATGTACAGGATTTAACCTGACCGGTTTCGCTTTCGTTTTCTTTCTATAGTGCTAAGGAACTATATGTGCTAGGGAACGTACGGATCCGTACCATTATTAATATATACTATATAAAACCAGCTAAGTGCGCGTCGGACTCTGCACAAAGAGTTCCGTACCAAAACGGCAAAAAAATCACGTTTGTTGTATGAAAGCCCTCTTAAATATTTATTATAATATCTTTTTTAGTATTTGTTGTTATAGAGGTGATTGAAATACATTATCTGTGAAAATTTCAACTTTCTAACTATCACGGTTCATGAGATACAGGGCAAGGACAGCGAAATATTTAAGGGGGCTCCCATACAACAAATGTGATTTTTTTTACCGTTTTGTTACGGTAACTTGACTGGTTTTGTGATTTATAATTTTTATTTACATACTAGCTGTTGCCCGCAGCTCCGCCTGCGTGTTACTTCAGATCTACATAACTTTTTTATTAAAAAATCAAATCGTTTCTGTTCAAACATTCAGACAAACAGACAAAAGTTCTAAAAACCATTATTTTGGGTTTTCTTGCGTTCATATAGCCCCCCTACACCAGTTTATCTATTATATCTTCTATTATATTTTCTATTATATCATAAAAATTCATCTTAAGTTAAATTCATCTTAACGAAAATATGAAATATTAAAAAAAATCACCTAAAACCTACGACAAACTTATTATTTGCGGTTGGTACAGTACTCGGGTCTAGGGATCGAGCCGCAAAATTAAGTTTGTTTTTTATTGTATATACTTTTCCGGGATAAAAAGTACTTTCATCGTAATCGAACCGGTAGTTTTTGCGTGATGCCTGAACAGACAGACAAAAACTTTTTTAATCACATATTTGGGTTTGGTGTCGGTCTAGTAACACCCCTGCCATTTATTTTTTTGATATTTTCAATGTACAGAATTTTCACTTCTACAGATTTATTATAAGTATAGATTTAAGAACAGTCAAAGCAAATTATATAATAATAATAAATATTTTTGGATATTCTCACACAACGTCATCTAGCCCAAACTAAGCTATAAGCTTGTGCTATGGGATCTAGACAACTGATGAACATATATATATCTAAATACATACATAACATACATAGAAAATATTCAAATTCCGAAACAAATATTTGTGGATCTCACAAATATTTGATTCGACCCGAGATCGAAGTTGCTTTTAAATATAGGAATTCTGGGTAATTCAGTACTTTCACCCTATAATTCGTGTAGGTGTCAGACTCAGACAGTCTTAGACTTAGATAGGAATAGTTATAACTAACAAGACAGTCTAGACGGTCGCGTACATTGATCCCGACCCTTGCGAGCCCTTCCAAGGGCTTTGTATTAACCTACAGAATATTTTGATATTATTTTTGTTCAATTTTATTAAATTCATTCAGCCATTTTGGACATAACCCATTATATTGCCCCCTATTACGTGGAACTAAAAATACTGGCAAATTTTGGGTGTGTCCACCTCTGCCTACACCTTCAGGGATATAGGCGTGATATGTGTGTGTGTGTTATTGTAGAACTAGCGTCTGCTTGCTATGTCACTCGGATTATAAGTATTTTAAAAGACTCACTTATTAAAACAATACAGTCGAATTGCGAACCTCGTTCTTTTTTGGAAGTCGGTTGAAAATTGACATAACATCCGACTTCAAACTACCGAAATGAGACCAAATTATATTATGTTACTAGCTGATCGCCGCAGCTCCGCCCGCGTGATTTAGTTTACTCGTTCCCGGTTCCCGTGGGAACACGTTACCGGGATAAAAAAATAAGCGCTGCCGCGCTGCCGCGGCACCGCTCGCTTCGCTCGCTCGGCTCGTGCGTAGGTGGTCACAGTTTTAACCTAACCTAACCTACCCATACTAGGTTTAACCAAGAGTAAGTGGCTACACCTAGTTCTAACCAGCTAAAACTAGGTGCAGCTGCACTTCGGGTATTAGCCGTAACATATATATTATTATACAGTTGAATTGATCCTTTCCCGATTCCCATGGGAACTCATTACCGGGATAAATAGTATTTATAAATATTACTCGAGGATAATGTACACATACACACACACATATCACGCCTATATCCTAGAAAGGGTAAGCAGAGGCCAGCTTGACATAAAATTGTAAAATTATGACATTCATATATGTGCCTAAACTGAATAAACGAAATTGATTCTTTGATTCCTGATGATTCTTGAGAGGTGGATTACACATCCAGAATTTGCCAGTATTTTAGTCCCACGTAATAGGGGGCAAGCCTATTGCCGTCACCGGGCACATTTATAATGGGTTATGTTCAAAATGGCCGAGTAAATTTAATAAAAAGTATCAGCTATATTTTGTAATTAAAAAAAAAACTGAAACCCGTTGCCTTGCGATGAAATGTTGATGAAAGGCAACAACATCTTACTTGCCAGCCGCTGTGGTACAGACAATAAAGTCCTGGGCGTCTCGGACTATAATAATATAGCTATAATTATATGAGTGAAAGAATTTTCAAAAATTCGTTCAGTAGTTATATACCGAGCCTATTTAATTCAAACAAATAATCAATATAAAAATAATGTTTTAAGATATTCGTTTGTCTGTCTGTCTGTTTCTTTCATATAATCTCTAAAATATCTAAACCAATTCTAACGTAAATTTCACTGGTAGATTAATATTAACATGTACTCGTAACATAGTCTACTTTTATCCCGGGATAATCCCGTGGGATATAGGAATTATAAAAGTAGTCCAAATAAATAATTATACAGACAGATATTAAAACAATTGTATAGGTATAGAAATTTAGAACTAACTACAAGTCTAGGTAACAACGTTCATAGTACTAACCTTTCTCAACATAACATTACTTGAGTACTCAAAACTAGGTCAAATTGTATTATAAAACTGTTATATTTGTTTGGTAAGGTGTTACTCGCCAACGGCTGAACCGATTTTGGTGAAATTTCATACGAAAATAGCTTAAACTCGTGGGTAGATACTATGATACTTTTTATCCCGGTTTTAGTTTCTGAATTCCCGTGGGAAAACTTTTAAATCGATTAATTTTGGATTAAGATTTCTTTACCAACTGATATGTGAGAGTAATGTTTTTTTTATGATGGTTTCTCTAACGACCTGGCGACTTCGTTTGTTTGAACTACTTTCTTATAAAAGTGAAATCAAAATTGATACAGCCGTTTCAAAAGTAATCTAATAAGTATATGTACTTATTTTTGTTTCATAAATCAGACACAAGATAAATGTTACTTTTTGTCCCGGTAAATGTGTCCCCGTGGACTAATCCCACGGGAACATTATTATATTATAAAGAGGAAAGATTTGATCGTTTGTTTGTATTGAAAAAACTCCGTAACTACTAAACCGATTTTGAAAATTCACACACACACACACACATCACGCCCATATCCCCGAAGGGGGGGTAATAGGGGGCAAGCCTATTGCCGTCACCAGGCACTCTAGAAAGTCGGTCATGTCCAAAATGGCCGAATTAATTTAATAGAATAAGCAGCTATAGGTATTATAATTTTCAAAACTAAATTTGAAACCCGTTGCCTTGCCAAATTTGAAAATTCTTTCACTGATATATAGCTACATCATCCCTGAGTGCTATAGGGATGATAGGGATATAGTATCCGTATCCTATAGTACTTTTAAACCGACTTAAAAATAGGTTCTCAATTCGACTGATTTTTTTTACCACAAATCTTTATACTCTGTGAACTGATTTAATTTTTTTTTTAATTGCAAGTTAGTACTTCCTGTGTGGTCCCATTTCAATTTGGTCCCATTTCGGTAATTTGAAAAGAAAGGTTCTTAATTCGACTGTATTTTTTTAAATGTTTTCTAAGATATGAATCTTTCGACTAATTGAACTGATTTTGAAATGTTTAATGTAATTGAAAGCTTGAAAATTTGGTCCCATTCCGACATTTATTGGTCCCAATTTGGTGATTTGAAGTCGGTTTTTGTTTCAATTTTAGACATGTTTTTTTAACCCGGTAATGTGTTCCCATGGTAGTTGGTAACTATAAACAAAACCCCGGTAATCATTTACTAATAAGAACAGACGGTAAACTCAGTAATAATCCAAAATAAATTACCTATTGTAAATCATCGAACAGGTTGTGACGTCATAATAAAAAAAACCACGAGTTCATCCAGTCAAACCCTGTATATCCTGAAACGCACACATTGAAACCTAGACAACCCACACATTCAAAACTTTACATATCCGTACACAACTCACACACACATAGAAACGTCATTCGCAATCATATACATGCTGTTCGCAATTTTTATTATAGGAATTAATTTAAAAACGATTTACTTTTAAAGTGGGCGGCAAATTGTTGTGATTTATTGTTTAAAGGTGACTTTAGTTATAAAAAGTTGGTAATTGTCGCTGGTCTGACCTCGTTCGTGAACTTTTTGTGTTAAGGTGATTTATTTTTGGTGACTTTTGTGTTACTGTAATCGGAGAGCGTAAAATCTATAAAAATTGAAGAAGCGAAACATGTATATACCCGATATCTTGTAATTATCATCCAGTGATCCTATTCTTAACCCAGTGGGGATTTCTAACTGCGAAGCGGTTGAACTTCAATATTTTCCGTGAAGCGACTGCCATCTGACTTTCACAATCTTTTAATGATATCGAAGTTCTGTAGTGACGACTAGTTCTTTTTTGTTCGTTGGCAACTGGGTCTGACAACGGTTAACGTGTTTTACAAGGCACGGAGGGGTCTTAGTGTCAAAAGGTCAGCCAAGACAGACCTGACTATTGTTTGTTTAGCCTTTGCAGTGTGTTAAAACCTAACCGGTTACCACATAGCAAGCCCTAAGAATATAATTGTCATGTAAAAGGGATTTAATCGTGAAATATTAAAAGTGCAATACCAAAAAGGTCCCCGGCGGACGGTGGTCAAAGCGTCGAAGGGTCCCATTCATATAATAAGAAAGTGTTTAAAATTGTGAATACGAGTATAGTATGCCGAGATTGCCGCCAGCTGAAATCCATAGTCTCTCTGCCTATATCAATGGGGAAGAGGCGTGACTGTATCTATGTTTTGTGTTACTATATCTACATACGTACATATATCACATACACACACACACACACATATCACGCCTTTATCCCCGAAGGGGTTGGCAGAGGTGCATTACACACCCACAACTTGCCAGTATTTCTAGTCCCACGTAATAGGGGGCAAGCCTATTGTCGTCACCAGAAAGACATTTGTAATAGGTTATGTCCAAAATGGCCGAATGAATTTAATAAAAAGTAACATCAATATTGTAATTTTGAAAACTAAAATTGGAACCCGTTGCCTTGCGATGCGATGTTGATGAAAGGCAACAAAATCTTATGTGCCAGCCGCTGTGGCACAGACAATTAAAGTTCTGGGCGTGAGGAAGACATACATATATCATCACGCCTATATTCCGAACGGGTGAGAAGAGGTGCATAACTCACCCACACATTGCCATTAGTGTTGGTCGCACTTAATAGGGGCAAGCCTATTGTCGTTACCAGGCACTGTATAAAACCCATAACCACTCTGTAATTCAAACAGACAGATGTTACATACCACTAAATATAATCTTTGCTGACCGAGCAATTAAATTTAAATATTAACACACATAACATCACGTCTTAATTCCCAAAAAATAGACTGAGACGATAACACCCCCATTTCATCAGTAAATTTGTCCGTCCCATGTAATTGGGCAAGCCTATTGCCGTCACCGGGCACCGTACATAAGATTTACATTTACACCAATAAAACAAGTTATAACTTGTTACGCTTTTAAAACAAAAATCGTCAAACATCGCAACATGCTGTATAATACCAGTCTTAACCCACATGCACAGTCACTTCGTGTCCGTACACGTCTGCTTCACTACTACATACACAACGCGTAGGAGTTACACTCACACATACACAACTCAATTGTCAAACGTCAGAAACGAAATTACGAATATAAACCTTATTCTGCAAGAAAATACGGTCTAAAATAAGGCTGTGTAATATGTCTTTACTCGTACACACACAAGTATAAGTTGCTCGAAAGATTACTCACCCATTCAAACGTTTGTTCTATACCGATACGTCTGCACGCACACATTCAAACAATTAGTTCAATGACCTCGTTCGAATTTTGCAACGTAACCAGCCTTCCAAAGATTTAAAAAAGTCTAATAGATTTTGTTCGGGTATTTTAGACTTAATAATAAAGAAGTAAAGTCTATAATCTATTGTGTAATTAAAAGAATAGACAATGTATCAGCTGATATAGATTCCCGCGCAAATTTTGCAAGAAAAAACAATGTTCAATAAAATATAATTATTTTATCCATTTGTTTGTTATATACGGGGTAAGCAGAAGTCAATTGAACACCCACATTTGCCAATAAAATTGGTCCCACGAAAGGACCTAGCCCTGTAACCGGGCATTACTTATCACCATAATCATAACATAGTGTAAAACAAAGTCGCTTACGTATGCTAAGATCTTTAAAACTACGCAACGGATTTCGATGCGTAGTTTTAAAGATCTTTTTCACCAATGGATAGAGTGGTTCTCGAGGAAGGTTTCAGTATATAATTTGTCAAGCCGGCGCAGCCGTGGACGTCCGCTGGTCCAATATAAAATCTCAATCACCATTCAGTAAACCAAACAGACAGCCCGAGTTATCTATGATGTCTTTTTATAAAAATCCTGGAGGACGCCCGCGGCTTCGTCCGCATGACAGAATATATACATAAAAGCCTTCCTCGAGAACCACTCTATCCATTGGTGAAAACCCCATCAAAATCCGTTGCTTAGTTTTAAAGATCTGAGCATACATAGGGAACAGGTGACTTTGTGTTATACTCACTGTGTTATACATTGTAATATACATTATAGTATCACGACAGTTTGAAGAGTATATGCAGAAGTACCAATGTGTCTAAAGTAGAGGTAAGTACTTACTTGAATTTTTATCGTACTCTCTTTTTGTACCTTACTAAACCTTATAAATTATACCGACCCGGTACCAGCGAAGCAAAGTAATGGCCGTTAAGTCGGACATAAAAAAAACCCTTATATACAAACAAAAGGGGTAGTTTACCCCTCTGTTACACCCCAATGAAACTTTCTTTTTTTGTTGTTAACAATAACCAGAAAAAAAAGAGACAGTCAACGCTATTGGTCGAATACCCCTTTTGAAATAGGGTGGTATTGTAATACGATTAAAAAATGACCAAAGTACTGTTTAAACTGTGTATTGATTTTTATAAAGAGACACGAGAGTTCGAACGAATATACTCGTAATAGAGGAAGGTTAGTGAATGAAAAAATACTTCAAATATTGTCACAAAAACGGACTTCAAATAACCGGAATGGCACCAAATTGAAATGGAAATAAAATCAAAATCAGTTTCACCATTATTTTTCCAAAAATGAAGAAGATTCTCAATTCAACTGTGTTTGTTACCTTTGGACTGGGTAGGTAAACCGATTTTGAAAATTTCCCATTTCAATTCCGACAGTTATTTCGCAGTGAATGTTGGGTTTGACAGAAGAAACTTGAAAGTAAAATAAATGCAGTGGAAATGAGAAATTTGACAAGTATGTTTGGGGTGACTTTGGTGGATAAAGTGAGGAACAGCGTGATACGAGAACGTTGCGGTGTGTCAGAAGATAGAAAAAGGGATGCTTAGATGGTTCGGGCACGTAGAAAGGATGGATGAAAGAAGACTGACGAAACAGATACATAGGCGGGCGTGAATGGACAGGCAGGTAAGGGTCGACCTGGGCGAACGTACTGCGACCAAATCGGAGATGTTTTGACCACAGGCCAGGTCAAGATTACCCAGAACCGGAGAGCGTGCATGAAGATAGTTATGAAAGTGGAAGTAGCGAAAGAAGTAAGCCAGTATCGTAGCAAGTGGAATTCCATAGTCTCTGCCTACTCTGGGGAAGAGGCGTGACAATATGTATGTATGTATTTGGTCCCATTTTGGTAATTAAAGTCGGTTGTTTTTTTATAATTCCGCGGCCCAGGGCCACGGCTGCTCTAACGTCCGTTGCCGGGCGTCTCTGGTTACAAGCAGGTATTTCCAGTGGCGCCTGGCGGACTTTGACCACCTCTGTGGTCTCTGCGGGGGTTTGGTCGGGATGAGAATCCCGCGTCGTTGGGGTAGGGTTTTATCCTGCGTCAGTGAGTGAACCTGGTTGGCACGCAACCAGATTCACTCACTGACGCAGTATAAAATCCTATGGGGCAAAGGTCCCGCAGCACGCAACCCTTCTAGCCTGCTTCTGTAAGGATGGCGGGTGGCGATCCCGCCGTCCTCAGGCCCCGATCATGGAGGTCGATGGTCTTGGGCGTAGATGAGTTTGCCCTCGCCGCTGACTACGGAACTCGGCGGGGAGGGTACGCTCCCTCTCCCTCTCGGCCGCCTCCTTCGCGAGCATAACTTGCTCGCAGAAGGACACGGCCGCGTTCCACCTACTCGCGCTGGAGACCATGGCTTGGAGTTGGAGCATGGTTTCCAGCGAGACGATATCCACGCCCAGACCCACTACGAGGTCCCGGCGCTGACTCGCCCACGCTGAGCACTCCACCAACGTGTGGAGTACGGTGTCGTCGTCGGAAACCTCGCAGTGTTGACACCTCACGATGGATGCGAAACAGATAGCTACCGAAGCATCCATAACCGGTAACGATCTGCGTCGCACGATACGTGAGGTCACCATGCCGCCTCTGCAGCCACTCGTCCATGATCGGTCTCACCGCCGCGATGACGATAGTTCCCCACTTTGGTTGCTCAAGTTGCACCCTCCAAGTCTCCATGAGATCCTGGCGGAGTTGGGACCGCTGTTCCTTGATTTCTCGAGTTGCAGGCCTGTGGTCCCTCTCCAGCGCCTCCTTGTGCCATTGAAACAATGACGCAAGAGCTCTCGCTTCCAGGTCCCATGGAGGGGTCCCGGCTAGGAGACATGCAGCCTCTCCGGAGATCGTGCGGTACCCCCGTATGGTTTTGACGGCCAAGGCTCGCAGTGGTCTGTTTAACAGAGTCGCGTTCACCCTGACCGCCAATATATCCGCCCATACGGGAGCCCCGTATAAAGCCATACTCCGCACAATCCCCAGGTACAGTCTCCTGCAGGAGGCGTTGGGTCCCTTTAGGTTGGGCATGAGTCGCGAAAACGCGACTGATGCCCCCGTCACTTTAGGGACCAAACTTCGGAAATGTGAATCTAAAATCTTGATAAAGTTAATACTATCAGGCGTTACTTTTCGGAACTCCATAGTTAAATTAAATAAATCTAACTACTTTGCAATATTCCGCCACATGCAAATTACCCAACTCTCGTATTTATTCATGCACAAGTCCGCCCTCCAAACCCACTTAGGCCGAAAGAATAGAGAAGTAATTTTGAAAATAGAATAAATATGAGAGTTGTGTTATCGTGCAAAAAATAATAAAAACCTCGACACGTGTTTCGCCCCCAACCAGGGGCATCATCAGGAGATGTCGATGGCTCGGCGCACGGCGACCGAATGAATTCGGTCGCCGTGCTGATGGATGATTTGCATGTGGCGGAATATTGCAAAGTAGTTAGATTTATTTAATTTAAAATCTTGATGCCGATGCTAACGCCTCCTATAGTTATGCTGGAACCTTCGGGTGGCCCGTTCCGAGGTCCATGGAAATAAAGAACCTCGGACTTGTGCAGGGCCACCTCCAGTCCCAGCCGCCGTATCCGACCCAAGACTTGAGCAACACCCGTCGTGACCTTGAGTGCTGCCTCCTGGTACGTTGCACCCGCGCCGTGACGAGGGTATCGTCGGCGTAGAACACGCCGACGCCATCAGGCAACGCACCCCGCAGCAAAGTCGGTTGTTGTGTTAACTTTTGACGTGTTTTTGGAAGTTTTTCAAAATTACAATATAGGTACTCGTAGCTGTTATTTTTTATTAAATTCATTCATTATAAATGTGCCCGATGACGGCAATACGCTTGCACCATAGTACATGGGACTAAAATACTGGTAAATTGTGGGTGTGTAATGCACCTCTGCCTATCCCTTCGGGGATATAGGCGTGATATATGTGTGTGTGTGTTTTTGGAAGTCACAAAGTGGGTAATATGATGAGAGTTAGGACTTAATATTTTGTACTAATGACATTTACCTACAATCACAGGTCTATACCCTCGAAGGGAGTAAGCAGAGGTGTGTTACATATCCTACTTGCTTACCTGTTTCTCTCTGCTTACTAGTTCCAACGTTGTGATAAAATCTGAAACAAAAAATACATTATTAATCACTGGCGGCTTTGCTCGCTTGACAAATTATATACATAAAAACCTTCCTCAAGAACCACTCTATCTATTGAAAACCGCATCAAAATCCGTTGCGTAGTTTTAAAGATCTAAGCATACATACGAACGGAATCCACTGTGTTTTATACTATGTTATGATTATTTGTTTTTAAAAACATTGTAATGAATAAACTCAAAAACTACGTGCCGATATCAAAAAATCTTTCACCACTGGAAAGCTACATTCACCCTGAGTAATATAGGCTACTTTTTATCCCGGTAATTTTTCCCACGGGAACCGGGAACGAGTAAACCAAATCACTCGGTCGGACCGTCATCGTCATCATGCGGCGATCAGCTAGTATGTTATAAAATAGAAAACTATAACCATCAACGCCCGAGTCTAAACCCCATCAAAATACTGTGCAGTTTAATCGTTCCCATTTCCCACGGGAATAAATTACCGGGATAAAAAGTATACCACATGATAGTAGATTAAATAGTCTATCTACATGCTAATTTTTATTCAAATCTGTTTAGCAGTTTTCGCGTTATTGACTAACAAATATTCTTCTAAAACTTTTAAATGTTCGCAGGTGAAATGAAAGCCAAGCACAAGATAGCTAGTACAATATTTAATGATTATTAAGAAGTATAACCATCGTATGATCTGAGCGGATGCTGAATAGCCTGAGGGGGAGGGGGGAGGGAAGGGAGGGGTTTTGTTGTCGCTAAGCGCGCGGAATTATGTTTTAGGGTTACGTAAGATACAATCTTAATAAAAAATCTTAAATCTTAAAAAAAATCTCAATAAAACAAAGTCGCTTTCGTCCGTATGTTTGCTTAGATCTTTAAAACTACGCAACGGATTTTGATGCCGTTTTTTTAATGGATAGAGTGGTTCTCGAATATTTGAAGGTTTTAGTATATAATTTGTCAAAAATTGACACAGCCACCGACTTCAAACTACCGAAATGGGATCAAATATATGTCGGAATGGGACCAAATTAAAATGGGACCAAATATATGTCGGAATGGGACCAAATTGAAACGGGACCAAATATATGTCGGAATGGGACCAAATTAAAATGGGACCAAATATATGTCGGAATGGGACCAAATATATGTCGGAATGGGACCAACTTGAAATGGGACCAAATATATGTCGGAATGGGACGACTTGGGAAGCTTTCAATTTAAAAATATTCAAAATAAATTCTCCTTTTTTGGAAGTCGATTGAAAATACTGGCAAAAGTGATTCTGTGTGATGCACCTCTGCCTACCCCTTCGAGACTATAGGCGTGATGATAGTGAAGTACGTCAGCATACAGAACCCACTGGTCAGACGACGTTTGTGGCTGACGGTAGTCGCGGTGTAGCCCCGAATGATTCAGCGTTTGGGGAGTATAACGAGTACTATGATCCGGTTGAACAGCTACCGAGATACGCGCGTGCGCATGTGTGAGTGTACGCGTTACCATTTACATAACACACGATAATTTTGACGTGTAACGTTTATTTTTTAAACTAATACTTTTATCGGGCGAGGGAAGCGTCTACATTTAGAGATTGGACAATTTTGCTTTCGTGTCTGTCTGTGTGTATGTTTGTTCCGGGCTAGTAGCAGTCTGTAGGTGTATAAGGAATATACCAAGGACTATAACTAGTGGTTCTGTGAACAGTAGACTTCGGGAGCTTTGTTTAGAAAATTTATTTTTAAATTTTCTTTATTACTCTTTCATTTTTCATCCAATCCAAAAAATATCATTCACATGTTATACATTGTAAGCAAGGAGTGTGTGTGTGTAAAGTTTCATGAAAATCGGTTGATAAATACGGCCGCAAACATGATCTGACAGAACCCGTAGATGTAGAGATGTGTACAGACGAAAGAAATTCCCAGTCTGCAAGTTGAAACGGAGACTTCGGTCACTTCGCTTCCTCAGTCAATTATAATAGTCGATTAGACGAAGTTTGACAGTTGCATCAGTAAATGAAAAATTGAGAAGCAAGCGGCTGTAGTGGTATGGACATAATATGTTATAAGAAGATAGGAAAGTTATGTTGTAAGGAAAGTAATGAGATGCACACTATGTATGTAGGGGGCTTTAAAAGTAGAAGTAGGCCCAAGAAAAGATGGATGGAATGCGTGAAAGAGGATAATGGAAAGGAGTGACTCAGGACTTGACATGTGATAGGGATGTCCGGAGGAGAAGGACATTTTTCGCGACCAAAAGCGCACTCGAATGGAATCTCCCATGGCGCGCGCCGACGGACTTTGGCCACCTATGCGGCCTCTTTCGCAAGTGGTTGGTTCGGGATCTGTCCTGCATCTTTGGGGTCGAGTTTTCTCCCACGTCGATTAGTAAAGGCGTGCGTCAGTTGAAGCCCCACAGCACGCAACCCTTCTGGCCTGCTTCTGTCAGGACGGTGGGTTGCTAGCTCCCCGTGCTCAGGTCCCGATCATGAAGATTAGCGGTCTTGCGCATAGATAAGTTTGCTGCGTCCTCACTGCAGATTTTGGAACTCAGCGAGGTGGGTACGCTTCCTCTTCCAATCGGCTGCCTCCTTCGGGAGCATAACCTGCTCGCAGGAGGACACGACCACTTTCCACTTGCTCCCGCTGTAGACCATGGCTCATATCATGGTCTCCAGCAAGGCTCGTATCATGGTCGGCAGCGAGAAATAATTGGGCTAAGGGCAGGTAGATGATAATGACTATTATTAAGAGGGGCCCGTGGCTAAGTGATACACTAGCCAGGTCGGTCTTAGGATGGGCGACCATTTATTAAGACAGGGAAAGACAGACAACCAGAGTCAAAAAACCATTTAAAAATTGGCCTAAGAATAAATAAATAAATAATCTACAAAAGTAATATCTACGAGTATTATAAAGAGGAAAGATTTGTATGTTTGTAATGAATAAACTCAAAAACTACTGTGCCGATTTCAAAAATTCTTTCACCAATTGAAAGCTACCTTCACACTGAGTAACATAGGCTACTTTTTATCCCGGTAATGTATTCCCACGGGAACCGGGAACGGAAAATCAGCTAGTATATTATAAATCGTATCATCGGTGACATTGGAAACGCGACAAGTTCGAAAGGCATTGACATTAGTCCGTCTCAAGAACTAGATCTCGCGATACTGACATCACGACCACCGAGAGAAAGTTGTAATACATACATATCATCACGCGTATAAACCTGAAGGGTCGGCAGAGAAGGGTGGTCAAACCAACTATTGGATTTAAGTCGAGGATCTAAGGCCTCGTCTGTATTTTTAATTCAGTTCAAATAAATGGTAAAAAAATGCTTGATGAAGATCTTAAACCATTTTTAACCGACGTAAAAAGGAGGTTTCTCAATTCAACCGTATATATTTTTTTTTATGTTTGTTCGCGGATAACTTCGCCGTTTATGAACCGATTTTAATAATTTTTTTTATGTTGGAAAGGAGATATTTCCAAGGTGGTCCCATTATAAGGAAACCAGGATCTGATGATAGGATCCCCGAAAAATCGAGGGGAGCCTTAAAATATTGTAAGGGAGATTAGTGCGTTTGTTAATTTTTCATTAGGTATTATAAAGGACTACCATTTAATGAAGGTTTGGAGTCGAGCTGATAAAGAAGCCGAAAGCCAGTCGAGGGAACTCTTCAACGATGTACAGCAGATATGTCGTGTTTAGGTTTGATTAGTTTGTATTGAAGAGAACTTTATATATATCCCATCTTTTTAGTTTACGGTTGAGGTCGTTTTTTTTTGTTTGAAATTATACTAGTGGTTCTGTGAACGTGAATTTCATGAAAATCGGCTGAAAAATGCATTTTCCCCCCATTTCTCTCCCATTTTCCCCCCAATCGAAAAAATCCCTTCGACAAAAGTTGCGCCTTGCAACAAAGAACACTTGAGCCAAATTTCATGAAAATCGGCTTAAAAATGCGACCTGTAGACCGGAACTGACACACATACCAACAACGCCAAATCGGCCAGTCCTCGAGTTATAGGTACTGAAACGCTTCGCTCGCTCGGTCTAAAATATCATAAGTCTCCATGGATTGGATTTTACCAAAAAAGTTATTGGAGGTCAATGGTTAAAATTTTCGTTTTTTTTCCAAAAGTTGTTTAGGATAAAATTGTAGATTACAAAATTAGAGTTCTCAGATATTACGGCTATTAAATCTATATATTCTTTTGGATTACATTTTTGGACATTCTCACACAACGTCACCTAGCCCAAAGGAAGCTATAAGCTTGTGCTATGGGATCTAGATGACTGATAAACTTACTTATGTATTTCTAAATACATACATAATATACATAGAAAACACCCTAACTCCAAAACAAACATATTTTGTGGATTACACAAATTTTTGTTTCGACCCGGGAATCGAACCCGAGGTTCCGGAGTCGAAAGCCGATGCACTACTGACCATGCCACCGAAGCAGTAAAAATTCTACATACACGCTATGCTACTCCGCTCCTTTTGATCGTAGCGTGATGTTATAAAGGCATCTTATGTTACTCACTAACATAGCTTTATATAGGTAAAATAATTATTACCATCTGTTTAGTAGTTTCTGAGGAAACACTTTAAAACCTAACCCTACCCTTTTTATCCCCCCTAGGGGTCAATTTCAGAAAATTCTTCTTTATCGGGTAGGTACCTCATACAAAGAATACACTCTTACAAGTTTCAGGACTAACTAACTTTTCTCTCACACACATATCACGCCTATATCCCGAAGGGTTAGGCAGAGGTGCAATACACACCCACAGTTTGCCAGTATTATAGTCCCACGTAATATATGGCAACCCTATTGCCATCAAGGGCTCACATATTGGGTTATGTCCAAAATGGCCGAATTAATTTAATAAAAAGTAGTAGCTATATTGTAATTTTGAAAAAGAAACCCGTTGCCTTGCGATGAAATGTTGATGAAAGGCAACTAAAACTTACGTGAAAACCGCTGTGGCCATAGATAACCTCCTTAGGAGGTTATCTATGGCTGTGGCACAGACAATTAAAGTCCTGGGCGTAAGGACTATATAACTTTGCTCTATACTGGATTATTTTTAGTTTATATTATTAAATTCTAAATGACAGTTATAGCAGGGAAATAACTAGGTATGCCAAGGTCATGCCTACCCCAGCGGGACATTCATTGTCGTTACTATATATGAGGGGTATAGAAGCAGAAACATGTCTGTCCATGTTGTGTACAATGGAGAAAAACACATTTCATTATTAGCGTATTATAAAAACCTACCTGGCTCAAAAGTATAACTTCATATAATGTTAACACTCTGGCAACACTTTTTATAAAGACAAAACGATTATACACGCATTAAAACTGCTGAAATTATTAAAATTGTACTGGACAGTGACGTATTTGCTTCCCTACAGTGGATTTTGTCACATTTGCAACCCAACAACATGGACAATGTCAAGTTTGCAATTTAAGGGTCGGCCATCTTGTGATCTATACTATAGGGTAAATGGCCATAATAATGGAGCATCTTACAATAAAAAACAAAATATTTTATGTACTAATATTGTTTTATTAAAACCTTTGTAACCAATTATTTTGTATTGCGTACCGGTGCCGCCGCATTCCACCTGCCGCACACGTAATAGGGAATAAAAAGAACTCTAAACCAAAAACATCTAAAATGGAGTTTTACACCCGTTAAATTTGTAGCCCTATTTCGGGCGGGCTAGACTCGCAAACTTCTTCATTATTTTCATTATCAGCATCTTCGGAGCTCCTGAATGATGCCAGTATTTCTTTGTAATATTTTAATTCAGTTCTTGTGTGCCACTCAGCACCAAAATGTTTTTTTAATAGAGTTGCTACATCTTCTAGTTTAGCTTTGTTAATCTTCACTTTGTTTTTTGGAATGGGTAAAGGTGCAACATCTTTAAATGTTTGTGCCTTTTTCATAACTGATTTGAAGTCAACCATTTCCGCACAGTAGTTTACTTCACCTTTAATAGTTATTTTGTTGTTAGAACTCCTTTTTATAAAGAACCGCTTACTTGCAGCAAACGGAAAATGCCAACTTCCAGGGGGCTTGATAACTGAATGCAAAGCGGTTTTCCAGTCCAGATCCATATCAAAATGAATTGTTGCTGTGCCAAAATTATCAAATACCTCCACCTATTCCGATGTACTCGTAATAACTTCCTTTTCTTTAAGTTTTTTTTCAATGTTGCCAAAAACTCTGTCGGCGGGAAGAAATGAATGCCCCGGCAATGGAAAAACTAGTTCGATGGATTTAACGTGTGCTGGAGCGTTGAACAGCCAGGTTGAGCACATCCCCATCATAATGGAATTTTTATTTTGCGCTCCACACCCATCTGCTACGAGACGTATAGTAAATATTTCGGTCAAGTTTAAACAATTCAGTCTATGATAGACTGCAGAACATATTTCGTTCGCTCCTTTTGAAAATTCATCTTCGGTCCAATAATACAATGAAACAGTATCTCTGTTTAATTTTTTGTCTGGTTGAGATTTGACAACAGCAAAATTGTAAATATATAGTTGCCGACTGTAGTACGCTATTTGATCAGGTACTTTTGGTAAAACCTGATTTTTCTGGCAGTCGAAAGATAATGTTACCATTCCCTCTTTTTCTTCACGTAGTAGTCTATAAAATGCTTTTGCTTTTAAGTTATGCACTCTTTTTTCTATAATCAAATCATTTTTCACATTCACCTCTTTCTCAGATTTAATTTTTTCATCCAATTCGGTACATCTTGAACATACATCTGTTCGGGGGCTGCCAAAACCAATATTATAATACCTATTGAATATATAACGAAAATAGCTTTCTTTTACCTGCTCTTCTGGTCCCGATTTTTCACAATACATTTTACACATTTTTCTTATGTTTAAGTTGGAGTCTAAATATTTCCGTTCAACTGAAGATCTGCAATAGTGGGATTCTAGGCATTTAAAGCTTTCGATGAATTGTTTCACTGCTCGCTTCTTAGTCATATATTTGTGTGAAGTATGATCACCTCCTCGTCTCTCTCTGACTATGCCTCCTGTAGCTTTAAAAACTTTAGCAACACGACGGATACGATTAACGGAGATACACAATATCTTCAAAAAGCTTTTTTGACAAACAGGTATGAGTTTTAATCGGTCAATTTTTTTAACGAATAATTTTGTGCAGAACTTATTCGGTGCTCGCTGACCCACTCGTGCTCGACGACGTACTATGTCACTTACTTTGCAGTATTTTAATAGAAATGCATCCTGGTCTTGTTTATTTTTTGTCGCATAAAATGATTCAAAAAATTTTCGAATATCTGTCATAGATAATTTACGACATTGGTATGCCCCATTTTCATGATTGCAGGTTGGATACTGAGGTAACCTTTTAGGTGCGTATCTGCAATATAAAAAAAAACAATAATAATTAGAAACTGTTCATTGATCAATCACTAACGATTTACCCCAAGTCCTGTAAACGATTGATTTTACTGTGGTAGAGGTAGAGCTACGCTATCGACAAAACTCCCAGAAAATCGTGTCTGACTGAATATAAGTTTAAGATTTAGTACCTAGTTTCATCGATTCTATGCTTCGGTCGGTGAGTGAAAGAGCCGAAGGTCCAAGCCAAAAACAAAGAGAAAGCCTATCCTAGGATCGGTTCCGGAGGTCAGACGAGTTGATTTTATAAAAATCAGTAACCTCATCAAATCCCCTAGAATAGGTAGGGAACCCCGGGCTCTAGCGTTACAGCTGCAGATGCAACCGGAATTACGCTCGGATGATGATGATGATCTCGTAACTACACTCTCTGATAAATTATTATTTTTAAAGTAAAACTTCAAATCCGTCCACCCAGTCCGACTAATGGCGCGTTTACCCTAAATTACCTAGATAATCACGTGTAAAAGGTAATGATAAAATCTTACCGAACCGTCTTATCCTTCGCCCGCTTCCAGTTGTTTGGATCGCGAATACGTTTTCTGGTTCTTCCTACGGATACTGGCAGCACGAACTCCTCCATTATAACATTAAAACTATTTTAAATCTTGGAAATAATCGGTGTACACTATTGCGATGCAAACACTGAAATCGCCATCTTGGTGGTCGGAAATGGCGCGCTGTGATTGGTCAAAACGGATAATGTCATATTTGTTTCTGTATGAATTTGGAGAATGGCGTATTTGCATCAGACATCATTTTTTTCAACCATTTTACAAGGGATTGAAACGTTTTTGTACTAAATAATAACATTGGTTAATAGGTTACGATTTCCGGTATAAAATGACATTCACCGATTAAAAATATCGAAAAATGGACATAGACGTTTTTGCTTCTACACCCCTCATATGTATGTATTACTTATGTATACAGGAAAATAATATTTATGATACTGTGTCCTGGGTCATGGTTTGAACATACAATAAGAATTAAAATATACATATTTATATACTAAAAATATTTACATTATAAAATATAGTTTAAAAAATCCTCCGCATCATTGCCGACTGGGAAGGTTCCCAGAATGCTGGTTGTGTTGCCACGTTGGATGGCCATACTTATTCTTTAGGCCAGAAAATGGCCAGCCTTCTGGTCCTGAGAAGCATCGATTAAGCGTTTAGCAATGTCTCTATAAAGGCGACGAGCACTCGGACCCCATGACCCCAGTGTCTCAACCCCAAACGGCTCATTATGTAACATTTGGTGTACTGAAATCTTGGCTTATAAATTGCCTGGTGTAAATTACAGAATAGTTATTTATTTTATATTGTACGTTCCCGAATCCCACGGGAACACAATACCAGGATAAAAAGTAGCTAACAGCAGTGATAATGACACACATTTTAGTGAAAGAATTTTCAAAATTGGTGCTGTACCTATGTAGGCTTTGAACCTACATACCTTACTGTACGTACAGTTCGCGAGGGATAAGCTGAGTTTTGCATTTGTGTGAGTGACCTACATTTTGTACTTATTGTTTTTTTTACATATTGTTTATCTGGTACGTCAAATGGACGCAGCCCGCCTGATGGAAAGCCGTTGCGACGTCTGGCGATTGTGGGCGACTCTCACAGTGCGCAATATGTACTATTGAGAGTGGCCCTCAATTTGGCAACCTAGACATGTGCCTCTTCACGCTTGAAGAACCCTGGGTTGTAAGTTGGAGGAAATACGTGCTCAGGCAGGGCCTCGATCGTTCTACAGAAGAACGATCTCTTGAAACGCTCAGTTGATACAGCACATAATTACTAGTGAACGCATTATCTATATAGAAATGGGGAATGTAATTTTTGTCCCCTCTTAGCTCTCGAGAACTGCTTATGCTCCAATGATGGTTGGCCCCTCTATGGATAGCCCTCGATCTGGAGGCAAGCTAAAAAATCGAAAATTTGACCTAGCCCTAAGGGGTCAAAAGTTATAGGCCAAAACCTAAGGCGTGGTGCGGCGCGAAGCACCGCGCAAGACACCGTATTAGTATACTATAGATTCGCAACTTATTACGGTGGGACCAACACAGTTACTGGCGAAAAGTGGATGGATATAACTTCAGGAAAACAGGCGTGGTGGTATGTATTAAAAGTTTAAGTCGCGCATGA
Source organism: Nudaria mundana (assembly GCA_963556515.1). NCBI lineage: Eukaryota > Metazoa > Arthropoda > Insecta > Lepidoptera > Erebidae > Nudaria > Nudaria mundana. The sequence goes on along the minus strand of OY748316.1, from coordinate 9,466,751 downwards.
TGACAATGGAATTGGCGGCCATGTTGGTGACGTCATAGTGACGTAGATTAACCTACAATACTGTTGTGTTATCCGTACTGTTCAGCGATAGATGACGTAACGGGGGGGTTATTGAGACAAGGTTCTATCACAATATTCTATCTATTCGCCAAATTGACGCCGCCCGCAATACTATAGAGAGTGGCCCTCAACTTGACGACCTACTGATGTGCCTCTTCACGCTCCGCTTAAAAAACCCAGGATTATATGTGGGAGAAAACACGTGCACAGGCAGAGCGTTCCAGGCCACTATCGTTCGGCAGAGAAACGAACGGTTCTCGCGAACATGCTATCCACTGTGTGGGAGTGGCATCTCTGCCCGGCACGGGTTGTTCGGGATCGGAAGGAAGAGGGTGGGATCAGATTGAAGAGCTCTTCAGAACACCAGAGGTGAGAGCAGTATTCGACACAGGGTCTAATCTGCGTCTTGTACAGCAGACACCTCTGGTCTGGTGTAAAGAATCGCTTTACATTATTCAGTATTCCTAGTTTCCGCGAAGCTAGCCCTATACATCTTTCGATGTAGTTTTTATTATTGAGCTCTCGACGAATGTCTATGCCAAGGATATCAAGGTTGTCCTTCATTGGTAATAATGCATTCTGAAGAGAGGGTAGGGGAAGGAAAGGGGATTTCTTCGCAGTAAATGCAGTGCCTGTGTTTTGCGGGCATTGAACTCGACCAGGTTCTCGGTACCCCATTGAGAGATACTGTTGAGATTACGGTCGAGATCAGCCACGAGTCGTCGTCTCTCCTCCTCAATCTCAGATCGCCTCGCCGCCGTCGGACGAATCGAGTAACTCCCGTGCAGTGTGCTGTCATCTGCATAGCAATGAATGATCCCGAGGGATAGCATATCATTGATATGCAGAAGAAAGAGAGTTGGTGATAGTACGGACCCCTGCGGTACCCCGGCATTCACTTGCAAGAAGCGAGAAGCCTGGCCATCGCAGAGAACCCGCACTCGGCGCTCGTTTAAAAAGCTGGCAATCCAGCTGCACAGTTGAGGAGGTAGACCATATGCCGGAAGCATGGAAAGGAGCGAAGCATGCCAGACCCTATCGAAGGCTTTGGCGATGTCCAGGCTAATAGCCAAGGACTCGCCGTGCCTTTCCATAGCCCCACCCCAGACATGCGCTACGAATGCCAGAAGATCACCCGTTGATCGTTTTGGCCTGAAGCCGTATTGTCGATCATTGATTAGCGAGTGATCCTCTAGGTATCGCATGAGCTGCTTATTTATAAGGAGCTCAAGCACCTTGCAAATGACTGAGGTGACAGCTATGGGTCGATAGTTGCCTGGATCGGATCGATCCCCTTTCTTAGGGATCGGTTGTACGTTCCCCTCCTTCCAGACCTCCGGCACGAGCCCTGTAGAGTATGACAGGTGGTACAGACGCGTTAATACTGGAGACAACTCAGCTGCACATTTTCGTAGCACCACCGCCGGAATGCCGTCAGGGCCACTGGCTTTCCGCGTGTCGAGTGACCGCAGCACTGCCCGTACAACACATTGCCTGGTAACAATGTCAGGCATAGTGAGGCCACAGTTGGCGATGGCGGGGGGCTGCAGGCCTCGGTCGTTGACCCGGGATTTAGCCGCAAAGAGGACTGCGAACATATCCACTTTTTCTTGGGCTTTGTGAGCCAGTGTTCCATCTGGGTAACGCAGCGGTGGCAGCGAGGGCTGACAAACTTGCCCACTATTACGTGGGACTAAAAATACTGGCAAATTGTGGGTGTGTAATTCACCTCTGCCTACCCCTTCGGGGATATATGCGTGATATGTGTGTGTGTGTGTGTATAATTATAAAGTTTCATCAAAATTGGTTGTAATTAAACCATTACAATAGTTGCTATTTAACCATACCTGCAAAGAATACACCTGTCTTCGACTTTGCAAGGGTAGGCAGACGATATTAAACGCCTATTTCTCGCCACTATTGGTACCATGTAATAGGAGGCGAGTCACTAACCCCTAATTTTCACTTTACAATGCTTGTTCGACAGAAAAGTTTAATTACTCCCACTCACCAATAGATGGCGTTAGCAGTAGCTTAGTGAGATCTTATATTTATTTTATTACAAAAATTATAATGAGTTGTTTTGTTGTGTAGATATGTTATTAGATTGACTAGTTTTAGCACCTGGCTTCGCCTAAGCTCTTTATTTATCATAATAACTAAATTGTAATGAAAATAGTTATTATAGGAATGCAGATAAAAGCATGAAATGGAGCCCATGTTCTATGCAGTAGGTAGGTTCGGCTATTACGTGGGACCAAAACAATTACTGGCTGTGTGTGGGTGTTTAATGCATCTCTGCCTACCCCTTCGGGGATATATGCGTGATATATCTATGTAGCTTCGTAAAATCCTCAATAGATGTAGAGTAGATTAACAGTCTATCAACTATAGGTGATATAGGGATCCTTACCTAATAGTGTCAATAATTTCCACTTAATATTATGTACTGAACTATTCTTATGTAACTTACATCGTATCTGCATTACATATTTCTAATACCTACGTATCTAGATTTATTATAATTATTGTGTAGTTTTAATAGTTTATTTCTTAAAATTAATTTGTAATATTTGGCACCAATATTTTACCCAACTAAAAGCGTCTCTCTAAATACCTGTCCATCCTAAGGTTGCCTGTAAGATATCGCTTTAAGCGATAAGGCCGCCCTTTGTACATCCTGTATTTTTTGTATCCTATGATTTTTTAAAAGTTTATTCAATTTCAATTTCAATTTCAATTAATTATTTGGTAGACATGATTTGATTATTGACTGTCTCGGTGGCACAGTGTTATGAGGATGCAATTGCCGTACTTGAGGTCCCAGGTTCGATTTCGGGTCGAATCAAATTATTTGTGCGATCCTCAAATGTTTGGGTATTTTCTATGTATGTTATGTATGTATTTAGATATATATAAGTTTGTTTATCAGTTGTCTAGATCTTATAGCTTAGTTTGGGCTAGATGACGTTGGGTGAGAATGTCCAAAAATATTTATTTATTTACTGATTTTTCAATGACCCTATGGATTTTACAGGTTGCCTTACCTATATGTTGCCACACATGCCTTAAGAATAATGTACAATAGGCGGCCTTATTGCTAAAGGGCAATCTCTTCCAGGCAACCTTAGGATGGAAAGAAAATGGAGAGAGATGATAGGGGTTGTGTACAATGTATTAATAATGTACATTCTGGTAACATACATTTTTTTTTTGTTTTTTAGGACAATTCACACAACGCCATCTAGTCTCAAACTGAGCAGAGTTTGTGATATGAGTAAGTACTATACAAACTGATATAAATACTTAAATACATTTTTTTTTGTAAATACATACATATTATACATAGGAAACATCCAGACTTCGGTACAAACGTATGTGTCATCACACAAAGTTTGTCCCGACCGGGAATCGAACGCAAGACTCCGGCGTCGAAAGCGGATACACTACCGACCACTCCACAGAAGCAGTCAGCATTAGGATAGGCAATTGACGGTTTGACTCCCGGGTTGGTACAGAAGAAAAAAAAGTTATTTTTATATGTAAAGTAACCTGTAGGTCTTTATTTTCTTATAATGCTTCCTTTTTTATTTTTTTTTATTTTAGGCGATACTAAGTTCGTCGGGATAACTAGTATTTTTTACTGCAGAAATAAATTTTGTTCTTTTTTTTACTTTTGTCTTTCTATAATTAGTCTTTGAATGTCTTGAAGATATTGCTTGAAGATAGTAAAAGTATTAATGAAATTAGTTCGTCTTTGACAGTAAAAGAACTTTAGAAACGGGCTTTCAAACGGTTAATACCTGTACTAGCTCACGCACGCGGCTTTACACACCTGGGAAATGTTTCTGTCTACGCCTTCTCTTCTTTTTCTCTGCCTTCTTAATTTATGACGTTATCTCTAATATTTTGTACAAAAATAACAATTTCACTAGGGGTAAAAGTCATCATGAAAATTTGTATGAAATTCGCTTAACTTTTTCAAGGATAAATTTTATATAAGCAAATGTTTTTAGATAATGTATCTGTCATTACTATCACAGTCGAAAGATCATAGGTGTAGGTTTTCTTTATACTGTGGTATTATTAAACGATTATTTTAGAGATATAGATTTAACATACGAGTATATATATTTATACCTACCTAATTTGACGCAACATTCTGATTAGAATTGTAACTACGTAATCTTATTAGAAATATTAAGTAGGTATTAAAAGTCAGTAGCAGTTTGAAATTGACGTTGGGATTTTGTATGAAATTCAGAACAAAGATAGAGTTTATTTTTACCAACTCTTTTTTTTTTTTTTTGCTTTTTTTTAAATAAATTCCGATTAGACATCGGGTTGGGTATGATTTTTTTTGTTTTCAAAATTTTTTTAGCTCGTCACATTTTTTTGGGTTCCTCGTCTAAGTGACCTATCAATCGGCCTGTGGGTAAGTTATATTAAGGTCTAGATACTGAGAGCTACCAGCTCCAATACACACGTAGCCAATATGAGAGCTCTGTCAATATCTGCTTGACGGCCTAGGGAAATGCATTTTCCCACACTGCATAAAGAACGAAGAAGAAAATTAGGGTAAACTCCTTATCTCCCTTTGTCGGTTTTCCCATTACTTGGGGTCTATCCTGAGTTCTCTTCTAGGCAACTGGGCTTCATTGTAGTCTGCTTTTGTTTTGGACCAACAGGTTTGTGGCGGGTGGCTTCTACCTTTCTTTTATTGAGGTAGATTTAGTGGAATCTGTACCTCATGGTCCTTCTTCTTCTTTTGACGTGTCATAACATAACTGGTGTACCTAAAGACCTGATCTTTAAGAATTCGAAGAGCTTTCGCTTCAATTTGATTTGTTTTGCTCTGACAATTTCATCATCACCCACCGAGCCTTTTCCCAACATGGTTGGGGTCGGTTTTCCAGTTAAACTGCGATTTGGCTGAACTTCGATATTTCGCGTGAAGCGACTGCCATCTGACCTCCACAACCCATGGGCAATATTGCAGTTCTGTAGTTAGACCACGAGGATTTTGATTTAGGGCTCCAACTACCCCTAACGACTGCCATAGATGTTTGTATGACAACCGGGACCGACGCGACAACGTCATTGTAATTAAATTGCGCTGACAATTTAATGACAACATGTTAGTTTTAGTTTTTTGACAGACCGAGCGAAGTAGCCCAATCCTCTACATTTCAAGACTAGATAATTTTGCTTTCGTCCGTCTCTATGTATGTTCTGTGCTATAGCGACAACATTTTTATTAAAAAAAAAAGCTGCTCCACAAATCTTGACTAAAGTGTTCCTTTATTTAAAGCATTTTTTTTATCGTGAGCCCTTTATGACTCAAGGTAAATGGGGATAGACACACAGACACATATCACGCCTATATCCCGAAGGGGTAGGCAGAGGTGCATTACACACCCACAATTTGCCAGTATTTTTAGTCCCATGTAATATAATAGGGGCAAGCCGTCACTGGGCACACATATAATGTTATGTTATAAAGTTATGTCCAAAATGGCCGAATGAATTTACTAAAAAGTAACAGCAATATTGTAATTTTGAAAAAAAAATTAAACCCGTTGCTTTGCGATGAAATGTTAATGAATGGCAACAAAATCGTACGTGGCACAGCCAATTAAATTCCTGGGCGTCTCGGATTAGTAGAAAATGGGGATAAAAGAGCAAATAATGTTTTTCGCGAGATCTACTATTCTACCATATTATTATGAAAGATCACTAGTATTTAAGGCTCTTCAGAAAATTGTCCTTCCTGATGGTAATGGAAGTACTAACTCCTCGGTTTGATATCCTTGGAATTAAGATTCGGTTTACAGAATGGTTAATAGATTTTCACTAAATCTACCTCAATAAAAGAAAGATAGAAGTTACCCGCCACAAACCTGTTGGTCCAAAACACAAGCAGACTTCAATGAAGCCCAGTTGCCTAAGAGAGAACTCAGAATAAACCCCAAGTAATGGGAAACTGACAAAGGGAGATAGTTTACCCTAATTTTCTTCTTCGTTCTTTATGCAGTGTGAGAAAGGGCATTTCCCTAGGCCGTCAAGCAGATATTGACAGAGCTCTCATTTTGGCTACGTGTGTATTGGAGCTGCGGTAGCTCTCAGTATCCAGACCTTAATCTAACTTACCCACAGGCCGATTGATAGATCACTTGGATGAGGACCTCAAAAAAAAGTATGACGAGCTAAAGCGGCTGGCACGTAAGATTTTGTTGCCATTCATCAACATTTCCTCTCAAGGCAACGGGATACATTTTTTTTTTTTCAAAGATTACAGTATAACTTCTACTTTTTATTGAATTCATTTGTCCATGTTGGACATAACCCATTATATGTATGCCCTGTGACGGCAATAGGCTTACCCCCTGTTACGTGGGACCAAAAATACTGGCAAATTGTGGGTGTGTAACGCACCTCTGCCTACCCTTTCGGGGATATAGGCGTGATATGTGTCTGTGTCTGTGAAATGTCAAAGTAAATTTTTCTCTTCCTATGTAATAGAAGAGACAAGGAGTTCGAAATATGAAGAAAAGTCATTTTGACATTTTTTAAATCTTTCAAATTTGACAATATGGTTCATAGTTGTTGTATAACTAAAAAAATGAACAAAGCAATATTTTTTTGTCATAAAGATGACTGTTTTCTTTTCTTATTACAATTTATTTTTAATTTTGGATTATAAGTACTTGAACAAGGTAGAGATAGTTGAAAAATAGAAAAAAAAAAAAACATTCTTTTTATGTGATGTGATGACATAGGTAAGTATTTTTTTTCTTAATTATGTAATTTACTTAAAGCTAACTCTCAAAACGGAAAGTAGACAGAGTGTTCGAGTCGTCTATATTATAAAGTGTTAAAGTTTCTGAGGTTGTAGGGTAAAACTATGGATATATTAAACAGATTTTGAAAATTCTTTCACTAAAATAAAGGTGTTTCATCCCTGAGTGATTTATGGTACTTTTTATCCCGGTAATGTGTTCCCATAGGTATTGGGAACATGAAAACTATACCACGGGAGCGAAGCCCGTGGGGTCGGCTACTTTAATATTCCTATAACATGTTAAAGGAAGGGGTTTTTGATACGAAAGGTGGTAATGATGCCAGGGAATTCCCCAACCATAACCTTTGGGTAAGTACGTATTTATATTTAATTTTTTTCTTTTTATGGATCAAAATTTTTGTGAAAAAACAAAGTGGTGACTATTATTTTTTTGACATTTAATTTTGGTATATTCCAAGTGCATTTTTTTTTAGATTATTTTATATACTCGTATAAAGATGTTATATATAGATATTTTAAAGAAATAAAATATTATTAAGTATATTTTGTTAGGCGAATAAATCGAGGAACATTCACATTTAAATCAGAAGGCTTGATAGTGTTAAATTAAGCAATACCTAATTAAATAAATTTAGGTTATTTGGAAAATCGTGTCACATGTAGGCACGTGGCAAATAAGTCTAAGAAAATAAAAATGTCTATCTCACTGAATCTTGTATTAGGGGATGAAAAATAATACCTACCACGAAAAAATCTTCAAGCTTCTCTCCAACGTCGTCAGCAGAGATGACAAAAAAAAGTTCCATAGGATTTTTCCACAAAAATACTGGTCAGCAATAAAAAAAAACGAAATAACACTTTTACACTGTGTGGGAGAATCACTATTTAGCACAATTTTCACAAGGCAAGGTTTACCGGTGATCAATAAACCACCTTTATTTAGGCCTAAACACTGTAGTCTATGGTTTTAAAAAAACTAACAGTCTTCACAGAAGAAAAAAATATGAACCAATTTGAATTTAGAATTTCACGATGCCACAGACAGAATTGAATTTTCGAACCCTGAGCGTAGACTGTAGTGGGGTTTCAAAATTCGAATGCTGGCGTTCTGTCGGTCTGATAGAGGGAGACAACTTGCGTCGGCCGGTTCGCGCTCGAAACCGAGTTCAATGTACCGGCCTACTGACGTGGGCGCGCGCGACGTCTATCTCCGTCCTACTCGAACACGAGGCTGAAGAATGCTAATGTGAGTGAGACGCAACATCCTTGTTCACTTTTTGTTCGAAACTTGTATTTCGATCAATATAGCGCGCCGGGGTCTTCTTGGTACTTTATTATTTCATGTCCGGTTTTCGAAAATTGTTTTATATGACGTGTATACATGTTATAGTAGTTTCTTAGTTTCATTAACGTAATAACAGTAATTTTATGACTTTAAGCTATCATCGTTATTACAAGCCAGCTTTAATTAAAGGGGTAATTGAGTATTCTAGATAGGTGAATCTAGTTTCCAAGAATTCATTTAGTTTATAGGAAGATCTCTGTCTGTCTTAAAATTTTCATTTCATTTTCGGATATAACGATTATAAGCTTACAGCTAAAATTGTCGTTAAATAAAAAAAAATTGTACCTACATTAACATTATTAAACAAACAAACTAATAACGGCGGATGACAGCAGTTTCATATACAATGGTTGGTCTTATCGCCTACAGCAATCTCTACAAAGCAACCTTTGGATGGACTGCATGACAGTTATCATTGATGAGATAGATTGTAAGCTGATTAACGTGACTGCTATGAATGAAGGTCCATCCAAATATTTTGATGTGTAAATTAAGGTGTGTTCACATGGAACTTTGAGTACAGTTTGTTTTTTGAGTTTTTAATATAAATTTATGTTAATTGTAGGTACCTAATCCTGAGTTTATAATATATTATAATTATAGCCTTTCGACGCCAGGTGTCACTGTGGGTTGACACTGAAAATCAGATACACTGAGACTCGTCTCAGTATATGCTGAGTGTGATCCCACATTGTACGCCGCAAATTTTACAATGTAAAATCACATAAACAAGTTTTTAATTGTATTTATTGTACGAATTAAATTGTAAAATTTTGCGATGTAGCAATAAAATACTCTTTACTTACTTTACATATAATAATAATTAGCCTATTAAGTTCAATCAATTTATTTCTTGTTATTAAAGACGTAAAATGGTATGTAATATTAGAATTCGACTATACAATAAGGTTGAAATTTAAAAACTCATTATAGATTTTAACTCTGTGATAGTAAGAGAACAGAATATAAAAAAAAAAACAAAATGAAAACAATTAAGTACAGAAAATTATGTCAAAGTATTCTACCTTTGTAAATATGTAATTAATTACTAATAAGTGAGAGAAACAATAAAAAAAGTAATTTATATTTATGAAAATATGTAATTTATTTTCATACTTACAATACTTTGATAAAGAATAAATTACAAAATACAAATTTTTTTACTAATTTCAAGTTTTTATTTTATCAAACATATATAATCACGCATCAAAAGGGTAGGCAAAAGCATAGTTTATGTATGTTATGTATGGTATGTCTGTGTATTTTTACTTATATGAATTATATGTATGCTATGTCTGTATGTATGTATAATTGTATCAGTAGATTTTTTTATCTTCTTTTAGCTTCATTGTTAATAATCATTACCTATATTAGTTTATTTTCTGATTCTATTTAGTCTTATCTTTATTTCATTGTTTACAAAGCTTTATTCTTCTTTCTCCTTAGAGTGATAGTTGTACACTATCCCTTTTAATTTCTTAAACTCGCTATCCATCCAAAGGTTATCTGGAAGAGATCGCTTTTAGCGATAAGGCCGACATTTGTACTCTTCTTAAAGTGATATCTCCTTTTTGTATGTTCTTTCTCATGTTGTGTACAATAAAGTGTATTGAATTGAATTTAATTTAGTAACTTATTATATTGGTTCTATGTAACAAGGACCGGGGATAAGCCTATTGCCGACATACGGGAACCTTTATGATTGTCAGAGCTTCAACAGCACCAGCAACAGCTTCGATATCAACAGCATTCATAAAATATAAGAATAAATAAGTCATATTAATGTCACAAGTGTACATACAGCTTAAGAACTCGTTTTGCAACAGTATATGATCTATTTTTAGATTCAGATTAAAATAGACCTTAAATCAGTCAATTAAAGACTAGACTAACAAGAATGTGGTGTACAGACAAGCATGAATGTGGTTATTTTTATGGCGTCCATTAGGGGAGACTTCTTGCTAAGTAAAGTATTAATTAACACATTTGTATAAAGGTCACTGTGTTACTTTGAGTCGTAGTTCATTATATCGACTGTTTATATTGATTGTTTTAAAGCAATGAACTGTACATTAACCGTAGGCATAAACAATAACCCTCCTGTAATCCGAACCGTATTCCCAACAGCATGGAATATGGTTAAAATATACACATTAAAACTTCTACTTAAAAAACGTCACAGTTCAATATTGGTTAAACAATTTAAATGGTAGCCACGCTACACCCTATTCTATATAGCTCAAAAAAACCAGCGCTATTATTTAAAAATGTAGTTGTTAAACATCTAGTGCTTTTGTAACTAGAAATGTCTGGAAAGTCGTTGTGTGAGACCCTTTCCCCATCGTAAACCAGTTTCAGTATGGTCAAGGTTAGACTCAACAGCTCGCAAGGTTTTCAGTTGGTTTTGAAAACGTTCTTATTTATTTATTTTTAAACTTTTTTGTACACCAATACAAATATGCATATGAAACAATTTATGAGAATGTACAAATGGCGGCCTTGTCACTAAACAGCGATCTCTTACAGGCAACCTTTGGATGGAAATAAATTGTTTAAACTATTACGTGAAATATGTGATCTTGTGAATGATATATATTGAAGTTCACATGAATTTGATTTATGACTACAATTTAACTTGTTTTAGTCTAATTGGTTGAATATAAAAGTGAGATAATTTACATAGCAATCTGTTCTGACATTGTCTTTTCATTTTTTAGTAATTACAAAAAATTACGACATAATACATTGCTTAATATAGATAATTTTGACTTTAAACACTGTTTAGTAATCTTTGAGTAATTATGACTATTTGTATCGATGAAATTCATTATTACTGTCAAGTTAAATGAAGTAAATTATATTAAAAAATTGCCAGACAAAGTATCAAAATGTGTGAGTGACATTCGAACGCGCCTTCTATGGGGGAGTGAGCAGGTAGGCGGGCGTACGAGAGCGAGACGGCGCGTTGTTTGACAACTTCATCGTGAACGGGTAACGGTGCGCTGCGCGAGCGCCGGTTGACCTCAGACTTTTTTTAAATCGACCGCTTTTTTCCACTGACTTAATTTGATTTTCGATGAAAATTATATGGTTTTGGGCCCAGGAAGAATTAGGGATTTGTTTAGACTTGTGGTTTTATGTATTTTTTTCGATTCCTTTTATTTATTGGCGATAGAATGTAGGAATGCCGTAGTACTATTTTTAGAATTGATTTTTTTCTCAGAAATCTATGCAGTTTTCTCGAAATTTGCCTCGTTAGGAACTCCCAGGGACTTTTGAGACGTGATATATTTAACATATTTTCGTTATAACTTTTTAAACTATTTTTATAGACATTAATATATTGGTTGGCGTTTGGGATTTTTATAGACCATGAAAATGAGTTTTCTAACAAAATTAATTGATAAAATGTTTTTAAATGTTTCATTTTGTATTAAATAGGTTATGGTCCGTAATATTTTCATATAATTTTAAATAATTTTAGATTAATTCATAACTTGATAGAGGCCTACAGTTTGAAACTCCACAACACATAGGTATTTTCTTTTAAATGTATAAATAAAATCATTTATATTATTATTATTTAATCATAAATTACTTGTAACATTAATGTACGTGGTCTTTTCTTATTTATATTATGTAAAAATATTTATTTTAAAATTTTATTCTTAATTATTTTTTGTAGATATTTATTGTAATAGTTGTATTTTTTTTTATAAAAATAAAATACAATAATACACGACTAGGCCTGTAAGTACATTTTTCTTAATTAGAAAGAGAAAAATTTCATACATAAAGCTTCCCTTCATACAAAAAATATTGTACTTAGTAAATATTTTTTCTCTGTTCATTTTATCTCGTTCAATTCAAATTATAATTTTAAGTAAGTAGGAACCATAGACTTATAATTTTAATAATAATAATGAAACAATGTCAAATCCAAGTTTCTTAAGTTGTTTTAAGGTAAAAAAAGTCTAAATTAATATGACATGACGTCAACATCATACTGGCAAAAAATGTGTTAGTTCATAAGATCTATAACAATAGTTTAAGTTGCCTGAAAGAAAAAAAAATTGTATTTGAAATCATTTTGACATCAACAAAAGATTTTTCCAAATAACTTACCCCATATTTTCACCTACATTTTTCTTTAAGTAAGTATGTCAATAATAAGTCCAATACGAAGGAATCTAATATTTTAGATAGGTACAGTTCGCGAGGGATAAGCTGAGCTTTGCATTTGTGTGAGTGCAGTGTACGTGAAAGTATATGTGACCTCTTTTACAAACACGTGTGTTGTACACACAGCTACACAAAGAGTTTTTACTCTACTTTTCGTGGTCACTCACACAAATGCAAAGCTCCGCTTACCCGTTGTGAACTGTACCTATATAATACACACACACAAATATCACGCCTATATCCCCGAAGGGGTAGGCAGAGGTGCATTACACACTCACAATTTGCCAGTAATTTTAGTCCCACGTAATAAGGCAAGGCTATTGCCATCACCGGGTAGTTATGTCCAAAATGGCCGAATGAATTGGATAAAATGTGGCAGCTATATTGTAATTTAAAAAAATAGAAGCCCGTTGCCTTGCGATGAAATGTTGATGAAAGGTAACAAAATCTTACGTGCAGCCGTATACACTAGCTGATCGCCTTTGATTTAGTTTACTCGTTCCCGGTTCCCGTGGGAACACATTACCGGGATTAAAAGTAGCCTTTGTTACTCAGGGTGAATGTAGCTTTCCAATGATGAAAAATTTTTTTAAATCGGCACAGTAGTTTTTGACTTTCTTCATTACAAACATACACACAAAAATACAAATCTTTCCTCTTTATAATAATAGTATAGATAGATATTTTATTTAAAAAAAAAATTGTTTAGGTAAAGACGTCCATGGGACACAGGGGATTCTTCCGAGTGTGTCCATGGGGCACCCGGCAATGGACACAGGGGCTAAAATATAAAACATCCTTGACTCTACCTGTAATTACTAGTTGAACGGAACGAAGCGGAGCTCAATCTTAGGCGACTAGTGTAAATAGTTTGTGTGCCTACTCCTCCGAAACGGCTCGACCGATTTTGACCAAATTTGGCATGCTGGTCGACATCATACCCGGGAGTGCATTTATCTGAAATCATGAAAATAGAGCTGACCACGGAGGAATAATCACCGAAAATGTCCTGGACATCACCGAAAAACAAGATGATTAAATGGTTGCCACGGAAACAAGTGCGTCAACAATGAAAATAGATTTTTTTTCATTCTATTAATTAATTTAAGTGTTCGATTCTGATTCTGATATGTAATAAAAACATTTGCTCCGCTCAACATTTGCAATTAGCAGCATGCATTGCAATATCTAGTTATCTCGTTCCTGATTCCCAGGAGAACGTGTTATCGGGATAAATAAAATTTAAATTGGACCACCCGTGTACTATTTCATACAAAAAAAACAAGAATTTTTTAAATCGGTGCTCGAGTTTTCGAGTTATCGTTGAAAAATATTAAGCACTTCCTTCTTTTTCAATTCGATTAAAAAATATCATTATTTAAATATTGGATAGAAACAGGCGTTACTTGGCGAAAATCCATGACAAAACAATGGTAAGTAAAATGTTTTTAAGAAAAAACCCTGCTATCAAGCTGTTCTCTCTGAGACAGTCTTGATAATGCCTCGTTTAGAGGCGAAACAATTGTCGACGTTTTGTTGTCCTTTTAATTCTGCGAAAAATTAATGCTATTATATAAATTTAAAAGGTTTTTTCTTAAAAACATTTTACTTACCATTGTTATATCATTATTTATTACAAACATAGACAAATTAAAAACACAAAAACCTTCCTCGAGAACCACTCTATACATTGGTGAAAACCGCATCAAAATCCGTTGCGTAGTTTTAAAGATCTACGCATCCATAGGAACGTACAGACAGCGGAACCGACTTTGTTTTATACTGGGTATGTTATGATAACAGCTTTTTACTAAAAACATATTTATGAAAGTACTAGTACGGTGTCTGGCTTGTGCTTCGCGCCGCACCACGCGAAAGGCCTATAACTTTTGACCCCTTAGGGCTAGGTCAAATTTTCGATTTTTTGGCTTGCCTCCAGATCGAGGGCTATCCATAGAGGGGTCAACCATCATTGGAACATAAGCTACCTAGGCATAAGATACCTACTTAGGTAATGTATAAAAAAAAATTAAAAATTTTGTCTCTTTGTTCCCGCTAATCTCTGAAACGGCTGGAGCCATTTTAACGGGACTTTCACTGGCACATAGCTTATGTAATAATGTGTACCTAATATAGCCTAACTCTTTATCCCGGGGATATTCCCGCGGGAATTGGGACCCTACAATATAACTTATTATAACTCAATAGATTCTATTTCTTAAAGATCCTACTAATATTATAAACGCAAAAGTTTGTGAGTATGTAAGTATGTAAGTATATATGTATGTATGGATGGATGGATGGATATTTGTTACTCTTTCGCGTAAAAACTACTGAATGGATTTTAATGAAACTTTACAATAATATAGCTTATACATCAGAATCATACATAGGCTACAATTTATAAAGATATTGTGTGAACTAGCAACCCTTAGCGCAAACTGCGCAAGTAATATTTTTTTTTTTTTTTTACCTTTTGTCAAATTTCTAATCTTATCGCACCACTTGAGACCACGACCTTTCCAACGGTGTGCCACACTTGACTGTGCGACTCTTAGTTTAGGAGAAGAAGCGGCTTCACTGGCGTATTATATATATAGATTGTTCAAAATATGACGCGGCGCGACGGGAACGGGAAAAAATCCAAATTACCACGCGGACGAAGTCGCGGGCGACCACTAGTAGAGAATATTTTAGACAACTTTAACCGACTTCAAAAAAGGTTCTCAATTTTACTGTCGATATGTTTGTTTTCATTTTTAGGGTTCCGTAGTAAAAGTCTCGGAACCCCTACAGTGTCGTCATGTCCGACCGTTCTCGACTTACGTCCCAGACGATGAGAGCTAAAAAGTTGAAATTTTGCACGGAAATGTGTATTTCCTATTCCGACTAAGTGCTTTTTATTTTTAATTCCGCGGCCCATGGCCGCGGCCGCTCTAACGTCTGTTGCCGGGCGTCTCTGGTTACAAGCAGAACCTATTTCCAGTGGCGCCCGGCGGACTTTGACCACCTCTGTGGTCTCTGCAGGGGTTTGGTCGGGATGAGAATCCCGCGTCAGTGAGTGAATCTGGTTGCGTGCTATGGGGCAAAGGACCTGCAGCACGCAACCCTTCTAGCTTGCTTCTGTAAGGACGACGGGTGGCGATCCCACCGTCCTCAGGCCCCGATCATGGAGGTAGATGGTCTTGGGCGTAGATGAGTCTGGGGCGCCCTCGCCGCTGACTACGGAAGTCGGCGGGGAGGGCCGCCTCTCGGCCGCCCCCTTCGCGAGCATAACTTGCTCGCAGAAGGACACGGCCGCGTTCCACCTACGCCCGCTGGAGACCATGGCTTAAAGCATCGTCTCCAGCGAGAGGGTATCCACGCCCAGACCCACTACGAGGTCCCGGCGCTGACTCGCCCACGCAGAGCACTCCACCAACGCGTGGAGTGCGGTGTCGTCATCGGAAACCTCGCAGTGTTGACACCGGGGTGTGACTTCACGATGGATGCGAAACAGATAGCTACCGAAGCATCCGTGCCCGGTAACGATCTGTGAGGTCACCATGCTGCCTCTGCAGCCACTCGTCCATGATCGGTCTTACCGCCGCGATGATGGTGGTACCCCACTTGGGTTGCTCAAGTCGCACGCTCCATGACTCCATGAGATCCTGGCGGAGTTGGGACCGCTGGTCCTGGATTTCTCGAGACGCAGGCCTGTGGTCCCGCTCCAGCGCCTCCCTGCGCCATTGGAACAATGACGCAAGGGCTCTCGCTTCCAGGTTCCATGAAGGGGTACCGGCTAGGAGACATGCAGCCTCTCCGGAGATCGTGCGGTACCCTCTTATTGTTTTGACGGCCAAGGTCCTCAACGGTCTATTGAGGAGCGTTGAGTTGTTGGCCGTCAACCTCGCAAGTGCTAAAATAAAATTGTGAAAAATATTTTTTTCTGGGTTACCTTCCGTACAAGTAAAGTGGGATAACTTTTTATGCTTGCGGTAACCCCATCGTGCGGGGTATCATTAGATAGGACTTTTTAAAATATTTGGAGGTTGCTAAGATAATTTTTTGATTTAGGGGTCCGTTTATGAGATAGTCAACTTTAAAGTATTTTTTTTGTAACAACAGAGCCCCACCTCTAAAATCAAAACGGCTTGCTCGAAGAATCTGAAAAGTTCATGATGGTAGTCATACGATGAAATTTGAAGGAAAACTATAAAAGACCAGATAACTTCGTTAGATTAGGAGTTATTGAGCTTAAAATGGGTAACTTCGGAACCCTATGTTATGAGTGGACCGACAAACACTTGTATGGTATTGTTTAATGTTTGTTTTACCTCATATATGTAGGTATACTGCTTCCTAAGTGATTCACTCTAATTAGGTCCCATTCCGGTAGTTTGAAGTCGGTTTTGGTGCCAATGTGTAGGTTTTTGATATAGTGACATCTAGCCCAAAGCCGCTTATTTACCACTGTTCACCTGCTGAGACCACCTGGGTTGACCGTGGAAATTTTTTTTTACAGCGGGCCTGTCTGACCACCTGGGTGTTACGTGGGAAATATAAAATTTCCACCGTCCACTTCAAATGTACCAATGTACCAAAATATTTGTGTTTTAATGTATTTTAAAGCAAAAAACGCATAATTAGAATTTGTGTAATTTAAAAGTAAGCTTGGAGTTACGACGTAAAAATTATGAAAAAGTAGTGGATACGCCCTATAAAATTATTTTTTTGTATTGGAGCAAGGGCATAACTACAATTATATAACTTTACTGAAGTTATTTATGGGCTTAAATAACTACGTTAACTAAATTTAAAGTATACCATAAGTGATTTATTTAGCCCGAATATTATAAATCTGAAAGTTTCTAAGGATGTATGGATGTTTGTTACTCTTTAGTAAGAGTTTAGTTTCGGGGATCGTGCGGAGTATGGCCTTATACGGGGCTCCCGTATGTCAGTCAGTCATGTCTCTTAGCCGGGACCCCTCCATGGGACCTGGAAGCGAGAGCCCTTGCGTCATTGTTTTAATGGCACAAAGAGGCGCTGAGGAGGGACCACAGGCCTGCGACTCGAGAAATCGAGGACCAGCAGCGGTCCCAACTCCGCCAGGATCTCATGGAGACTTGGAGGGTGCGACTTGAGCAACCAAAGTGGGGAACTACCGTCATCGCGGCGGTGAGACCGATCATGGACGAGTGGCTGCAGAGGCGGCATGGTGACCTCACGTATCGTGCGACGCACATCGTTACCGGGCATGGATGCTTCGGTAGCTATCTGTTTCGCATCCATCGTGAGGTCACACCCCGGTGTCAACACTGCGAGATTTCCGACGACGACACCACACTCCACACGTTGGTGGAGTGCTCAGCGTGGGCGAGTCAGCGCCGGGACCTCGTAGTGGGTCTGGGCGTGGATATCCTTTCGCTGGAAACCGTGGTCTCCAGCGCGAGTAGGTGGAACGCGGCCGTGTTCTTCTGCGAGCAAATCATGCTCGCGAAGAAGGCGGCCGAGAGGGAAAGGGAGCGTACCCTCCCCACTGAGTTTCGGCGTAAAAGCCAGTTGATTATGACATGTACAACAGTACAACAGTTTGGCTGTAACAACAGCCAAACTGTTAAAATTAGTGATACGCCCATATTACTAAAAAAATAAACTTAAAATGGATTTAAGACATTTTTTATTTAAAAAAATGTTTAGGATGTAAAAAGTACTGGGGTGTAAAAGACATTTTTATTAACTTTTTGAAACTTTAAATATACAGATCGATAGAGCGCGAAATTCTGAACAAGACGGCATTATTAAGCCATTTCCGCCAAAAGCGGCTTTTACGACCTTTCTTCCCCACGGTATCGACATATTATTTATTATTATTTATATTATAGACACAGAAAAAACCATCGTGCTACTCACACAAAGATTTGTCCTGGGAATCGAACCCACGACCTCCGAGTGCAGTAGTGTCACTAACCACTGGACTGATGGTTTTAATCATAAATCATATCTTACTATGATTTATGGTAAGTTCCTAATATGAATAGTTTAGGGGGTAAGAGTGACTATCATATAACCTGTGAAGGGGTCAAAGTGTCTCTGAGTCAAGGGGTTGTGTCGGGGTCAAAAGTTATATGATCTAAAGTGTCTCAAGTCAATGAAATTATTATATGGTCAAATTTAGCGACAGGGGTCAAATTTACCCCGACTAGTTACGGCACATCCATTAACGCTATATCACAGGGTAACAAAACATTTACGTCAAGGGGTTTTTGTACTTACCCATCTTTCATAGGTACCTGTTTATTATTATTATTTTATTATTAATCTTTTACTGCTATAAAAATACAATAATATATTGCCTGACTCACAAAATATTTCAGTGTGGAATATAATCAAAATTGACTCAGTCTTTCTCAAACAGACATACAAGTTTAGAAGATATATATTATAGCTATAGAGTGCCGATGGTTCGCATTTACTTATCTCTGATAAGGTGATCCAATAGGGGCACCACATTACATTAAAACACGTCAAAAACGAAATCTCGGAACAATAATTACATACAAATACATAAGTTTCAATTTTTCCAGACGGTAACTTATAATACTAGGTAAGCTGTAGTGACGTTACGTCATCATCGACATTTAAACTGTTGACAGGTAAAAACGGCAGGTTGTTAACAGTGCAGACTGGTAACTGCTCTATGCACTCTGTAGTAGTAGATAGTGGCTCTGAGCATACAAGTTTATAATTTATTTTAAGAAAAAATCGTTTTATTCATCCATCAGAACATAAAATGCAAAAGAGGGTAATTAGCATGGTCTCGCAAGACTTCTTGCTAAGTTTATTTTAAAAACAAAACGGTCAATAAACTCGTATCCTAAACTCAGTCGAGTAAGGGGTAGTGAATAGAGAAAAAAAAAGAATCACATACTATGACAAGGCATAACCTATTTGACGTTGGTTTAAAGAGAAGAGACTCGTAATTTTATAAGCAACTAGCTGATCGCCGCAACTCCGCCCGCATGATTTAGTTTACTCGTTCCCGGTTCCCGTGAAAACACATTACCGGGATAAAAAGTAGCCTATGTTACTCAGGGTGAATGTAGCTTTCCAATGGTGAATGAATTTCTGAAATCGGCACAGTAGTTTTTGAGTTTATTAATTACAAATATACACACAAAAATACAAATCATTCCTCTTAATAGACCTAAGTCTCAGCAAAAACTGAACTCCTCTCTAAAGAGGAGTTCAGTTTTTGCTGAGTGGTGCGTGGTTGGTGGCTTTAAAAGCGACAAAGCCGTAAAAGCCGTAAAAGCGACGGATGAAAGATAATTGCATGTAGCGGAGATGCGAATGTTAAGATGGATGTGTGGTGTGACAAGAATGGATAGGGTAAGGAACGAGTATATTAGAGGAAGTTTGAAAGTTGCACCAGTGAATGAAAAATTGAGAAGCGAGCGGCTGTCATGGTATGGACATGTTATGAGAAGAGAGGAAAGCAATGTCGTTAGAAAGGTGCAAAGTTCATACTACCTCTACTTCTTAAGCCCTCTACAGTCATCTGTAGAGGGCTTAAGAAGTAAAGGTAGGCCAAAGAAAAGATGGATGGAATGTGTGAAAGAGGATATGACAAGGAGAGGAGTGACTGAAGAGATGAAGTCTGACAGGGATTTGTGGAGGAGAAAGACTTGTTGCGCCGACCCCAAATAATTGGGATAAGGGCCGATGATAATATGATGACATATTTTTCTAACGTAATAAACTGATAGCACAAAATAAAGAATAGAACTACTTTTAGGCTAATCTAACCGATCGATCTGAATAATTATTGATTTACTAGCGGACGCCTTAAGGGTGGTGCTTCATTGGAGAGGCCTATGTCCAGGCAGTAGACTGATGTGGGCTGATGATGATGATAGCGGACACCCCGGTTTCACCAGCGTAAAATAATTTTAATGGTTTCCAATTCCCAGAATATAAAGTAGCCTAAAATACTCATTGTAACATCATCTATCTGTCAGTGACAGTTCCATTAAAATAAGTCTAGCTGTAATGGAGATTAACTGGAACAAAATAGACAGACGGATAGACACACAGAAAAGAAACTAATAATGGCGTTTTTTGAGTGTAAACTTTCATATAAATAAATATTTTTGGACATTCTCACACATCGTCATCTATTCCAAATTAAGCTAATATAAACTTGTGTTATGGGATCTAGACGACTGATAAACATACTTATATGTTTCTAAATACATACATATTCTACATAGAAGACCCCCAAACACCGAAACAAACATTTGTGGACCATAAAAATAATTTGATTTGACCAGGAATCTGCGCCACCGGCGCAGTCTCCTGTCAGTCCTCCAGTCAGTTTGAAAAGATGATAATTTGGAATTACAAACAGACATTTCAATTTAATTTATCTGTAAGAGTAGATCCAGCTTTTCACTTCCTCATTAGGTATAATCATTTTAGGAGAAATCCTAGTAGGCGATTTATGCAAACTTTATCCCTACTACCTATTGACAGTTTAAATAATTAACTTAAGAAGTTAAGACATTCATAGGGGGTAAATGTGGCTAAAGGTCAAAGGGGGTAAATTTGGCTAGAGGTCAAAGGGGGTAAATTTGGCTAAAGGTCAGGGGTTAAACTAAGGTTGTGGCACGCAGTGCAAATTGCGTGTCTGGCCACGCTTAGAATAGGGTTCCGTAGTCACCCATTATAGCATCTAAAACTTCTGAACTAACAAAGCAATATAATCCGTTATAGATTTCCTTCAAAGTTCATTACATGAACTGCTACGAGTATCATGATTTTTTTTCAGATTTTTCGAGCCATTGTTTTACAAAAACCATGAGCTTTAAAGCCGAAAAATATTTTTTTATAATTTTATTTTAGCACTTTTTCGGCGTTACACATATCCATGCTAAGTTTTATGTTTCTAGCTCTAACTGTTTAAAGGTTCAGAGACTTGAACTAAGGAATCCTAAAAAGGTGGTCAGGTGCCTCACTGTCTGGTAACCTCTTAAACTGCTGAGCACAATGATTCCTTTGTAAACAACACGTACCACAATGGAACGTTAATTGTCAACATTTCTCGAAATACGATATCGCTTACTACAATGTTACATTGACTGATAATTGTGCCTGTTCGGTTTTTTTCATGATGGAGTGTCTTCACGCACTTCAGCTTTCCACTTCGTGTGGGATTCCCGGCCCTCTGAGCACTTACCCTGCAGGGTAGGCCCCCAACCGTGCCTATTCGGTTAATTAATCCAAAAAAAAACATTTTTTTTTCAATTATTTAAGTTTCACCATCTGGACACACACATACACACACATATCACGCCTATATCCACGAAGGGGTAGGCAGAGGTGCATTACACACCCACAATTTGCCAGTATTTTTAATCCCACGTAATAGGGAGCAAGCCTATTGCCGTCACCGGGCACATATATAATGGGTTATGATGTTCAAAATGGCCAAATAAATTTAATAAAAAGTAGCAGCCATATTGTAATTTTGAAAAAAAATTGAAACCCGTTGCCTTGCTATGAAATGTTGATGATAGGCAACAAAATCTTACGTGACAGCCGCGGAGGCACTAAGCTAAAGTCTTGGGCGTGAGGACTAGACATCTCGTGTCCAGATACTGACTAACTCAATCTTCCTGCCATGAGCAATACTTGGCTGTCTCCTTGTTTTTGTGTAAACATTTATTTCTTTCTATTTTACTTAAAAGTCTAGTCTTTACCTAAAAATAGTCCGAGACGCCCAGGACTTTAATTAGCTGTGCCACAGCGGCTGACAAGTAAGATTTTGTTGCCTTTCATCAACATTTCATCGCAAGGCAACGGCTATCAATTGTTTTTTTCATTCTTTTATTAAATTCATTGGGCCAGTATGGACAGAACCCATTATATAGTAATGCGCCTCTGCCTACCCCTTCGGGATATAGGCGTGATATATGTGTGTGTTTACCTAAAATATCGCTCCGTACCGAACTTATAGGAAGTTCATTGCAAGCGACAAACTAGTTTACCATAGTTCAGATAGGATGGACGTTTTCACATTGCACGATAACGACACACGATATCGTAAGTAGTAGCAGTAACTTTAAGGTAAGGATGTAAATTGTAGTAACGTTATCGTCACGATATCGTGCAATATGAAAACGCCCGATGGGTATAGGCGACGTTTGTTCGGGGAGCGCGCTTTCACGCAGCTAGGTTTGAACTATAACGTACATTGATTTATCATTTCATTGAGTTTATACAGAAGGCACGTGTCATCCGTTTTCTTCGTGCCAAATGTTAAGGGGCTCTGATATAAGTTGACGTTCCAATAGAGGCACCACATTAAATTGAAACACGTCAAAGAAAAAATCTCAAAACAATAATTATAATAACATACAATAAGATTCGTTCTATTCATAGGGTTCCGTACCTCAAAAGGTAAAATCGCAACCCTTACTTTGTTGTATGTCTGTCAAGATCCTTTTTCTCTGGCTCGTGGAAGCATCAAGCTGAAATTCTTATATACGCTTGACAAAACGTCACACGTAATAAAAAAAACTCCCCGAACGTTACGTTATACGTGTACCAACGTTTGATACTGACGTTTGACAGTGACGTTTCATGCCGAGTTGGTACCACGCTGTCGCCAATAGGAGCTGTTCGCTAATGCCTGCACGAGATATCTCGACGCCACTTCATCTGGTACTTACTTGTCAAAATTTGGGTTTTGTTAAAGCGTAGCAACCTCAGGGCAACTATCTCTATACTACGTATTGTATATAGAGCGCACTCTGCACGTCAGAACAGTCAAACAGTCGAGGATGACGTAACGTCACTACAGCTTCTTAGTTAAGTTGTTGAAATGAAACTAATTATTGTTTGTAGTTATTGTTCTGAGATCTTGTTTTTTGATGTTTCAATGTAATGTGGCCCCTAGTGGAATGCAAACATATACCGGGTAACCTGTATCAGAGCTTAGTAGTCGCCACGAAGAAAACAGAAGACACTCGCCATCTATCTATAGATTATTGACCTGAGGTAGTAAGTTTATAATAGTAGATGCGACCTACTTTGGTGTCTGAAATCTAATGGGCGTTTTCACATTGCACGATATCGTGGATTTTATCGAATTTTATCGTGGCGATATCGCGACGATATCGTCACGATATAGTAAGTACCAGCTGTAACATAACTTAATAAAGATTTAATTTACTATCACTTTAATGCAAACCTAATATGTAGAACCTTTGAATATTAGTAAAATACTATAATTTGTATGTGCTACCTGCAATCGGTGCCAAGCCCGGTGACTTTGACCGTGATTATAATTATTTTTTTTGTAAATACATACATATTATATATATAGCTGTTGCCCGCAGCTCCGCCTGCGTGTTACTTTAGATCTACATAACTTTTTTATTTATAAAGCGATTCAAAACCAAACCGCAAGTTCAAATCAAAAAATCAAATCATTTCTGAGATTAGCGTGTTCAAACATTCAGACAAACAGACAAAAGTTCTAAAAACCATTAATAGTGAACTCCACTACGGGTGACGTAACCTGTTCTGAATAGCTCTTCAATCTGATCCCACCCTCTTCTTTCCGATCCCGAACGACTCGTGCCGGGCAGAGATGCCACTCCCACACAGTGGATAGCATGTTCGCGAGAACCGAGCGTTTTAACCGTTCGTTTCTCTGCCGAGCGATAGACGCCCTGCCTGTGCACGTGTTTCTTCCCACATATAAACCTGGGTTCTTCCCACATATAAGCGGAGCGTGAAGAGGCACATCAGTAGGTCTTCAAGTTGAGAGCCACTCTCTATAGTATTGTGCTGTGAGAGTGGCCCACAATCGCTAGACGTCGTCGCGACTTACCACCAGGCGGGCGGCGTCAATTTGGCGAACCCCAAATAAAAAAGTCCTACGACAAACTTATTATTTGCGGTTGGTACAGTACTCGGGTCTAGGGATCGAACCGCAAAATTAAGTTTGTTTTTTATCGTGTATACTTTTCCGGGATAAAAAGTACCCAGTTTGGTGCCCAGGATATTAAAGATTAATTATACCAAGTTTCATCGTAATCGTACCGGTAGACAGACAGACAGACAAAAAATTGTACAGAATTTTCACTTCTACAGATTTATTATGAGTATAGATAGATTTGGTCGCGTTTTAGCGAAAAAATTGAATTGAAACAATTAATTAGCATTTTTTTTTCTCCATTAATTTCTGCAGAAAAATGTTTCTCCTCGTTAATAATATGTGTTGTTAAGCAATTTAAGAAATGTTTAAATTGTCATTATGCGGATGCGTACTGCAGTACCCACCTCATCAGGTCAGGGGAGCAAGTCGCGTATTGCAATTGTAGCAAAGTAGCATCGTATTTGCACGTCGAAGGCAATTTTTTACAGTTTTCGTAGTCTACTAACACAAACGCTGGCAGTCCAGTAGCGAACGTGCGTCTGCCTGCTAGCTTGTGACGCACTAGTCGCTGTTTGCGTGCGTAGTCTACTAAAGTTATAGCCCCCAGACCTACTCATAGAAACACGTCCAACTGTCACCGGTAATATCCAAGTTTTTGGGAAGTGGGATGGGAATTGGGATTTTTTTTATGGGAAGAGATGGAGTTTTATTACTTGCGGAGGTCCAAGGGGGGTCCGAAAATGAAGTCAAAATTGACCTGGGGATGCTTAGTTTCAAAGATATCGGGTACTGGGAATCTTGGGTATTTTTGTGGGATGGGAATTCCCGGGATTTTTTTTTGCAGGCGAATAGAGTACGTCTCGGCAGGGATGCAGGGGAACAAAAATTTGCTCAGAATTGAGCTGGGAAGCTCCGTTACCGGGATATAGGGGCTTCAAGTTTTGTAGAAAGTGGGATTAGAATTGGGAAGAAAAAATTGTGGGAAGATCAAATACTTACTTAGAGTACTATGGGGCCGGAAAATAAGGGTAAAATTGACCTGGGATGCTTAGTTTTCGAGATATGGGTACTGGGAACCTTGGGTATTTTTGCGGGATGAGAATTCCCGGGTTTTTTTTTACCGGTGAATGGAACTTGTGATGGGAGGGGTAGCTGGGGGAACAAAAATTTGCCCAAAATTTAGGTGGGATGCTCGGTTCCCGGGACATAGGGGTTCAGAATCAAAGAATCAATTTCATTTATTCAGTTTAGGCACATAAAGAGCACATATCAATGTCAAAATTTTGTCAAGTAATATTATAAAAATTCTAAATTAAGTAAGTACATAAATAACCATTAGAAAATGATTATTTCGCTGGTTCGGTAAGTTGGTTCTCCTGAGAAGAGACCAGCAAGTAACTCAGGTAGATTATCCATTTTCTTTTTTTCCCAATTCCCATCCCACTTCCCATAAACTATGATATTACCGGTGACAGTTGGACGTGTTTCTATGTTCCCCTACATATCTAGGTTCTATGAGTAGGTCTGGGGGCTATATCCTGGTAATACAACATCAATCATCCCCCCCCACAGGTTTCTATGTTGCAGTTTATATATGTAAAATATTGCTGTGATTAATCACAGTGACTCCTTGTGTAGTCACGATGTCGTGGCAGTGTGAAAACGCCCAATAAGTTCACAATATTGGGCGTTTTCACATTGCACGATAACGATCCACGATATCGTCTATAATATCGTGAAGATATCGTCACGATAATTTACGACGTGACGTTACGCGTTTTCACATTGCACGATATCGTCACAATACCGTGCAATGTGAAAACGCCTATTGTGACTTATTAAATTTCAGATGCCAAAGTAGGTCGCATCTACTATTATAAACTTGCAACCTCAGATCAATAACCGTGAACCGTACATCGTAAATCCGTAGTATCTGCCTACCCCAAACGTAAAGGCTCGTGATAGTATGTATATTTTAAAATGCTTCTGTCTACCCCTTCCAAGAAAAGATATGATATATTTTATTCATATTAAAAAACAAAATAGATTTGTATGGTCATAAATATCTACTTGAATCACATGAAATAAAAACAAACAGTAAATTTATTTAAAAAAAACGCTATACATAATTTTCAGAATGTCTTTTTGTGTGAAATATGGAGTATTTTATTTTTATTTTTTACCTTAATGTCCACAAAACTCCTGTGTAAATTCGGGAGCTTCCGTCCTTGTCTAACATAAAATGTTGTCTCTTTCGCTTTTATTACTGTCCACGCGGCGCGGCGGATGCACTTTATTTCGGAGGGTGAAACGAATATCTCTTACTAAAGTTTATGACCGGTGTGAACATAGCCAATAGTATTTTAATAAAAATAACTATTAATTTTCAGGAGAAATGAGAAAAGTTACAAATGTTTATACGTTATTTTATCAATGACAACCAAATTTAGACACCGTATTGGGTATCCTAATGTATGTGCACAGACGGTGTATGGAAAGACCGTTAATCTACCTACACCAAAGCAATTGAACATTAAACGTACTCGTAAATAACAGTCGCTAAAAAAATACCACAGGGCTAGTAAGTGTAAATAAATATTTTGTTGACACACAAACTTTATTTACAAGCTATATTCAAGCACTCGCTTCAAATTCAGACGGGTCATAAAGTTTTAGATTGGTTTCTGCAGCCAGTTTTTTAATATAGGGTGAATTATTTTTGTTTTATACTTTTTAATTTAATCGATTGTTTACATTTTGTCCTTGGTGGTTATATGTTTTTTAAGCGAACTGCGTATGTTCAGCAAATGGTACCGTTTTATTAATAGTGTTACTGTGCAGACAGTGATATAAAGCGAAAGCATTTGGTTCTTTGTTATTCTAGCTGGCATTAAAAGATAAGATAAGATAAGATAAGATAAGAAAAAATAAGATATTTATTTATTTGCAAAAATATAAAATGTGTGTATAAATTGTAGATCTTAAATAAGGATAATGGTAAAACATGTTGACACTAAGTCCACATGTTTTACCATTATCATGGTGTACAAATTATGGTTAAAATTATAAAATTTATAAGAGAGATCTTTTTGACGAGGGTGCCTATTCGCAGGCATCAGCTAAAATTACGGATGAAAGAATGCTAGATCTACAAGTACAGATAATAATAATAAAATTTCTATATTTTTCTCTGTCAAATATTCGATGTTGAGGACAAAAACAAAACAAAAATTAGGTATTACAATCTATGTGGGAGACCGGTTTCCGTACTAGGAAGTTGTAAATCAGCAAGGGTTGTCTCTTGTTTGTGACACGGCATTGACCATAGAGTTGATATTGAGGCATTAACGTCATAATTATTGGTCAAATTATGCTGGTATATATTTTACTTTACTGGACAACGCTAACGTTCGAATTTTGTTCTCTGTAAACAAAAGAATGTGCTTTAATTAACGTCGGAGTGCAAGTTCTGTATGTAAGTACTATTCCCTATTCTGTGCCCAGGTGTACTTATTCATAGACGATTGGCTGCAGAGGCAGCATGGTGACCTCACGTATCGTGCGAAGCAGATCATTACCGGGCATGGATGCTTCGGTGGCTATCTGTTTCGCATCCATCGTGAGGTCACACCCCGGTGTCAACGTTGCGAGGTTTCCGACGAGGACACCTCACTCCACACGTTGGTGGAGTGCTCAGCGTGGACGAGTCAGCACCAGGACCTCGTAGTGGGTCTGGGCGTGGATACCCTCTCCGCCGCGGAAGGACACGGCCGCGTTCCACTTACTCCCATCGCCAACCCTAATACCTTCTGCGTGTGAACCAGAGACGCCCGGCAACGGACGTTAGAGCGGCCGCGGCCTTGGGCCACGGAATTAACAAAAAAAAAGATATACTTATTGAACCTAATCAAACTTAGGGATTGTGTAAAATCAAACTATGTTGTGTGTGTATGGGTCGTTGTTACCCAGACTTATTCCTGTGGCTACGATGATGATGATGTAGGTAACAGTCATCGAATGTCAAGGCCTCACAAACACTTCAGTAACATAGTGTTAGTGTGATTACGAACAATAATGGTATAGTAAGCAACTTTGTAATATGAGGTTTCAAGAATGTGAGTGAACTGCAAACGTCATGAGGTAACAGCTGAGAAATAACACATAACATGCATACATCACGTCTTTATCCCGAAGGGGTAGGCAGAGGTGCATTACAGACCCACATTTTGTTAATTTGTTGGTCCCACGAAATATGGGACAAGCATATATAAGGTACAATAGAAAATACATAACCACTGGTGTTTGTTATTCCAAATTAATAACTTTTTACCTAGTTCATTACCTAATTAGAGTTATACGAAAAAAAAACAATAATCTAGATTACAAAATATAAAAGCTTACTTTGGGCTAGATGTCACTGTGTAAAAAAATATTCTGCATTAAGAAAAAGAATAAAATTTTTCTCTGACAGTCTGTTTTTTTGTGGTAATCTCTGAAACTGAGTGATTGATTTTTAACTGACACTTTCACTAGCAGACAGCTGGTACTACGAGAAATAATAACGCGGGGTAAGCCGTGGCCGTCCGCCAATATTAAGCAAAATAATATATTAACCGGATATAAAAGAGAGTAGATTACCGAGTTACCATGCGGCAGACAACTTAAACGCTTTTAATAATCCAAAGTACATAGCAATTTGATTCAGAAACGTGCGCGTGAGTCGTTCGGATGAACGAACTCCGGTCGGCGGCCATGTTGCTACGTCATGCGGCCTTGCGGCGCGAGCGCACGGTTTGCTTTGAGAAATTTCAACCTCAATGCCCTCCTCGACATGATTTATTAATTTAACATTGCGAGGAAGTGTAAATTTTGGGACTATGATCTCCCCTATGTCCACTATAGATAGACACATCTGCATTACACACCCTTGCTTTGTCAATAACTTTGTTGATCCCACGTAGTAAGCCTATTGCTGTTACCGGGCAGTAAATCCATAACCACTCAATACTTCAAACAGCTAGGACAGTTGTTACTATATCCTCTCAACTATACGTACGACTAAATAGAATCTCTACATTCCTGCCTTGGTGGCGTAGTGGTATGAGTATGCGACTGCCGTCCCTGAGGTCCCAGGTTCGATTCCGGGTCGAATCAAATTATTTGTGTGATCCACAAATGTTTGTTTCGGAGTTTGGGTGTCTTCTATGTATAATATTTAAAAATATATAAGTATATTTATCAGTCGTCTAGATCCCATAACACAAGCTTATATTAGTTTAATTTTGGATAGATGACAATGTGTGAGAATGTCCAAAAAAAAAATCCGATCATTTATTATTGTGTTATTGGAATTATAATTTCGACTATATATCTGTGCATTAAATATCCACATTTCGTAAGTCAGATTATTTGGAGTGAACCTAATACCGTTACTAGGCACATTAGCTTAGTAAAAGTGTTAAAGTAATTGCGACAACCATGCATGATTAGATTAGTGACAGTGCTTAAAGCTATCTAGATTCGGAGGTTGTCGAAATCTTTGTGTGTGATGTTCTGTGTGAGTATGTAATTTATCCATAAGTTAGACAAATTATATACACAAAATTCCTCGAGAATCACTCTATCCATTATTTAAAAACGCATCAAATCCGTTGCGTAGTTTTAAAGATCTAAGCATACATAGGAAACATAAGTGATTTTGTTTTGTAGTACATACTCATCATCATTCACCGAGTCTTTTCCCAACTCAGTTGGGGTCGGCTTTCCAGTCTAACTGCGATTCGGCTGAACTTCGATATTTTCCGTGAAGCGACAGCGTGTTTTGTACATACTATGCTATGATATATTATGTATGCATTTAGAAGTGTATAAGTATATTTATCAGCGATCTAGATCCCAATGCCTGGTTTGCAAAGATTGTATTCAGTAGTATGTAATTAATGTGATGCATTTTGTGAATGAGACGTTCTGCTCCTAAACCTTAGAAAGGTACGTATATTATGACTTTTTTTTAATTCCGCGGCCCAAGGCCGCGGTCGCTCTAACGTCCGTTGCCGGGCGTCTCTGGTTACTAGCAGAGGGTGTGGTCTCTGCGGGTGTTTGGTCGGGACGAGAATCCCGCGTCATTGGGGTCGGGTTTTATCCCGCGTCAGTGAGTGAATCTGGTTGCGTGCTATGGGGAAAAGGCCCCGCAGCACGCAACCCTTCTAGCCTGCTTCTGTAAGGACGGTGGGTGGCGCGCGATCCCACCGTCCTCAGGCCCCGATCATGGAGGACGATAGTCTTGGGCGTAGTCGCGTAGTCTGGGGCGGCCTGGCCGCTGACTACGGAACTCGGCGGGGAGGGTACGCTCCCTCTCCCTCCCGGCCGCCTCCTTCGCGAGCATGACTTGCTCGCAGAAGGGTATATTATGACCTTATATTTGGTTCTCTCGCATACCTAGATTGCTCCAAAGCAAAACTTAATTTATATACATTCAAATTCAAGCTATCTATGTGAGAGACCAGTATTATGTACTAGGAGACCTTGTATGATAGATTACCAACCTCCGTATATTAAAGGACAGACAGACATATAACACGCCTATATACCCGAAGGTATATACCTATTAGGTATATATAACGCGTGATTACGTCGATTAAAAAAATTGCGTTATATTTTTTTAAATAATTGTATGTTAAGTAAAATAATTTATAACAATTTTCCTTTGATGCTAATTATTTAATTTAAACAAAACTACATACACACCTAACATTAATAAAAAACAACACATATTTATTAAAAAAAATACCAGTGAACATAAGACGTCCACATTGCTCACCTGTATTCGACCATAAAGGGTCCAAAATCAACAATAGTACTAGGGCGCCAAGCCCTCTGATTGGTCAAACCAAAATGCATCATAGACCAAGCGATATCTTGTACGCGATTGGACAATATTCTAGAATCATGATGACGCTTAACGGTTTCGGGTGTTATGTAAGCGATAGGGCTATTGGCGGGAACGTAGCATTTTTTTTATTTATTCTTTTATCTATCGCTTGGATACAATCGTATTGGGCTACCTGCAACGGAATTATGATTAGTTGGAACTCTTTGAAGGAATGTGGGTTTGGTATTTTTTTGCCCTATTTTTTTTATTACTTACATTAGTGTTAGAAAAATTTTTATGTTAAATTGTACGGATGACGTTTTAAATGGAATGCGATTTGAATGTGGAACGCATTTGTTTTTTTTTATTGGACACCATTCAAGATTTCGGTTCTTAATTTGAAACGACAGCATTTTATGAGGTGTCATGTCTGAATCAGGCAAATAAATAAAAAGGTAGGTATTTAACGAAGTCTACCGGGAACATTAAATTAAAAATTTAACAATAGGTATGTATGACGTAAAAGATCGGGTATGCCAAATAATTACATCCTATACTTACCTAATAATCAAGTTAATCCTGGTCTACTCAAAACGAATTAACTTACAAACTTGCTAACCTAGCAGGTGATTACATATTTGAGCCGTTTGGGGTTGAGACACTGGGGTCATGGGGTCCGAGTGCTCGTCGCCTTTATAGAGACATTGCTAAACACTTAATCGATGCTTCTCAGGACCAGAAGGCTGGCTATTTTCTGGCCCAAAGAATAAGTATCGCCATCCAACGTGGCAACACAGCCAGCATTCTGGGAACCTTCCCAGTTGGCAATGACGGGGAGGATTTTTTAAACGATATTTTGTAATGTAAATATTTTGAGTATATAATTATGTGTATTGTATTTCTTATTGTAAATAAATCTTCACTTACAAATAATTATTATTAAAGCGTAAACGTAGGTATCTTATAAATTTCTACATCGACATTCACTTTTTAATTAGTTTCAATAAAATCATATCGAAAAAGAAAACAAATATTTGTTATTCGAAACTTTTATATTTCAAAAAAACATAAGTAAATACGCGCCAATACGACCAGAGCTTTGAGTGATGTTTTTTTTAATAGGCAAAAGGAGGTGTTACCTGCATGTAAATATTTTTTACCCAAACGCAACCCAAAAATGTGAAAATAAAACAGAAAAAAGGGTCTATGCGTTTTTGGTCTATAAGTATTTTTCTATTTATTTTGTGTAGCCAATCACAATGCAGCAGTAGACTACTAGCTCTGTAACTATTTATTATTTATGCATTCTTTTGTAAATGTTTGGTTTGATTATTAGTAGGGTGAATTAATTGTCATTATTATAGACTAGCGATTAAATAATATCTAATATCTAAATAATTTGATGTACAATCTCGCAGGCACATTGTTCTATCCCCAGCAACTATAAGTTAATCAATAGATGATTAAAAATAAATACAAGAAAATATACTTAATAAGGAATATAAGTAATATGATAATCTCTTTATTTAATGTAATATATTAAAATTATAAAGTTTTGCGAGACCCACAAAAAAAAAAGTAAATCAGTTCAAAAGTAATCAGTAGAGTCGTTGAAGTTCTTCCACAGAGAATTCATTTGTTTTAATTTTGAGGCAATAGGTCGATATTAATCTCAAAATGAAACATAGTAGTACATTCTCTATGGTCAAGTCAACCCTTCTATCAGTCATGGCCCTCTAGTCAGAGCCATTATAAATCAATAGTAATTATAGGTTTGCAAATTCTTCTCTAGAAACAAAGAGACCGAGAAAATATCTAACACTGCGTCGTAATAAAATCTGCTTGCACAAACATCGTCTCAAAATCTGAAGCTATGAAATATTCAGTAATAATGATAAAAAAGGTTAAAATTAAAAAAAGAAATGTCAAAAGTTTAAATAAAGAAGGAACTTCTTTATTCCCTATTCTATGGTGACGCTGTCTTTCGATATTATTTGAATATGGATTTCTTTTTTTATGGCGAAGGACTTACAATCCTGGATCCTGTATGCAAAGATTATTTAAATTCAAATTGAAGTTAAAAACCTTCATTACTAAAGTTTAATTTCTTTCGTTTTTAAACAAGTTCATCTGAGATTTTATTTGAGGAACGTGGGCGTCTGTGTTCCGCACTGCAGAAAGGGTGGGACGCCCATTTTCAATATGGCGATTCCTGCGTCCTAATTTCTGACGTAACGTGTTTAAAATATCACACAAATCCCGAAAAAATTCTTCAATAACCACTAGAAGAGTCTTATATTATCTATTGTAATTTAATTTAAAAAAAATATAGATA
Source organism: Nudaria mundana (assembly GCA_963556515.1). Lineage (NCBI taxonomy): Eukaryota > Metazoa > Arthropoda > Insecta > Lepidoptera > Erebidae > Nudaria > Nudaria mundana. Next base: position 9,433,227 of record OY748316.1, on the reverse strand, counting down.
TTACATGAATTTAATCGCTACTAAATAACTTAAAAGAATTTTATAGGACCTTACAGTGACATGCGCGTTTCAGTATCGATCCCCTTAGCCTTGCTTAGTTACGTCACAAACCAATAGGAGACATCGACATTAACCTCAGAAAACAAAGAAAGTACAAGGCTTTATAAAGGGCTTTCTTGTTTCATAAAAAAAACTTCCTGTTAATTTGAATTTCAAATGACAAAAGAGGTTCGAGTAAAAAAAAAACAGAAAATTTGAAAAAAGAACAAGGTTTACAATAAAGAAAGCTGTGCTCTACTCACCTCTGTGCACGAAACCAACATGGCGGGTGGACAAAGAAAGTCGTTCTTAAAAAAAACTGTGATCCTTGATAAAAATTTAATAAAACATTAAAATATTTACTTGACAAGACACTAAAGTTATATTTTTTATACAAAAAAAAATTTTTTTTAGATGAAATTTTCCGCGACGCGACGTTGCATTTCGGTGCATTGTGAAGTACTGAGGGCTTGCTTGCACCGGGTACAGGGCGAGCGCACACTTGCGCGTTACACATACAGCCAGAGAGTCTGTGCAATAACCCATTGGTGAAAGTAAGAACGCAACACCACTTGCATTTTGCCATAGCAACAGAGCGATTATTATTGAGCGGTTTTGAGACCCTAGGTCATGTAGTACCTTAGGTACTAACTATATTTCGGAGGCAAAGTTTTGGTACCTATTTTTTTAATCTACATACATAAAATGACGCTCGATCATGCCTCCTTGGGGGTCTGAGGCAAATAGGGGTGCACCACGCCCAAATTTTGCCAGTAACTTTATTGTCGTTACTGATCGGGCAAAATATACAATAACCGAAGCTTTTTTTTATATTTTCGCACTCTTTAAACTTTTGGACCTCAGAATTACCCAAATCGGTCCAAGGATCTCCATTACGTATGTAGCACTATTTATTTGACATTATTTCCGCTTTCATGGGTTTTCAAATCATCTTTTAATATTTTTTTTTCCATTAAAATTCCCAAAGATATAATCATGGCTCTACCCCTGAATGAATTTAAAAATACTATTAAGATTCACTTTTTAGGAAAGGGCTATTACATTGTTAGTGACTATCTAGATGACACAGAAACATGAACTCTTCTTGCTTTAGTTGTTGCTTTGCAAATCTGGCAGTAAGTATGTAAAATCACTATTAATGACTTGCATAACTATCTTTTGTGACCTATATGATTAAATGATTCTGTTCTTGACTACCGGACACATAATATAATTAAAATCTTCCTCGATAACCACTCTATTCATTGGTGAAAACCGGATCAAGATGGGTTGCGTAGTTTTAAAGATCTAAGCATACATATGGAGGAAACAGACTTTGTTTTATAATATGTTACGATTCTTTATGTCCCTTGACAAACAACTTATCCTAACATTGATACGAAGGATATATAGGTAAAGATGCCAATCAAATTCAAACCAAATGATACGAGAATTGAAAATTCATAATTGATCGATATAATGACACTATTTCGGAAATTATATCGGTATATAACTACTAGTACTGGTCATTCTACTTGAGTCTGAAACATAACTCCGACAAACGTTTTAATTTTCAAAATCAATGTCTCAAAACATAGAACAACACGGCTCGAACGATACGACGAGGACCAATTTAGTTGCTCTATACCTCTGTTCAAACCTCTCGGATATCCGCGCAAAGTGAGTAATTCTTTTGCGGGGAACTTTATTCGAATGTACAATACATTGCCAACCGAAATAGCAAATTTATCTGTCAATAAATTTAAAAAACTAATAAAAAGTAAATTGTGCCATAAAGCTTATTATAGTATTAATGATTTCTTAGATGACAAGGCGGCCTGGTTGTAACAACGTAACGAATTGCTCCTTTCTAAATAACTCTGTATTAGATTTAAGATGAAATATTTTGAAAAAAGCCGAGCTGAGTTTCTTGAGGGCTCTTCTCAGTCTCGTTGCATTTTGGAACCCTCGGTAGAGTCACACCAACTTCTGACGAATCTAAATAATTTTCTGAAAATTTCAAAGATAATAAACGTTATTTTATTTTATTTTATATTTATTTTAGGATTATTCCACTATGTTCACCTGGGTGATATCACCTAGGTGAACAAAGTGGAATTGATTAGTCTACTTTGATCACCACCTAAAAAAATCGCGCCAGGCTGGAAGCAGTGTCTAGACAGGAATCCGGACACTGGCTCCATGCCTACCCATCCCCCAACACTGGTACTTTAATTGAACACAACACTGTCCGACTCACCATCGGTCTCCGGCTGGGGGCCGAGGTTTGTGTATAACATAGTTGTGCTTCTTGTGGAGCGAGTGTGGATCGCCTAGGTCACCATGGGATTGCCTGCTCTTCAAGTGCTGGCCGCCTGTCCCGCCATGCCGCGATCAACGACATCCTGTGACGGTGTCTCGTCGGTGTAAACGTCCCTGCGATTCTGGAGCCCCAGCACATTGCACGGGACGATGGTAAGAGACCTGACGGGATGTAGATGATACCATGGAGGATGGGTCGCCCACTAGTGTGGGACGCCACGTGTGCCGACACACTAGCTGCGACCTATCTTCCGGCAACCGCCAAACGTGCCGGCGCGGCGGCCGAGGTACGTGAGTGCTCGAAGGTGGGCAAATACAGTTGGCTCGGCACTCAATACGACTATGTCGCATTTGGTGTCCAGACACTGGGCCCGTGGGGCCCGGGCGCGCACTCGCTTTTCAAGGAGCTCAGCAAACGGCTCAGGGAGGTAACGGGAGGCTTACGTGCCGGCGGATTTCTCGCGCAGCGGATAAGCATCGCCATACAGCGCGGGAATGCCGCCGCCATGATGGGCACCCTACCGCGGGGCCCAAACTTTTAACATTTTTTTTTTAAATATAATTAAATTTAGTTTTTTTTTTTAATTCTTTATTGTACAGATTTACAAAAACACAAAACAAACAATAACAATATGTACAAAGGCGTGCTTAAGCCAGTAACGGCTTTTCTTCCAGCATACCTTAGTTACCTTACTCATATCCTCTCTATCCTTTACAATTTTTTGTTTAATCCCCGTACCCCTACTTATTTAAAAGAACGATTCAAGTTCCTTAATGACACACATACGAGATCCCTGAGGTCGTCGGAGACGCTGGTGTTGTCGTCGTTACCATAAAAAATCGTTGAGTGCCAGAGCACTCAACGACTTTTTATGGTGGGTCTTTCTCCATTAAGGCCGTGCGACTATGGAATGATCTGCCGGTAGTTGTTAGACGAGCACCAACGTTGGCTGTCTTCAAACGAATGCTAAAAGACCATTACCTTGGCTCCTAACTACTGTAATCTATTTTTTCCACTCTATGTTTTTATGTATCCCTAATTCCCTACAAGGTATAAAATTATCTCTTTTTATTTAATAGTGTTTAAGTTTTACTATATGTAGGTATATCTTCTATAATTACTATATTCAGTTTATTCCATTACTTTTCTTTTCAGAACTTTTCCATCTTTCTTTTCGTAATATATGCCAATACCTTTCCACTGTTTACTTCACTTCTATCTACTTATGTCCATCCAAAGGTTGCCTGTAAGAGATCACTCTTAGTGATAAGGCCACCATTTGTACATACTATTTAAATATTAAGTTTCTGTTTCATTTGTATTGGTGTACAATAAAGTATAATCTAATCTAATCTTAGAGGTAAAGAGGAGATAAATGATAGTAAAGAGAGAAGAGGAAAGTGTAAACACGTACACATACAACAATACAAATAATACAAGAAGAAAATTAAACTAATAAATGTAATACATATAACAGACATTAAATACATACACATAAGAACTTAATAATGTAAGACTAAGGCTAAATACCCACATGCTACATACAGATGTCAAAGAATCAAAGAATCAATTTCATTTATTCAGTTTAGGCACATAAAGAGCACATATGAATGTCAAAATTTTACAATTTTATGTCAAGCACTATTATAAAAATACTAAATTAATTACATAAATAACCATTTGAAAATGATTCTTTCGCTGGTTCGGTTAGTTGGTTCTCCTGAGAAGATACCAGCAAGAAACTCATGTAGATTATCCATTTTCTTTTTTAATAATGTTTTGTTTACTTTGTGTTACAATTTGTATTGTAGGAGTGGCTAACAACAGCAGATTAGGGTGACCATGCATTTTTATCATTAAGATATTCGCCTACATTATAATAGCCTTTCTTCATCAAACGTTTTTTCACTACTATTTTAAACTTATTAAGAGGCATGTCAACCAGATCCTGCGGAATTTTATTAAGTATTTTTATACATTTGCCTACAAACGAATTACCAACTTTATGAAGTCTAATTTTTGTCATTGCCAGTTTATTTTTGTTTCTTGTATTATAATTATGGTTGTCGGATCTTTTTTTGAAGAGTTCTATGTTCTTCCGTACATACACGATGTTGTCGTAAACATATTGAGAAGCAACGGTTAAAATATTAATTTCTTTAAATAGTTCCTTCAGCGAGTCACGGAGTCCGAGTCTATAGATTGCTCGTATAGCTCGTTTCTGTAATATGAATATTGTCTCAATATCGGCAGCTGAGCCCCATAGCAGCAGACCATATGACATAACGCTATGAAAGTAGCCAAAATAAACTAATCGTGCCGTTTTTTCATCAGTCAGTGACCTTATCTTTCTAACCGCATAGGCAGCCGAACTAAGTCTTCCTGCCAAGGCTGTGATATGAGAACCCCATTGCAGTTTACTATCTAAAGTTATTCCAATATGTATGATGTATATTTATACTTACTAAATAAGAAGGAGATAATATGAAACAAATAAAAGTCAAAACAATAATTATGGAAAATCATAGTTGGGAGAGGAAATGCTCCTTTACCCTTTTCTTAAAAATGTCCAATGAACGACTAGCTTGAATATCATGTGGTAGCGAGTTCCATAATCTGACAGCCTGGATTGTAAACGAATTGTCATAACAACTAGAGACATGAGCAGGAGTTCGAAGAAGTAGGGATGAGGAAACACGACATACTTTGTCTCTAGGCACCAAATACTCAAAATGCTCACGCAGATAGGCAGGAGAATTAGGATTGTGAAGGATAGTATAGAGAAGAGAAAGGATATGAGCTTTGCGACGTTGCCGAATAGGAAGCCCAATCTATGCCGTAATTCAGATACGTGATCGTATTTACGAAGGCCATAGACGAAGCGGATACCCAGATTCTGCAAGCGCTCAAGCTTATTGACAAGCTCCTCCTATGCATCCAGGAAACAGACATCAGCATAGTCTAACAATGATAGAAGAAGAGATTGCGCAAGAGTCACTTTAGTTTGAAAAGGTTTCTGAAGAGATTTTAGAGATTGAAATGAGTAGTACACCCTCCTACTTATCTCAGCAATTTGTACTTCCCATGAAAGATACGAATCTATATGAAGACCCAAATTCCTGGCACTGTTAAAAAACTCAATAGGCTCAGAATTAAATATAACTGAAGGCAAATACTCATAATCCACGAGACCAAGCATATACCAGTCACCAACAATTAGTGACTGTGATTGACTGGGATTAACTAACAAGCCAAAGGATTTGGCCCAACTGTAGACATTTTCAAGGTCACCATTGATGGCAGCAACAGCTTGGTCTATTTCGTCAACCCTAAAATGTCGATATAACTGCAAGTCGTCTGCGTAAAGATGATAATTTGAGTTCAAGACTCTTGTGATGGCGTTAATAAAAACAGAGAAGAGAAGAGGAGAAAGTACACCACCCTGAGGAACGCCCGCCGCAAGATCACACCAGCTGGTCGAGGTCTCGGCTGCACGAACCGACTGCGAGCGTCCCTGAAGATAGGATTTAAACCAAGCGGCAACAGAGGTGGATACATTCAAGGATTTCAAGATTCCTAAGAGTATGTCAAAATCAACCGAATTACATGCACTGCTAAAGTCTAGTAGCACTATAATGGTGAGTTGTTTGTGTTCCATGGTGAGCCTAATGTCATCGGTTATTTTGACCAGAGCTGTTACGGTACTATGTCCACGGCGAAAACCAGACTGGAATTGACTTAGCAGGTAGTTAGAGGAAAGATAGCGAGACAGTGGATCATGAACAATACTCTAATTTCATTTTCTATTATACCTAGTTTCTAATTTAGTTTTAAGATTTTTTACTTAACACAGATGCAAATAAAACTACTCCAACATTTAAAACTACCTTCAATTACATTTAAAACAATAATCTTCAACGACATTTAAAACTACCTTCAATGACATAAATGTTTATCGCTAATGTTGCCAATGTTAATAATTTTAGTACCCTATTTACTAATATGATATACGAGTATCTCATCAAAGACAGTAAAAAATAATACATTTTAAAGTAGTGCAAAAAAAATGGGTTTTTTACGGTACCGATTATTATTTATTAGATAAAAAAAAAATTGGAGTTATATCATAATAGGCGTCTTGGGTCAGGTGATTTATTTCCGAGGTGATCAAAATAGACTAATCAATTCCACTTTGTTCACCTAGGTGATATCACCCAGGTGATTTATTTCCGAGGTGATCAAAATAGACTAATCAATTCTACTTTGTTCACTTAGGTGATATCACCCAGGTGATTTATTTCCGAGGTCATCAAAGTAGACTAATCAATTCCACTTTGTTCACCTAGGTGCTATCACCCAGGTGAACATAGTGGAATAATCCCGCGCATAGACAGTAGACTTGCGATCTCCGAGAGGTATGAACAGTGCTTATGGGTAAAAGCAAACAACCAAAGTGTTCATTTGTTTTTTTTAATAAACAGCTTTATATTGACAAGTCAGTTCGACATTGAAATAAAACCTTAGATTATTTCCTTGGTTGGCATGTTTCAGAATAAATAAATATCATAGATGGGTCGCCGGTCGTTCTTGGTAAGAACTTCTACGAAGAGTCGTCATATTACGGCTATTTCCCTAGCAATTGTTGTTCCCTAGCCTAGTAGGTACATACGTGAACGTATAATGTGACCTGTTTTACACACACACGTGTTGTACACACAGCTACACAGCCTTTTTACTCTACTATACGTGATCACTCACACAAATGCAAAAATCAGCTTAGGCCTTGCGAACTGTACTAGTGCTAAAAGTTAAAAACCTAAATTTTAAGACCAATAAAAGAAGATAGGAAGAAAAAAAAGAAGAAAATAGATAGAACAGCTGCATTGTCCTAATTATACGAGATGTTTCAGGCAAACCTGAGACTCCCGGAGTCACTAGATGAGTAGGAGTTCACTACCAACCAAGCTACCGAAGCAGTTGAAAGCACCGAAGCATGCTACGATGCTTTATGCGAAGTATGCTACGTCAATCTAGCTGTAATAAATATATTACAAGAAATTTTCAGTTATGTGCTTACATACTTAAGTGTACTCATTTGTTAGATAAACTGTTAATAAGGTTAAAAATGATTAAAGATAAAACAAAGTTATCTATACATTTAGATCGCCTATCATTCGTTTAAGTACGAGTATTATGTAATCTTTCAAGGTTTTATTCATAAGTAGGTTAGCACGAAACGATGGAAAAAGACCGGAAGGTATGTCTTTGTTACCATGGAAGATGGGAAGGTATTTGGTGTGGGATGCTACATGCGTTGACACCTTAGCACCTTCACACCTTCCAAGGTATCGGCTGAAGGCCTCAAACGCTGTAAATATGCTAACTTAGCAGGTGATTAAATATTTGAGCCGTTTGGAGTTGAGATACTCGGGTCATGAGCATTACGGATCATAAGGTTCTGGAGGCAAAATGTACTTGGATGCATATCGACTGTAAATTAAAACGCTCTGAGAGCAAAACGTCTCCAATTGAAAGGTCCGTATCCTTTTAAAGTCCTACCTGTCATTACATTATGCTGGTGGTAGATAGGCATGGAAAACGACATTTTCTTTTGTATTTTTTAAACATTATATTCAAATTATAAAAAAAAATACTTATTGTAGGTACCTATCAATCATAAAATAGACAACGAAAAATGATAATTTAAGAGGTTTTCAAGAGGAAATGGAAAAGTACGTTATGCATCAAACACGTTTTGATTTAATGTCAACTTCAGTTGAAGGCTATTTTTACAAAACACTTACTGAAATGAGGACGATTAGCTCCATGGGTGTTTTGCCGTAGGAGACCAATTGATTGAAAGACGTCATGACTAGAGGACTAACTATTGGAAAGTCCATTTTGCTTCCTGAACCTTATGATCCGTAATGATTCTTTGGGCCAGAAAATAGCCAGCCTTCTGGTGCTGAGTAGCCTTGATCAGGCGTTTAGCAATGTCTCTATACTCGGACCTCATGACCATTACAGATCATAAGGTTCAGGAAGCAAAATGGACTTTCCAATAGTTAGTCCTCTAGTCATGACGTCTTTCAATCAATTGGTCTCCCACGGCATGCATGGTGTCAAGAGACGAAAGGTTGATCCAAGGCCAAAACACTCCGTGTGAAGGCTGACCAAGTTCCCCTGGCCCATCAAAGTTTTTTTTTTACTTTTACAAGTTTTTCGATTTTTCCTGTTGGTTTGGGCATAAATGGGACCTACATTCCAAATTTCAGCATTCCAGCACATCTGGAAGTGGGTTAGAATTTGTATGGGTCAGTCAGTCAGTCCATGATTTCTGTAAAAAGTGCACTTTCGGGGTACCTGTATCTCAGCAACCGCTGGGGGTAGGAAGCTGATTTTATCAGGAGTTTTAGTTGGCATTATATTATCTAGCATGAATATAGAGTTTGGTTGCTGTCGGACCTCTGGGCTAGTCGCAGTGAAGGTCCAAACATGGCGAAAATCGGATAAACCTTGGTAGGAGATATACTTCTCGGCAGCTCATGAGGGGCACCTCTATGCACCTGCATAGTCAGTAAGCCCAGGTGGTGCGGGAACTTCGTCGCGCGCTGCCGCGTGCGTTGATATTCGTTTTAATACGAGTATACAATACGCCGAAGAGAAGAAAAAAATTGAAGAAGAGTGTATTACACCTTATGAGTCTTGCAAAGAGTTTCTAATCTTAAAATAATACTCAACGTGTAACATTTCTGTTCCTACTCATTCAATGCAATGTTCGTTATGTTGTTATTTACGTTCGTCATTTTGTCGGGTATAGGTACCTACATTAACTCGAGAAATCGAGGACCAGCGGTCCCAACTCCGCCAGAATCTGGAGACTTGGAGGGTGCGACTTGAGCAACCTAAGTGGGGAACCACCGCGTCATCGCGGCGGTGAGACCGATCATGGACAAGTGGCTGCAGAGGCAGCATGGTGACCTCACGTATCGTGCGACGCAGATCGTTACCGGGCATGGATGCCTCGGTAACTATCTGTTTCGCATCCATCGTGAGATCACACCCCGGTGTCAACACTGCGAGGTGTCCGACGACGACACCGCACTCTACACGTTGGTGGAGTGCTCAGCGTGGGCGAGTCAGCGCCGGGACCTCGTAGTGGGTCTGGGCGTGAATATCATCTCACTGGAAACCATACTCCAAGCCATGGTCTCCAGCGCGAGTAGGTGGAATGCTGCCGTGTCCTTCTGCGAGCAAGTCATGCTCGCGAAGGAGTCGGCTGAGACGCAGAGGGAGCGTACCCTCCCCGCTGAGTTTCGCAGTCAGTGGCCAGGGCGCTGCAGACTCATCTACGCCTAGGACCATCGACCTCCATGATCGGGGCCTGAGGACGGCGAGATAGCCACCCGTCGTCCTTACAGAAGCAGGTTAGAAGGGTTGCGTGCTGCGAGGCCTTTGCCCCACAGCAAGCAACCACATTCACTCACCGACGCGGTATAAAACCCAACCCCAACAAAGCGGGATTTTCATTCCGACCAAACCCCCGAAGAGGCCACGCAGCTGGCCAAAGTCCACCGGGCGCCACTGGAAATACCTTCTGGGGGTCTTAGTCTTTATTCACAAAGGACTAAGGAAGGAATTTGTTAGTTAAGAAGTTTAGAGCCCTATAATGGGTAACTACGGAAACCTATATTACCGAACCAGCTAAAGAATAATTTTCAAATGGTTATTTATGTACTTAATTTAGTATGTTTAAAATATTGCTTGACATAAAATTGTAAAATTTTGACATTCATAATGTGCTCTTTATATGCCTAAACTGAATAAACGAAATTGATTCTTTGATTCTTGATTCTTGATTCTTTGATTCTTGATTCTTTGATTCTTGATTCTTTGATTCTTGATTCTTTGATTCTTGATTCTTTGATTCTTGATTCTTTGATTCTTGATTCTTTGATTCTTGATTCTTTGATTCTTGAATCTTGATTCTTTGATTCTTGATTCTTTGATTCTTGATTCTTGATTCTTTGATTCTTGATTCTTTGATTCTTGATTCTTTGATTCTTGATTCTTTGATTCTTGATTCTTTGATTCTTGATTCTTTGATTCTTGATTCTTGATTCTTTGATTCTTGATTCTTTGATTCTTGATTCTTTGATTCTTGATTCTTTGATTCTTGATTCTTTGATTCTTGATTCTTTGATTCTTGATTCTTTGATTCTTGATTCTTTGATTCTTGATTCTTGATTCTTGATTCTTTGATTCTTGATTCTTTGATTCTTGATTCTTGATTCTTTGATTCTTGATTCTTGATTCTTTGATTCTTGATTCTTTGATTCTTGATTCTTTGATTCTTGATTCTTTGATTCTTGATTCTTTGATGCTATGCGTGATCCGAAACTCATTTGGCCGGTCTTTGTTATTACCGAGTTACTATTTGTTTAAATATTTATATAGACATTATAAATCACAAAAGCTGAATTGTCATCGGCAGGACACGGCCAGAATAGTAGAAACCAGTTGGTTTCTACTATTCAATTCAATGAGTTCATTGCTTTCGAACACAGAAATATACTTTTTATTTATTTTGTATAACTTATTTATTTACAATAAGAATTACAATATTTATGTACAAAAAATAGTTATATTACAAAATATCGTTTAAAAAATCCTCCGCGTCATTGCTTACTAGGAAGGTTACCAGAATGCTGGCTGTGTTGACACGTTGGATGGCGATACTTATCCTTTGGCCCAGAAAATAGTCAGACACTGCTAAACGCTTAATCGATGCTACTCAGGACCACAATCCTGAGTAGCATCGATTAAGCGTTTAGCAGTGTTCTTTGTTCTCAGTTTAGCAATGTCTCGTTTAGCAATGTTCTCAGTTGATCGTGCAGGGCAAGATTCGGGGTAAACGCGCGCCAGGTAGAAGACACACGTCGTTGAAGAACTTGAGAAAGTGGTTCGGTCTCAGCACTCGTTCCTTGTTCCGAGCTGCTGCCTCAAAAGTGCAAATAGTGATGATGATCGCCATAAAATCGTCTGAGGAGACGGCAACCCAAGAAGTAGAAGAATAATGTTCTTTATTTTGTTAGTACTGTTATAGTAAGTAGATAATACGAGTATTCTAGACCAGAGCCAGACCATTTTTATAGAAAGGCACACCCAGTCAATCATGATTCCATTATAATTAAACAATTTACTTTACAGAGTAGCAAAGGCCCTGATAACAGTTGATAGTGGTCCCTGTACTACTATCTGGGGCCCGATAACCTTACATACCCTAGCCCTATCATTACATATAATTATTGTATACTTGCTATCCCGACGAACTTCGTAAAGTAATTTCATTTCATTTCATTTTCAAATTAAAAAAAGCTTTTTAAATATTCCACAAATATTTTAAGACCAAAATTAGACAGATCTGTTCCGCCGTTCTCGAGTTTTAGCGAGACAAAGGAATGGCGATTAATTTTTGGGGTCAGGTTACACATAGTATAGGGTTCCGTAGTCACCCACAATGGTCTCTATAACTCCTGTTGTAACAAAACAACAACAAATGATTTTATTTAAGCATATTTGTCGGCATTTAAATACACATATCCAACAAAATTTCAATAAAATTTAATTCAAATACTTTTTATTGTACACAATAAAAAAAACATACATTTAGGAGACATTACTTAAAGATAGTACAAAAAGCGGCCTTATCGCTAAAAGCGATCTCTTACAGACAACCTTTGGATGGATAGCGAGTTAAAGAAATTAAAAGGGTAGTGTACAATACATGAAAGAGAAAAGAAAAATAAAGCTGAGTAAATAATAAAATAAAAATAAGACAGAGTAGAGTACTGCCCTTGCCCTATTTTTATTGTTGTAACAGAATCATTGTATTGACTGGCGAATAAAAAGAGTGGCCGTGAGTTTTTCTTGCCAGGTTCTTTCCTCACAGGCTCTACCTATTGCCTTGCGAATCTGGCGGTAAATGTAAATGTAGAAGCATTTTCTTTTTTGACGTTCATAAGTGTTACTTTGTGACCTACATGAATAAAGATATTTTGATTTTGATTTAGGATAACAACATAAATGAATATATTTTTGTATTTATTTAATTCACTTTGTAAAATGTTTTTTTTCTAATATTCCTTTTTCATTATATTAATACCAATATGAAAAAATATAATTGAAACTAACTAAATATGTACATTACCTATTTTAAAATTATACTTTCTAATTATATCTAAGTGAATTAAATTAATTATTAAATTACATTAAATATTATAATAATTTTTGTATTTTAAAGCAATGAGTTTGCTTAAACTATTCTTAAAATATTAAGAAAGAAAATATATAAATAGATCACAAAAACTGATGTCGTCGCCAACTCACGGCCTTTCCCTAACAGGGAGAATGCTCTGACCAACTGAGCTACGATGACCAATACCGAAAACATCAAATTTTTGCTGCATACTCGTATCATATTCATAATTTCTAGATCGCGCTATTAAGGTTAGCGTTGGATCCACCTACGGAAATTCTGCCGAACTAACGGTACCAGAGTATCGTGTCACAACGATATTAAAAACACAGATTTTTTAAATGAATCCTTACCAAATCAATATATTTTTGTATTTTTAAAGCAATGAGTTTGCTTATAATATAAATGAACTAATAAACTTATCCAGGTAGTAATGATCCGCCGGGCGCCACTGGAAACCGCCGGGCGCCACTGGAAATACGTTCTGCTTGTAACCAGAGACGCCCGGCAGCGGACGTTAGAGCGGCCGGCGTCAATTTGGCGAACTCAAAATAAATTTTGTTGCCAGTAGCAAGCCTATGTCACTCGCCTAACAATCGCAAAAAATACGTGACGTCAGCTACAACTTGAAGTTGTAGGTCATTAAGGGTTGTATCTTGTTTGTGACACGGCATTGACCATAGAGTTGATATTGAGGCATTAACGTCATAATTATTGGTCAAATTATGCTGGTATATATTTTACTTTACTGGACAACCCTAACGTTCGAATGATGTTCTCTTTAAACAAAAGAATGTGCTTTAATTAACGTCGGAGTGCAAGTTCTGTGTGTAAGTACTATTCCCTATTCTGTGGTAGTAGGTTTGTTGGACCCATGTAATAGAGGGCAAGCCTATTGCCGTCACCGGGCACATTTATAATGGGTTATGTCCAAAATGGCCGTATTGTAATTTTGAAAAACATTGAAACCGTTGCCTTGCGATGAAATGTTTTTTTTTTTTTTTTTTTTTTTTTATATTTAGGTCGACAAATTGACGCCACTCGCCTGATGGTAAGCTGAGGCGACGTCTGGCAATTGAGGGCGACTCTCACAGCACACAGGAATACTATAGAGAGTGGCCCTCAACTTGACGACCTTGTAATGTGCCTCTTCACGCTTCGCTTAAAGAGCCCAGGGTTATATGTAGGAGGAAACACGTGCGCAGGCAGGGCGTTCCAAGCCACCATCGTTCGGCAGAGAAACGATCGTTTAAAACGCTCGGTTCTCGCGAAGACGGTTTCCACGGTATGAGGGTGACATCTCTGCCCGGCACGCGTTGTTCGGGATCGGAAGGGAGAGGGTGGGATCAGGTTGAAGAGCTCTTCAGAACACTCACCGTGGTAAATACGGTAGAACGCGGCCAAGGAAGCAATTGTTCGGCGCTGGGCTAGCGGCTCAAGGCTTCCCGTTACCTCCGGACAGTCTATAATGCGAACAGCGCGTCGCTGCATAGCGTCGAGTGCGTCCAGCAAATACTTCGCGGAGCCGTCCCAGAGGTGAGAGCAGTATTCAACGCAGGGTCTAATCTGCGTTTTGTACAGCAGACACCTCTGGTGCGGTGTAAAGAATCGCTTTACCTTGTTCAGTATTCCTAGTTTCCGCGAAGCTAGCCCAATACATCTCTCAATGTATTTTGTGTTATTGAGCTCTCGACGAACGTCTATGCCAAGGATGTCTAGATTGTCCTTCATTGGTAATATTGCATTCTGAAGAGTGGGTAGGGGAAGGAAAGGGGATTTTTTCGCTGTAAATGCACACGCCTGTGTTTTGTGGGCATTGAACTCGACCAAGTTCTCGGCACCCCATTGGGAGATACTGTAGAGGCTTCGGTCGAGATCACCCACGAGATGTCGTCTCTCCTCCTCTATCACAGATCGCCCCGCCGTCGGACGAACCGAGTAACTCCCGTGCAATGTACTGTCATCTGCATAGCAATGAATGTTCCCGAGGGAAAGCATATCATTGATATGCAGAAGAAAGAGAGTTGGTGACAGTACGGACCCCTGCGGTACCCCGGCATTCACTTGCAAAAAGCGAGAAGCCTGGCCATCGCAGAGGACCCGCACTCGGCGCTCGTTTAAAAAACTGGCAATCCAGCTGCACAGATGAGGAGGTAGACCATATGCCGGAAGCTTGGAAAGGAGCGAAGCATGCCAGACCCTATCGAAAGCTTTGGCGATGTCCAGGCTAATAGCCAAGGACTCGCCAAACTTTTCCATAGCCTCACCCCATACGTGCGTGACGAATGCCAGGAGGTCACCCGTTGATCGTTTTGGCCTGAAGCCATATTGCCGATCATTGATTAGCGAGTGATCCTCCAGGTATCGCATGAGCTGCTTATTAATAAGAAGCTCGAGCACCTTGCAAATGACTGAGGTGACAGCTATGGGTCGATAGTTGCCTGGATCGGATCGATCCCCTTTCTTGGGGATCGGTTGTACGTTCGCCTCCTTCCAGGCCTCCGGCACGAGGCCTGTAGAGTATGACAGGCGGTACAGACGCGTTAATACTGGAGACAACTCAGCAGCACATTTTCGTAGCACCACCGCCGGAATGCCGTCAGGGCCACTGGCTTTCCGCGTGTCGAGTGACCGCAGCACTGCCCGTACATCACATTGCCTGATAACAATATCAGGCATAGTGTGGCCACAGTTGGCGATGGCGGGGGGCTGCAGGCCACGGTCATCGACCCGGGAATTAGCCGCAAAGAGGTCTGCGAGCCCGCGATGTCCGCCTTCTCTTGGGCTTTGTGAGCCAGTGATCCATCAGGAAAACGCAGTGGTGGCAGCGAGGGTTGACAAAAATTTGACTGTACGGCTTTGGCCAGTTGCCAGTATCCACGGCTGCCCGTGGGATGGGATGTGAGCTCCTGACCAAGCCGCGCGACGCGCTGGGCATCCGCTCTCTTGAAGGCCCTCTTGCTGAACCTAGTGGCCCGATTGTACGCTGCTTTGAGGCGGTTCACGTTCGGGTCACGTGCCGCCCGAGCCCTGACCCAGGCGCGATATGCCGACTGTTTTTTCTGGACAGCCTCGGCACATTCACGCCCGAACCAGGGGCGAGCTTTGCGGATGCTGGCGAGATCAGTGAAAGGGATATAATATTCTATCCCTAGACTGATCTCGCCAGCAATGGCAGCAGCGGTAGCGACGAAGGCGCCTTCCCTACAAAGCAGCGCTGGCTCCACGGGATGGACGCAAAGTAATCGCGGAGACCGTCCCAGTCTGCCGTTGATGCCTGTTGATGAAAGGCAACAAAATCTTACGTGCCAGCCGCTGTGGGACAGACAATTACAGCCCTGGGGGTCTCGGACTATTATAATAGATATATAATAGTCTGGTAATAACCAAAGTGGTTGCATAATATGTCACTGTCTACCTTTGATTATAAGAGGTGTGATTTTATTTACATACTAGTTCCCGCTGCTCCACCTGCGTGTTAGTTTAAATCGACATAACTTTGTTATTTGTGAACCGATTTAAATAAAATAAACCTTAAATGTTAAGTTGAATAAAGCACAACGTATTACTGAAACCGCATTCAAGGTCATTGGACATTACACATTACATTTCGGCCTAGGGCGGAAAAGTAAAAAAAAAATATCAGTACATCTCAGTTCTATTAAGTCAATACAACATTCTGGTTTTTGAATGATCATAAACAAAAATGAGTTGAGTTACATTAAAATAAACTTAAATAGCACAAACAATAATTATTTGGACAGTTATACCTTAAAATATTGAATATTTTACTCAGTAATTTAAGGTTGAAACTCCAACTAAACCTGACTAAATCGCCCGCCGTAACGCGTCAAATCATAAAAAATACTCTATAGCACTTCAAAAAAAAATGTGCGTGAATTAATTAACTGAATAAATTTAAAAACTGAAGACTATTTTGCATTGAAAAATATAACTAATGACAAAGCGGTATGATCAAAAGATCTGCACTGAAAAAAGCGCTAATGAGAAACAAAAATAAAAAAAGGCGGGAAGCACAATACTTGATATGTGTTCAATCTCTATTGTTATAATCTTTTTATTTGACTTTTATTTGCTTTCCTCGTATTCGAAATGAAAAGTAGAGTGTTTAACTCGTGTGAAAACACCCATTTCTGCTTGGATGCTTTCATCCCTTGGTTAACAACCTACTATTTCAAAATTATAACATAGCTGTCTTACGTTCACTGTATACTTGTTATTTTCGGCCGTTTTGGACATAAACTACTCGTATTATATAAAGGGTCG
Source organism: Nudaria mundana (assembly GCA_963556515.1). Lineage (NCBI taxonomy): Eukaryota > Metazoa > Arthropoda > Insecta > Lepidoptera > Erebidae > Nudaria > Nudaria mundana. The sequence continues at coordinate 9,416,320 of OY748316.1, read as the reverse complement.
ACCTAGGCGAACGTACTTCGACCAAATCGGAGATGTTTTGACCAAAGGCCAGGTCAAGAGTACCCAGAACCGGAGAGCGTGCATGAAGATAGTTATGAAAGTGGAAGCAGCGAAAGAAGTATGCCAGGATCGTAGCAAGTGGAATTCCATAGTCTCTGCCTACCCCCATGGGAAAGAGGCGTGACCATATGCATGTATGTATAAAAAAGCTTTCTATAGTGCCCGCTTACAGCAATAAGCTTGCAAAGTGTGGGTGTCTAATGCACCTCTACCTCTAGTTTCAAAAACGGGGAAAAATTCTTTCTTTTAATAACTTTTGTTGCGTGCGCTGGTCAAACGGTTAATGTTATGTTAAAATGATGTACTAAAGATTTGTTCCTCTTTAAAAGTTCTAAAAAGATGTCCCCGGTAGCATATATCTATCTTTTAAGGTTAAATCAATATAACTAAACTAGAAATTCGTTCGAAAATAATTATTTGCGACGTTAGATGTTATTACGGGTGACGCGACGGGAACAATAATTACAAGCGATGGGAACGGGAAAAATTCCAAATTTCCACGCGGATGTAGTCGCGGGCGACCGCTAGTCTTGATTATATATATGTCTGTCTGTCTGTTAAGTATAAAGTGTATCATTCGGAACCTAAGCCGACGGGTCAATAAACTCTAAAAGTTGGCTTACCCCGGGTTTGTGAGGTCGGTCCTCAGTTACTGAGAGTTAAGTCACAGAATAGAGAATAATTACATACAGAACTTGCACTCCGACGTTAATTAAAGCACATTCTTTTGTTTACAGAGAACATAATTCGAACGTTAGGGTTGTCAGTAAAGTAAAATATATACCACCATAATTTGACCAATAATAATGACGTTAATGTCTCAATATCAACTCTATGGTCTATGTCGTGTCACAAAGACAACCCTTACTGACTTACAACTTCAAGTTGTAGCTGACGTCATGTATTTTTTGCGATTGTTAGGCGAGTGCCACAGGCCTGGTTAAGTTAACATCGATCAGTCCAGCACACAGCATATTCAGACAACAACCGCACGTCAACTGTGATTGTGTGTGTGTGTCTTTTACTTGTGTTTTACACGGCTATGATGATCGACAATCGCCAGCTGTCACCGCATAGCACACACAGAAATGACACACACACACACACACACACACACAATGACAGTTAAAATGTACTAATTTGATTAAGTAAAATTTGTAAGTAGACTTATAGCCTATACTAGTTTGATTAATAAAAAAAAATGTGAAAAAACAAATGTAATGTAAGGAGCCTCCTAACACAAGCATATTTTGCTTAAAATGAGCTTCTAGAATCAAAATTGTAAACTTTATTCACATAATAAATTTATTCTTATTCTTATTCTAAAAACACACAATGACTATGACAGATGTAGCCACCTTTACACAGCGGGTAGCCTTCAGGCTGAGAAAGAAAACTTAAAAAAATCACAACTCCCTTCCTGTAGCGTATAGGACTAGATACACAGAATAGATACTAGGTATGGTACTAAGTACAGTATTGGGAATACTGTAGTGAGCGTAGACTGACAGTCTTGTTCGAGCGACCGTGCTGAGAGCACACATACCACATATTTGAAAATTCTCTGTTTTCTATGAAACAGGTAAACGAAAATGACTATACTTTTAATGTCAATAACGTTCTTAAATATAACATGAAAGTATTCTATACAAAAAGCACTGGTTCTTTTCGTGTTGGAATTGAAAACCCTTTCACTGTTTAGATATTAGTTCCAATGATTTTAATTTTGGAAGACAACTCCACGTGGGTGAAGCCATGGACGTCACTTAGTATTAAATAACATGAATATCTTACCATATCAACAGATAAAATGTTGGCTGTCGTTGATGTAGTGTGCACAATACCTGAACAAAAAAGAAAAACTTGTACTGATAATTAGTCACAAAAATTGTATTTTAAGAAACTGTTGCATAAAGAAGAGTTTTTGAACACGAACTTTGGCGAGTAGTGTTCTAATATTTGTTTGTTTTTTTTTATTGGGTTCGCCAAATTGACGCCGCCCGCCTGGTGGTAAGTCGTGACGACGTCTAACGATTGTGGGCCACTCTCACAGCATACAATACTATAGAGAGTGGCCCTCAACTTGATGACCTACTGATGTGCCTCTTCACGCTCCGCTTAAATAACCCAGGATTATATGTGGGAGGAAACACGTGCACAGGCAGGGCGTTCCAGGCTACTATCGTTCGGCAGAGAAACGAACGTTTAAAACGTTCGGTTCTTGCAAACCTGCTATCCACTGCGTGGGAGTGGCATCTCTGCCCGGCACGCGTTTTTCGGGATCGGAAGGAAGAGGGTGGGATCAATTAAAGAGCTCTTCAGAACACTCGCCGTGGTAAATGCGGTAGAATGCGGCCAAGGAACCTATTGTTCGGCGCTGAGCTAGCGGCTCAATGCCGTTTCTTGTTTGGCGGTCGACACATATCGAAAGGGGCTCTGGACGATCAGCTGATGGGGGTGTATTCAGGTTGATATAACCCTTATGTAACACCCTGTATACTGTAATGATTAAAAACTTACTTTATGATAGAGATGAGAATTATGAATGTAAACAGTTGTTAGCGTGAGTTTTATTGCCAAATTCTTTCTCACGGTTCTAACTATTGCTTTGCGAATCTGGCAGTACATGTAAATATAGAAGTAATAATATTTTTATTTTAAGTACTTACTGACGTTTGTAAGAGCCATTTAATTTATTTATTTAAATATTTAATTCAGATAAGACAGTTCCATAATTTATTAGTATTATTAGTTACAAACGATATTTATCTTATGACTATGTTAGTTGTGTTGTGTGTACGCCTCACAAGTCATTTAAAATAATTTTTGTAACAAAATTATTTTAAATCACTACAAAATTGTATTGGTAAGTCAATGAGGGCTTTGATAATGAATTGTACGAAATCAAGTGATAATTGAAAATGAAATTGACATTGTAGTAGATAATTGTTTAGTTTGTAAGTAGGATATATGTATGTAAAAATTAGCATAGCATGCAAGCGATTTCGTACCCACTCTAAGTTGGTATTGCTTCCTTTCATAAATAAATAAACAAGGTGACGATACATTGACGATTCGTAACTACAATCTATTGTCTTCAGAATACTTTTACGACTACCCCGAATATTGTTCAGTTCAGACACTGTCTTGTTACGGAGTATTTAATGACCTATACAAATAAATAAATAATTTCATTTCGGATCAAATTAAACAAACGCTGCAATTGGAACCACACCCAAAACCGTCGGGGAATCAAACACCGAATACAGTAGCTTTCCTTATCACTCCTGCACTTTATACATCTTGATGTCTCTTTCTTTACATAGATATAGATATGTATAGAACTCCAAACATCAATAAAATTCAGGTAAAGCGGTGGAGGGGGGGATAGACAGAGAGGAAATATGTTAACATCTTTTCAACCACCTTCCAAAAAGGAGGGTTCCTCACTAGTACCATGAGACAAAATGACAGTGGAACTAGTGAGAAGATAGTAAGTCCCATTTCAATTTGGTCCCATTCCGACAATAATTTGGTCCCATTTCGGTTATTGACGTCGGTTTTTTGTGACAATATTTGAAGTGTTTTGGAACCATATTTGGGTGGTGCTAAGGACGTCCCAAGTCATAGTCAACGCCTATATCCCCGAAGGGGTAGGCAGAGGTGCATTACACACCCACAATTTGCCGGTATTTTAGACCCACGTAATAGGGGGCAAGCCTATTGCCGTCACCGGGCACATTTATAATGGGCTATGTCCAAAATGACCGAATGAATTTTAAAAAAAGTAGCAGCTTTTAGTAATTTTGAAAAAAAGATTTAAAGCCGTTGCTTTGCGATGAAATGTTGATTAAAAGCAACAAAATCATACGTGCCCGTCGCTATGGCACAGACAATTAAAGTCCTGGGCGTCTCGGACTATGAAATACAAAATACATCCAATACCCATAATCGGAAAAAATACACCCTAAATATATTATACTACCGAACGCCCGCAGCATCGCTCGTTTGACAAATTATATACACAAAAACTATCCTCGAGAACCACTCTATCCATTGGTGAAAACTGCATCAAAATCCGTTGCGTAGTTTTAAAGATCTAAGCATACATAGGGAACGGGCGACTTTGTTTTATAATATGTAGTGACAGTAATTATTAAATAAACAAACTTAAATACATTAATACATCGAATAAATCATTCGAAGGGCCCTCTCATAGATCCCTTTTATATACATAGAAATAGTATGAGGTGGCAGTCTCTACAAAAACACGCATAGATAACATCTAGGGTTGTCACTGACGAATAAATTACTTTTGTAGTTTTCTTTGGGTTTCAAAGCAATGAGTTTTCTTAAACTAGTCGATAGAAATTATAAACAGATCACAAAAACTGATGAACTCGAACCCACATGTGGTCAGAGCATTCCCCCTGTAAGGGAAAGGCCGTGACATCAGTTTTTGTGATCTGTTTATAATTTATATCTTAATAATTTTGTAGTTTCAATTTGTTGACATATTATTAGATATACGAGGTTTACTATTAATAGCAGAGTACTGAGACAGGACAACATAGCATGTGAATATGATTGGTTGTTATATAAACACATCTATAGCAAAGTAGCATAGCACAACTCGTGTGGAAAAACACCTTAAGACTTTCACCTTTTTATATTGTGTTAAGTCGTTAATATAGACAGACAGACATGATGATTTTGGTCCCATGTAATAGGGGGCGTTGTCAACATCTCCTGAACCCAAGTCCAAATTAATTAACCAATTAATATTTTAAAAATTAACTTAATATATAAATTCATAATATTTTTTTAATCATTCTTATTCTGATTATATTTTCATAGTCATATTTTCGGGATTTAAACGCGTAAATTACCTACCCTGACCGTTGACCTGACGTTTCAACCGAGTTACATTGGACCGCGGTCACAATCTGACTGAACTTGATATCATAAATATTATAAACTTAAGATAAACGGGTATTTACACGATTATTGAGATATATACATACCTCTTTATTACCCGCTACTAAAGCCAATCCACCCGGCTCTTGTAACTAAGTCGAAACGTCAGGTAATAAAGAGGTATGTAAATATCTCAATAATCGCGTAAAAGCGCGTTTGTCGTAAGTTTATAATGTGTACAAAACGCGAAAGTTTAAAAAAGTATCATAAATATTAAAATGAATTCATAATAATTTTTGTGACAACCCTAGACTATTGACACAGTTTCTCACGCCATACACACGGCATAGATATGAATATCCTCTATTATTGGTCGTTACTCTATCGGTTTTACTATCCTAGATACACAACAAGTCCCGGGGACCCCACCGAAATAGGACCAGCCAATCATACGCTACGAATTTTATACATAGACCATAGTTGGTTGGTTTTTTTTTTACGCTAACCATAATGTTTTTATTATGCTTTCTTAATTTATGCGTTTCGTTCCTAGAAACTTTAAAAAGTTGTGTAGTTTTTATTAGAAGGGTATTTGAACATTTGTTACTTAATAATGTGTAATGTTATAAACAGACTAGTGGTCGCCCGCGACTAGGTTCACGTGTTAATTTGGAATTTTTCCCGTTCCCGTCGCTTGTAATTATTGTTCCCATCGCGTCACCCGTAATAGGTGTTATTACGGGTGACGCGACGGGAACATTATGCAAGGTTCGAAAATATTTTTAGAACGAATTTGATTTCCATAAAATATGTTATAATTAGTTAACTTTAATAGATAGGTGTATGGTACCCCGGACTTTTTTTTAGAACTTTTAAATAGGAACAATTCTTTAGTACATTATTTTAACATAATACGAGTATTAACCATTTGACCAGTGCACGCAACGGAAGTTCTCAAAAGAAATAAACATTCCCGGTATTTGAAACATATTGCTCCGCTCCCATTGATCGTAGCTTGATGTTATATAGTCTATAGTCTTCCTCGATAAATGCACCTTTTAACATAACAATAATTTAAAATTTCAAATTCAAATTCAAATCGGACCAGTACTTCCTGAGATTAGTGCGTTTGAACAAACTCTTCAGCTTTATAATACATGAGGCACACTAAAAGTTTTGCACTTCTAGCTAATCGGAACTATTGGAATTTCGAATGTTATATTTTTTTAGACGTTGCAACCTTCTTAGTAATAAAAAAAACAATTGGCGGGAAATCATTTGTCAATTGTTTTTTTAACACACATCAAAGTTCTACGTATGCAATGACAATGGAATTAAGTCGAAAAGATTTTAGAGCGATGATTTTTTATGATTTTAAAAGTTCTCTCTCTCCGCAAGACTGCGCCGCTCGTCTTCAAAATGCTTTTGGGAGAGAAGCACCTTGTTCGAGCACCGTGAGGCGATGGTTTGCTGAGTTTGAGAGAGGTCGAGGACCCACTAGTGGGCCTTTGGAGACATATCAGTATTCTGAGACCCACCGGTGGGTCTGCTTAGTGGGTCCTTCAAGCCGAAGCGGAGTTTTCTTACATGACGAATTTCGTGAAGGGCGGCCTTCAACTGCCGTCAACGAAAATAATGTGGCTACTGGTAAGCGGTTAATTGAAGAAAACCCGCGAATTACCTATGAGACAATTCGAGGACTATTGGGGATTGGTATGAGTCAAATCCAGAAAATTTTACACGAAGAATTGAAAGTTCGGAAACTTTGTTGTCGTTGGATCCCTCATGAACTGACAGCGGAGCAGAAGCGGGCTCGCGTGGAATGGTGCTCACAAATGCTACTGAACTACGACCACGGACATTCTAATGCTGTTTATGACATTGTCACAGGAGACGAAACGTGGATTTATTGTTTTGAACCCGAAAAAAAACAGAAATCTTGTGAATGGGTGTTTGAAAACGAGAACAAACCAACAAAAGTGAGGCAGGCGAGAAACGTTGGTAAAAAAATGATCGCGTTTTTTTTCTGAGCTACGGGTCCCATCTGTACAATTCCACTTGAAGATCAAAAGAGTGTTAATGCCGAGTGGTATTCTACCATTTGTTTACCCAGGGTGTTACAAAAAGTTCGCGAAAGACGACCTAAAAGCCGCGTTCTCCTACATCATGACAACGCTTCTTCACACACGGCCAACAAAACAAAGTCATTTTTAGCTTCCGAAAAAGTACAACTCGTCACCCATCCTGCGCATAGCCCCGACCTAGCACCTTGTGATTTCTGTATTTTCCCCAAAATCAAAGATTTGATGAGAGGTTTCATTTTTACCAACTCCGAAGAGGCAGTGATAGCGTTCAATCAGCACGTAGAAAACATGCCTTCAGATCTGTGGTCCTCCTGTTTTAAAAAATGGTTCGATCGCATGAAAAAATGTTTAAAATGCAAAGGAGAGTATTTTGAAAAGCAATAAACGTAATATTTTGGTTTTAACATGTTGTTTTTTTAAGTTACGCAAAACTTATAGTGTGACCTACGTATAAGTATAGATTTGAATAAAAATTGGTATAATAAATGGGCTGTTTCTTGAATTACTAGTATGGTGTCTTGCGCGGTGCTTTGCGGCGCACCACGCCATAGGTTTTGGCCTATAACTTTTGACCCCTTAGGGGTAGGTGGTCAAATTTTCGATTTTTGGGCTTGCCTCCAGATCGAGGGCTATCCATAGAGAGGTCAACCATCATCGGAGCATAAGCAGTTCTCGAGAGCTAAGGGGGACATTCTCCATTTCTATATAATAATAGATCCCGGTTATTTTGGGATTCGGGAAAGCGAAAACACACACACACATATCACGCCTATATCCCCGCAAGAGTAGGCAGAGGTGCAAAACACACCCACACTTTGCAAGTAATTTTGTTGGTCCCACGTAATAGGGTGCAAGCCTATTGCCGTCTCCGGGCACTATAGCACATTCATCACTTCTCTGTAATTCAAACTTTGCACGGATATGACAGTTTATAATCCACACCGATATAGTGCTAAAATATTTTTTTTTTTTTAGTAGTACTTACTGTAACGTACTTGTAAAGCAGGCATGTTTTTTTAGGGTCCCGTACCCAAAGGGTGAAACGGAAACCCTATTACTGAGACTTCGCTGTCCGTCCGTCTGTCTTCGGCTGTATCTCGTGAACCCTGATAGAAAGTTGAAATTATCTCAGATTATGTATTTCTGTTGCCTCTATAACAACAAATACTATAAAAAACCGAATATTGGCCACTTGACCGGTTTTTTCATTAACTAGGTCTTTAGAAAAAATTAAGGGATTTCTAAAACGATTTCAATGTGGGGTAGTATATAGCACGTTTGCCTACCCCTTCAGGGATACAGGCTTGATGATATGTATGTGATATGGTAAGACAAAGAAAGCCAGTTAGATTTGAGTCGGTTGACACTAATACCACAGAATAGGGAATAGCACTTACATACAGAACTTGCACTCCGACGTTAATTAAAGCACATTCTTTTGTTTACAGAGAACATCATTCGAACGTTAGGGTTGTCCAGTAAAGTAAAATATATACCAGCATAATTTGCCCAATAATTATGACGTTAATGTCTCAATATCAACTCTATGGTCAATGTCGTGTCACAAACAAGAGACAACCCTTACTGATTTACATTCAAGTTGTCGCTGACGTCACGTATTTTTTGCGATTGTTAGGCGAGTGACATAGGCCTGCTAATATTGACTCGTAATACCGACTTTTTATCATATTATAGATAACTATTGTTTATCATAATTATATGGGGCGCCGCTACGTCTAAAATATTTAAAACAATACTTATATTAATCGAACTAACGAATCGTCTTCATTTTAAAGATTGAATATCATATTTTTATACATATTTCAGCCGTTTGGGGTTGAGACACTGGGGTCATGGGGTCCGAGCGCTCGCGGCCTTTATTACATTGCTAAACGCTTAATCGATGCTTCTCAGGACCAGAAGGCTGGCTATTTTCTGGCCCAAAGAATAAGTATCGCCATCCAACGTGGCAACACAGCCAGCATTCTGGGAACCTTCCCAGTCGGCAATGACAAGAAGGATTTTTTAAATGATATTTTGTACTTAATGTAAATTGTAAATCTTATTTTAGTAGATAAATTAAAGTATTTTTTTTATGAGTTCCACCTGATGGAATAGTTGCGACGTCTGGCGATTGTGGGCGAGTCTCACAGTACGCAATACTATAGAGAGTGGCCCTCAATATGACGACCTAGTGAACTGCCTCTTCCAACCCAGGGTTATATGTGGGAGGAAACACGTGCGCAGGCAGGGTGTTCCAGGCCACTATCGTCCCCCGGGTGCCACTGGGAATTCTTCCAGAGCTTACCGGAGTGCCTAGGGCAGTGGATTTAAAAAAAAAGGCACTGTCGTTCTAGAGAAGAACGATCTCTCGAAATGATCAGTTCTGACGAAGATTCTATCCACTGTATACTAACTGCTCGCGGCTGAACTTCGATATGTTCCGTGAAGCGACTGCCATCTGACCTCCACAACCCATGGGCGATATCGAAGTTCTGTAGTTAGAGCGCGAGGATTTTTGATTTAGGGCTCCAAATACCCCTTTTTTTTTTTTAATTCCTTGGCCTGATACCGCGGCCGCTCTAACGTCCATTGCCGGGCGTCTCTGGTTACAAGCAGAACGTATTTCCAGTGGCGCCCGGCGAACTCCAACGACCCCTAACAACTGCCTTAGATGTTTGACGCGACAACGTTCTCTCACCCATCCTAAGACCGGCCTGACTAGATGTTGTTAACGCAATGTGTTAACATAGTCGGTTACCACTAGACCACGAGCCCCCCCCCCCCCCCCCCCTTTCCTGGGAGAAAGGTGCTTCCCGTGTGGACCATTTCAATTAGGTCCAATTTCGACAATTATTTAGTCCCATGGCGACATTTTAAAGTCGGTTTATTTTGCAAAAAATATTATTTCATAAATGTAAAAGAATTTTTCAAGTCAAGCCAGTAAGTTCGGGAGATGAACGTGTTCAAACAAGCAAATATACTCTACAGTTTCTTTAATATTAAGAAAGAAATTATAAATAGATCACTGAGCTACGATGACCACTACCGACAACATCGAATTTTTGCTTCATATCATATTCATAATTTCTACATCGCGCTATTAAGGTTAGCGTTGTAGCATTTATAATTTCTTTCTTAATATTTTAAGAATAGTTTAAGCAAACTCATTGCTTTGAAATACAAAAATATATAGTTTCTTTAATATTGGTTTAGATGCCAGACGGTTTTTTTTAACGTCTGAATTGTAAACTACTAAAAACTCGTATGGCAGTGTGTGACGACTCTTAAAGTTTGCTCAGAGTAGTGTATATGGTAAAGTCGCAGGTAAAGTTTGAAAACGTAGTTATTACAAAACATCTCATTATAAAAATGCAGTTGAAACTCAGAAGATTTTTTGTATACGTTACCTGAAGGTAACGTTCAGTAACTTTGGAGGTTTGTGTGTACTGATAGACAGACTATGAAAAAATACTTTTCAATTGTTTTATTTGACAAAAGAAAATTGCTAAATTATTCAAAAGTAAACGAGTTATTCAACAAACTCTTAAATTCAAGATGGTGGATAACGCAATAGACTGAACACCACGCAAAACTAAATGAATACTACTAGAGAATCTGCACTAATGAATTCTGAAAGAAAATTGCTGTATTAAATTTTTCTGAGTCAAAACGTTATAATTCGCGAGGGATAAGCTGAGCTTTGTATTTGTGTGAGTGCAGTGTACGTGAACGTATATGTGACCTCTTTTACACACACACATGTGTTGTACACACAGCTACACAAAAGTTTTTACTCTACTTTTCGTGATCAGTCACACAAATGCAAAGCTCAGCTTATCCCTCGCGAACTATACCACTAAATATAGACTCTCTGCAGTATATAATAATACAATTATAAAACTGATTAGCATTCAACTTTCAAACTTCTTATTATAATACATAGAGTAGCCCTAGTGGTGTATTTGTACATAGAGTAAAGACCCTACTTGTCTATGATTAGTCAATCATAGAGTAAGGATGATTCCATAGCAACAAACTTCACACAAAATTAATATGCACCCTTCGAACTCAAACCTGTTCAAAGACAACTTGCAAAGTGTGGGAATTACCTTGAGAAAGTTTTTTGAAGGTTAAGTTTAACCCTTTTACAATAAATGGTGTCTAAGGCCATCAGGTTGGAGATTAAGGGTTAATTTTTGAAGATTTTAGGGTCCCATAGGTTGAAAAGACCCTTTTACTAAAACTTCACTATCCGTATGACACAGGGCTGTATCGAACCATGATAGTTAGACAGTTGAAATTTTCACAGATAATGTATTTCTAATGTCGTTATAACAACAAATAGTAAAAACCGAAATATTTACATTTATTATATTTTTTTTATTTAAATTAAATAAAGTTACAATAATATAGTGTCTAATGTGAAACGAATAATGGTACGGAACCCTGCAAACACGAGTACGACTCGCACTTGACCGGTTTTTTGTTAGTTTTTATTATTAATTCTCATTGATATGAACATGTTGAATAGATGTATTCAAAAGGATATCTTTTATTAAACCTGCAACTAATTCTTTTTTGCATTTTAAATGTTAGATGACCTTCAATTGCTTTATAAATAAGGGATTGGTGTCTCAAGATCGTGGTGTAGCATCTTCTCCTGCAAGTGGTGCATCTGCCGATCATCGGAAACGAGACTAGTAATATTGATCGAGCAAGGGAAGCGAGCGAAGCGTTTACATATCGAAATTGGACAAATTTGCTTTCGTCCCTCTATCTGGCTTTCAGTATGTACTATGTGTGTTACAGTACAATACAATACAAATATTATTTATTGTACACACACACATGTCACGCCTATATCCCCGAAGGGGTAGGCAAAGGTGCATTACACACCCACAATTTGCCAGTATATTTAGTCCCACGTAATAGGGGGCAAGCCTATTGCCATCACAGGGCACATTTATAATGGGTTATGTCCAAAATGGCTGCATGAATTTAATAAAAAGTAGCAGCTATATTATAATTTTGAAAAATAAATTGAAACCTTGCGATGAAATGTTGATGAAAGGCAACAAAATCTTACGTGCCAGCCGCTATGGCACAGCCAATTACAGTTCTGGGCGTCTTGGACTACTTCTTCGGACTACGTCTTTATTGTACATCAAGTAAATATCACAACATGTAAGTAACAATAGTAAATAAGATATTTACAATGGATGGCGTATCGTGTATGTTTCTTCCAAGCAACCTTAGGATGGATAGAACTATATTAAATACATGGGGCAAACTAAAAGTTTTGCACTTCTAGCTAATCGGAACTATTTGAATTTCGAATGTTATATTTTTTAAACGTTGCAACCTTCTTAGTAATAAAAAAAAAACAATTGGCGGGAAATCATTTGTCAATTGTTTTTTATCACACATCAAAGTTCTACGTACTGTATGTAGTATGCAACGAAAATGGAATTAAGTCGAAAAGATTTTAGAGCGATGATTTTTTATGATTTTAAAAGTTCTCTCTCTCCGCAAGACTGTGCGGCTCGTCTTCAAAATGTTTTTCGGAGAGAAGCACCTTGTTTGAGCACCGTGAGGCGATGGTTTGCTGAATTTGAGGGAGGTCGAGTTTCTTTACATGACGAATTTCGTGAAGGGCGGCCTTCAACTGCCGTCAACGAAAATAATGTGGCTACTGTTAAGCGGTTAATTAAAGAAAACCCGCGGATTACCTATGAGACAATTCGAGAACTATTGGGGATTGGTATGAGTCAAATCCAGTAAATTTTACACGAAGAATTGAAAGTTCGGTAACTTTGTTGTCGTTGGATCCCTCATGAACTGACAGCGGAGCAGAAGCGGGCTCGCGTGGAACGGTGCTCACACTGAAGTACGATCGCGGAAATTCTAATGCTGTTTATGACATTGTCACAGGAGACGAAACGTGGATTTATTGTTTTGAACCCTAAAAAATACAGCAATCTTGTGAATGGGTATTTGAAAATGAGAACAAGCCAACAAAAGTGAGGCAGGCGAGAAACGTTGGTAAAAAAATGATCGCGTTTTTTTTCTCAGCTACAGGTCCCATCTTTACAATTCCACTTGAAGATCAAAAGAGTAAAAGAGGAAAGGCTAGAAATAGTTAGAAGAGATGCGGACACCTTACTCAACGAACAAATAGATTTTCACACATCTCCCTTACTTAATCTGTTTGCGAACAGACAGACACATTAATTGTTGTTGGTTTGTGTGTGTCATTTGGGTTTTCTATGCAACTTATCAAGAGACAGTAATTAAATCAAACAGATAAGGTCAAGTATTGGTGAATACCTATTTTTGGAACTTAGTTAGCATGATCTGAGGTTTCTACCCACATTAGTTATTGTAAAGAATCCTACATCGCGATAATGAAATTTGCACGCGTTTACTTATAAGCAAACACGTTCCAACCACGAATTTTGCTGTTCTCTCTGAGACAGTCTTGATAATGACTCGTTTAGAGGCGAAACAATTGTCGACGTTTTGTTGTCTTTTTGATTCTGCGAAAAATTAATGCTATTATATAATTTAAAAAGTTTTTTCTTAAAACATTTTACTTACCATTGTTTTGATCAAAAGAGTGTTAATGCTGAGTGGTATTCTACCATTTGACTGCCTCGGTGGCTCAGTGGTATGAGTATGCGACTGCCGCCCCTGAGGTCCCAGGTTCGATTCCGGGTCGAATCGAATTATTTGTGTGATCCACAAATGTTTGTTTCGGAGTTTGGGTATTTTCTATGTATAATATGTATGTATTTAGAAATATATAAGTATGTTTATCAGTTGTCTAGATCCCATAACACAAGCTTATATTAGCTTAATTTGGGCTAGATGACGTTGTGTGAAAATGTCCAAATATATTTATTTATAAAAAATATTTACATTTGTTTACCCGGGGTGTTAGAAAAAGTTCGCGAAAGACAACCCAAAAGCCGTGTTCTCCTACATCATGACAATGCTTCTTCAAACACGGCCAACAAAACAAAGTCATTTTTAGCTTCCGAAAAAGTACAACTCGTCACCCATCCTGCGCATAGCCCTGACTTAGCACCCTGTGATTTCTCTATTTTCCCCAAAATCAAAGATTTGATGAGAGGTTTCACTTTTACCAACTCCGAAGAGGCAGTGATAGCGATAGAAAACATGCCTTCAGATCTGTGGTCCTCCTGTTTTAAAAAATGGTTCAATCGCATGAAAAAATGGCTTAGGGGGCTACTCACATACTAAGAATCTCACACATTGATTTAATGTTTAAAATGTAAAGGAGAAAATTTTGAAAAGCAATAAACATAATATTTTGGTTTTAACATGTTGTTTTTTTAAGTTACGCATAACTTATAGTGTGACCTACGTATAACAGGGGGCTTCCGGTAAAGGGGGTGTTCCGGGCTAGCCGCCATAGTTTTTATCCCATTTTCTAAACTTGGCACAATATAATTTAATGTAGACGAATATCTTAATGATAAAAATGCATGGTCACCCTAATCTTCTGTTGTTGGCCACTCGTATAATACAATATAAACTAATTGTTACAATGTAAACAAAACAATATTAAAAAAGAAAATGGATAATCTACCTGAGTTTCTTGCTGGTCTCTTCTCAGGAGAACCAACTTACCGAACCAGCGAAATAATCATTTTGTAATGGTTATTTATGTACTTACTTAATTTATTATTTTTATAATATTACTTGACATAAAATTGTAAAATTTTGACATTCATATGTGCTCTTTATGTGCCTAAACTAAATAAATGAAATTGATTCTTTGATTCTTGATTCTTTGATTCTTCTTGACTTACTGACGTTTGTAAGAGCCATTTAGTGACCTATACAAATAAATAAATCATTTCATTTCATTGATGCTTAGACTATAGAGGTTTTATTTATCTTTATCAGGACATATGCCATTACACACCACAAAATAGAATGTCTGCAGTATAAGCATCAGTATTCAGTCAAGTGGCATTGTAATAATGCGAATGCACTTTTGAACCTTGAGTGTACCTATGTATTTTCCATGTGTAGTAGAGAAGTATGAGAATCAGACGTTATGAAAAACATCTAAGTTTATGAAAATTTTAATAACTGTTAATATCATTATCTATACAAACAGTCACACCTGTGTCCCCGAAGAGGTATACAGAGACGTATTTCGCTCAGTTTTCGCAAGTAACTCTAAGTCACAGTCAAACATATTTATTACTGTATAAAATAGCATTTATTAATGTCATTTAAAGCCATGTTATTTAGCCAAATTATTCATGTTTGCAACAGACTTCCAATAAAGAAATGGTTCTCAATTTGACTGTACGTTTTTTTATTATTTTTATGTTTGTTACCTCTCATATCTTAGGACCAGGCGAACAGATTTTGAATATTTTTTTTTAATTGGAAGCCTTTAATTCCCAAGTGGTCTCATTTCAATTTGATCCAATTCCGACAATTGTTTGTTTCAATTTCGGTAATTTGAAATCGGTTGTTATGTCAATGTTTGAAGTT
Organism: Nudaria mundana; assembly: GCA_963556515.1. NCBI lineage: Eukaryota > Metazoa > Arthropoda > Insecta > Lepidoptera > Erebidae > Nudaria > Nudaria mundana. The sequence goes on along the minus strand of OY748316.1, from coordinate 9,400,721 downwards.
GTATTTTATACTTTATACGTTCAATATTTATACAAAATCAGACTGCCTCAGTTCAATAATTTGGTACGTTTATATGGAAAGTTTTCCAGGATCGTGTGATATATTTTGAAATTATAAATTTTTGAAAAAAACTCAATTGTACAATATTTCACAAAAATTATTATATAATTTTTTTTGTGGAATAGTGTGAGTTATTTTCAAAAACTACAAGTTCCACCAAGTGCCACAATCGAAAGCATATATTATATATTTTGATGTGCTCTATCCGAATTTCTACTTTGCAACCGCACGTTCAATTCAAATTACTCACCATTTTTCAATTTTCGGTAAACGTCTCTCACAGTTTGCAAGTTGTCTGTTCGAGTCCGAAGGGTGCATATTAATTTAATGTAAAGTTTGTTGCTATGGGATCATCCTTACTCTATGATTGACTAATCATAGACAAGTAGGGTATTTGCTCTATGTACATAGACCACTAGGGCTAGTCTATGTATAAATGAGGTGTTCGAATGACGAATGCTAATAAGTTGTTTTATTAAATGATATGTATTGATTAAATATTTAGGCACATTGAAATTATCTAAAATAACGCATAACTTCACGCGTGGTGTATTAGTTGCAGCATCTTGCAGGATACGTTGTGTGTTTATTGCCAGGTTTCTTTCTCTTTGGGTACACCCGTTGCGTTGCGAAGCTCGCTCTGTCAATAATCTGTCCTGGCTTTTTGTTTTGAATTACAGAGTGGTTATGAATTTTCTATTGTACCTATTACGTTGGGGTTTGCTGTACAGCCGTACAGGGATTAATAAACTGTCCGAATACATTGAGGCTTTGTTTTATCAAAATCAAATCGCAGGAAAAAAAGGTTTTCGTCATGTTTGCGGCATGCGGTACGCGACAGCTGCGACAAGGCGACAGTGACATCGCCAGTCTACTCATTGTACAATGAGTAGACTTCGTCCTTCGAACGAGTCCGACGCCCACCTTTAATAGGTAAGTAAGCGCTCCTCCAGGACGAGAAGAATACTAATAGTCGTCCAAATGGTCGATTACTTACTTTACTTTATTAAAAACCAAAAACAAAGTTGATAGTAGGAGTACAAGACATTTTACAATTTATAAGGACAGTTAATTATTGTTACATTTACACAATTAGGGTAGATTAGGGTCAACATTATGATAAATCCCTGCCTCTTAAACTAGGCAAGCCTGTGTTATAAGAGACAGTGTTTGGTTATACAAGTTTATACATGATTAATTTACACTAACATGACTGTGTTGCTCAGTGCAATTACTATTTCGCTGCATTAGCTGTACAATATTCTGCGTACGGTCGGTCAGTAGACCTCGCGAACATTTTAAACATTAAAACAATGGGGTAAGATGTTGCTGCTCAAAGAGAACACCTGTTCTCTTTGAGACAGTCTTGAGAATGCCTCGTGAGTAGGTGAAACATATGTCGACGTTTATAATGTCTTCTATTTAGCGAAATTAGTGCAATTATATAAAAAATTAAACATCTTACCCCATTGTTTATCATGGATTTTCGCCAGGTAACGCCTGATTCCATTCAATATTTTAAACATTATTTGGTACTTTTTCCCTCATTTCTTAAGGTATGTGTGACATATCAATTATTATCTATCTATTGTATCCTTTTGTGTACAATGAAGAGTATTAATAAATTTCCCACCCAATCTAAAAACGATTTAAATTATAGAATACTTTTGCCAACTTTTGTGTAGATCAGAAAAAGAATGTGGCTGCTAGCTCTTAACACACATACAACAGACGCGGACAGGCAGACGCCGACGTATGAAAGCAAAATTGTCCAGTTAATTTATAATTATATCACGTATTTTTGAGTATATAAACAAACGCGCACGTGTTTCCTCCAACATATAACCCTGGGTTCTTTAAGCGAAGCGTGAAGAGGCACATTACTGGGTCGTCAAGTTGAGGGCCACTCTCCATAGTATTCCTGTGTACTGTGAGAGTCGCCCACAAACGCCAGACGTCGCCACAGCTTACCATCAGGCGGGTGGCGTCAATTTGTCGACCTAAATAAAAAAAATAAAAAAATTGAAAATTAATACCTACCTACTTCCAATATCTATTACTAAAAACAATTATTTTTTTTCGTTAACAAGAGTAGACCTATATCTTTATATATATATAACTAGCGGACCCGACAGACGTTAGGACAGACACGTACAGTAGAATTATATATAAATATTCTACTGTACGTGTGTATGTCCTGAACTCCTCCTAAACGGCTGGACCGATGTTCATGATTTTTTTTTTTATTATTTTTTTTTTTTTATATTTGGTTCGCCAAATTGACGCCGCCCGCCTGGTGGTAAGTCGTGACGACGTCTAGCGATTGTGGGCCACTCTCACAGCACACATTACTATTGAGAGTGGCCCTCAACTTGACGACCTACTGATGTGCCTCTTCACGCTCCGCTTAAAGAACCCAGGATTATATGTGGGAGGAAACACGTGCACAGGCAGGGCGTTCCAGGCCACTATCGTTCGGCAGAGAAACGAACGTTTAAAACGTTCGGTTCTCGCGAACATGCTATCCACTGTGTGGGGGTGGCATCTCTGCCCGGCACGAGTCGTTCGGGATCGGAAGGAAGAGGGTGGGATCAGATTGAAGAGCTCTTCAGAACACTCGCCGTGGTAAATACGGTAGAATGCGGCCAAGGAAGCTATTGTTCGGCGCTGAACTAGCGGCTCAAGGCTTCCCGTTACCTCCGGACAATCTATAATACGGATAGCCCGTCGCTGCATAGCGTCGAGAGCGTCCAGCAGATACTTCGCGGAGCCGTCCCAGAGGTGAGAGCAGTATTCGACGCAGGGTCTAATCTGCGTCTTGTACAGCAGACACCTCTGGTCCGGTGTAAAGAATCAAAAATTTTTTTTGTGTGTGTTCAAGGGGATTCGAGAATGGTTTAGATTCACAATTTAGTTCTTTTTTTTTTCAGGACCACGTCTGTCGGGTCCGCTAGTAGTTTTATAGATTGCTAATTCTAATCTATTTTTAATAACATTAAAATTATCATAGAGGTTATCTTAGATTAGTCTATCATAGAGTATAGACTAATCTAATCATAGACAAGCTTTGTATCTATTCACACTACAAAAAATAAACATAACATTATCACGTCTATATCCCCGAAGGGTAGGCAGAGGTGCAATACATACCCATACTTTGCCAGTAATGTTGTTGGTCCCACATAATAGATGGCAAGCCTATTACCGTTATCAGGCACTATAGAAAATATATATCCACTTTCTAATAGGCAAAAGCATTATTTTGTCCACTAATAAATAAATATATAGGACATTAGCTGATCGCCGCAACTCCGCCCGCGTGATTTAGTTTACTCGTTCCCGGTTCACGTGGGAACACATTACCGGGATAAAAATAACCTATGTTACTCAGGGTGAATGTACCTTTCTAATGGTGAAAGAATTTTTGAAATCGGCGCAGTAGTTTTTGAGTTTATTCATTACAAACATACACACAAAAATACAAATCTTTCCTCTTTATACTACATGGGGCACACTAAAAGTTTTTCGCTTCTAGCTAATCGGAACTATTTGAATTTCGAATGTTATATGTTTTTAAACGTTGCAACCTTCTTAGTAATAAAAAAAAACAATTAGCGGGAAATCATTTGTCAATTGTTTTTTATCACACATCAAAGTTCTACGTAGCCACGAAAATGGAATTAAGTCGAAAAGATTTTAGAGCGAGACCGCAAGACTGTACCGCTCGTCTTCAAAATGCTTTTGGGAGAGAAGCACCTTGTTTGAGCACCGTGAGGCGATGGTTTGCTGAATTTGAGAGAGGTTGAGTTTCTTTACATTTTTTTTTTTTTTTTTAATTCCGCGGCCCAAGGCCGCGGCCGCTCTAACGTCCGTTGCCGGGCGTCCCTGGTTACTAGCAGAGGGTATGTCCAGTGGCGCCCGGCGGACTTTGACCACCCCTGTGGTCTCTGCGGGTGTTTGGTCGGGACGAGAATCCCGCGTCATTGGGGTCGGGTTTTATCCCGCGTCAGTGAGTGAATCTGGTTGCGTGCTATGGGGCAAAGGCCCCGCAGCACGCAACCCTTCTAGCCTGCTTCTGTAAGGACGGTGGGTGGCGATCCCGCCGTCCTCAGGCCCCGATAATGGAGGACGATAATCTTGGGCGTAGTCGCGTAGTCTGGGGCGGCCTGGCCGCCGACTACGGAACTCGGCGGGGAGGGTACGCTCCCTCTCCCTCCCGGCCGCCTCCTTCGCGAGCATGACTTGCTCGCAGAAGGACACGGCCGCGTTCCACCTACTCCCGCTGGATACCATGGCTTGAAGCATGGTCCCCAGCGAGAGGGTATCCACGCCCAGACCCACTACGAGGTCCCGACGCTGACTCGCCCACGCTGAGCACTCCACCAACGTGTGGAGTGCGGTGTCGTCGTCGGAAACCTCGCAGTGTTGACACCGGGGTGTGACCTCACGATGCATGCGAAACAGATAGCTACCGAAGCATCCATGCCCGGCAACCATTTGCGTCGCACGGTACGTGAGGTCACCATGCTGCCTCTGCAGCCAATCGTCCATGATCGGTCTCACCGCCGCGATGAAGATGGCACCCCCCTTGGGTTGCTCTTGAGCAGCCACCATCTTCATCATCATCTTGAGCGCCAGGATCTCCATGAGATCCTGGCGGAGTTGGGACCGCTGGTCCTCGATTTCTCGAGACGCAGGCCTGTGGTCCCGCTCCAGCGCCTCCTTGCGCCATTGGAACAATGACGCAAGGGCTCTCGCTTCCAGGTCCCATGGAGGGGTCCCGGCTAGGAGACATGCAGCCTCTCCGGAGATCGTGCGGTACCCCCGTACGGTTCTGACGGCCAAGGTTCTAAGTGGTCTGTTTAACAGAGTCACGTTCCCCTTGACCGCCAACCTATCCGCCCATACGGGAGCCCCGTATAGGGCCATACTCCGCACGATCCCCAGGTACAGTCTCCTGCAGGAGGCGTTGGGTCCCTTTAGGTTGGGCATCAGTCGCGAAAGCGCGACCGATGCCTGCGTCACCTTGGGGACCAAACTTCGGAAATGTGGTCCGAAGTTCCATCGGCTATCAAGTACGATCCCTAGGTACTTCATCGAGGGCTTGATGCCGATGCTAACGCCTCCCACATTTATGCTGGAACCTTCTGGTGGACCGTTCCGAGGTCTGTGAAAACACAGAACCTCGGACTTGTGCAAGGCCACCTCCAGTCCCAGCTGCCGTATCCGACCCACGACTCGAGCAACACCCGTCGAGACCTTGAGTGCTGCCTCCTGGTACGTTGCACTCCGCGCCGTGACGAGGGTATCGTCGGCGTAGCACGTTACGCCGACACCCCTAGGCAACGCACCCCGCAGCACCCAGTCGTAGCCGATGTTCCACAGAAGCGGCCCCAGGACCGACCCCTGCGGAACACCGCACGACACATCTCGCCGAGCTGGCCCGAGCCAGCTGGGGAAAGCTATGGCCCTCTCCGAGAGATAGGCCCCGACAATACGACGGAGGTAGAGAGGCGTTTCGTGATACACGAGCGCCTCCCTAACGCAGCTCCATGGCAAGGTGTTGAACGCGTTGGCGATGTCAAGAGACACCGCCACCACCACCTTGCCCTGCGAGACTGCTTCCTCCGTCAGGCTCTTCACGCGCATGATCGCGCTCACGGTGGAGCGTCCCCGACGGAAACCGAACTGGTTATCCGCCAGGTCTGGCCCCACACTCGTGAGATGCTCGACGAGGCGTTCCGCGATAATTCGCTCAAAGAGCTTACACACCTCGTCGAGCAACACGATCGGCCGATATCCGGACGGTGAGTCCACCGGCCGCCCCGCCTTACGGATCAGGACCAGTTTCCCCGTCCTCCACACCTTGGGAAACTGGCCCCTTTCGAGGCATGCGCTAAAGAGCCCCATCAGTCGAGGCCCGAGTTCTTCGAGGGCCAGGACCCATGCACGGCCAGGAATGCCGTCGGGTCCGGGGGCAATGATTTTCCGGCGTTTAAGCCGGAGTACTGCCGCACCTAGCTCCCTGAGTTTCTTTACATGACGAATTTCGTGAAGGGCGGCCTTCAACTGCCGTCAACGAAAATAATGTGGCTACTGTTAAGCGGTTAAGTGAAGAAAACCCCCGGATTACCTATGAGACAATTCGAGGACTATTGGGGATTGGTATGAGTCAAATCCAGAAAATTTTACACAAAGAATTGAAAGTTCGGAAACTTTGTTGCCGTTGGATCCCTCATGAACTGACAGTGGAGCAGAAGCGGGCTCGCGTGGAATGGTGCTCACAGATGCTACTGAAGTACGACCTCAGACATTCTAATGCTGTTTATGACATTGTCACAGGAGACGAAACGTGAATTTATTGTTTTGAACCCGAAAAAAAACAGCAATCTTGTGAATGGGTGTTTGAAATTGAGAACAAGCCAACAAAAGTGAGGCAGGCGAGAAACGTTGGTAAAAAAATGATCGCGTTTTTTTTCTTAGCTACGGGTCCCATCTGTACAATTCCACTTGAAGATCAAAAGAGTGTTAATGCCGAGTGGTATTCTACCATTTGTTTACCAAGGGTGTTAGAAAAAGTTCACGAAAGACGACCCAAAAGCCGCGTTCTCCTACATCATGACAACGCTTCTTCACACACGGCCAACAAAACAAAGTCATTTTTAGCTTATGAAAAAGTACAACTCGTCACCCATCCTGCACATAGCCCCGACCTGGCAACCTGTGATTTCTGTATTTTCTCCAAAATCAAAGATTTGATTAGAGGTTTCACTTTTACCAACTCCGAAGAGGCAGTGATAGCGTTAAATCAGCACGTAGAAAACAAGCCTTCAGATCTGTGGTCCTCCTGTTTTAAAAAATGGTTCGATCGCATGAAAAAATGTTTAAAATGTAAAGGAGAGTATTTAGAAAAGCAATAAACATAATATTTTGGTTTTAACATGTTGTTTTTTTAAGTTACGCAAAACTTATAGTGTGACCTACGTAGTAGTTTACATTTATTTCGAGTGTGAGTGAATTTATAACGTTGTTACCCCTGTCTACCCCACCAGGGAACCAGGTGTGACTATACGAATAAACATTTGTAGTAGTTGACTTAGCTTAAGTATTATGTATAAATTATAATTGTGTTACAGACAAAACTCATAATCGGTCAAACACTATTTTAACTGGGAAAATCAGACAAGTAACTTATTTATGTATGTACATAAATAAATATTATTGGACATTCTCACACAACGTCATCTAGCCAAATATAAGGTTGTGCTTTGGGATCTAGATGACTGATAAACATACTTATACATTATTTCTACACACCCAACCTCTAAAACAAATATTTGTGGGTCTCACAAATATTTGATTCAACCCGGAATTTGGGACCTCAGGAACGGTAGACGCATACTCATACCACTGCGCCACCAAGGTAGTCATATGGTTATTTCAATGGAGGTTCCGATTTTAGAATGGTTTTTGATTGCTATTGCTCTAGTACGGTGTCTTGCGCGGTGCTTCGCGCCTCACCACGCCATAGGTATTGGCCTATGACTTTTGACCCCTTAGGGCTAGGTCAAATTTTCAATTTTTTGGCTTGCCTCCAGATCGAGGGCTATCCAAAGAGGGGTCAACCATAATTGGAGCATAAGTAGTTCTCGAGAGCTAAGGGGGACATTCCCCATTTCTATATATAGATATACCCGGTTGGTAACGGCACTAGGCCCTATAAATGTGACAAACAAAATTACTGGCAAAATATGGGTGTCTGCATCTCTGCCTACCCCCTCGATTTAGGCGTGATTAATGCACGCCTATATCCCCGAAGGGGTAGGCAGAGGTGCATTACACACCTACAGTTTGCCAGTATATTTAGTCCCACGTGATAGGGGGCAAGCCTATTGCCGTAATACCGGGCACACATATAATGGGTTATGTCCAAAATGGCCGAATTAATTTAATAAAAAGTAGCAGCTATATTGTAATTTTGAAAAAAAGAATTGAAACCCGTTGCCTTGCGATGAAATGTTGATGAAAGCCAACAAAATTTTACGTGCCAGCCGCTATGGCACCGCCAATTAAAGTCCTGGGCGTCTCGGACTAATTTATATTTATCTATAATATAAAAAAATAAAAGGACCCCTCGATTTAGGCGTGATTAATGTATGTATTCAACGTGGTAATACTTTCAGCATTCTGGAAACCTGTCCAATCAGTGATGGCGTGGAGGACTATTTAGAAAATTGCGGTAAATATTTCAAATAATTATTTAGTAATGGCTGGTTATGTTGCTCGGTAGCGGTAGATAAATACGAGTAAATATAGTATGCAATTGTTAAGTGTTAGTCTATGGAATGGGTTGTGTTTGTTTTTTTTGCTTATTTTACTTGCTAATTTTATTTTGGTTGGTAAATGTGTTATTATTACTTTGTTTTTGTAGTGTGTAAGCAATAGACTGCTTCGGTGACGTAGTCGGTAGTGTACCCGGTCGGGACAAACTTTCTGTGAAGACAGATACGTGTGTACTGAAGTCTGGTTTCCTATGTATAATATGTATGTATTTACAAAAAAAAACGTATAAAAGTATTTATATCAGTTTATCTAGTACTCATATCACAAGCTCTGCTTAGTTTGAGACTAGATGACGTTGAACGAATTGCCCTAACATATTTATTTATTTATTACTATTTTGTTTTGTAGTGTGTTAGCAATAGATGTAATAGGTTCCTATTTAGTGTTAGTGTATAATGATAACATCATTATCGTATTTGGTATCACCTGTAATGATAGTTGTAAGTTGTCAATAAATAAATTTCAATTTATTCAATCATTGCAAATATGGGTACAATAGATTTTAAAAACAGTAGGTAAGTACAGAATCACCATATTTCACCATTAGGCATGCAATCTTAGTCAATTAGCAATGTATCAGATATAACAACCTTACTTAAAAATAAATTTGAATGTCATTAGCATCAAATACAGGGTGGTATAAATTTAAACTGTTAGTATTTTCTTTAAAAGTCTGATTTTACATTTTGACTGCAACATGTTACAATGTTGGTGAGTCACTCATTACTGAGTCGACCCTGTCTAGTGTTTCACATAGAATTACTAAAACTATGAGTAATATTATTAATCCAGTAAAGCTAGAACTATAGATAAAAGAATACCACCGTAAAATATGGCCGTTCTTACGTAGTCATATTACAGCAATTTTCAAACAACTTCTAAAATACACGTCAAAAATTGACACAGCAACCCACTTCAAACTACCGAAATGGGACCAAATAGTGGTCGAAATGGGACCAAATTGAACTCGGACCACACAGGAAGTAGTAGCTTTCAATGAAAACAAAAAAAAAATCAAATCGGTTCACCCAGTCCGGAGATATGAGGTAACAAACATAAAAATAAAACATACAGTTGAATTGAGAACCTCTTTTTTGGAAGTCGGTTGAAACAAGGAGTGAATTCTCAATTCAACTAAATGTAGGGTTCCGTATCCAAAGGGTAAAACGGGAACCTTATTACTGAGACTTCGCTGTCCGTCCGTCTGTCTTGGGCTGTATCTCATGAACCGTGATAGTTATAAAATTGAAATTTTCACTAATTATGTATTTCTGTTGCCTCTTTAACAACAAATACTAATATTATAAATCCTATTTATAATATGTGTGTATTTACAAAAAAAAAATTTAAAAAATTTAGTACGAGATACCCAGGACTTTAATTATCTGTGCCTCCGCGGCTGGCACGTAAGATTTTGTTGCCTTTAATCAACATTTCATCGCAAGCCAAGGGGTTTAATTTTTTTTTCCAAAATTACAACATGGCTGCTACTTTTTATTAAATTAATTCGGCCATAACCCATCATAAATGTGCCCGGTGACGTCAATTGGCTTGCCCCCTATTACGTGGGACTAAAATACTGGCAAATTGTGGGTGTGTAATGCACCTCTGCCTACCCTTTCGGTGATATAGGCGTGATATGTGTGTGTTACTAAAAAAAATTGTATATAGTATTTATATCAATTTATCTAGTACTCATATCACTAGCTCTGCTTAGTTTGAGACTTGATGCCGTTGTGTGAATTGTCCTTACATATTTATACTATTACAGTGTCTTGCGTGGTGCTTCGCGCAGCACCACGCCATAGGTTTTGGCCTATAACTTTGGACCCCTTAGGGCTAGGTCAAATTTTCGATTTTTTGGCTTGCCTCCAGATCTCAGGCTATCCATAGAGGGGTCAACCATCATTGGAGCATAAGCAGTTCTCGAGAGCTAAGGGGGTTACATTCCCCATTTCTATATATAGATATAGTGTAGATTAACATTTGACAGACACGATCATTTATTTTTAAACGACTTTAGGACTTGGATTTTTACGCAGCGCGTGGCTGGTAGCCTTTTAGGTTACCTCTAAAATCCGTGCCCAAACGCTCAATTGCAATACCGAACAACGTTTCCTTGTCCCGCACCACGAACTAGTTCAGAGTAACTTATTCTTCTGTGCGGGAACAATCAAGCATTACCTTGACATTGGCGAAATCATCGATGGAGCCACGTTTTTAAAAAAAGAAGAAGAAACTCTCAATGTCAAAGTTCTCAATTCAATTGGTTTTTTTTTCATGTATTTACACTGATTACGCTAAGATTTTTTATCCGATTTACGTGATTCTTCTCTAGTTCGAAGCGTAATAGTTGCCATATGGTCCCATAATATCCGATTTACGTGATTCTTCTTTAGTTCGATGCGAAGTAGTTACCATATGGTCCCATAATATCCGATTTACGTGATTCTTCTTTAGTTCGAAGCGTAATAGTTGCCATATGGTCCCATAATATCCGATTTACGTGATTCTTCTTTAGTTCGATGCGAAGTAGTTACCATATGGTCCCATAATATCCGATTTACGTGATTCTTCTTTAGTTCGAAGCGTAATAGTTGCCATATGGTCCCATAATATCCGATTTACATGATTCTTCTTTAGTTCGAAGCGTAATAGTTGCCATATGGTCGCATTATATCCGATTTACGAGATTCTTCTTTAGTTCGATGCGAAGTAGTTACCATATGGTCCCATAATATCCGATTTACGTGATTCTTCTTTAGTTCGATGCGAAGTAGTTACCATATGGTCTCATAATATCCGATTTACGTGATTCTTCTTTTGTTTGATGCAAAGTAGTTACCATATGGTCCCATAATATCCGATTTACGTGATTCTTCTTTAGTTCGATGCGAAATAGTTGCCATATGGTCCCATAATATCCGATTTACGTGATTCTTCTTTAGTTCGATGCGAAGTAGTTACCATATGGTCCCATAATATCCGATTTACGTGATTCTTCTTTAGTTCGATGCGAAATAGTTGCCATATGGTCCCATAAAATTAGGTAAACGCATTGGATAAGGGGATTTTTAAACTGTCATTGTTATTATTATTTTTTTCTTGAGTTTTTCTGAATTGTAGCTACTTTGTATTATATTAAATGAGTAGGTATTTTATTTATCCATGGGGGCTTGTTATAAGCAAGATAGTTACATATCTAATTAAATCATGCATTTATTAGTCTGTAAACCTTCTCCAAAAGTGTAAAAAAAATGCTTAGCTAACTACTGAACTATTAGAAGGCCGTGGATTCGAATCCCATCTAGGATAAAACTCTGTGGATAGGTATCAGGCCTAATTATATCCAGAGATTATTACACACTCACACTTTGCCAATCATTTTGTTCTACATAATATACTTCTTAATACATACACATCATTACATTATGGTATGAAACAAAGTCGCTCGTTCGTATGTATGCTTAGATCTTTAAAACTAAGCAACGGATTTTGATGCGGTTTTCACCAATAGATGGAGTGGTTCTCGAGGAAGGTTTTTGTGTATATAATTTGTCAAGCGGGCAAAGCCGCAGGCGTCTGCTAGTTATAGATAAATTACACCTTGACAGATACATATTATCACGCCTATATCCTGAAGGGGTAGGCAGAGGTGTATTACACACCCACACAAAGCCAGTTATTTTATTTTGTCGCTCACACGTAATAGTAGGCAAGCCTATTGTCGATACGGGGCACTATAAAATATTCAAAACCTATATAATTACTACATATTATAAAACAAAGTTGCCCGTTCTGTATGTATGCGAAGATCTTTAAAACTACACAACGGATTTTGATGCGGTTTTCACCAATCGATAGAGTGGTGCTCGATGAAGGTTTTTAGTATAAAATTTGTTAAGCGGGCTTCCCCTAGTTCATACTAAATTTCGAGGTAAAGTGACGTAATGTAGGCCTCTATCCACCCCTTCGTGATAAATGTAAATGTGTTTCGAGCTAGCAGACACATTTTTATAAGATCTTCAAAAAATGTTACACAAATTCCTTGCATTAAAACATTTTTTTTTCTAGCTGTTTTTATTGGAGGGAAAATGAAGGCAAAATGGCGAAGTAATGTTTTTAATATTCATAACATAAAAACATAACATAGCATCACGCCTTTTTCCCCGAAGGGGTAGGCAGAGGTGTGCAAACACACCCACATCTCGCCAGCTATGTTAGGTCCCATGTAATAGGGGGCGAGCCTATTGCCATTTACCGGGCACAAGTTCCAGACTCTGGGATAATTATCTGGGTAAAATTCTAAAGAGAATTATACATTATCCACCAGACCCGGGAATCGAACCCGAGACCTCGAGCGTGGCAGTCCGTACATAGTACCATTGTGCCACCGAGGTAGTTTTAAGATTCGCAAGGCAATAATTCTACTGTTTGACGATAATAATAATTGGGCAACCATTAGTCCTGTCAAATAAATGTAAAAATATGTTGGGTTTAACAAATTGGTAATGGATGTGCAGTTATTAATTGAATACAATATCATTTAAAGCAAAAACAATGTTAGTCTATACCTAATTTTTCAGTCTTTTTTTACGTAAGTACATACATACCTACATATATATATGGTCACGCATAGACCTACATACCCCTTCGGGAATACAGATCCCCGAAGGGATAGGCAGAGATGCATAAACACTCTGTAATACAAACCAAAATTTCAACGGCCAGGATAGATGTTTTACCACAGAAATCTTTGATTTTATGAGTTGATTTCAAGACTTTAAGCCATTTTTCAAAGTCATCACAGTTTTTATATCACAGCTTATATATTTTCTAATAGTAACTATTTCTTTAAAGTAGTAAATCTTATTCAAAGATAATAAAACCTTTATGTTACATAAAAACCACACAAAAACAGCATTTTTGAATATTTTTATGTGATATTTTTAATAGATATTTTTCATAACTTTTTTTGGAAAAACCGCCCATAAAGTTTTCAACCAAAAGAATTCTAGCAAATAAAATAGATTTATATGCTACATACAATACATTGTTTTCTAACTAATACCCATTACTTTTAAATATTAAAAAGTACAGTTTTAGCCTTAAGCATTTAGGCCTAAAGATTATTTTGAACTTTAAGATAGAAAAGTGACAAGACGACTAGAGCTTACAGTTTTAATAATAAATAAAGATTAATAAATACGTAACATACTATTCCAATGTTTTTTTGGGAAATTTTGTCTAATCGTAGATGTGGAAAATTAATTGTATTTTTTTTATATACATAGGTTGGTACCTAGACTACATAGTCTATGCAAGATGATACGTTTATATACTTTTGCAGAGCTAAACAGACTGAGGCATTATATTTATTGATTTAATAACTTAAGTTTAAAATGTTTTTTTTTTATAAATAACTAAGTATTTTTTTAGTTTTTCCAGTTGTAATATTATTCTAGAAGGCAACAGAAGGACAAACTGAATTTTATCAGGGTTTTAAAATTCGTCATCGTTTTCAAAATATACATTGTTTTGAATAAAATACTCTTATTTTTAATAAATTATTACCTATTTAATTGGTTTTAGGACGAAAAATATTTTTCCAAAAGCAGAGAGCCAGTTAGGTAGAGACACGAAGTTTAGAGTAATATTTTGCTCATTTTTTTATTTTTTAATATGAAATTCTTTTATATAACTTGGCAATAGACATCATAAAACTAATACAAATACAATTTTTATGATTTTTACGAACTATTGTATCGTAAAACTAATTATAGCGTTCCCGCGCGAACATAGCGTTTTTGAACACTGAATAGTTCCAAAAATTATATAAAAAGTAAAAATTTCATATAACCATAGATCAAAATAAGTAGAATAAAAAAAATACTTACATTTCCATTAAGAACTTCCAGAAACAATCCATATTTAGAGTCACACGAACTTTGCAACACTCGGACGCTCACCCTCGCGTAGTAACAACACAAGATCGTAAAAAAGACACATAAACGCAACTGTTCTCAATTAAAATGTTATTTAATTATATACTTGGATACATAAGGAACACATAACAACAATTTTCTAAATAGGCCTATAAGAATCTTATTGGAATCGAGAGTCGAATGTTTGTGCAAAAATTTTGCAGAGTCGCGTATTTGCCGTTTATTTAGGCCTACGCGGCGCTGTCGGAAGCCGCGCGCGCCCTGTTAACCCAAACTAAAACACTTTTGGCACTCAAATGATAAATATAACTAGCGATAAATATGGATCAGAACCACGATAAGGTATTTGAAAACCGCTCAGTGTGTCAGATACTTCGATTTGGCCGCCAGACGAACACGTGGTCACAGAAATATGCAATGGGATTTTGGAAAGGAAAATATTATATCCGAACAGATTGCTTTTGAAAGGAACAGCTAAAGGGACTGGAAACTTTATACATTATGTTTTAATATATAAAAGGGGAATTGTTATTGAGAATAGTGGGTAGTTTAGGGTCCTTATAGGGTTATAGGGTTAGGGGAATGGGAGCGACGTATGTCTGTGACGGGATGTAGCGCGCGCGCGGCTGGCTTCGCAGAAATGGCGGTAAGTAATGGCGAGCCAGGCGTACGCTAACCTTGTGGTTTGACCCAGCGTACGAGTTTTGCCTAAAAGAGGTATGAATAGCTGTAGGTATCATATAATAACATTACCCACAATATACTCATAATAAATTGTTACCAAACCATAAGAGTACTTACAAAAAATTGTAAATTAAAAAAAAAATATTTTAAAACAGGAGATCAAATAAAATTTTCAAAAAAGGTGTTAGTTTTTTTTAATTAAAATTAGCATTATCCCTAACAATGTCTTTGTCATTAATAAAACAAAACCATAAGTATTTTTTTACTAATTAGGTACACTCTAAAACCGTTGGAAAAAAAATAGGTTGGCTAGTTTTTTATGGGATATTTTTTTAAATAGGTTATTATTATTATTTTTTAATTCTTTATTGTACATTATAAAAAATAATGTACAAAAAATAAAAATATATACATACGCAAGTTGGTAATTATTAAAAACAATATGCGCAAAGGCGTGCTTATGTCAAAAAGATGACTTTTCTGACAGCAGTCCTACTATAAATTTTTTTGTATTACTTTTTTATTGAAATTTACATATTTGAAGTTGGCATATTGTAGGTTTGTAGCATTCGGTCCCGGCTTTTAGAATTTTTTTCTTGCATTGCAGTGTCCTGTAACGGCGATAGGCTTGCCCCTTATTAGATGGGGCCAACAAAATAGGTGGGTGATTTCTACAATAATATCACCTCGGGAATAAGTAATCTTTTTTATCGCACCGTTAATTATGGTCATAAATTATCCCAATTTAAATTAAGTACGTTTAGAAAAGACAGACTTTTTTTAAATATATAAATAGATCAGGTACGTCAAATTGACGTCGCCCGCCTGATGGTAAGTCGTAACGACGTCTAGCAATTGTGGGTGACTCTCACAGCACACAATACTATAGAGATTGGCCCTCAACTTGAGAACCTATATACTGATATGACTCTTCACGCTTCGCTTAAAGAACCAAGGGTTATATGAGGGAGGAAACACGTGTGCAGGCGTTCCAGGCCACTATTTTTCGGCAGAGAAACGAACGTTTAAAACGGTCGGTTCTCGCGAAGATGGTTTCTACAGTATGAGAGTGGCATCTCTGCCCGGCACGCGTTGTTCGGGATCGGAAAACGAGAAGGTATTAGTAGTAGGACGATAGAATACGGCCAAGGAAACAATTGTTCGGCTCATGGCTTCCCGTTACCTCCGGACTATGTATAATGCGAATGGCGCGTCGCTGCATAGCGTATTTTTAATGTAAAATTGGTCCAGTTATGAAACTTTTAAAAGTTTATCAGTTTTTACGATAAAACTGTAGAGATTTTATTTAGAGGTAGACCTTCATCTATCATGGATGTTGGTATTGGGGTTAGAATAAAATAATGGTTATGGATTTTTTATAGTGCTCGGTGACGGCAATAGGGTTGCCCCCTATCATGTGGGTCTGACAAAATTACTGGCAAATTGTAAGTAAGTAATGCACCTCTGCCTACGCCTTCGGGGATATAGGCATGATGTCTGTCTGTCATTAATTTTTTCCACATAGAACTTTATTACCGAAGGGCTATGGGCGTCTATTAGGCCTACATTTCGACAGCCACAGTTGGTCTTCCGTTCTTTTGCCGCTGCCAGGCACTATGAGCCTCAGGCGAAGACACCGTACTCCACACGTTGGTGGAGTGTTAAGCGCCGGGACCTCGTCATGGGTCTAGGCGTGGGTATCCTCTCACTGGAGATTCAGACAGGTGATGCTCGCGAAGGAGGCGACCGAGAACACGTCCCGCTAAGATCCGAAGTCTACGCACAAGACCATCCAAGACCTCCATGATCGGGGCCTGAGAACGACGGCCTAGCCACCCGCTGTACTTACTCTTAAAATGTTGAGAGTTACAACCTGAACTGAGTACAAACTGAATGAAGATGGAATGCGTGGAAGAGGATATGACCAGGAAAGGAGTGACTGAGGAGATGACGTGTGACAGAGATGTATGGAAGATGAAATCATGTTGCGCCGACCTCAAATAATTGGGATAGGGGCAGGTAGATGATGATGATGATGATGATGCTTTGACTTAACTCAAGCTCGGCAAAGCAAAATCTTAGCTAAGCATAATAATATGCTAAGTACAATCTTTGATTTGCAATATATAGTCTGACTTGGCTTAGCTCTAGCTAAGTTCTAAACACATGGTTATAAGTGTAATTTGGCCAGTTATATCTGATACTTCAATAATAATAATAATAAAGATACATATCACGTCCATATACCTGAAGGGTTAGGCAGAGATACATTACACACCCACAATTTGCCAGTATTTTGGTCCCACGTAACAGGGGGCAAGCCTGTTGCCGTCACAGGGCACATATATATAATGGATTATATCTAAAATGGCCAAATGAATTTAGTAAAAAGTAGCAGCTAAATTGTTATTTTGAAAACAAATTGAAACCTGTTGCCTTGCTATGAAAAGTTAATGAAAGACAACAAAATGTTACGTGACAGCCGCTGTGGCACAGCCAATTAAAGTACTGGGTGTCTAGGACTACATATAAAGAATAATAATAATGAATATGGTAAAGTATATTTGAGAACATTATTTTCATTAAATAAGTACCTACAGTTATTTTGGAGATTTTCGTAAGTCACCGTTTTTGTGAAGAGCTTAAGCTAAGACAAAGACCAAGATCCCATTATATATAAATGCCGGTTTTGTCTGAAGTGTAAAGTAACGGCTAAGTTAAGTCCAAGAAGTACGTTTTATAAATCTCACCCTAAGACCCTCGTGCCTCGGAGTGCACTTTAAGACTGTCACGCGGTTAGGTCGGGTGTTATCCCGCATCTTATCCCGCGACGGTGAGTGAATCTCCGGGGCCGCAGCCTTGCAGCACACAATCCTTCTAGCCTGCTTCTGTAAGGACGGTGGGTAGGTATCCAACCGTCTTCATGGTCATATGAAGAGGTTTTGGGCGTAGATGAGTCTGCGGCGCCCTGGCCGCTGACTTGGGAACTCAGCGGGGACGGTACGCTCCATCTTCCTCTCGGGTGCCTCCTCCGTGAGCATAACCTGCTTGAGGTTGTTGTAGACCCTACAATCCTCGTGGTCTCTACGTAAATATCGCTTTACGGAACATATTCAAGTTCAGTCCAGCTGAAGTTAGCGGCTAGGGAGAGGAGTACCTACTACTGGGGCAGAGGAAAGTGTTAGTATATATAAAATTCTCGTAAAACAGTGTTAGTTACCATACTCAAATGAAACGGCGCCACCAATTTTTAAAATTTTATATGCATTCAGTAGGTCTGAGAATAGACTACTATCTATTTATCATACCCTAAGTGATAAGGGTGGTCCATTCCTAACATTTTGAATTATATGCCATTGAAAAATACATACAACCCTAAATTTTCACCCTTCTATCACCAACCCCTATTTTTAATAGTCCCTATTTCCCTTGGTCACGACAGTTCTTACAGTTGTAATATAAATATATTCTAAAAACATTTACAATACCTGCCAGCCTCGGTCGCAACTCCACCAGGATCTCATGGAGCAAGTTGTGATTTGAGCCATCTACCGAAAAAGCTACCATCGCGGTGTTGATACTTATCATGGAGGAGTAGCTGGATAGGCGACAGGTCTCTTTACTAATTCCCACGGGGACACGTTACCGGGATAGGTATGAATGAAGGACCCGGCTGTCATACGAACATCTATGTCAGTCGTCAAGGGTCAGTTACGGGGTTCTATGTCTTAAAGAGTTTACGCGTAACAATCCTTGACGAATATTCAAACTTCGACTCTCTCAATATTGGAAATTAAATCTATAGATACTTATAGAATAGAATTTACACACACACACACACACACACACACACACATATCACGCCTATATCCTCGAAGGGTTAGGCAGAGGCGCATTATTCACCCACAATTTGCCAGTGTTTTAAGTCCCACGTAGTAGGAGGCAAGCCTATTGCCGTCACCGGGCACTCTAGAAAGTTGGTTATGTCCAAAATGGCCGAAATAATTTATTAAAATAAGCAGCTATATTATAATTTTGAAAACTATTTTTTTATATTTTTTTTTTTATATTTAGGTCGACAAATTGACGCCACTCGCCTGATGGTAAGCTGAGGCGACGTCTGGCAATTGAGGGCGACTCTCACAGTACACAGGAATACTATAGAGAGTGGCCCTCAACTTGACGACCCTGTAAGGTGCCTCTTCACGCTTCGCTTAAAGAGCCCAGGGTTATATGTTGGAGGAAACACGTGCGCAGGCAGGGCGTTCCAAGCCACCATCGTTCGGCAGAGAAACGATCGTTTAAAACGCTCGGTTCTCGCGAAGACGGTTTCCACGGTATGAGGGTGACATCTCTGCCCGGCACGCGTTGTTCGGGATCGGAAGGGAGAGGGTGGGATCAGGTTGAAGAGCTCTTCAGAACACTCACCGTGGTAAATACGGTAGAACGCGGCCAAGGAAGCAATTGTTCGGCGCTGGGCTAGCGGCTCAAGGCTTCCCGTTACCTCCGGACAGTCTATAATGCGAACAGCGCGTCGCTGCATAGCGTCGAGTGCGTCCAGCAAATACTTCGCGGAGCCGTCCCAGAGGTGAGAGCAGTATTCAACGCAGGGTCTAATCTGCGTTTTGTACAGCAGACACCTCTGGTGCGGTGTAAAGAATCGCTTTACCTTGTTCAGTATTCCTAGTTTCCGCGAAGCTAGCCCAATACATCTCTCAATGTATTTTGTGTTATTGAGCTCTCGACGAACGTCTATGCCAAGGATGTCTAGATTGTCCTTCATTGGTAATATTGCATTCTGAAGAGTGGGTAGGGGAAGGAAAGGGGATTTTTTCGCTGTAAATGCACACGCCTGTGTTTTGTGGGCATTGAACTCGACCAAGTTCTCGGCACCCCATTGGGAGATACTGTCGAGGTTTCGGTCGAGATCACCCACGAGATGTCGTCTCTCCTCCTCTATCACAGATCGCCCCGCCGTCGGACGAACCGAGTAACTCCCGTGCAATGTACTGTCATCTGCATAGCAATGAATGTTCCCGAGGGAAAGCATATCATTGATATGCAGAAGAAAGAGAGTTGGTGACAGTACGGACCCCTGCGGTATTCACTTGCAAAAAGCGAGAAGCCTGGCCATCGCAGAGGACCCGCACTCGGCGCTCGTTTAAAAAACTGGCAATCCAGCTGCACAGTTGAGGAGGTAGACCATATGCCGGAAGCTTGGAAAGGAGCGAAGCATGCCAGACCCTATCGAAAGCTTTGGCGATGTCCAGGCTAACAGCCAAGGACTCGCCGAACTTTTCCATAGCCTCACCCCATACATGCGTGACGAATGCCAGGAGGTCACCCGTTGATCGTTTTGGCCTGAAGCCATATTGCCGATCATTGATTAGCGAGTGATCCTCCAGGTATCGCATGAGCTGCTTATTAATAAGAAGCTCGAGCACCTTGCAAATGACTGAGGTGACAGCTATGGGTCGATAGTTGCCTGGATCGGATCGATCCCCTTTCTTGGGGATCGGTTGTACGTTCGCCTCCTTCCAGGCCTCCGGCACGAGGCCTGTAGAGTATGACAGGCGGTACAGACGCGTTAATACTGGAGACAACTCAGCAGCACATTTTCGTAGCACCACCGCCGGAATGCCGTCAGGGCCACTGGCTTTCCGCGTGTCGAGTGACCGCAGCACTGCCCGTACATCACATTGCCTGATAACAATATCAGGCATAGTGTGGCCACAGTTGGCGATGGCGGGGGGCTGCAGGCCACGGTCATCGACCCGGGAATTAGCCGCAAAGAGGTCTGCGAGCATGTCCGCCTTCTCTTGGGTTTGTGAGCCAGTGATCCATCAGGAAAACGCAGTGGTGGCAGCGAGGGTTGACAAAAATTTGACTGTACGGCTTTGGCCAGTTGCCAGTATCCACGGCTGCCCGTGGGATGGGATGTGAGCTCCTGACCAAGCCGCGCGACGCGCTGGGCATCCACTCTCTTGAAGGCCCTCTTGCTGAACCTAGTGGCCCGATTGTACGCTGCTTTGAGGCGGTTCACGTTCGGGTCACGTGCCGCCAGAGCCCTGACCCAGGCGCGATATGCCGACTGTTTTTTCTGGACAGCCTCGGCACATTCACGCCCGAACCAGGGGCGAGCTTTGCGGATGCTGGCGACATCAGTGAAAGGGATATAATATTCTATCCCTAGACTGATCTCGTCAGCAATGGCAGCAGCGCTATCCGAAGGCGCCTTCCCTACAAAGCAGCTACTAAATTACTTACTAAATTTGAAACTCGTTGCCTTGCGATGAAATGTTGACGAAAGGCAACAAAATTATACGTACGTACATTACTTATAGTTTAAAATAATGCTCACTTACTTAAATAAAAACATTTGTCATAAAAATAAAACAAAAATAAAATAAAATAACGTTTATTATCTTTGAAATTTTTAGAAAATTATTTAGATTCGTCAAAAGTTGGTGTGACTCTACCGAGGGTTCCAAAATGCAACGAGACTGAGAAGAGCCCTCAAGAAACTCAGTTCGGCTTTTTTCAAAATATTTCATCTTAAATCTAATACAGAGTTATTTAGAAAGGAGCAATTCGTGTTACAACCAGGCAGCCTTGTCATCTAAGAAATCATTAATACTATAAAAAGCTTTATGGCACAATTTACTTTTTATTAGTTTTTAAATTTATTAACAGATAAATTTGCTATTTCAGTTGTCAATGTATTATACATTCGAATAAAGTTCCCCGCAAAAGAATTACTCACTTTATGAAGCATAAATTTAGGAACAGCCAGTTTATCCTTATTTCTTAAGTTTAGATTATGATTATCACTATTTTTCACAAATTTACTTTTGTTCTTGTGGGTATACAATAAAATTTCACACTTAAACTTATCTCTTAATGACTCCCGAGACCCCATTCCATAGATAGTCCGTGTCCGGAAAGCCCTCTTCTGCAACACAAAGATGCATTCAATATCGGCAGCGTTACCCCACAGTAGTATGCCATATGTCATAATACTGTGGAAGTAGCTGAAGTAGACAAGACGCGCCGTTTTAATGTCTGTAAGTTGTCGGATCTTTTTGACAGCATAGGCTGCTGAACTAAGCCTGGCCGAAATTTTCCCGATATGAGGCCCCCATTGCAATTTGGAGTCTAACGTTATGCCCAGAAAGACAGTGTCATCGACCAATTCTATTATATCATCCCTAACCTTAACACTGGTTTTAACAAGTCTTACATTAGGTAAGGTGAATCTTACACATTTAGTTTTATTTTCATTTAATAATAAATTATTAGCACAAAACCAGTGGACTATCCTAGAGAGGGCAATGTTTACATCGTCAAGTTCGCGCTGTCCACGTTTAACTTTAAATATTAAAGAAGTGTCATCAGCAAACAAAACTACCTCGTGGTCGTCTCTTATGAGGTGAGGGAGATCATTAATATATACTAGAAAAAGAAAAGGGCCCAAAATGAACCCTGCGGTACCCCATTGCTACAGGAGAACCAGGTGACTGTTTACCATTGATCACTACTTTCTGGACCCTATCACTTAAGTAAGAATTGACGAAATTCAAGGCCGTCCCCCGGATTCCGTAATGATCAAGTTTCTTAATTAAAGTCTATACCTGAAAGTAATCGAAGGCCTTAGATAAGTCACAGAATACACCATAAGCATCATATGGCTCATCCCAGGCCCTGTATATACACTCTAATAATTTAATTCCGGCATCAGTAGTGGACCGACCACGAGTGAAACCGAATTGTTTAGTATGTAATAGTTTATTAACGTTAAAGTGATTTTGCATTTGAATAAGCATAATTTTTTCAAAAATATTACTAAATGTAGGTAGAACAGAAATGGGACGGAAATTGGACGGATTTCATTGAAGAAGGAAATAATATATAAACTAGGCTATTTTCAACTGCCTTCCAAAAAAAGGAGGATAAAAATCATTGTAAAGTCTGTGAGGAAAAACATTTATTTACAATAAGAATTACAATATACATAGTCTGTACTAGTTTTTCTATAACTATACTATCTATAACTTTTAACTTACAATGTCTACCGTTTAGGTAACTTCTACAAATATTCTCATTTATCTTCACTATCAACACATATTATAAAACAAATTCCCCCGTTATGTATGTATACGTAGATCTTTAAACTACGCAACGGATTTTGATGCGGTTTTCACTAATGGATAGAGTGGATCTCGAGGAAGGTTTTTGTGTGTATAAGCGGGCGAAGCTAGGTCCGCTAGTATTGTATATAAATCAGCCAAGTGCGAATCGGAATTGCTCTTTCTAACTGTCACGGTTCATGAGATACAGCTCAAGACAGACGGCTGGACAGCGAAGTCTCAGTAATATGGTTCCCGTTTTACCTTTTGGGTACGCAACAATAAAAAGGGTAAAATAATGTACTTATTTATGTAAGGAATGTTAAATAAAAGTTTATTTACAATAAGAATTACAATCTACATTACAAAATATCATCAAAATAATGCTGACTGTGTTGCCACGTTGGATGGCGATACTTATTCTTTGGGCCAGAAAATAGCCAGTCTTCTGGTCCTGAGAAGCATCGATTAAGCGTTTAGTAATGTCTCTATAAAGGCGGCGAGCACTCGGACCCTATGACCCCCAGTGTAAGTATATTCTTAGGTACTACATTAGTAGGTATGCAATGCATTCTGCTGTTGCAATAATTGAGCTGAGTTTGTCGATCCGGGTCGAAATCTAAACGACTGGACCGATCTTTATGAATTCAGATATATCTCACGGTGATGGTCACTATGACCGTGCCAAATTTCAAAAAGATCGGTCCAGTCGTTTAGGGGGAGTTCGATCACGAACGAAATACACGAGTCGTCTAAGAAAGAGCTTCGCAAACTCCGCTCAATAATACCTACAACATTAGAGATCGTGTCTGTACCTACATTTTATAAAACACATGAAACATTAACATAAAACCCGACTTCAAATTACAGGAATGGTACCAAATATTTGTCGTAATTGGACCATTCAGAAGCAGTAGCTTTCAATTAAAATAATGTTTTCAAAATCGGTTCCCCCAGTCAAGAGATAGGTAACAAACATAAAAAAAACATACAGTCGTTATTGAGAACCTCCTCCATTTTTTTTGACGTCAGTTAATCAAATTTAAAATTAATAATTATTTTAGTAGTAACTTACCAGCGAACACACGACTATTATACTAGTTACGCCATCTATTATTAACGATTGGAAACTGATATGAAGAGAGAGAATATTAAATGCAATATTCTTTTTTTTTACTTAATAGGCAATATACTCGCCCCCTATTACGTAGAACATGTCTATGTACCCTTTTGGGGAACGTGATTTAGTGTGACGTGTGTTGAGTGTATTTGTTTAATGCCCCTGATTTTTTGACTGAAGGACATTATTCGTAATATCTTAACAAGTTATTGTACCTGCTATTCATACGTTTTTGAAGCTTAAAGCCTAAGTTTTTCTAATCTGCATGTGGTTCACCTGCAGAGTCATATAAGAGTACTTATTACTTATCTGTGGTATGCTCAAGAAAATGGTTATATTTTCAATAATTTGATGGATTTTTTTGTTTAACGCACAAACTGTGTTCATATTTTTAGCTACTCTACTCGAAGAATCGTGACTAATCATGAGAATTGTTCGTGATCATTCTGTACGTGGAACGTTCAGAGACATCTTGCGGCTCTTTATGGTAACTATTATACTGCCATCTAGCGTGCAGTAGTCGTACTGCTTTAAAATAATTTTAGAAAGTAATCTCTACTTGATTTTAGTTTACTTAATTTAATTGTTTTATAATATTGATGTTTCAATTCTTTTGTCACTGAAATAATCTGTAAAAATCAAATTATTACATACTTTATTTATTAATTATTTTTACAAATATCTTTTTCATTTTATTCTCCTATGGCAACACTGAATGATTTCGAGTAATTCGAATTCTGTTGGAGATTTCTAATGTAAGCTTTATTCAATTGAAATAAGCTCTACAATTCTATAACTAATATTTTATTAGGACATTTATTGTTTGAGTAGGAAGTGGCATAAAAATAGGATTGCCAACAATCTGAGTGACGTCACTACTGTATTGGAGTTATGGAGCCTTCTAAAATTACATAGGAGCTCAAGAAAATATATTTTCTCAACGTTACAACTTCGTAATAATACAATTAAATATATAATAGTGTCGTGGTTAGTGTGTAACGCAAGTGTGATCTGAAAAAATTGTTCTAAACACAAGACCTGAAGTAAAATCAGTGTAAATCCGTTTCTTATTTACCGGAGCCTTTTTTATAATATTTTGTGAGTATCTAGTGTATTAGCCGCACGAAAACGAGTTATTGACGATCGATATTTACATTTAGCCGTACCAAACACGTGATGTAACGGTGATAAAAGGATTATAATGGTGTTTAAAAGACCAGAGCCTGTGTCATGCGAAGTCGCTAAAAATACGACTGGAGCATATTTTTGGAATTATAATTGGCGATTTTGCGAGTGCGACTTGTGTTAGACGTGTGGAAGTGGTAATTACGCTTTAAAAATCCCTTATAACATGTGGCCTTGAAGATTTTTATTAGTTTTCTATGCAGTGCTAATTTCGATATCGGGTTACTGCTTATTTTTCGGCAATAAGTGCGTATTTAGCATATATTCAGTTCCCTGTACTTACATCTTATTTGGAACAGTTTGCGAACAATAAACATGTTATCTTATTACAATGGTCATGGTCCACATAATTGAATCAATTTCTTGCATGACCTTGAATACCAGAGTACGCATCGCGTTTTACTGTCTAGTTCTTTTTTTTTTAAGAATTTACGATGATAGTTTACCTTGTATTCAGTCAGTCTACTAAATTGTCAAGGCAAGGTCTTATTTTCTAATTTCTTTAAGTAGCTACAGATGTTTGAAACTCGGTCTTTTGTGCCAATATCACCAAACAATGTACCTAACTTAATATAGGTGATTTTATTTTCTAATCAGGTCAATAGTTCTGTAGCTTCAATGCAAACAAACTATTAATTAAACCTTACCTCTTTATCGTATTACATATTGTATTATTTCTACCTACTTGTCATGGTTTTTGTTGATAAATAATTATCAAAAACTTGGCAATCTGGCTCAGATTATTTATTATTCCACCAGACCGTGTGCAGTTTAATGAACTCTGATTAGTGTAATAGGGTAGATGCCTACAACTAAAACAAATAATTTAAATGTATTTGTTAAATAAAGAATCGCAAACTATGTACCTACATAATTATATAATCTATCTTATTACATATCGTTCTTGTATTTATTTTTCTATTTATTGAATCACAAGTAATAACATTTATTTATTGTTACAAATAAACTATAACAACAATACTAAAAAACAGAATATAATAAATAGTTAAGGGGGCATCTATACAACTAACATGTTTTTTTTTTACTGTTTTTATTGATAATGTTACAGAATCACCGTGCATGAGTCCGACTCGCACTTGGCTGATTTTTTTTTTGCTTTTCTACTCGTAAAATAATATAAAGTGTAAAATATTTTATTGGAATTTATAATGTGTCTACTCTGTTACGTTTTGTTTAAAAAAAACCATGTATTTGTTTGTAACTTATATGTTTTGTATTAAATTTATCCTATAAGATTGGAGTTTATAGGATATAATCAACACTCCTAATAAGGAGTTATTCCGATTAGGCGGCAAAATGCCTCAGTACATAATTGGTAATCAAATATCAACCTTATGGTACTTATTGAAAAATTACGATTCAACAATATTTATATCTTTGGATAGGGACCATTCCATAAGGCATTGAGACGTCTCTGTGCCTCGGAGAGCACGTTAACCCATTGGTTCCGGTTGTCATACAAACATCTATACACATACTGGCAGTTGTTAGGGGTAGTTAGAGTCCTAAATCAAAAATCCGACGGATCTAACTACAGAACTTCGATATCCCAACTGCTATGGGAAAATGCTAGGTGGATGATGAAGTTTATATCTTACTGTTACATACATTTTCGGTTTTGTCCAAATGGAATAAGGTTTGATATTTTTATTCCATTTGGACAAAACTATCATGTTTGAACATTTTTATAACATTGGTAGGTATGTATTAGAATTATCCTTATGACGTGGTTTTTTTTATTCACTGTAATTATATAATTATATACTTACATGATGATCACTAACCATGATCAATCCTGCGTTCTGCCTCGATGGTACAGTGGTATGAGACTGCCGTTCCTGAGCTCAGTGGATGATGATTAACTGATCACGCCTATATCCCCGAGGGTGTTGGTGGCATTACAAGACGTTCAATATAAAATCAATAACTATACTATACTCCAACCAGGACTGAGGTTACATAAAGTAAAGGCAGCTAAAAAAAATAAGAAATGTAAAACCAAAGTTTCGGGGGTTTTTTTAACATTCTAATCGCTGTCGTCTGTATTAGACAAAATAGATTTAATGAGAGTCCGAATCAGATGTATTTATGACATGTATGAAATGTTGACAACTACGGTACTAGACGTTGACCTGCAACACGCAACGACAGCTCTCGTCGACCAACTTACCTCATTACTGGGTACGAGTGATAAGGACAGAGATGATAAATGCTTGCTATCACAATGTAACTTAGTAACGGTCCAAACATTGGCAAAAATTATCTCTTCTTGCTGTCGTTACTTACTTACTTAACATACATACACATAAACCAATTTCAAATTACCGAAATGGGACCAAATAATTGTCGCAATGGGACCAAATTGAAATGGAACAACATGGGTAGTAGAAGCTTACATTTAAAAAAAAATCTAAAAACCCCACAAAAAAAATCTGTTACAAAAAGAATAACATATAAATAAATATAAATATGCTAGGACAATTCACACAACGCCATCAAGTCTCAAACTAAGCAGAGCTTGTGATATGAGTACTAGATACACTGATATAAATACTTATATACATATTTTTTTGTATATACATACATATTATACATAGGAAACATCCAGACTTCGGTACAAACGTATGTGTCATCACACAAAGTTTGTCCCGACCGGGAATCGAACCCGAGCCTCCGGCGTCGAAAGCGGATACACTACCAACCACGCCACCGAAGCAGTCGAAGAGAGTAAATAATTAATAAAGTTCCTTTTGTTACAGGAACGAAAAGATTGATTTAAAAAGAAAAAAAATGCACAGAATACATCCACCGTCCAGAATTAAAGTTTATATAGTATAAGACATTTATAGAATAAGTCAATTAATTCGAACAATAAGATAGCAAATTAGTCAAGATGCCTGTCGTTTCACCATCAAGATTCAGCACCACCTCCTCAAACCTCTCAGGATCATATAGATCCACAATAGCATCTACTAGCGGAGAAAAACCATACTATAGATCAACCAGCACTAATTATGACACTATAAGAAGCTATGAAAGATCAGAATACCGTACCAGATTTACATCTACAGATGTAGATGGGAATAGAGAACGGAAGACTTCGGTTACTGAGCGGTCTAGAACATCCAGAGCACCTAGTGTCGCAGACTCTGACAGCGGAATCTCAAGTAGATATAGGTCTGAACGTTCAGAGTCTCGTTCTAGGGATTTGTCTACTACTAGGAGTGAGAGTAGTAAGACGAATGATGTCCCTCGGCCCCGTAGAAGTGTTGTAGCGCCTGTGGATCTCACGGATTTATATAATAAATATTCACCATCAAATTATATACCATTGACACAGAGGATTCAGATGCAACAAAATCAGAATTATGGGGAAATATGTAGATCCAAGTCTATATCTAGTGATATAGGTAGACCTCCAGCAGCTGATCCTGGGAGACTGGTCAGGAAGGCTAGAAATTCAGCCGCTACAATATCTGAGGTATTTTTTTATTTGTATTATTTTTTTATGGAGGTTGCACACTATGGCACAAAATGTACAATATTTAAATTATAATGTGTTGTATAGTGTGTGAGCTCCTTTACAATGTTATTTTTGTGTGTCTGCGAAATATTTTTTATCTTTGACAGCTAACAGTTTTGAAGTTAAAAAAAAATTGTAATCTCTTTCTAGCCATTATATTATATATATTAGGAATTCTAGGTGTCACAAAAGGTAATAAGTAATCACATTATAAAAACATTTCCATAAACAATACATTATAAATAATATTAAGTACTACAAATTTTAATAAATTATTCATAAATATTATGTACATGAAAAAACAGTCGATAAAAAATAAAAATGTATTACACTAAAAATAACTGAGGATTTATTGTTCGATTCTGAATTAAATCATTTAAAAAAATATTTGACATTACAAATTTCAGATACACATTGTCATGCACTGTTGACATTTAGCATTTTACATAAAAATACAATACACTTCACAAAAAAAGACATCTAATTTTATTTAATCTGTGGTATGGGAGAACATGTGGTTCGAGTTTGAAAGCTAGCCATAAATCCGAAAAAAATATGGTTCGAGTCCAGCCTAAGAACTTCGGTTTTTTGGATTTGTATTGTAAAAAAAATAAAGGAAAGTGCTATAAACAACTGGCAAAATGTGTGTTTAATGCACCTCTGCCTACCCCCTCGGGGACATAGGCGTGATAGTCGTATTAAAAGAGGGCCTCGTAGTCTATTGGTAACCGTGTAGGTTAAGCAACATCTAGCCAGGACGGTCCATTTCTTAAGACATTGAGACCCTTCCGTGCCTCGGAGAGCACGTTGTCGCGTCTGTCCCGGTTGTCATTCGAACAACTATGGCAGTCGTTACGGGTATTTAGAGCCCTAACACAAAATCCTCGTGGTCTAACTACAGAACTTCAAAATCTCTCTCTCTCGCCACGGAAAAATAACGAAGTTCAGCCGCGAGCAGTTAGACTTGAAAGCAGATCCCAATTGAGTTGGGAAAAGGCTCGTTTGATGACGTGTCGTATTAAAGATAAAATGGTAGTTTAATAAAGGACAGAGCTGACATTACGCCGTAGACAACAAACAGCCTTAAGTTTTTTAATAATATCATATTAGGCGTCAATGTCCTCCCATTCCACTAGATTATTTTTATGTCTTTGTGTTTGTTTTACTGTCAATTACGAAAGTGACAGCATGGTTTTTTAAATTGAAATTGTGTTTTTTCATTACCTAGGTACATACTAATCGTCATTTTTTTCACTCAACTGTCATACGTCATATATTTTTTTATAAACATACATTTTCTCATCATAAAATTCGTTCGAAAACCGTTTTGTTCATATCGTTAAAAAACCTACGCCTATATCTTCATGAGTCGATCATTAAATGTGGTTCTCATACAATTTATAACATAAATAAATCACCAAATGAATTGGATGTTTTATACGTGAATAAATTTCGCAGACACACAAAAATGTTTGCGCGTGTGAGTGTGTGTGTCTGTTCTTAACATCACACTAAATAAAGAGCCATGCATACAATTGCTGCTTCAAAATCGTAGTTACATTCTTTGAAAGGTTGCATTTGATTAATAAAGAATATACTTTCAATCTATGTAAACGCATTGTAGTAACATAGATGCAAACATTGTAATACCTTAAACATAGATATCAATGAGACATTATTATTTAATTTAAAAATATTCCAAGCCAAAGTCATGTATCACGAATGCTATATAGGTATTACAGTAAAGCATGCTATAATTATTGAACTAACACACACTGATCACATGCCGCATTATTATATTTATGTCACTAGAACAAAAATGTAAGAATACTATTTGAAAACCCAGAGACCGGAAAGAAGATCGTACAAGGAAAGCTCTCCGGGATACAAACGGGCAATAAACGGCGTCAAAGATACAAATGGCAACGAGGTACCTTCGGTGTCAGAAATAAGAAAGAGATTCGATCACAAAATGACAGTGACCAAACTACCAGCGAATGACACACGATATACAAAAAGCACAGTAGAACATTATTTAAATCAACTCAAAGATTGCGAAAACGGCACAGTAGGTTACACAAAGATAGTGCCAAAAGATGAAAAGATTGTGCCAGTCCATCTGCCATACGAAAAGAACGGTCTTCGGTGGGAAGTTAGCTCAAATAATTCCCGATCCGGTTCGAACTCAGATTTGTCACTGAGCAAAACGACTTCAGAGCCATTGTCATTAGCGAAATCATCTCACGACAAAACGAACGGCATGTCCACTTCTCTTACTTCCAAATTACCTTCCGAGCGTTTAGCCAGTATTAAAAGCCAGTTAGACCCAAACAATCCTATAGGAAAGATTCTAGAAAAATCCACAGTAATTCATGTTGAAAATGGTGTACAAGACACTGAATATAAGAAAAATGATGGAAATAAAAAAGATATCAGAAACGATATTGAAAAACAAGTTAAAACACCAAAACATACATCTAATTTTGCTTCCTACATTCAGATATCCCAACCAGTTTCGTCGGGTGCGACGCCAAAGAAACAAATAGAATTAAACAATGTAACCGAAGAACCCTCTAAAAATCATGTCAAATCAGACACTAGAAGATCTAGAGCCAATCTCAAATACATAGATTCAGAGGAAGATAAATTACTATTAGATAATGATATTGAATCGCCAAGCGGCACAGGTTTCGAGAACAAGACCTTTGAGCATGAGAATTATTTAAAGAAAAGAACGGAAAAGAGTGAAGATGAGGATAGAAGAGAGGACGGAGTTAAATCTATGGAGTCAAGCACAGAGAGTACTCTAAGCGAGCCCACGGAAGACCTAAATCCTGCTACTCCGTCATCAAAAAGAAAAGATTTGGATAAAGATTATGAGGAGCCCAAAGGGGTAAGTAATCATTTGTAATTTTTAAACTTCGTGACTGTTTCCATGGCTAAATATTTAGTTTTTTATTTAAGGAGATCCTTAAACCCAATCTTCCTCGATTTCATTCGATGTTTCAATTATTAATATCATGAACGTGAATTTTCTTAGCCGTTGAAGCAGCCACGATTTCAGCACCTCATTTAATTGGCTCTTTTTTGTAAGCATGGTTTGATATGTATTTTTTTTATTGTTTGTATGTTCTAGTTAGTAATTTAATTCTGCAATTATGGTCTCCGTGACTGTTTTATTATTTTTTCATACTATAGTGTTGCTACTATTTAAAATACCAACTACCCGTTTTCAATAAACTGCTCTCTTTTTAATCCTCGGCGAAAAATGATAGATGTTAATGGTTTAACCTGTGTATAACCTGTGAAGGGACCAATTTTGATGCGTATTTTCTTGGATCCAAAGCCGTCCGAGATGGTTTGCAGCTATTAATTTTCACAGATCAGGTCATATAATTCCTGTAATTGAAAGCAATCATTTTGCTTTCTACTATTCTTAAATCTATATAAATAAAAATGAATCGCCGTTAGTTTGTCTCGCTAAAGCTCGGGATCGGCTTGACCGATTTGGCTGATTTTGGTCCTGAAACATTCGTAGAGGTTCAGGGTAGGTTTAAAAGAACTAATTTCATCCCGGCCTTTCCCTAACAAGGATATTCCCCGCGTAACAAGGGGAATTTTCCGCAGGCCGCAAGTTTGAGATTGCCAAAGGCATTAATTTCTGTGGATTATAATTTCCATATTAGGGCACTTCTTAGGTCATTAAAGGTTTTCGTTCTCACTGACTCATTTTGTGCAATTAGTTTCTCCAATTGGTTAGTTTATCTGTAGGTTTTTTAGACACCATTTACCGTTTAGTCATGTAAACCTAGACGTCATTTTTGAAGTTTCCTCGTTCGACATACTCAACCAATGATTCTTAATGTTACTGTACGCTATTTTGATACTCGGGGACTGCAGATATTCTATTCGGTGGTGTGTAACATCTATCCTGTCTGTTGGTATGGACTTCCTATACTGCTTGCTGCCTTGCCCCCTATTAATTACGTGGGACCGAAAAAATACTGGCAAATGTGGGTAATGACCTAGACCTAACTTCATCATAGATTTATTCCGCGCGTAGCTGTTTTACAGGAGTTTGTCACAAATAAGTGAATTTTATATATTAGATTAAAGATTTAAATCACTTTCTTATTGAATACCGAACGGGCGACCTTATAACTGAAAACGAAAGTGTACGGTACTAGGAAGTCATGACTTGCAAGAGTATAATTGCGTTTGGCGAAAAATATCCACTCACACATTCTTATTAGCCGCGTGTTCAATATGAATCAACGGTGTGGTGTGCACGCACACAAATAAATGACCTCATTTCAAATGCCAATGAACCAAGAAATTCGGACGTTCGAAAAGATTTGATGTCTTCTTTTTTTTTAAACCATTTTTTTATAACTAGAAATGGGGCTTGTGATAATGCTGATCGATGCCTAAGTTGGTGACGGACTAAGTTGGACTCTTTGGTTTTTTTAAAGAGGTTATAGACGTACGTAGTCATCTTTTTCACTGAATCAGCTGATTGCTAATGTATAGGACGGTTTGTAGAAAAAATCAAAGATAACAGAGTTCCACAGATCAATCCTACTTGAATTAATTAATTCCACCAGCACCATTCCATGGCGTGGTCTGAGATTCCATCCGTATGTGGTCGATATTCCACCTCTTCGTACCTCTCGATTCGCTTCTTCTTTCATCATGCGAACCGCTAAGGAATGGAATTTCCTTCCAGCGTCATTGTTCCCCGATACATATAATCTTGGGATTTTCAAGGCAAGAGTAAATAGGCATTATTTGAGTTTGCGTGCTTCATCTTAGACCGCATCGTTACTTAACATCAGGTAAAATTGCGGTCAAACGCTACTATCACGTTTACTATCACGTGGTGCACCTGCCGATCAATGTAGGCTTTGACACATAAAAGTGTCCGCGTATAGGCACTTGGCCTTTTTTACGTAGTACTAACACACCTGTCGCAAAATGGCGTATATTATATTATGCCTCTGCCTACCCCTTCGAGGAAACACGTGATGATATGTAAGTGGGTGGGATATTAACATAAATAAAATCTTTGACATACGAAGAGAGTCTAGTGAACGACCGCTCGTCGCCTTTTCAATAGAAATTCGCGTCTAAAAATACAACAACAGCGCGAAATGTAACATCTAGAAATAAAATATCGCGGGAAAATCTTCTACTGACATGACAGCCGCTTTTTTTTTCAGCCGCCACGTGTTCGTTTAGACTCTTTCGGCGGCCATTTTAAAGTGAAAAGCGCGGTAAAAGTTAATTAATTTCGATCAACAAGAGTAGTAGTCCTTTTTCACGTGTTTTGGCGGCCATTAAAAGTAAAAACGCACTAAAAATTGGATAACTTCGATATACAAGACTAGTCACAACTCAGCGGGCGGGTGCGTATGTAATTTTACTAAGTATTCATAGATCATTCGAAAACAGTTCGTATGTACCGCCATATTGGATTTTGAGTCTAAATATATATTTTTTATAAAAGTACCCATATTTTCATATACATTGTGAAAAGCAGTTTGAATATTAACTACGCACCTCATCAAAATTCGTTGCTAAGTTTAAATAAGTGGTTCTTGAGGAAGGTTTTAGTATAATTTGTGATCGGACGAAACCGCGGGCATCCTCTAGTGAAATAACAAACAGATATATAATAGAATTTTATCTATATATGTATGGAATAGAAGTTAATAACAAAGATAAAATCAGTCGTTTATATTCGAAGTATTTGTTGTGACTGGTGACCCATTTTCTATTAAACGGAAGGTCGCGCTAGGCTAACCAGGCGTAGTGGTATTTATTCAAGTAAATCATAGTATAATTGTTCCAAGGATGAGGCCAATTCACGAGACTATACTGTATTTGATTACCGTTTTTGACCGACTTCCAAAAAGGAGGACGTCCTCGACTGTGGTTTTTTTTTTAGCTTTAAGCTGTGTTTGTTACCTTTTGGACTGGGTGAACAGATTTAAAAGAAATATTTTTTAATTGAAAGCCACTGCTACCCGAGTTCAATTTCAATTTGATCCCATTGCGACAATAGTTAAGTCCCATTTCGGTAATATGAAGTTGAAAAAAAAAGAAAATACGTTTAATCTCTACACAAAAATAAATCATAAAAAGAAACAAACAAAAAAAAAATTATATAAGTGCCTTTGTGAAGATAGGTACCCATGAACCGCGCCAGTGCAACCACCTAGTGCCTGATCTGTTCAAAAGTTAAGCCCCCTCTCAGCTTGATGCTGTTGGACAGAGGTGCATTGCCCACACACAACTTGCCAGTATTTCTAGTCCCACGTAAAAGAGGGCAAGCCTATTTCCGTCACCGGACACACATTATCATGGGTAATGTCCAAAATGGCCGAATGGATTTAATAAAAAGTAGCAGCTATACTGTAATTTTGAAAAAAAAATTTAACCCGTTGCCTTGCGATGAATTAATGTTGATGAAAGGCAACAAAATCTTACGTGCCCGCTGCTGTGGCACAGCCAATTAAAGCCCTGGGCATACATATAAATATATATATATATATATCATAAAATAGTAATTCTGTGAAACCAGCATAATTTGACCAATAATTATGACGTTAATGCCTCAATATCAACTTTATGGTCAATGCCGTGTTACAAACAAGAGACAACCCTTACTGATTTACAACTTCAAGTTGTCGCTGACGTCACGTATTTTTTGCGATTGTTAGGCGACTGACATAGCCCTGCCTAATATCACATTTAACTAAACACAAATTCTAATATAACAATATAAATTGACAACTCGTCCCGCATCGTTCCCGGCGCTAAAGTGCCCATGATGCAGCGTTGCCGCGCTGAATGGCATGGACAGCCTTTGCACCAGGAAGGACCCGGAGCGAGATTCACCCGACCTACCCCTAATCAAATAAAATCAAATGAAATGAAATGAATAAGTATCATTTTCATAATTGTAATTTTATTGTTGATCGAAGTAGTCCAAAATGAAATACTCCTTCGTAATTTTACGCGCGAAATCTCTATGGTCGAATGCTGGTCGTTTTAAATGTTTTCTTCGCGTTCCAAAACCTAAACAAACGTCACATTTGGCATACGTCAATATTGTAGTTTTGGAGTATTTTTTGCAAAACAACTTTTTTCTAAAATATTTGTGATATTTTGTAAATGTTATGTGAATTTCGTCGTGTGTTTCGGTAAGGGGAGCTGGCTGTGCTTGTTTTTGTTTTATTATATTTATATTTGTTAATGGCGGTGTTAAATTTGGTGATAATAATCAGATAACTCTCGCTGAGGCGGTCGAAGAACTTGGTCTTGGCCCAGACTGTAGATGTAGGGAAATAGGCGTGACTGTATGTATGTACTGCAGAGATTATAGAATTTAAAATCGGTCTTGGTTGCTGGAGTTAGCTGTTGTGAATTTGGCATATAAATTTTGAATCGACGCGAACGTTCAGAAGGGTTACTTTGTAACCAATATTTTGACTTTAGTATATATGCGGTCACTGTCCTATGGACGCTTGCAACATCAGAGGAATCACATAGCAGACTTGCCGCCATCAATGCAATGGGTCCCTCCAAGATCTTAGGCGGAGACGACATTCCTGTTAAACTCTAATATTTAATTATATCGGTAATTTCAATTCGGTCAATTTTTGACGTGTATTTTCCAGAAACGTGACGCTCGTGTATTAAATCACCTGCTCACGTTTTTACAAATTCCAAACTATACAATATTATGTAACGTCTGTCGCTTAAGATAACCGCGAAATGATATATTGATATGATAATTTGTTGTATATTTTAGTCTATGCTGTTGTATTTGGATTCATGACATGCAAAAGGCTTTATTTATTTTTTAATTCTCAACCTCGAGAACGTTCTTAATTCGAAGTGTTAGTTTTTTAATTGCGGATTAATAGTCTTAAATGTAGTTCTAAATTTGAAATTTAAAGAGTTTGAATTGGCAAATGAGTGTTTTGAGATTGGTATTTTTTTTTATAATTTAGACTTGATATGAAATTATGTGAAAAAAGGTGCTAGTTTTATTTAAAAAAAATGCGTTTGATGAAAGTAGGCTTCGCTCAAAGCCAAATTTGGACACCGCCTTCGTACTTGGTAAGATTGCGCAATATTTACCCGTAACCTTAAACTCTTACTTGCATATTACATACTTAAAAGCATGCATATATTCCTGAGTGGGTAGGCAGAGGTGGATTACAAACCCACATTTCTCCAGTAGTTTGGTTCCACGTTTAGGGGGCGAGGAATAGGCCGTTTAAAATCAATTACCAGCCAGCCAGGACCGATGTCATACCTTTAATCTCTGACAACAAATCTATATTCTTTGTGACTGTACGTTGCGTAGACCGCGATTGTGAAATTTGGCACCAGTTATTGGCTTGTAGACCTATGAACGACGCTTCCACAGTGTTCCTCTTGCAATCACACCTTCGATTACGCATAATAACCGTTCAAACTTTCCTAAAGTTTAAAAATCGAAATGCAATTTCCCGCCGGAATCACTTGACGTCGTTTTTCCCCCGCGATCTACTGTCAATCTGACAGTTGCCAGCCAGCTCCTTTACGTAAACAAAAGACAAGATTAGTGTTTTTTTTAACGTTTGACCTTAGCCTTTGTTCACAATGTGTTTCATAGTTATTTTTTTGCAGTGTGTGTAAAGTTATCGTCGTTGAAATGTAAACTGTTTTACTCGTATACTATTTGTGCTGTCCAAAGTCTGTACATTAATCTATAGTAAAACATTTAGAATTATCAAAACCGTACAAAACTGTCCATAACTTTTTATATAATAACTTCATAAAATCCATTATTATTTTACTGTGTTAAACTTTAAACTCTCCGAGTGTTTACAGTGTCAATAAATATCTATATTTTTCTTAATTAATATACCAAGTTTTTTTGTGTTCTGAATTTGAATTTAAAAAAGTTTAATCGCAAAAAAGTTCGAATATCTATTGACGTGTACTTCGAAACGTTCTCGCATTAGTTCAGTGGTGGTCCGAAGTGTTACCATCGGCGTTCCCAAGTCTATATGATAACATACTACGAAGCGCTCGTCATCTTAGCATGTTTGACGACGGGGCTAATAGCTCTCGGCCATGAGGTGTGGCTGTCGACGGTGTTTCGAGCCGCGGCCACGCAGCGTCGCACCGCAGGCGAATCGCGCACATCCGCGACCATCCCCACCTCGTCTGCCCATTGTGGGGGCACGGACTTATGGCGTTCACACTTACCAGGTTGTATTCTTGATTTGAACACGATAAAGGCTTTTACATATGTACGGGCTGGAAACGTCGCGGAAACGCGTCGCTTTTTTTTAACTTGTACTTGCGATTGTCCATACATGTGGTAGCACATTATGAGCATCTAAAATTACTTGTATTATTGCACTAACGGACATCAGCGAAGAATTATTTCGCGTGGAATTTTTACGTTATGCTTGGTTGCAAGTTAAGCATTGCAAAGAAAGCTCTCAATAGAAAAATAGCCTTGTGTTCAAATAGCCTAGTGCTTCAGAATGCGTCAATGCGTTTGTTACAAAATATCGAGAAATTTATAGAGAACAAACAACGTTTCCAGCTCCTATCGATGTAAATCTTGTCAACCAAACCAGAGGCGCCACTGTAAGCATTGATGACTGTTTATATTATGGCGTGTCGGTCAATACGTGAAATTATATGTAAAAAAAGCTGCATCTTGCATTTATAATGGACTGGAAGCCAGTTTTTAGTTAAATAAAAAAAAAACAATTACGTTAGTCATCGAAGCAAATAGTACGTCAATGATTTGATACATATTGATGTAGATTCATTTACAAGTATTAGTAGTTAATAGATATTATTTTACGATGAAAGCGCATTCGGCGAGATCACGGCAAGACGGTAGCGGCCGCATGTCGCGACGGATCGTTGTCAACGGACGCGAGCACAGCCGCTTCGCTGTGGAACTCGCTGCGTTAACGCTGGCACGTATGGTATGCCTCTAATCGCGGACAACTAAGGCTGCGTACATATTGTAACTAACCGCGAATGATGTGTTTCTTTAGAATCGAAATTAGTGAACTAATAAACGTTTTTTATAAGCCTGTATTATCCCACTGGCTGGCAAATGTTTTCCATAGCTTCTTTCAAGTTGCTCTATCCCATGCCATATAAAGTCTTCTAGTCTACCTGGATGATGTCCAGATCACTGAGCTGTCTCTGTTTAAAACCCAGTTATAAAAAAATGCTTTTTTTGCTTTTCAAATTCAATGTAATATTTTAGGTTAGAATTTTATTGATAATCTTCGAATCGAATGAATGATCTTAAGAGAATGGATGAAAGGAGATTGACGAAACATATACATATATGCAAAGAGTGTGAATGAACTATAACCAGGTTGGTAAAGGTCATCTTCTTTTAAGTGCGTGACTCCATCGTTCATCGATGGTTTTGCGAATGTCTGATCGCTCCGGGCACCAGAAGAACTAGTTAGTGCTCCGAACTCGTTGCCGGTGTGTAATAAGTTTTGCGTACCTTAAAAAAACAACATGTTAAAACCAAAATATTATGTTGCGATCGAACCATTTTTTTAAACAGGAGGACCACAGATCTGAAGGCATTTTTTCTACGTGCTGATTGACGCTACCACTGCCTCTTCGGAGTTGGTAAAAGTGAAACCTCTCATCAAATCTTTGATTTTGGGGAAAATACAGAAATCACAGGGTGCTAGGTCGGGGCTATGTGCAGGATGGGTGACGAGTTGTACTTTTTCGGAAGCTAAAAATGACTTTGTTTTGTTGGTCGTGTGTGAAGAAGCGTTGTCATGATGTAGGAGAACGCGGCTATTGGGTCGTCTTTCGCGAACTTTTTCTAACACCCTGGGTAAACAAATGGTAGAATACCACTCGGCATTAACACTCTTTTGATCTTCAAGTGGCATTGTACAGATGGGACCCTTAGCTGAGAAAAAAAACGCGTTCATTTTTTTACCGTTTCTCGCCTGCCTCACTTTTGTTGGCTTGTTCTCATTTTCAAACACCCATTCACAAGATTGCTGTTTTTTTTTCGGGTTCAAAACAATAAATCCACGTTTCGTCTCCTGTGACAATGTCATAATCAGCATTAGAATGTCCGTGGTCGTACTTCACTAGCATTTGTGAGCACCATTCCACGCGAGCCCGCTTCTGCTCCGCTGTCTGTTCATGAGGGATCCAACGACAACAAAGTTTCCGAACTTTCAATTCTTCGTGTAAAATTTTATGGATTTGACTCATACCAATCCCCAATAGTCCTCGAATTGTCTCATAGGTAATCCGCGGGTTTTCTACAATTAACCGCTTAACAGTAGCCACATTGTTTTCGTTGATGGCAGTTGAAGGCCGCACTTCACGAAATTCGTCATGTAAAGAAACTCGACCCTCTCTCAAATTCAGCAAACCATCGCCTCACGATCCTCAAACAAAGTGCTTCTCTCCCAAAAGCATTTTGAAGACACAGTCTTGCAGAGAGAGAGATTTTTTAAAATCGTAAAAAATCATCGCTCTAAAATCTTTTCGACTTAATTCCATTTTCGTTGCATAGGTAGAACTTTGATGTGTGATAAAAAACAATTGACAAATGATTTCCCGCCAATTGTTTTTTTTTATTACTAAGAAGGTTGCAACGTTTAAAAAAATATAACATTCGAAATTCAAATAGTTCCGATTAGCTAGAAGTGCAAAACTTTTAGTGTGCCCCATGTACATATAAGAAACGTTGTTCGGAATTATGTAAGTGAGCGTCTTGAGCGAGAACTCGGTTTTTGTTTAATGAGAGACAGAGTACAGAGAGACAGGTAACCTAAAAAGCCACCAGCTATGTGCTCAATAAAAACCGACCTTCCTGGTAAAGGTCGCCATATCAGACGTGCTTTGATTAGATCGGAGTTGTGTTACCAGGTTAAGGGTAGGTACATGTTTATAGGTAGACTGTTCCTCTATATTATGACTGTAAAAAGGTTTATTCTATATAAAAAGTCTTCGATACTTATCACAGTGTGGCGTGACTGCCAAAGACGTAACGAATCAATAAGAACATTACTTTATTTCTTGCGTTTCGTGACGATCTTCAATAAAACTGTAAAAAAAATACACGACGTTGTTGCCGCATTAACAACCAAACAGGTTTTTGAATAATGTGAATCAGTATTGATATTTTAAGATATAGTTACCAATGTGGAAAAATGGATGCTTATTTTTGAAGTCAAACTTTTTTGAGGTATGCTTGACTTGGGAAAATGAGCGTTATGGGCGAGGTGAAAGTTGAGAGGGAGATATAAGTTTGTGAAGATTACTGTAGGGACAAGAGGGAGAGGTGCAAGCACATATTTTCTTTCTCACTGTCTCTCGGAACGTTTACTTCTGCGTCTGGTCCAAAGCACACTTGTTTTTGATACTTTTACGTTTTGGTCATGCATGAATGAATGGAGATTGACAAAACAGATATATGAAGCGAGTGTTAGAAGAGTGAATAGACTGGTTATGATCTACCGAGGCGGAAATATTATAAAATATAAAAAAATATAAAATATGTTAGGACAATCCACACAATGCCATCTAGTCTCAAACTAAGCAGAGCTTGTGATATGAGTACTAGATAAACTGATATAAATACTTATATACATTTTTTTTTTGTAAATACATACATATTATACATAGGAAACATCCAGACTTCGGTAGAAACGTATGTATCATCATACAAAGTTTGTCCCGACCGGGAATCGAACCCGAGACTCCGGCGTCGAAAGCGGATACACTACCGACCACGCCACCGAAGCAGTCAAAATATTGCGACCAAATCGCAGATGTCATCAACAATGGCTCAGGTTTAAAGTAACCTTAACCGGCGAGCATGTATGAAAATAGTAATAAAAGTTGAGGAAGCGAAAGTGGAAATCTTTAAGAGAATAAACAAAAATACTATCTTATTTTTTGAATAATAGGTTTGGTGACTGTTATCTTTTTGCTATTTATATGCTTATCCGTTCCTCGGAGAGCACGTTATGAGTCGTCACGGCTATTTGGAACCCTAAAACAAAATCCGACTGGTCTAACTACAGTGCTTCGATATCGCCCATAGGTGTGAAGGTCAGATGGCGGCAGTCGCTCCACGGACAATATCGAAGTTCAACCGCGAGCAGTTAGACTGGAAAAGCCGACCCAAAACTTGATCGGGAAATGGCTCAGTGGATGATGATATTTTTACCATTTAAATACCAATATAAAAATTTTTTGATTCACTGTATTTGATATTTATAGCGGTGATGTGAGAAATGTATTAATCCTGGTCACGTGACCATAATCTTCTGGTATATGATTGGTTGAGTATGTCGACAGGCTATTAGTCGATGACTGCCATTCTCTTAGAGCTGATGAAATGTCAAGATTTGCGTCCATCCACAGGATTGTCCCATAGTTTCAGTTACCTAGAAGTTGAAGCCCTAAAAAATCCTCGTGATTCGCGTTGTAGAAGTCAAATGGTGGTCTGTTCACGGAAAATATCGAGGTTCAGTCGTACGGCAGTGGAATATGGAAAGCCGACTCCAACTGAGTTGGTAAAAGGCTCAGTTGATGATTTAGGTGGCTCCTTCCCATTTCCCACGGGACCAGAATAAATAGTAGCCTGTTGAACTCATGGATTTCTAAATCTCTTCAGTGGTTTTAAAGATTTACCCCTTCCAACGTAGGTATCTCTTAGAGGCTTGCTCAGAGCAACACGTCGTGTCACGGCACAGCAAAGAATTATATTTCAATCAAGTTATTTCATCTGTTTAGAATTCGTATTACTGCGGTACGTACAACGCACTGTCACATGTCGTGGCATAATTTATCGAAATAAAGGAATTAGAATTCTAAATTAGATGAAATAAGAATAACAATAATTTAATCAAATTTAAATCCTGTGCCGACCTTTATGATATCAGTACAAATTGGTCAGTGAAAATTTTAGCTAATTTAAGAACCCATAAGGAGTTTGCGTCCTGTCTCTGATCCGTCATCCGATATCTTTATTTTGACGGATGCATGTGTATTTCCTTTTTTTTTAATTGAAAGTTAATTGCTTCCCATGTGGACCCATTCTGACAATTACTTGGTCCAATTTCGGTAATTTGAAGACTGTTTTGTTTTTTGCTAAATTTTTTTTTTCTTATAACATGATTTTATTTCATGGTTATTTATAGGTATTTTGTGAATGGACTTTACTTTTATTATTTTCATTTTTGAGTTGGGTTTTTGCTGTTCACGATCATCTAATAGGCATGTTTGTTTTAGAATAGTTTTAATATGTATATTCTACACAATCTGGATTTTACAAATATTCGCAGTAAGTATAATTTTGTCGGGTCCGAATCGGATTCAGTAAGAATCCGACACAATGACAGTTTGCGTGCTGGCTCAGACCGTTCAGACATACTTTTCTGTTCGACTAACTAACCTTATCGATTAACGTTCGTAGACAAATTCAACCTTATCAACCGTCTGAACATTCTGAGAGTGCAGCGAAAACCTTAAGTTTCCATTTATTTATTACAAAAGCATGATGTTTTAACCAACTCACGCATATTGCCATAATATATATCAATGCCATTACGTTAGACCCCATTTTTTTCAAACCATAGACTAGTTTGTTTTCCAAGTTTTAGTA
This sequence comes from Nudaria mundana, assembly GCA_963556515.1. Lineage (NCBI taxonomy): Eukaryota > Metazoa > Arthropoda > Insecta > Lepidoptera > Erebidae > Nudaria > Nudaria mundana. The sequence goes on along the minus strand of OY748316.1, from coordinate 9,357,016 downwards.
CAACGCATGTGAAGAAATCAAGTTGAATGACGTAAAAATTGACATGTTGACAGCAACTTGACATTTGACCTTTCGTTTTTTTTCATTCATCCAAAGTACTTACGCATTGTTATGAGGCCTTATAGAAAAATATTCAGAACTGTCAATCCAAACCTATACAGGTATAATTTTGAGAGTTTTGAGCCTTTTTTGGACAAATATGTATGTATGTACGTATTTCCTGCCACACATACGTCACTCATAAGTGTCAAACCAAACCACACTTGTTTTATGACAGTTATTGTGAATTTTACGTCTGTGGCCGTCATGACCACAGATAAGTTATATTTTTTTTGTGTAACGTGTAAATTTGTAATGCAGCAATAAAAAAAATCCTTTCTTTCTTGTATATGTGTATGTAAAATGGCTGATGTGTTTGACCAGGAGTTAGCCGGTGGCAAGGGTGGGCCTAGCGGACTCCGGCGCAGCGCTGACAGGTCGGACAGTATACTGACGGAAGGGCGGGCGGAGAAGCAGTCTAGTCACACCAGCGGTGAGCTCTTACACTAACTTTAGGGATTTATCATACACACACCTCCCGAACAACGCGTGCCGGGCAGAGATGCCACTCCCACACAGTGGATAGCATGTTCGCGAGAACCGAACGTTTTAAACGTTTCTCTGCCGAACGATAGTGGGCTGGAACGCCCTGCCTGTGCACGTGTTTCCTCCCACATATAACCCTGGGTTCTTTAAGCGGAGCGTGAACAGGCACATCAGTAGGTCGTCAAGTTGAGGGCCACTCTCTATAGTATTGTGTGCTGTGAGAGTGGCCCACAATCGCTAGACGTCGTCACGACTTACCACCAGGCGGGCGGCGTCAATTAGGCGAACCCAATATATAACAAAATAAACCTGTGAAACTTGAACTAAGTATACAGGATAAATTTTTCAAGTGGGCTTGGATGGCCAAATCCGGAACTATAAGGAATAGCGAAAAATGCTCAAAGGAGTCACGAGCCCGATTTTGATGAAACTTATAACCTCAACATTAGATTTTTTAAAAACCTATAATCCTAGCTGGGAATCGAACCCATTGATTTAGAAAAAAAAATCACACCCTTTATTATTACACCACACGATAGTGTTGCTGTTAAGGATCAAATTCTGAGAAGTAATGATATACGGCAAATTTAAGGAAAACTTAGAAAATTCATATTTCTTGTCTCTTAGTCTCTTACTATCACACTGGGCAGAGACCACCGCCTCTGCCCAGTGTGATAAGAGACAGGCATGTACTTGCCAGCTTGTTTCTTATAGTGTATTAAACGCGAGATTACGGTACTACTTACTAATTCCATACGCGAGATACAACATTATGTTCTAATAAAATGAGATATTCACAGCTTTTAGGTCGCAGAATACCTTGAGGGAGTTGTATAATGGCAAGGATTTAGTGTCGGTTTCACGCAGATCAGGTGTTTATTTGTTGAGTTGCGATGGTTGTGATATGCAGTATGTGGGGCAGACTGGTAGGTCCTTTGAGGTCAGATACAGAGAGCATATATCAGCGTTCCGCAACGGTTGTCCAGAGAAGTCCCTCTTCGCGAAGCATCTCCTTGACACCGGGCATTCCTTGAACAATAAAAAAACTTATTTTTTTTTTCCTTAAATTTGCCGTATGTAATTACTTCTCAGAATTTGATCCTTAACAGCATCACTATCGTATGGTGTAATAATAAAGGGTGTGATTTTTTTTCTAAATCAATGGGTTCGATTCCCAGCTATCATTATAGGTTTTGAAAAAATCTAATGATGAGGTTTTAAGTTTCATCAAAATTGGGCTCGTGACTCCTTTGAGCATTTTTCGCGTGATTTAGTTTACTCGTTCCCGGTTCCCGTGGGAACACATTACCGGGATAAAAAGTAGCCTATGTCACTCAGGGTGAATGTAGCTTTCCAATGCTGAAAGAATTTTTGAAATCGGCACAGTAGTTTTTGAGTTTATTCATCACAAACATACACACAAAAATACAAATCTTTCCTCTTTATAATAGTAGTGTAAATAACCGCCAAGTGCGAGTCGGACTCGAGCACAAAGGGTTCCGTACCATAACTGCAAAAGAAATGACGTTTGTTGTATGGGAGCCCCATTAAATACATATTTATATAGGTTTTTTAATGTTTGTGTTACCTTATAGTCCGAGACGCCCAGGACTTTAATTGGCTGTGCCATAGCGGCTGGCATGTAAGATTTTGTTGCCTTTAATCAACATTTCATCGCAAGGCAACGGGTTTAATTTTTTTATTCCAAAATTACAAAGTAGCAGCTATACTTTTTATTAAATTCATTCGGCCATTTTGGACATAACCTATTATAAATGTGCCCGATGACGGCAATAGGCTTGCCTCCTATTACGTGGGACTAAAAATACTGGCAAATTGTGGGTGTGAAATGCACCTCTGCCTACCCCTTCTGGGATATAGGCATGATATATGTGTGTGTGTTACCTTATATCTTTAAACAGAATGAACCGATTTTAATTTTTTTTAAATCGTTACTATTTTCATATATTAGGGGCTCGTGGTCTAGTGGTAACCGACAATGTTAACACATTGCAAAGGTTAAGCAACATCTAGTTAGGCCGGTCTTAGGATGGGTGACCATTTCTTAAGACACAGACCCCTCCGTGTCTCGGAGAGCACGTTGTCGCGTCTGTCCCGGTTGTCATACGAACATCTATGGCAGTCGTTATGGGTAGTTGGAGCCCTAAATCAAAACTCCTCGCGCTCTAACTACAGAACTTCGATATCGCCCATGGGTTGTGAAGGTCAGATGGCAGTCGCTTCACGGAACATATCGAAGTTCAGCCGCGAGCAGTTACACTGGAAAGCCGACCCCAACTGAGTTGGGAAAAGGCTCTGTGGTACATTGTACACGACCCCTATCATTTCTCACGATATTCTTTCCATCCTTAGGTTGCCGGGAATAGATTGCTCTTTAGCGATATAGCCGCCTATTGTACTTATTTTTGAAGGCATGTGTCATTAACAATCTCTGTTGTTTTTTTGTGTAACAGCTATATTGTAATTTTGAAAAACAATTTTAAAGTCCTGGGCGTCTCGGACTATTATATATTTTTTAATACACAGGTTTAAACGGCTTTCGAAACATAGGCAACACATGTTTCATGAACAGCGTGCTCCAATGCTTGTCCAATACGCGGCCATTACTAGAATATGTTAGCGAAGAGAAGTTTGGCGACGATATTAATACTACGCTCAGTTGTATGAAAGGTGCTTTAATTAAAGGTATTATCACTATAATTATTCATTACTTATTACTTAAGCATATTTTACATGAGGTCTTAGCCTATTAATTATAATTACTTAGCTGTCATTAATTTAATACTATGATACATTAAATTATTACCAGGGATCTACGTATAGTGCTAAGCTTTAATTATATAGATATTAAGTGTTCGCGCCTGAACTAGATAGTCCTGTATCTCAGGCATGGCGTTCCTTATGATATCCATATCTTAATACATAATTATCTAAATATAAATAAACAGTTTTTAAATAAACATTAATAATTACAATATCAAAATTAAAATATTTAAAACTAAAATTGCAGTGTTTGAAAATGCTGCGAATGCATATTGTTAATTATTGTTATTTGGGTCAGATATTATTATGTCTGCACTTTGAGACTAAAGCGAACGGTAAATTGCCACTTAATCAAAAACACTATCTATTTTTCATTACAAAAAACTAAAACATATATGACATATTAAGAGCTAAAAGCCAGAAATAAGTTTTTATCTACCCCATAGTCAATGGTTAGGTATGTAGTGAAACTAATTAATGGTTTCCGTATGTTCATCCGCTTGAAAAATTATATACAAAAACCTTCCTCGAGAACCACTCTTTCCATTGGTGAAAACCGCATCAAAATCCGTTGCGTAGTTTGAAAGATATAAGGATACTGGATAAGGACTTTGTTTCATTCTATGTTTTCCTATAAATAAATATGTGGAAGTCGCGATATTGATATTTAACGTCTCACTTATATTTTTTACTAGAGAACGCGGTTTCGCCTGTTTGACAAATTATACATATACACAAACACCTTCCTCGAGAACTAGTCTATCCATTGGTGAAAACAGCATGAAAATCAGTGCAAATTCAAAAACTAATTGAATTTGTCGCGAACATACGCGGCGGAGGAGTTTCTTTTATAATAATTATGTAGTTAGCCGGGAGTTTGCTTTTACTATTCTTAAATCTATCTATCTACATATAGAAATGGGGAATGTCCCCCTTAGCTCTCGAGAACTGCTTATGCTCCAATGATGGTTGACCTCTTTATGGATAGCCCTCGATCTGGAGGCAAGCCAAAAAATCGAAATTTTGACCTAGCCCTAAGGGGTCAAAAGTTATAGGCCAAAACCTATGGCGTGGTGCGACGCAAAACACCGTACTAGTAAATCGGAAAAACTGAAATTTCATCGTTAGGACTCGAACCCTTGACCTCTCCCTAACAAGAGGAATGCTCTGAGCACTGAGCTACGATGATCAATACCGACATCATACAATCTTTGCTTCATATTGTCATTCCTAGATCGCGCTATTCAGGTTTGCGGGTTCGAATCCTGTCGATGATGAACATTCGTTTTTTGGGTTTCTCAAATTAATCATTTAGTTTTGGTATATTCTGACAATTTAACTGCTTCGGTGGCGTGGTCGATAGTTCATCGGCTTTCGACTCCGGAGTCTCGGACTCGATTCCCGAGTCGAATCCAATATTTGTATGATCCACAAATGTTTGTTTCGGAGTTTGAGTGTTTTGTATGTATATTATGTATGTATTTAGAAATATATAAGTATGTTTATCTGTTGTCTAGATCACATAGGACAAGCTTATAGCTTAGTTTGGGCTAGATGACGTTGTGTGAGCATGTCCAAAAAAATTTCTAAAATACTAAATACGTATTGCGCGGTGCTTCGCGCCGCACCACGCCATAGGTTGTGGCCTATAACTTTGGACCCCTTAGGGCTAAGTCAAATTTTCGATTTTGTGGCTTGCCTCCAGATCGAGGGCTATCCATAGAGGGGTCAACCATCATTGGAGCATAAGCAGTTCTCGAGAGCTAAGGGGGACATTCCCCATTTCTATATATAGATTCATTATTCATATTCAATTTTCATGCATATAACAAGATATTATTTTATTTCAGCATTCGCGAGCGTTATAAAGGAACTGTGGCGTAGCGGTGAGAGGGACTCTGTTGTCAATACAACGTCACTGAAGTCCCAGGTTCAGAGATTTGCGCCAAGATTCATGGGTTATAGTCAGCAAGATGCTCAGGTTAGTAGGAGGGGGTAGGCAGAGGCGGCTGTTGCATCCACTGTTTAACCGACTTCAAAAAAAGAAGTTCTCAATTTGACTGTATCTTTTTTTCGATTGTTTGTTTCGATATATTTTCTTAGTTACTACTTTACTTATAACTTATAAAGCTTCCGATGTGGAGCCATTACGGTAATTTGAAGTCGGTTTTATTTTGTTATCTTACTAATATTATAAAGAGAAAAGATTGGATTGTTTGTTTGTCTTAAATAGGAAATGAATTTCGCATAAAGCAATAATTTATCTTTATCCTTATACAAACTTTAATAGTGCGATGCAGCCGTTAAATATATTTGAGCTAGTTCTATCAGTTTTCGCCAGATGGCGCTGTTATTAATTAATACAAAAACGTTTATTTATTAATACATTTACCGAGTTCCTCCGTTACTTGCTAGAGGATCATATTTTATATTAAGCAATAAATAATATTTGTCCTTATCTAAACTTAAATAGCGCGTTTAAAGATGAAATAATATTTGAGATAGTTCATAAGGTTTTCGCTAGATGGCGCTGTTATAAATAAATACAAAGACTGAGATAGTTCCATGATAATTCACTAGATGGCGCTGTTATTGATTAATGCAAAAGCGTTGTATTTTTTTTTACCTTTTCAGGAGTTCCTCCGTTACCTGCTAGAGGGCCTGCACGAGGATGTGAACCGAGTTACTACCAAACCTAAACCTATACTTACTGAAATTGATGACAATCTAAGGTAATTATTGTTTAAGTAAAACTTGTTTACTCACATTAGACATGTCTCTTATTTTTTGATTTAATTGTTTGCAAGATATTCAACTTTAAGACTTGGTAAAATTAAACAACAAAATCTATAAAAAAAATATAACGGTTCAGATACTTAACTCTGTTAGTTCAAGCATTATAGAGGCTAACTACGGAACACTATTCTATGCGTGGCCCGACACGGGCATGGCCGGTTTTTTTAGTTCATACTGGTTTTCTAAATGAAATCCTTGTGTTTAATCATAACATATTTATTTATTTCTTTGTCTGTCTTATCTTATTTCCAGTGATGCAGCGAAAGCCATAGAAGCTTGGAGCCGTTACACTCGTATGGAGGACTCTCGTGTCGGCGACATATTCATGGGACAACTCAAGTCGACCCTTCGTTGTACGCACTGTAACCATGACAGTGTCACTTTCGACCCTTTCTGGGACCTTAGGTGAAGTATCTACCGTATTAACTATTTAAATGGTTCGAAAGACCAAAATGTACGTTTTTTTCAACCGGCTCGAAAGACCAAAATGTACAGTTTATACAGTAGATAGCTCTGTTGGTTGAGTAGTATACTGTAAGTAGGTTTTTGTTAGAAGTTGTATAGCACAGTTAAAACTATATTCCTCCTCCGAACCTTTTACCAACTCAGTTGGGGTCCGCTTCCGAGTCTAACTGCTCGCGGCTGAACTTCGATATGTTCCGTGAAGCGACTGCCATCTGACCTCCACAACCCATGGGCGATATCGAAGTTCTGTAGTTAGAGCGCGAGGATTTTTGATTTAGGGCTCCAACTACCCATAACGACTGCCATAGATGTTTGTATGACAACCGGGACCGACGCGAGGGGTCTCAAATGTCTTAAGAAATGTTCACCCATCCTAAGACTGGCCTGAGTCGATGTTGCTTAACTCTTGCAATGTGTTAACATTGTCGGTTACCACTAGACCACGAGCTCTTCCATTTATTTAGCTGCTTACAAACTTACTTTCCAACCTATTTTCACGTACAATTCCATTGCAGTTTGCCGATCCCATCTCGCACTGGCAATTTAAAGCTACAACAATGTTTTCAACACTTCACCAAAGAAGAAGAAATGGATGGAGATGAAAAACCGGTAAGTCTTGCGCTAATATTGCTAGCGCCATCTAGGAATGACAATATGAAGCAAAGATTGTATGATGTCGGTATTGGTTGAACTGGTTGTTGGGAGTGTATTGAAACACTTGTAGTAACAGTATGTGAATTGAATTTATTATCGAAATGTATTCGTATTTATATCATAGTTGGGGGTGGATCTAAACAATAGAATTTTTTACACACTGTCATGTCTCAGAGAGAACAGCTGTTCTCTTTGAGACAGTCATGAGAATGCCTCGTGAGTAGGTGAAACATATGTCGACGTTTATAATGTCTTCTATTTAGCGAAATTAGTGCAATTATATAAAAAAATCAACATCTTACCCCATTGTTTATATATACCTATATGTTTGTAGTATTTATAACTTATTGTTTATACCTAATTATGGGTTGAACGACATTGGTCAAATCTGATATTCGTCAAATCAGCATTTCGTCCAATGTGACAATGATCAAAGCTGTAGTTCGTCAAATCGTCTGTTTGTCCAATTATGAAAGGAGAATGGGCAAAATCGTATGGCGCTTGGTCTATCAGCGGCCAGGAACAGTTTTTTTTATTTTTGGTGTACTATCACCCTACAATCACTCTCAAGAAGTTTTATATCTGTGGTGTAATTAATAATAGAATTAAATACATTTTTATTTTTAGATATGTCGGCCTGTGATTTAGCGTATTTTATCTAAGATTAAGTCTTAAAAATAAGGAAATAAAATAAAATGACCTGTAGATTTCATTAAAAATACAATTATTTTTACCACTATGACCAAACATCGCCAAAAATAATAATAATGATAACGTCCTTTATATATTAATGTACAATAATAGCACTGAGTTCTGATGCCGGTAATAAAATATCCTCGTCTTGATGTCTAGCCTATCCCAGATACCACACTACACACATAACGTGTGCGCAGCAACCGATTGTGCGCCTTCCACTTATACAACTGCAATTACTTGGGATAATGGAATGTCAATGGGAAGCGCACAACAAACAAATACACGCAGCGACGCAAGCGTAATCGAAGGACTCCGCGCGCGTGCCTACCCACAAATGATAAATAATTATTACGATATTGTTCTATGGAATTACTTTATTTCGTATTTCATTATTTTCTAAACTAAATGGAATACAATGAAACGTCGATAGAAAAAGTTGTTCCTACCTATCAGTACTTTCATTTGACACTAATTTCATCAATGGCCGCCGATAGACCAAAATGCCCATCCTCCTTTGCCAAATATGCTATTGGTCAAGTCTATGTACTGTCGATGAAAACATGCATTTTGAAAAGGAGAAGGCGCCTGTTATAGGTACCCAAATTATGACCATTTTTAAATATTTTTTATTTAACATAATATTTACATGTATACAACGTGTTTCATATTAGTGTGGTCATATTTGACCCTCGTTACACATGCGCGTTGAGTTAACTATACGCACGGACAAAATTGCAAATACAAGTTTAAATATTGGATAGAAACAGGCGTTACTTGGCGAAAATCCATGACAAAACAATGTTAAGTAAAATTTTTTTAAGAAAAAACTTTTTAAAATTATATAATAGCATTAATTTTTCGCAGAATCAAAAGGACAACAAAACGTCGACAATTGTTTCGCCTCTAAACGAGGCATTATCAAGACTGTCTCAGAGAGAACACGAATTTTGCTGTTCTCTCTGAGACAGTCTTGATAATGCCTCGTTTAGAGGCGAAACAATTGTCGACGTTTTGTTGTCCTTTTGATTCTGCGAAAAATTAATGCTATTATATAATTTTAAAAAGTTTTTTCTTAAAAAAATTTTACTTACCATTGTTTTAATACAAGTTTAGTTAAAACTTTTAAGGTGTCATGTAAATTTAATTGATTTGTTCATTTAATCGATATTTTATAAACCCAACACTACCTAGGGTCAAATTTATTCGTAAGGTTCAGTCCCCTTCGATGAATCGTAAACAACTCTTATTTCATATGCTCCTGGTACAGAATACTATTTTGTAGTAATGATAGGTTGTGGACTTTAAACAACAAAAACTTACCGATTTCATTGTGCATGTCATCCTGGTAGATAGGTAGGTACTGTGTTCCACAATAAACATAACTAACTCACTAATATCACGATACTTAGATAAATATTATTGAATTTAATAAAAAATACACTTCCTACCTAAGATACTAATAAACACAAAACTAAAAAGTAGGTACTAAAGTTACGGCTCGTTGCCACCTTAGTGATTTTATCACTAGATTTAGTGAATTTTTACAGTCAGACAGTGATATTCAAAAAAAAAATCACTAAAAAATTATTTGGTGACTTTTAGTGATATTGATCGAATTTCGAAGAATTAAGAAAATACATGCTGGCAACATCCTATTTGCGTATTTGCATCGGTAATTTCTATAGACGGAGATTCTTAATTCTCAGTCTACGGTAATTTCCCAGAAATAGTACTATTCTCACACAACAAAAATGTAATTAGAGGTGCGTTCCAAAAATCGACGTTGTACTTAAAAAAGTGGTTCTAGAACGCTCGGCTCAGGGTTATTTTTCAACTATCAAGTTGAATTATTTACACTTCCATAGATACAGTTGAAAATCATTCAAAACCACCGTTCCAAAACGGGTGGGAAAATCAACTTTACCGGGCGATAATCACTACGGAGAGTAAATGTTTTTTGGAACGCACCCGAAGCGTCTTTATTTGGTTATGCTTAGGGGATTTCTGTCGTACGTATGTATGCTGTACGTTTCCGCGACCCGCGTATGTAAAGTTTGAATGTGTAATTGTTGATGAATTGAGTTGCTAGACTTCGTTTGTGAATCGTATCGAATTATTGAAGCAAGTTTTTGTGGAGTGTTTTTTATTTCGTATTGCCATGGACGTACCAGTTAAAAAAAAGTCTATTTATCAACAAAAATATCGAAAAGAATGGGAAGCTCTTGAAGAATTCAAGATGTGGTTACGGCCTGTAGTAAATGATACTACAAAAGCCTTTTGTACTTTTTGCCATTGTGAATTATTTGCAAGAATTGGCGACATTAAGAAACACAGAGAGACAAAAAAACATAAAGATAAGGCTGACTTAGTGTCTAAAAACCGACAAATCCAATTTCTGCCTGCGTCTAAAAATAATACGGACACTTTAAAAGTTGAAGGAATATTGTCCCTGTTCATAGCAGAACACACATCTATACAGCAAATAGACCACTTGACTGAAGCTTTAAAAAAATGTATTACTGATTCAAAGAGTGTTATGAATATACAAATGCACAGAACGAAATGCAGTGCAGTCATAAATAATGTGTTAGCTCCACATTTCAAACAAATGCTATTGGATGATGTTGGATCACAAAAGTATAGTGCACTGTTAGATGAATCCACTGACCTGTGTATCAAAATTATTGGGCATAGTAATTAGATACTTTAGTTGCACGCTGAATACAGTTGTGTCCGCATTTCTTGCATGAGAACCAGTAAAGAGCGCGGATGCTCGTGGTATTGCTACAGCCTTGGTAAACTGTATACAGGCACGTGGTCTTCTATTAAAAAACTTAATTGGAATCGGGGTGGATAATGCCTCTGTCATGACTGGCGTCAATAATGGCGTACACAATATATTAAAAACGGAATATGGCTTACCTAATTTAATACTTGTCAGATGTGTTTGCCACTCATTGCAATTGGCAGTATCACATGCTTCAGAACAAACGTTACCACGAAATATAGAGTTTCTCATTAGAGAAACCTATAATTGGTTCTCACATTCACCCAAACGCTGTGATGAGTACAAAGATATATATGAGACAATAAATTGTGGCGAGAAGCCTTTAAAAATATTACGCTCTTGTGATACTCGTTGGCTGTCCGTTGAAGAAACTGTGACCAGGATATTGTCTCAGTGGGAAGAATTAAAATTGCATTTCTCTTTGAACAAAATTAATTGCTACACAGCAGAATTGCTTTATTCGATGTACATCGATGAGAGGAATCGCCTTTATATATGCTTTTTAAGGAGCATCTTGAATGATGTCCAAATTGGAGTTAAGAGTTTTGAAAGTGAAGACTCAAATCCAGTTGCCCTACTAAACACATTAACGACATTGCTTCGCTCTATCTGCAACAGAGTACTGATGCCGTCAGCTGCAACGACTGATAAAGATTATTTATCCATTCAAATAGAAGCCCACTTGAATCCGGTACCATATTTAGGATATCTTTTTGAATCAGAAGTACAAAGGACCTCTTTACCCAATGATGTCATCAGTGCAATCAGAAACCGGTGTATTGATTTTACTGTCAAATTAGGAAAAGAGATACAGCAAAGACTTCCATCTAATTATATTATTTTGGAGAAAATAGTGTAGAAAATACTCTTCGCCAGGGTAAAGACAACAAAATAGCAGATCTTGCCTGCTACAGCAGTGGCATGGTATAAATTATGTTAAATGGAATGCTACACATAACATTATTAATTTCTGGGCTGAAGTTAGAAAATATACTAATGCTGCTGGAATAAATACGTTTCGGGAATTATCTGAGCTGGCTATATCCGCATTGTCACTTCCTCACTCAAATGCTGAAGTGGAAAGGGCATTTTGTGCTATGAATATAGTGAAAAACAAATTACGAAACAAAATGGCTGTGAGCACTCTGAATAGCATTCTTTTTATAAGAAATCAGTTGAAAATAAAGAAGAAAAACTGTTACAGTTACGAGCTCCCTGCTGATGTGGTTACTGCTATTGGAAGCAATTCCAAATACACTTTTAAAAAAAAATTTGACGAAACTGATGATTCATCTCAGCCATCAACATCTGGAACATCTGGAAGTTATATGGCTCCAAATCAAGATGATGAAGAAGTACCAGTAGAAGTATTTGATGTTGGTTTTTAGCTTTTACAAATTATTATGTTACAATTACATTATTTAATGTACTAACATTGTGATTTTATTTTAAATTATTTAATGAATTCTAGAGATTTTTATAGTAAAAAATATCCTGAAATCTAGGGAGTTTTCAGACCAAAACTAGTGATATTTTTTTCTGCAAGGTGGCAACACTGGGCTCGAAATGTTCGCGGCCTTGATCAATGCACAGTTGGGTCCGTCGCATCATGCTGGCAGTTACATTACACAGCATGTCTGGAGTTACACTGCTAAATGCATCAAATATTTTAGACTCCATATCTTCACGCGTGAGACATACTGCACTGTACACTCTGTTTTTGACATAGCCCCACAAAAAAAGTCAAGTGGTGTGAGATCCGGTGACCTCGGAGGCCAAGGTATGGGACCACCACATCCGATCCACTGGTTAAACCGCTCATCTAAATACGCCCGTAAATCTCTCGCATAATGTGCTGGCGCCCCGTCGTGCTGGTACATCATATTTGTGTACAATGTTACAGGCAAGTTTTCAAGTTCGGGTTCTAAGACGTTTCTAAGGAACGCGAAGTAATTTTCACCGTTTAGCGAACTCGGTAGCACGAAAGGACCAATTAAAATATCTCCGATTATTCCCGCCCAAATGTTAACACGCCACTGATGCTGAAAGTTGTTTTCTGCAGATGCGTGTGGGTTCTGATGAGTCCATACATGTTCGTTATGCTGGTTACTGATACCAGCACGAGTAAAAGAGGCTTCATCGGTCCATAAAATACGGTTCGCGAAACTAGGGGATCGTTGTGCTTCCTCTCGGTACCACTGGCAAAAGTTGAGACGTGGTACGAAATCAGCCGGTGTCAGTTCTTGGGTGTGCCTGAAGTGGTACGGATGTTGACCATCTGCTTTTAGCACGCGCCATACTCTCAAATGATTCATTCCCAGAACAATCCCAGCGCGGCGAGTACTTGTTCTGGGATTGGATTGAAAATGCTCGAGAATACTTTCTTCTTGCTCTGGTGGTACAACAGATGGTCTGCCTTCTGAGCGGGAACCACGGAAAGAACCAGTGTCATGTAAACGGTTCACCATTTTTCGGAAGCACTCCACAGATGGTAACCGCCGCCGTTCACCTTCGAGTCTATTGTCCACAAATCTTTCTCGATAAAGGCGACGAGCTTCACGCAGACTGCCATCGGCTGCCCCGACGCAAAGTATCATTTCATAATATTCACTATTACTTAAATACGCCATGATCGATTAACACAGATTACTACGTACGCCTAATATCAAAGTTTACTTGCAACTGAAAAGAAATTAAATAGTTGTAAGTGTTGCCCAAGTCCAATGTCTTATTTCCTTGAATTACGTCGTAATTTTGGTAAAAATCTAATAAAAGTACCAAGTAGGTACTTAGTTTTATTTATGAAAAAAAGCTAGTAGGTACCTAGTATATAGTAATTTAAGAGATAAATAATAACAAGAACTAAACATACATTAGAACAGACAGACGGAAAAAGCGACTTTCTTTATCCATGTAGTCTAAGATTAGTAATTTATAACCAATTGCTAAAATGAACAAATATCCAGCATAAAAAAAGCTAATAAAGTCCCCGTTTATGAAGAACATTGCGTTAACTTGCAACACCGGAATAATATGGTTTTTGCGGTAAAATTTACACGTGTTGTGACGTGTACGTCTTTGATATATGCCGACATCGCTATTGATACCTAGTTTCTTCAAAGCGGCTCCAATCAAAAAAGTGGTTCTCTTTGTAATTTTTAGGGGTCCTTAAGATACATATTAGTGAAACTGACACCAACACCTCCTACTTTTTCTGATATCCTCGTTCAACCATACAAGTTGCCACTTTTAGCGATAATGTTTTATGAACTTTTATGCATCACATTATCATGACGAATCGAGAACCTTAAGTACCTACTCTTTTTTAAAGTCGGTCAAAAATAACCAAACACCTTGCAGATCATTTACTTCATGGTAAATGAGTCGAAAGAGAGTTCACGATATGGTAGTGCAGTGACTGGCATCCACGATCTCTCTATCCCGAAACTGAATACCTACATACTACTATACCCACCAGCGTTCTCAACAGCTACAACATAAACTTCTACACAAACAGCAGTTGTATTTTAAATATCTGTGCGGAACCAATTTATAAAAAGTGTAAATTTAAGGAAGACAAGAACATAAATGTTTCTTCTCTTTTCTTCGACAGCAAATGCGTTGCTCCTGGTATTTGAGTAGGTTGACAACAAATTACGTGTGAGTTGTGACATTCACGACAATCACGTGATACATAAATTCATAGAAAAACTTCAAAAATAACTTTGAGTAGGCACTCTTTATTTTGACCCCAAGTTGTGATTCGGAAACTATTTTGTATGATAACTATTGATAAAGTAACTTTATCTGTTGGTTAAAATTTTGAGTAACAACGAGACTGTCCGAATCTATTTCACTGTTTGGCAAACCTACTTGAGGTCAAATCTAGAGTTCATTCTAATCATATGTTTATTTTGTAGTGCAGTCTTAGAGCTTCATTTCAATGAGCTATCGATAAAAAGGAAAATTTATCGACTACGTCATTATAAGTCAATATTTTATTAAATTAATTAAATACCCCGCGCAATATATTATTTGGGCCCTACCCAATGCAACCTTGAGATATGACCACACTAATATGAAACACGTTGTATAAGTATTTTAAAAAAGGAAGTGAAATATTATTTAAATAAAGTCAAAAGAGAAGATGAGAAGCAGAGGAAAACATCTAACATCATAAAATATACAACAATAGAAAAAATAATAGAAAAGTTATTGCGTGGAAAATCAGACGCGTTACAGTGTTTAAAACAGTTGTGTTGGGTATAAATTCTATAAATAAATATGAATTCAATAAATAATTAAAACTACTACCGTAATTTCATTTTTGTGGTTGGTTGTACTAAAATAACTTGACCAATAGCGTATTTGGCAAATTTCATAATTGGACAAACAGACGATTCGACGAACTACAGCTTTGACTATTGTCATATTGGACGAAATGCCGATTTGACGAATATCAGATTTGACCAATGTCGTTCAACCCCTAATTATAAGGTGCGGCTTATGGAGTACGCGCAGCTGGAAACTGGTAGAATGGTAGCAGTTTGTAGAAGGGATTAGAAACGCCTTCTCACATGATCTAGACGTTTAGTATATATGACGTCATAGGTGCCTCATTCAGTTGCTTGCCTACACGCCACCTGGTCATCGTACCTCAGTGCTCAGAGCATTCCCCTTGTAAAGGCCAAGGGTTCGAGTAATTCCGACTTCCAATTACCGGATAGGCACCAAGTAAATTTAGGACCAATTTGAAATGGGACCTCTACGAAAGCAGTAGGTTTCAATGAAAAAAGATTTCAAAATCGGTTCAATCAGTCGAAAGATAATATGAGAAAAAATATACAGTCGAATTGAGAACCTACTTCTTTTTTTAGAGTTCCGTATCCAAGGGTAAAACGGGAACCCTATTACTCCATTATCCGTCCGTCCGTCCGTCTGCCACCAGGCTATATCTCGTGTACGTCGCATGAGTAAAATAATTTTACTCTCGAGGTTTAGACATAACTTTTCATCGCCTTCTATGAAAATAGTAGTTTTCATGACATGAGAGTAAAATAATATATTGTTGTCGAAGGCGCTATTTTGAATCCAGAGCGAAGCGAAGGATTCTAGAGTAGGATCTCGAGCGTAGCGAAGGTTTTTAAAGTAGAATCCTAAGTGTAGCGAGGGATTCAATTCAAAGTACGCCTAAGAAAAAATAATTTTACTCTCAGGCTTAAATATTACTTATCATGAAAGCCTTCTAAGAAAAAAAAAAGAAATGTACTGTCGATGTGAAAAGTTCGCGCGTTTTTTTTTTTCGGTTGGAATACTATGAAAGATTCATGTTCAATATTTAAATCTCATCATTTCCCGCTAAAAAGTCTCTGAACAAATAGAGCTCCTTTAGGAGCATTTATGTAGGAACAAAGCGCCAATTTTTTAATAGAAGTGATGAAAACGTAATTATAATTATGTTTCAGACATGTTCGAAGTGTGGAGTTCGTAGAAAGTGCCTTAAATGGTTCACCGTCCAAAAGTTTCCACAAGTCCTTGTACTACATCTCAAGAGGTAATCAATATTGTGTTTTTTTTTTATATAGTCTACAACGGCTTCATGTAAGATTTTGTTGCCTTTCATCAACACTTCATTGCAAGGCAACGGGTTTAATTTTTTTTTTCAAAATCACAATATAGGTGCTACTTTTTATTAAATTCATTCGGCCTTTTGGACATAACTTTATATATATTTTTAATTTCTTATTCTAATCGCTGTCGTCTGTATTAGACAAGGACGATTCGTTGGAAGAGTCCCAATCAGATGTATTTATGTCAGAACTATCTTATCTATCAATGTTGACAACTACGGTACTAACTGTCGACCTGTACCATGCAACACGCAACGACAACTCTCATCGACCAACTTATGTCAGTACTGGGTACGAGTGATAAGGACAGAGATAATAGTCGCTCGCTTGTCGCAATGTAACTCGTAAAAATGAATCGCCGTTCGATTGTCTCGCTAAAACTCGAGAATGGCTGGACCGATTTAACTCAGTTTTGTCTTAAAATATTCGTAATAAAAAAACATAGTCGAATAGAAAACCTCGTTTTTTTTAATTTGATAAAAAAGAAGCTGATTTAATTTGACAGTCATCTAACCTAATTAGTAAGATTTATTTTTTTTGCCTTTTTTCCAGGTTTTCCCCAACGGAAAGATTCCGGGGTAAATTGAATGTTGTAGTAGAATTCCCCCTGAACGGTTTGGACATGTCTCCTTACGCGGCAAACCGCGGGACACAGCCTGTATATAACCTATACGCTGTCAGCAATCATTCAGGTAAGGTACCGTTACCCGGGTATTTTTTTAACTAGTGAAAAAAAACTGTAAATATATCTCAAAAACGTCAAAAATTTACTTCAAATTACTGAACCAAACCAAACCAAATAATTGCTTTCCGGATTTAATAAAAAAAAAATTCTGTCCTCCCAGCAACTCACCCAACAAACAAAATAAAAATAAAACTCACTTTTTTGGACTTTTTGTTTTTACTTCTTTTTTTGACTTTTTTGTTTTTACTTTTGGACTTTTTTGTTTTTACTTTTGGACTTTTTTGCTTTCCTTTTTTTTTTGCACTTTTTTTGGGACCTTTATTTGGATTATTTTTTTTGGATTTTTTTTGGACATTTTTGGAAGTCGGGTTTAATCCTGTAAAAACCGTAACTTACCGGTATTTTTAAATTCCAGGCACCACATATTCTGGCCACTACACAGCTTACTGCAAACATCCGTACAACGGCGAGTGGCACGAGTATAATGATTCTAGGTACGTAAATACAAACACGCCTATATCCTCTAAAGGGTAGGCAGAGGTGCATTAGCCACCCAAAATTTGCCAGTAATTTTCTTTGTCCTAAAAGTACAAGTATAAGCCTATTACCGATATCGGGCACTACAGAAAGTTTATAACCACTTTGTAATTCAATTCAAACCAAAATAAATAAATAATTATTTATACAATTATAAATAAATGTTGTGTTTCCATTTTTATTCTAACACTAGCTGTCCCGGCGAACTTCGTAACGCATTTATTTTTTCATAAGAACCTTCTCCTGATAATAACAAACGCAACAAAAAACAATTAGCGAAATCGGTCCAGCCGTTCGCGCGTGATGTCGTGACCAAGAGAAATAGGGATTCATTTTTAGATATAGAGATTAATACTATTTATTTTTATTTTTCAGAGTTACACCAATAAACAGCCGTAATGTTGTGTCCTCCGAAGCGTACGTGCTATTTTACGAACTAACCGGACCTCGGCAAACGTAGCGTAAGCATTTACCGTACACATTACCGGTTTACCGTAATTTACCGGTCGACAAAACATTCAATTATAATACTGTAACTAACATCGCGAGTAAATCACAAAAATCGATACAATACTCTGTACCGGTTTTTAAAAATACGGTTAATTTTACGCCATATAATGCAGATCATGCAGAGTTAGCATTCAAAAAGTGTCCGCCGATAGTTAAAGAAACTGTAAGATTTAATCAAATACCGGTTTTTAATGTTAAATTAAAAAGTAATTATGTTGTAAATTGTGTTCAGTGTATTAAAAGTTCGGTCAATACTGATGTACCCGTAACTATTGCGATACAATTATAAAATCAAAAACCGAAAATCCTGCAGTAAATCTGGAACCGATAGTATAATAACTATCTATAACATTTCAGTAAGAAACAATATATTTATCAACAAGGTATTTTTTTAGTTACGGCTCGAAAAAACCGGTTATTACCGATTAATTTACGAAATATCTTCCGTAATTATGGCATTTAAATGTTTCCCAACAAACTCCAACAGATGTCTCTTTACACAATACCTTTAGTTTCATCTATTCACCGCTAGATGGCGTTACTGTACGGTTGTTTAAGAATTTTAATGCAATAAATATGGTTTTTAGATAGCTGAAAGTTATTTATTTAGATTAATTTTAATGTTTAATGTTGTTTTTGAAATGATTTGTAAAGGCGTTGTGGTGGAATTTTGTAAATTGTAAATAGGTATTTTTTCAAGTTATTTGTTATCACAGAAATACATATTATCATGCCTAAAGATATCCCCTAAGGGGTAGGGAGCAAGCCTATGGCCGACTTCCAGCAACCAAGACAGATCTGGGCTTAAATTGTTATAAAAAAAATTACTCCACAGCGACGATACTAAAAGGCGGTCATATTTGTTATTATCTCTGTTAAAATCACTTAACACCGGCAGACATATATGGTCACGTGATCAAAATTTGCCCACGACTTTTGGGAGATTATGGTCACAGCACTAATATTTTCCGATGTCGTCGGAGATCACGTTTACGTGACCGTGCTTTTGAAAATACTGTACATACGTCGATATGGTCACGTGACTAAATTTGTAAGCGAACGTTTTTTTGTAGATTATGGTCACAAGAACATAAATTGCTGGCGTCTGGGAGATTATGGTCACGTTACTAAAATTTGCCACCGTCATTGTGGATTATGATCACGTGACTAAAATTTTACATTGGACATTATGGTCACGCGACTAAAATTTTATTAGACAATAATGAATTTGAACTCCACGTGCCATTATACCCTTAAACCTGGAACCTTCCCATCTTAATTTATTTAACTTAAATAATAATAATTATTATTGTTGTATTTATAGGATTAGTAAGTTTTTTTTTTTTAATAATTTTATTTAACTTAACATTTTTTTTTTGAATAATACAAATTGTTGAATGATAGATGTTTAATATAATTATATATTTTTATTTTCTCCGTATGTTGAATCAATATTGCAAAAAAATTTTAGTGTCTACTAATATGTACCTATTTGATTTTAATTACTATATTATTGTGTACTTCTCTCTGCTTATCCTCGAAACTTTTGTTACTCGTTTTAAATTTTTGTTTTTCACCGACTTCAAAAAAAGTAGGTTATCAATTTGACTGTATTTTTTTGATTTTGATGATTTCAATTTGTTCCAGTTTTGACATTTTGAAGTGGGTTTTTTGTGTTAAGTTTATTTATTTATTTTTTATATTTTGATGGTATTCGAATTACTAAATATAGTAATCGAAAAAAATACCATCGATAAAATAATTGTTATGAAGGTCTGTACTTATTTAAAAAAAAAAATTATACAGTGTATTTTTTGTTGTATTAGTTCGAAAATCGGTCATGAATTTTCGAACAAAAATATTCGCATGAAAATATCTTCATTTTTATAACTTGTTTTTCAGAAAATATTTTATCGAGAGAAGAAAAATAATTAAGTAATGCTTTTTGTCACAAATTGACAAATGACTGCGTTTTCCGTCGAAAGTCAAGATAGTTATATTATATTCAAAGTTACTAGTAAGGTGGCCTTCAAATACCATTGAAATTGGTTAATTTTTTTATTATCAAAATACATAAAATAATATTGTTTTTTTAATTGTGATACTATTTAATTCGCATGTTCCTTCATATGTTATATAAGTTTCTTATCTTCTTCGGGTCTCAAACTATCCGTATCAAATTTCATCATATTTGGTTCAGCCATTTTTAGGTTTTTATAATCATAAATTATCCATTTTTATATATTGAGATTCTGTATTGTTTTTCTTTTTAATTTGGACTTGTGTTCAAAATATTTATTTTTACCTGACTCAAAAATGATGGGTAATGACTTTTATATCGCCTTTTGTAAATGGGATTTTGTCCCATGGACAAGATTCATAAAAATATTGAGACAAAAAAATCTCAAAATCATTGCTTTTCCTTCATACACCTACAGTTTTTATACAGAGATCTGAATATAATAAATACATTATACTATATTTTGTTAAATCGGTCTAAGATGGTAAATAAAAAACGACTTGTCAAGTTTAAAAATGTATGTCACAGATTTAGGCTTTCGATCTGGTTGTCGTTACGGTAATGTGTGTTCAAATATAATAATATATAAAAATATGTTTATCTATATGAATGTTGATGCTTTTTGTTTTAGATATATGTAAAAAAAACTGCTGGCGGCATGTTGAAAATAAATAAACGCTTGTTATTTCGGAAAAAAAAATCCGAAAAAAAATTCGGTTCAAGGATTTTTGAGATGTTTCTCTTTCGGGCATTTGGAATTGACATAGATTTTCGTCTTTAGTGACTACTATTTTCGGGTTGTCAGTGAGTCTTTATGTTCATAGTCTCTATTTAACACAAATATTTTATTATTTGTTGTGGCAATCTAAAGTAAAAGTCCAATTTAATGCACATATTAGTATTTTAAATCGACTTGGGGCATACGCGTTTAATGGGGTGTTCTAAATACATTCAGTATTTCTTAAGTGTTAATAAATACAAACTCGAATATCAGTATTTTAAATCTTAGTTTTATTATAATTTATTAGAAACAAAAATTTTAACTTGAGTTGACCAAAGAAATGCTGATTTATTGTTATAAATACCTGACGGAGTAATGTTTTTATTATATTTGTGTTACATTTAATAAATATCTACACGACACGCTTATATCCCCGAAGGGGTAGGCAAAGGCGCATTAACACCCACAATTTGCTAGTATTTTTAGTCCCACGTAATAGGGGACAAGCCTATTGCCGTCACCGGGCACACATATAATGGGTTATGTCCAAAATGGCAGAATTAATTTAATAAAAATAAGCAGCTATATTACAATTTTGAAAAATAAATTTGAAACCCGTTGCCTTGCGATTAAATGTTGATGAAAGGCAACAAAATCTTACGTACCAGCCGCTGTGGCACAGTTAAAGTTTTGGGCGTCTCGGACTCAGAATAAATGTCCTTGAACACTAATATACTCATAGTTAAAGCGTTTATTTATTTTGACAGAAACTTCTAACACATAGATGTAAAGCTATAATATTATGTATAGCGCCTATATCACGTTCACACCTAATCTTCGAGTTTTACCTAAAGCCGAAATTGCTGGTTTTCGAATTCGTCTTTTGTCAGATTCGCCTTTCGTCTTAATTTTCGCTGAACGCCGAATTTGGCTAAAGCCGAAAATTGGGTTTAGCTTTCGGAAATTCGGCATATTTGAGGTGTGTACACGATTTTAGCGTATTGTTTGATTTTGTATAATTTTATCATACGTTGTTGTTTTTTATTAATTATTATCTTGCTCGAAATTATTCTTAATTTTAACCAAAGATGGCTAAATCGTAGCGTGGTCGCGATTATTGTATTTATACATAATAATAATAATAAATAAAAATAATTTATTGTAATAATTATTTATAAATTGTAAAAATACGTAACAGAAATACTATTATAGAAATATATATATATTTAATGAGTAAATTATTATTAAAGGTGTTTTATTTATACAATCATTGTTGTTTCTCCCTAGAAGTCCCTAGTAAGGAGCTTACAGAACCTCTTAGCCATCCGAGGGCTTTAAGAAGGTTACAAAGACATTTAGCTGGAATTCCTCTTGTACCTACTTCTATGGCATAATAAAGTTCCCCCGTACCTAGGGTAAAACAGGGGTATGACACCGTCACACCAGTGTGGAACAGAAGAATTTTTTTACCCTACAGCCGTCCGTCTGTCTTGGGCTGTATCTCATGAACCATGATAAAAAGTTGGAATGTTCACAGATGTATTTCTGTTGCCTCTAACAACAAATAGGTACTAAAAATCACACACATCACGCCTATATCCCCGAAGGGGTAGGCAGAGGTGCATTATTATATATATATATACAAGCCTATTGCCGTCATCGGGCACCATTTATAATGGGTTATGGTCCAAAATGGCCGAATGAATTTAATAAAAAGTAGCAGCTCTATATTGTAATTTTGAAAAAGATTTGAAACCCGTTGCCTTGCTATGAAAGGCAACAAAATCTTACGGGCCAGCCGCTATGTCACAGCCAATTAAAGTCCTGGGCGTTTCGGACTATAATCAGAATATAATAAATATCGAAGGGGCTTATTCCGCGGCCGCTCCTACACGAAAAAAGACTCCCATACAAAAAACGTGATTTTGTATTGTTTTGGTGCGGAACCCCTTGTGCGCGAGTCCGCATTTCGTCAGTAGCTTTAACAGTTCCATGTAACGGGTAGCGAGCCAAAGGCTAGAACATAATAGTTAGTCAAAAACTCAACTTAAATTTTGAAATTTAAAATCACATTTTTATCCTTTACAAATATAAAATGCTTATACTTACATATTCATGATAAATTCCTTCAAACATACTTTGTTTCTTTTTTGTCTTCTCGTTGTTTCTGAGCTTTTGTGTGCAAAATATATCCTAAAGTTGATGAATTTTTCAGTAATACGGATAAGATTAAATCTGTGGTCAAATGTGGGATGTTGTTTAGTAGGTACAATAATTAATAAAGAACACATGTACCATTTGCCGATGTTTATATTAAATTAATACCATCACTAGAAAAACATAGGTAGGTACCATAATGCCTAACCTCCCCTAACATCATGTGACAAACATCGTTTGCCAGCCACATAAAAATCAAATAAAATACATTTCTGTTAAAACTTACGCATTAAATGACACTTTTTTTATTTTTAACGGATTGTATAATTTACACAACGTCTGAAAACGCATGAAGGTATTTTCCACGGCATTTATCGTGAGAAAATTATTAAATTGTATATGATTGTAATGCGAAATTTTGAAGCGACCTGTCACCACTTTGGTTGCCGAGGTAACTAAATCTTACGTAGTATTGTAATTACCTTCATTTTCATGTGCCATGCCTATGCACGAACAACGCATCTATGTATACATAAAATATAATTGCGCCTCACAGGTAAAACATGACAGATCTATTTATTTTAGGACCTTTCATCTTGTATACTTCTGTGTGCACACTCATGTTTAAGCAAATAAAGTTATCTTATCTTATTTTGTCGCCAATAAAGAAATATATCAGGTCTCGTGTGCATTCCCATTGAGAGATCACCTCTTCGACTTTACGAATGGCCTATTAGTCCATAAAGACAGCCTTTATAACGTGACGTAAGTCTATTTCTCATACGTGTCTACTTATACTCGTAGCACAGAATAAGGAATAGTACTTACAAGCCGTGCGCATTAACATGGCACCTGCCTCGAAAAGAACCCTCCTCCCGCTTCCCCGCGCGGGGCCCCTCTATCGTCCGGCGAGACCGGTAGCGTCAGAGCGTCATTCAGCGTCACACTCGCCGTTGCACATTTCGTTCCGTTTGAGTAATATGATACTGAGTTTTTGTTATTGTTACGTTTGGAACTTTATTTGTTACTAGCTGTTGCCCGCAGCTCCGCCTGCGTGTTACTTTAAGTAGTGAGTTATTGGGCATTCTACCCCACCTTAGTTCCATCGGTTATCTTCGATAACCTCAGTCACGGTGGGATAGAATGCCCAATAACTCTTTGTAAAATCATTTACCTAAGCCAACGTTCCACATTTTAATGCCATTCAATACACTACCGTTCCGTCAATGGTTAACCAATTTCACTTGCTAGATGATTGCTTTCGTACGGCAAACTAACCCGATGCATGTTTGTTAACATGAACACGTTAAGATCACATTTTTAAGATAGATAAAGGTGGGACAGAATGCCCAATATCACTTTGGATTGGGAAATAACGTAACTAAACGAATATGCCACATTAATATCATTTGAGCACGCTGTCCCACTGTTCGTACGTTCGCTGAAGCTCCTTGCATGTTCATTAGGGAACTATTTTGTAGAATCACAATTACGATAAGCTAAAACGTACTTACCATTTTAATGTCTTTGAATTTGTACATTCTAGAATTCTAACATAGCGAAAAACGTAAACTTGTTCGTCATGATGATAGTTTTGTAAATGCTATAGGATATTAAATTAAAAAACTGAAAACTATATAATAATACATTTTTATTTATTTTTATTTTTTACAGTTTTACTTAGTTTAGTTTATTAAAATAATTATAATTTGTTAAGTCTAGTTAAATCCAAGAAGCTAGCAGTCCCGTTATTAGTAGACCTTAGTCCGATATAACGGGTCTGATCACAAGACATCATGTCACAGGGCTAGTTACGTCACTTTCACACTACATGTAGGATCTCAAATGATATACATCACAAAACTTCGTGTTTAGTGCACATAACATGTGAATATTATTTGCTTATTTTATGCTAACTTATAAAAGGTACGCAGCTTATAAAAGGTCTGTAAGAAGAGCGGATTTTCCTGATACAAGCATATATTTATGCAATAGGAGATCTCTCCAAACATTGTAACATGTACTTAAAAGAAACAGTAAATAAACATATTTATTTACTAATTTAAAAATTAAAAATATTGGTATGACCCCATGCTCGAGTTGAAATCTTATCTTTTGCAATTACTCTTTTATCATCATCACCAGACAACGCAATTTGTTACAGCACATGTAAATAGCTCATGTTTTATTGACTTAAATAAAACATTTGTTTTATGAACAATTTCACCATCATAAAGTGTTTTTTCATAATCAGTAACGTTAAGGTCACGTACAACATTCTTTTTAATACCCTTGGCTTTTTTAATTGTGCTGTGAATGGTGTTGATACAATATAACTTCGATCTCAATCCAACAAATTCGCTTATTATTTTACCAGCCATTTCATCTTTAAACAAGCCTGGTATTTTTTTGTTCTGTATGGGTAAAGTATACACATTATTTTTACAAAAATTGCTGGTGTCAAAGTAAGATAAAAAGTTATTTTTTATGTCTTCATAGAAATCATGGGTTTGTATATGATACACAAAACTATCTGTATCCGTGTAACACATCCGTATCCTATCCTTGTAAAAAGGTTGCATTACTGAATAGTGAAAATCATACGTATGACTTTTTGATAATTCTAGAACAGCAAAGCCAATATATATTGGTTTGTTCAAAGTTATTTGTTCAGGATTTAACTGCACCACTACTAGATTTTTAGTGAAAACCGTTGCACTATGGAAATTTGGACGAGCAATAAGGTTTTGAGCGCATTTTCTTCTTTTAGTTATGTTTTTGATATCTCGCCACTGAGAAACTAAATGGACATTAACCCTGTTTTCAGTATTTTCTAAAGTTTTTCCAAATACACTATTATTCAAGAGCTTAAATAAATCTTGTTCGAAAGTTGAAGAACTTTTTTGTCTCAGTTTGGTATTTAAATCAATATATTGTTTTAAATATGGGCTTTGTCGAAAACTGATTATTCTATGAATCTTCTTCAATATTAACCCATGTTTCATATAAGTTTGTAAATGCACGTAATGAATAACATATTTAAATTTATCATATAAATTAGGGATTAGCTTAGAACTCTTTCCCCCGGGGGGTATAAATTTTTCAGAACAAAATGGTAAATCGTTGTGTAA
Organism: Nudaria mundana; assembly: GCA_963556515.1. Lineage (NCBI taxonomy): Eukaryota > Metazoa > Arthropoda > Insecta > Lepidoptera > Erebidae > Nudaria > Nudaria mundana. The sequence continues at coordinate 9,330,857 of OY748316.1, read as the reverse complement.
GTTATGCAAATGCTTAGGGTATACTATATCCACTTCCAAAATATAACCACAATCTGCATCAACTGCAATTTTCGTTATATCTAAATTGTTAATTTCTTGTTGAGTGAGAAATTTGAAGTTGGATAATGGTAAGTATTGACACATACTATACCCATACAAATTATTACAATCTATATAAGAGACATAGGAATCAGGTTCCGAAGATTTGTAATCCGGTAAGTATATGTTATTTGCTTTCGCATGCCTGTGAGAGCAGAGGCACACTCCTCCTCTAATACCACTTTGTAACATGCGTATCATAGACAAGTCATTAATTAGTTCCAATTGAACACATGTTTTTAATAACATAGCGTCAAAAGATTAACTGGGTGCAGTTAAATAAAAAGCTGGATCAAAAAAGTGATAATGTTGTTTACAAGTCTGTCTAAAATTTTCAAAAATATCTGCCAATAAAAGCACATCAGTTTGTGGGTATAGATCCGTATAACCACCTAAACTAGTAATTCTAAATGTTGACCAAACTAAATGTGCATGCCGGTAATCATCTTCAGAAACATTTTCATCATTGAGGGAACTATAAAAGTATTTCTTTGGAGGCAAATATTTTTCATCATACCGTTTCCACGAATCCATGTATTCATATGGATAAATGCCTTTGCGAGTAAGTAATTGGAATTCATCTCGGACAGGGAAGTGATTTTGTAAATTTTTAAACATTTCTGGTTTTAAAGTTTTACATAATTTGTTTAAGCTTGTCCCCAAAAATTTAAACGAATCAAGAAACCGCATTTGAAAAAACTTATTATTTGAAACTGATACAAATTTCGTAAATGAGATATAGTTTTCTTTATTTTAAGGTATTATCTTTATTTCACCAGGGACGTCACCCAATGCTTTAATAAATAAATGACAATCATAACCAGCTAAGTTATGAAAAAAAATGGGGACAAATGCAGGGCATTTATATTGCAAATTACAAAACGAATGCGCAGCTCCACGATAGCGACCGGTAAGATGACAATGATCACGGACTTTGTCCCAAAAAAGAAAGTTTTGACAGATATGACAACGTGTTGCATTTTCAAAATCATACCTGTCCTCCGTGGAAAATATCATTGCAGCTGGTGACTTAATTATATCATAAATTTTTTGCACGTCTTTAATTATATAGTCAACAAACCGCTTATCACAGTCTGGACCTCGATATGACACGTAACGATTATAGCTAGGTTCATCAGAGCATACAATATAATAACCAAAAGCAACCGGTACGTGTTGGTGAAACATATTCATATTTTTACTAGAAAAATTATTAGGCTCAGTACTTGTTTGTAGCATCGATTCAAAATCTGCATAAATACAAAAAGGCATAGTTTGTTTCCGTTCATAGTTTTTAAACTTAATTACTGAACCTCTGTTTGGAAGGACAGTTACTACACCTCCACATAAATGGTTGTTAAGTTCGTCAGCGGTATTGAAAAATATCAAACTTAAATCGCAAAGATGTAATCTGCTGTGATGAGATGTGACTTGACTTCTAAAAAGTCTGAAACAGTCTTTGATCAAGCAATAATGAGAAGAATTATTATTTTCTAAAAACAGAAGGTGTATCATTTTTCCGTTGTATTTAAGGTTGAATTCAGATTTATGCAAAGGACCTACAAAATTTTTATGATTTTTTAAGCCATAAATTGTAAACTTTATATGTGGATTGTTTTTTTCAAATGTTCTAATATCATTAAAGGTTACAGGAAAAGACATTCCTCTTAAGTTAAATATTTCTCGAAAATTAGGATAAGAAGACGTTCTTTCAGGGTGTTTCTTAGCTGGATATAAAGCCGCTGTTACACACCATAAAAAACAATAGTGATCATTATTCAAAATATTCAAACATGCTTTTTTAGCCTGAATTAATTTGGGTAAACTGATATAACTAGAACCACCAAGTGGTTGGTATTTATTGAGATTCATCTCAACATACAAATTGTTTATAAATGTCCATCCACTATCACGACCTTCAAACTCTTCAATAGATGTTTTTAAATAATTAACTGTTTCAATATACAATTTTTCGAAATCGAAGTTAGAATATAATATTTTATTTTTGGTTCCAAAAGATTTCACTTCTTGTGAATTATCTTTGAATTTTAAAAATGTACCAAAAAACTCAAAGTTTACCTTAACACAAGTATGCTTAGCAAGGAATTCATTTAAAAGAGATTTTAATTGGTCAAAAATACTTGAAAAAAAGGATTCAATTGACGCTCCTTGATGTTCATCACGAGCTAATATTTTATAGGTTAATATACGACTGCGAAACGCTGAGTTTATGATTTCTACACCATCACTATGTTTTATTGTTTGACTACTTTTCCTATGTGAACTACTTCGCAAATGTCCTACCCATGATTTACTGGGTACTGATGTGTTACACGTAGTACAAAAAGGCATTATTATTAAATAAAATATTTGCTCCTACAACACTAAGTTTACAACATAAAAAATTAAAGAAATTTATGTATTATAGATCTACACGTTAAAACGTGAAACAATAAAGTCAGATTAAACGTAGGTAAACATTTTCTCTTGATTGGGATAAATTTGAAAATATATCAGCTTTGTAAGTGATCTCAAACTATTTTTGATGTGTGATAATAATATACATAAGGTATATCTATAAAAAATTAAATCTACTTTACAAAAATCTTATCCGTATAATACACTGGTTCAGTGTCTTGAAACTCTTTATATGCATGTCCTAGAAAGTCTTGAAGTGACTCCCAAGATAGTGAGGACTCATCGCACTGTAATTTTACAGTCACCAACGCTGTCCTGTAGCGCACATCAGGGGCGTGTGATATGTAATCGTTGGTTTTATAGAGTTTAAAATCAACCACATACCCTCCTTTCGTTTTCTTGTAGCGACGAGACGTCCCAGTTGAAACACGACTTGAGAAACTGGAAGCTAAGTCGCGCCGTGGTTCACTGCAACTGCCTTCTTCAGCCCGCAAAATATTCAAAATATTTGTTTTCTTCGTTCTGTAAATAGAAAAAAGTGTTAATTATAAAAGTACTTAGGTATTCAAAGTGACTAAGAACTTGGGATCAAAACACAAAAAAAGTTATAGTATTTAAACGTGTAGGTATTGAAACGTACAAGTATTGTCAAAAGATCTATCTATGTATATAAATTAAGTGTATGAGTGTCACTCATTTGTGTACAATTAAGTTAAAGGTATAAACTACACCTTATTCAATTTTAATTAAAATGTGACGATGTTAAACTTAGTTTTAAGTAAGTGTTTTTTCGTTGTACACTTTGGGTGCAGCTGGGTTTCAGTTGTTTTTGCTTTTTCTCTACCACCTGTTTGCGTTTCTTTGGTGCTACACACTCAGACTCTACTACAGAAGAAGTTTCAAACTCCGAATCAGACCTGTTAAAATACAATCAAATTATAAACAAATATATTCCCAAGATTTTCCGAATAGATCTAGGATTATAGATAATGCAGCCGGCGGGAATTAACCAAGCAACTCACTACTCAGTGGGATAACATAATCAGTAATCACATTTTATAATAATATGCGTTAATAATTATCAGCCGGCAGGAATTAACCAAGCAACTCAGCTGGATAATAATTAACCAAATAATAATTAATTTAATAGCACTTACTCACATTTTCTTGTTGGAGAAGATCACTGGAAGATACTGGAGCGAATGTAATTTATTTGAAAAATTGATGGGTTTTTATACATAAAAAGTATCAATTCAGCAATTATCACCTCCCAACAAAATTAAAACTTAACTTATTATTTATATAGGTGTATTAATTAATTTATGTTACTTACGACTATTTAAATCAAAATGATTGAAAACTCATTTCGTCTAATTCCACTTTTGTTATTACAATTGAAATACAAAACCATGTCTTTACCAACACCGCCAAAGCTAATCTAAGTTCAAATACAAGACCTTATCTGTTTGATTTACTTCATGTCTTCTGATAAGTTGCGTAGAAAAGCCAAATGACACACACAAACCAACAACAATTAATGTGTCTATCTGTTCGTAAACAGATTAAGTAAGGGAGATGTGTGAAAATCTATTTGTTCATTGAGTAAGGTGTCCGCGTCTCTTCTAACTATTTCTAGCCTTTCCCAAACACTCAACTTGAACCCTTTCTCACATAAACGTAGGACTTTAAAGGTGTTATTATTGTTCAAGGAATGACCAGTGTCGAGAAGATGCTTCGCGAAGAGGGATTTCTCAGGACAACCATTACGGGACGCCGCTCTGTGCTCCTTATATCTAATCTCGAAGGACCTGCCAGTCTGTCCCACATACTTCAAACCACATTCATCACAACTCAACAAATAGACACCTGATCTGCGTGAGACCGACACCGAATCCTTACCATTACATAGCTCCTTCAAGGTGTTCTGAGTTCTAAAAGCAACGAATATTCTACTTTCCCTCATGATCTTCGCTATACTCAACGAGACAGGACCCACGAACGGCAAACAGGCTGTGTACTTCCTAGGTGGATCTTGAGTTGGATGTAATAAATGAAAACTAGCCTTTCTGCGTTTTTTTATTTAATAATGAGTGGACCATTCCTACGTCATAGCCATTACTTTGTGCTATGTAGCAAATGATGGACAATTCCTCACTAAATGCCTGTGGGCTCATCGGTACCGCTAGTAACCTGCTCAGTAAGCTGTGGAAAGCTGCCATTTTATGTTGCCATGGGTGATTGGATGAGTACGGAATAACTGTGTCTGTAACTGTTGGTTTCCTATAGATACGAAACTCATGAAAACCTTCCTTCTAGTAATTGAAAGGTCTAAGAAATTGAGAGTGGAATCTGACTCCACCTCTAGCGAAAAATCACTTCTAGGGTGTACTGAGTTCAACCTGGAGACAAGGACGCTGAATTGACGCTTTGTTCCCGTCCAACAGATGATAATATCATCCACATATCTAAAGTAGTACAAGACATGAACGTTCCCGACTATGTGTTTAGTCTCGAATGCATCCATAAATATTTCCGCTATCAAAGGACTGAGTGGTGATCCCATAGCCAAACCATTCCTCTGTAGATAAAAATTATCGTTGAACTGAAAGTAATTCTGTATCATACACAACTTTGTTAGGTTATAAATTTCATCTATTTTATTAAAATTGATCCTTTTTAATGTTAATTTGTGTTTTAAAATATCTAATACTTCATTATACGGTACGTTAGTGAACAAACTTTTCACGTCCAAAGACACGAGTTGAGCATTGGACGGTAACTTAATATTTTTAATCTTGTTTATGAGGTCAGTACTATTTTTTAAAGAAAATTTTGGGTTAAAATCTATTGCTTCTTTAATGATTGTGTTCAAAAACTTCGACAAATTGTATGCTGGAGCGCCCCTGTATGCGACAACAGGTCTAAATGGGTACCCTTCCTTGTGTATTTTTGGAAGGCCATAAAACAACGGACAACTGGGATTCATGTTTATCAAAGTTTTATGCAACGAAGAGTTCTCAGGGAATAAATAAGTCGTGGATTTCAAAGCAAGCTTTAGTTCTGCCTGGAACTTGGCTGTAGGATTGAAGGTTAAGTGTTGAAAATCATCAGATGAAATGATGTTATTGACCCTTGCTATATAATCCTCCCTCGGGATCAAAACCACGGTGTTACCCTTATCAGCCCTACTCAGAACCACATCCCCATCCCTAAGTTTATTGCGAATCGACCTTTGTACAGTCAATTCGGAGTTAAAAGTACCAGACAAACAAACAGAATCGATTTTTTGTGCAACCAATGCCTTTAACATTATGTCACCCTTAATTCTAATGATTGCCACCTCCGCATCTACTGCCAAAGGTTCTAAAGATTTTTTATTGTTAAATGATTTAGGTATGGAATATTTTAAGCCCTTATTTAAAAGGGACACCTCACTGTTGCTGAGATGACTATCAAAAAGGTTCTTGATTCTGGGGTAAAAAAACTTTTTAAATTTTTTTTTTTTTTTTTTTATTTTTTTTTTTTTCTTAAAACATTTTACTTACCATTGCTTTGTCATGGATTTTCGCCAGGTAACGCCTGTTTCTATCCAGTATTTGAGATCAGTGAGCATCACTATCCAGGCTAAACTATACATAAAGTTGATCAAGCTCCACAGAACAGCAAGTCAAAATCTTTGGTTCAATCAACAGTGTAAGCGTTTTGGGGTGTTTCCGAGGTACATCTGCCTAAAAACAAACAATAACTCAGGTTGAACTCAGTACACCCTAGAATTGATTTTTCGCTAGAGGTGGAGTCAGATTCCACTCTCAATTTCTTAGACCTTTCAATTACTAGAAGGAACGGTATTCATGAGTTTCGTATCTATAGGAAACCAACAGTTACAGACACAGTTATTCCGTACTCATCCAATCACCCATGGCAACATAAAATGGCAGCTTTCCACAGCTTACTGAGCAGGTTACTAGCGGTACCGATGAGCCCACAGGCATTTAGTGAGGAATTGTCCATCATTTGCTACATAGCACAAAGTAATGGCTATGACGTAGGAATGGTCCACTCATTATTAAATAAAAAAACGCAGAAAGGCTAGTTTTCATTTATTACATCCAACTCAAGATCCACCTAGGAAGTACACAGCCTGTTTGCCGTTCGTGGGTCCTGTCTCGTTGAGTATAGCGAAGATCATGAGGGAAAGTAGAATATTCGTTGCTTTTAGAACTCAGAACACCTTGAAGGAGCTATGTAATGGTAAGGATTCGGTGTCGGTCTCACGCAGATCAGGTGTCTATTTGTTGAGTTGTGATGAATGTGGTTTGAAGTATGTGGGACAGACTGGCAGGTCCTTCGGGATTAGATATAAGGAGCACAGAGCGGCGTCCCGTAATGGTTGTCCTGAGAAATCCCTCTTCGCGAAGCATCTTCTCGACACTGGTCATTCCTTGAACAATAATAACACCTTTAAAGTCCTACGTTTATGTGAGAAAGGGTTCAAGTTGAGTGTTTGGGAAAGGCTAGAAATAGTTAGAAGAGACGCGGACACCTTACTCAATGAACAAATAGATTTTCACACATCTCCCTTACTTAATCTGTTTACGAATAGACAGACACATTAATTGTTGTTGGTTTGTGTGTGTCATTTGGCTTTTCTACGCAACTTATCAGAAGACATGAAGTAAATCAAATAGATAAGGTCTTGTATTGGTGAATACCTATTTTTGGAACTTAGATAGAATGATCTGTAGTTTCTACCCACGTTAGTTATTGTAAAGAATCCTACATCGCGATAATGAAATTTGCACACGTTTACTTATAAGCAAACACGTTCCAACCACGGATTTTGCTGTTCTCTTTGAGACAGTCTTGATAATGCCTCGTTTAGAGGCGAAACAATTGTCGACGTTTTGTTGTCTTTTTAATTCTGCGAAAAATTAATGCTATTATAAATTTTAAAAAGTTTTTTTCCTAAAACATTTTACTTACCATTGCTAATTCCTTGACTATAAAGTTATTACAAGTGTCTTTAAACCCCTGGACATCCACTATAATCGTATTCGGGTTCATGATAATTTTCTCATAGTGCTGCTTAATGGTTTATACTCAATTATACAGTCGTTCAATATAAGACAATATGCCGAAGTTTGATCTGGTATATCAATGTCACTTTCAATTTCCACTCTGACATCCACAACAGGACCCGACTTAAGATTATCTGGTTGTCTAGAACAATCTACGACAAATAACGGAGCAATATTTTTAAATTGTTTCTCACTTAATAACGGTTCACCACGACGACCTCCGTAATATGAGTGTTGGAATCTGGTGTATTGTTCATATATTAAAGCAATTACTAGTTTAGGTGGTTATACGGATCTATACCCACAAACTGATGTGCTTTTATTGGCAGATATTTTTGAAAATTTTAGACAGACTTGTAAACAACATTATCACTTAGATCCAGCTTTTTATTTAACTGCACCCAGTTTATCTTTTGACGCTATGTTATTAAAAACATGTGTTCAATTGGAACTAATTAATGACTTGTCTATGATACGCATGTTACAAAGTGGTATTAGAGGAGGAGTGTGCTTCTGCTCTCACAGGCATGCGAAAGCAAATAACATATACTTACCGGATTACAAATCTTCGGAACCTGATTCCTATGTCTCTTATATAGATTGTAATAATTTGTATGGGTATAGTATGTGTCAATACTTACCATTATCCCACTTCAAATTTCTCACTCAACAAGAAATTAACAATTTAGATATAACGAAAATTGCAATTGATGCAGATTGTGGTTATATTTTGGAAGTGGATATAGTATACCCTAAGCATTTGCATAACTTACACAACGATTTACCATTTTGTTCTGAAAAATTTATACCCCCCCGGGGGAAAGAGTTCTAAGCTAATCCCTAATTTATATGATAAATTTAAATATGTTATTCATTACGTGCATTTACAAACTTGTATGAAACATGGGTTAATATTGAAGAAGAATAGAATAATCAGTTTTCGACAAAGCCCATATTTAAAACAATATATTGATTTAAATACCAAACTGAGACAAAAAAGTTCTTCAACTTTCGAATAAGATTTTTTTAAGCTCTTGAATAATAGTGTTTTGGAATAACTTTAGAAAATACTGAAAACAGGGTTAATGTCCATTTAGTTTCTCAGTGGCGAGATATCAAAAACATAACTAAAAGAAGAAAATGCGCTCAAAACCTTATTGCTCGTCCAAATTTCCATAGTGCAACGGTTTTCACTAAAAATCTAGTAGCGGTGCAGTTAAATCCTGAACAAATAACTTTGAACAAACCAATATATATTGGCTTTGCTGTTCTAGAATTATCAAAAAGTCATATGTATGATTTTCACTATTCAGTAATGCAACCTTTTTACAAGGATAGGATACGGATGTGTTACACGGATACAGATAGTTTTGTGTATCATATACAAACCCATGATTTCTATGAAGACATAAAAATAACTTTTATCTTACTTTGACACCAGCAATTTTTGTAAAAATAATGTGTATACTTTACCCATACAGAACAAAAATATACCAGGCTTGTTTAAAGATGAAAGGGCTGGTAAAATAATAAGCGAATTTGTTGGATTGAGATCGAAGTTATATTGTATCAACACCATTCACAGCACAATTAAAAAAGCCAAGGGTATTAAAAAGAATGTTGTACGTGACCTTAACGTTACTGATTATGAAAAAACACTTTATGATGGTGAAATTGTTCATAAAACAAATGTTTTATTTAAGTCAATAAAACATGAGCTATTTACATGTGCTGTAACAAATTGCGTTGTCTGGTGATGATGATAAAAGAGTAATTGCAAAAGATAAGATTTCAACTCGAGCATGGGGTCATACCAATATTTTTAATTTTTAAATTAGTAAATAAAAATGTTTATTTACTGTTTCTTTTAAGTACATGTTACAATGTTTGAAGAGATCTCCTATTGCACAAATATATGCTTGTATCAGGAAAATCCGCTCTTCTTACAGACCTTTTATAAGCTGCGTACCTTTTATAAGTTAGCATAAAATAAGCAAATAATATTCACATATTATGTGCACTAAACACGAAGTTTTGTGATGTATATCATTTGAGATCCTACATGATAGTGTGAAAGTGACGTAACTAGCCCTGTGACATGATGTCTTGTGATCAGACCCGTTATATCGGACTAAGGTCTACTAATAACGGGACTGCTAGCTTCTTGGATTTACCTAGACTTAACAAATTATAATTATTTTAATAAACTACTGTAAAAAATAAAAATAAATAAAAATGTATTATTATATAGTTTTCAGTTTTTTAATTTAATATCCTAATAAAACTATCATCATGACGAACAAGTTTACGTTTTTCGCTATGTTAGAATTCTAGAATGTACAAATTCTAATCCAAAGTGATATTGGGCATTCTGTCCCACCTTTATCTATCTTAAAAATGTGATCTTAACGTGTTCATGTTAACAAACATGCATCGGGTTAGTTTGCTGTACGAAAGCAATCATCTAGCAAGTGAAATTCGTTAACCATTGACGGAACGGTAGTGTATTGAACGGCATTAAAATGTGGAACGTTGGCTTAGGTAAATGATTTTACAAAGAGTTATTGGGCATTCTATCCCACCGTGACTGAGGTTATCGAAGATAACCGATGGAACTAAGGTGGGGTAGAATGCCCAATAAATCACTACTACTTTAGATCTACATAACTTTTTTATTTATGAAGCGATTGAAAACCAAACCGCAAATTCAAATCAAAAAATCAAATCGTTTCTGAGATTAGCGTGTTCAAACATTCAGACAAACAGACAAAAGTTCTAAAAACCATTGTTTTGAAATTTATTGCCTTCATAAAGCCCCCCTACGCCAGTTTATCTATTATATCTTCTATTATATAATAAAATAAATAAATAAATAAAATAAATTATATTCTGTATTATACGAGTACCATAAAAATTCATCTTAAGATACGAAAATATGACATATTATTTATCATCTACGTCGTGTGTGATAGTCCATTGAATTGTATGGCGAGCGATATTGTATCTTAAGTTAAAATATTATAGTATCTTGGATGTGTGCAGCGCCCCTTAGCGAACTCCACTGCGGGTGACGTAACCTGTTCTGAAGAGTTCTTCAATCTGATCCCACCCTCTTTCTTCCGATCCCGAACAACGCGTGCCGGGCAGAGATGCCACTCCCACACAGTGGATAGCATGTTCGCGAGAACCGAACGTTTTAAAAGTTCTTTTCTCTAAGATTTAAGTTAAGCGGATTAGCGGAGCGTGAAGAGGCACATCAGTAGGTAGTCAAGTTGAGGGCCACTCTCTATAGTATTGTGTGCTGTGAGAGTGGCCCACAATCGCTAGACGTCGTCACGACTTTCCACCAGGCGGGCGGCGTCAATTTGGCGAACCCAATATAAAAAAAAACCTACGACAAACTTATTATTTGCGGTTGGTACAGTAATCGGGTCTAGGTATCGAACCGCAAAATTAAGTTTGTTTTTTATTGTATATACTTTTCCGGGATAAAAAGTACCCAGTGTGGTGCCCAGGATATTAAAGAATAATTATACCAAGTTTGATCGTAATCGAACCGGTAGTTTTTGCGTGATGCCTGAACAGACAAACAGACAAAAAAAAATTAAATCACTTTTTTGGGTTCTGTGTCGGTCTAGTAACACCTCCTGCCATTTATTTTTTTGATATCTTCAATGTACAGAATTTTCACTTCTACAGATTTATTATAAGTATAGATTGGTTTTTATTAAGTTTTCTCTGCCACACTTTTGACAGCCTCCGTGGCGTGGCGTGGCAGTAGTGCACGCGACTGCCACGCAGGAGGCGCGGGTTTGATTCCCGCTCAGTGCAAATATAAATGCATGAAATATAAAACAATGGTAAGTAAAATGTTTTAAGAAAAAACTTTTTAAAATTATATAATAGTGTTACGAGCCGGGGTTCTACGGAATGGAAAATGCCGATCGAACTACCTCAAAACACTTTCTTTATTACACCACTAATTTACACTTCACTATAAGCTACACTTAAAGTCACTGAATACTTTTAATCGCACTTGAACTCGCAGGTATAACTCGTATTATCGCTCTGGAAATACTGATGATCCGCCACCGAAGTGCTCCGCCTTTATAGTGCGGTCATTACTCTAGATTACTCTGGAATTTTCACGGAAGAAATATCGCGAACATTCCACACCTTCGAGATGCTTCTAGATAACACGTTACATAGAAGTACCTTGACAGAACATTCCCGAAAGACGTTACGTAGTAGTACTGCGATTTGCTACTAGATGGCGCCGAGTTTGGTAGTCTTATTACTCGCTACGAGATGGCGTTACACTGCCCCCTCTTAAGACATGCTCGTCCCGAGCATTGTCAGGCCCATAATATCGCGCCAATCGATCCACATGAACTATCTTTGGCGCACTTCTTGGACTCTTCCGTATTCGGTAAGTGACATCGTTAATCTTGGTCACAACTCGGTATGGTCCATCCCATTTAGCTTGCAGCTTAGGAGACTTCCCTTTACTGCGGACTGGGTTATGTAACCACACTAACGAACCTTCATCGAAGCTCTTATTGTTTGTCTTTCGGTCGTAACGGGTCTTCATCTTTTCAGACATTTGTTGACCTGATTGTCTGACATGCTCATAAATGTCATTCATCCTGCTGCGCAAGTCATTCGCATAATCAGTGATATTGCGTGGAGCGTCTGGTGGTATACCGGTTAGTAAGTCGGCAGGCAACCGTAATTCTCTTCCAAAGTTCGCATAAGCTGGTGTCACTGACGTGCTTTCGTGAACCGCACTTCGGTAAGACAAAAGAAACGGTTGGATGTGCTTGTCCCAATCTTTTTGCCGGCTTTCCACAACTTTTGCCAGATATCTCTCCAATGTCTGATTAAATCGCTCCACCATTCCATCTGACTGCGGGTGGTAAGAGGTCGTTCTGGTTTTGTGAGTACCCATGACCCGACACATTTCCTGGAACACCTGAGATTCAAAATTTCTTCCTTGATCGCTATGGATTTCTAGAGGCACCCCGAAACGATAGAAGACTTCGTGAACTAATTTATCTGCCACCGTAGTAGCTTCTTGATTAGGTATAGCGAAGACTTCTGGCCACTTCGTGAAATAATCCATCACAACCATGAAGTACTTGTTTCCGCTTTCACTTTCCGGAAACGGTCCCGCAACATCTAGGGCTATCCTTTCCCATGGTGCCCCAACGTTATACAGTTTCAGTGCACCTCTGCTCCGTGTATGAGGTCCTTTCACAGCAGCACAACTCGTACATTTGCGACACCAGTCCTCAACGTCGTCGCGACAGTGGATCCAGTAAAACCGCTCACGTATCTTCAACAGAGTCCTTTTTACTCCCATATGGCCCCCTGAACATCCATTATGGTAGAGCTGTAGCACATCTGGGACCTTAACTTTAGGGACGACCATTTGCAAATGACAGCTGTCTCCTCGAGCATTTTCCCATTTGCGGCACAAGACTCCATCCTGAATAACTAAACTGTCCCATTGCGCCCAATAACTTTTTGTGATTGAACTCATTGAAGCGACGTCACTCCATATGGGTTTAGGAGCACTTGCTTTAATCCACTCAAATATTGGCTTGATGTCTGCGTCGTCCTGTTGAGCATGTTGTAGGCTTTCTTTCCATTCGTCGCTCAGATCCGTTTTAAGCATCTTCACAGGTATGGCTTCCTTTATCTCCTGTTTGGCACAGTGCTTACAGTCTTCAGGGCAAGGTCTTCTTGACAATGCGTCTGCGTTGCCATGGGATCTCCCACTGCGATGTTCGATTACAAAGTCATATTCCTGTAATAGCTCAATCCATCTGGCGACTTGTCCTTCTGGATTCTTAAATTGTAATAGCCACTTCAATGCAGCATGGTCGGTACGTATAAGGAATTTTCGCCCTAGTAAATATTTGCTGAAATGCTGCAATGTCTTCACCACGGCGAGTAATTCTCTCCTCGTGACGCAATAATTCCTTTCAGGTTTCGATAAGGATTTGCTGAAGTAGGCTATAACGACCTCTCGATCTCCTTTCCTTTGAGATAACACACCTCCGAGTCCGATATCACTTGCGTCTGTGTCAACTATAAATTCATTTTCCGCATCAGGATAACCCATAATAGGTGTATTGCACAGACGATTCTTTAGCTCCTGGAATGCGATGCCGCAGCTTCCGTCCCAGCAGAATTGTCGCTTCTCCTCCGTGAGCTTGTGTAAGGGCTTGGCAATATCCGCAAAGTTCTGGACGAATCGCCGGTAGTATGAGCACAAACCCAAAAATGCTCTGACCTGCGTCTTATCCTTTGGAACCGGCCAATCCTTAACGGCGATGATTTTCTCTGGATCCGTGCGGATACCATCTTCAGACACTACGTAGCCTAGGAAGCTTACTTGCCGTTTGAGGAATGAGCACTTCTTCGGGCTGAGCTTCAGGTTCGCGCTTCGGATCTTTACAAGCACGCGTTCCAGGTTTTGAAGATGCTCTTCTAACGTACGGCCCACGATGATAATGTCATCTAGATAGACAAGACAGGCGTCCCCAGTCAATCCGGCGAGTACAATTTCCATTAATCTTTCAAAAGTAGCCGGGGCGTTGCATAAACCAAATGGCATAACTTTAAACTGCCACAAACCCTTTCCTGTGGAAAATGCAGTCTTCTCTTTATCCTTCGGATCGATTTCAACTTGCCAGTAGCCACTTTTCAGGTCTAGCGTGCTAAACCACTTCACCCCTGTCAGCATGTCCAACGTGTCATCGATCCTTGGTAAAGGGTAGCTGTCCTTTTTCGTAACGTCGTTCAGACGACGATAGTCGACACAAAACCGCATACTGCCATCTTTCTTCCTCACCAGCACTACAGGTGAGCACCATGGACTTGACGATGGTTCTATCACACCATCTTTTACCATTCCTTCAATCATGGTCTCAACTTCCTTTTCTCGTGCTACTGGCAGTCTCCTTGGTCGCTGACGGATGGGTGCCTCATTTCCTGTATTGATTCTATGCTGAACCAATCCAGTCTTCCCAATGTCAGCATCACTCGAAGAGAAAATATCGGCGTACTTGAGTAACATCTTCTTAGCCTTGTCCATTTCATTCTTCGTTAAGATGTTACGACAGTCTTCTAAAAGTGTCAACACGTTGTTTCTAGCGTCCTTGTTGACGATGTTCCTAGTACTCAACTCTTGGCATCGGCGCATCCAATCTACTTCTTCGCAAGTGCCAATCAATGTGCTCTTTTCTATCACGTGTTCCTTATCACTAAGGTTCAGCACACGTACCACTGAGGCTTCATTGGCTCTTACCAGAGTTCGGGCCATTTTCCATGGAAGTTCATTGTATATCCCTTCTATGAGTACACATCGATGTGTTCGCCCAGAATTCTGAGGGAGACTAACTGGTACAGTCGTTTCTGATCTGGCAGGAAGCACGACCTTCTTCAAGCTGTACACTTTTCCTGATAACGCTCCTTCCATGAAGAGTTCCTCTTGACCACATTTCATCGCTCCTTGCTTGACGTCGATCTCACAAGAGTTCTTCCTCATAAAGTCTAAGCCCAGTATGCAGTCGTCCATTATGTCAGCCACGATGACATTATGCAGGTAAATTCCATTGCCATTTTTTTTTTTTTTTTTGGGTTGTGGCAACACTACGGCTAACATCTGTTCGCATTTCGTCTTGTATTTATTTTAATTTATTATTAATATTTTCGATAATTAGGGCTAAAATTCATCACAAAACACAATCTTACCATTATCAAAGTGTATCTAGGTAAAACCCAGTGTAAAATAAATAAGAAATTAGTGATATTTGCGTATTTTGTTTTACCGGCTAAAAGTCAATGACTGTTTGAAAATTTTAAAAGTGAAACTTTATCAACTCGGATTTAATGTGATTTGAGTGATTTTTATACAGGTAATCGTACTAATAAATAACTACTTATTATCGTACCTGTTAGTTTTTGAAGTTGTAGTATATTCAATCAGATTCTTTTTGACATTACGTATTTATTTGTGTATTTAGTGTATTATCAGGTAGCTTTTTACTATCTAAGTCAGTATAAATTTATAATATCGTAATGCCAGTCACACGTAGCATGTATTCTGCTCGCCGTGATGAGGCTAAACAAGAAGATATCTTGAGAAAACTTGACCTGACATTGAAGGAATTAGAGGTATCCAAAACGTTGATTAAACAGTTGCATAGGGAAAGAGATGAAAATGAAAAGGAACTATTAGATAGCCTAAATAAATACGACTTCATAAAAAAGCAGATGGCTGAGATGCACACAGAGAATAGGTTAGTGTTAGATGAGCGGGACAGATTACAAAATATTGTGACTGGGTTCAGAGAGTGTAGTGACGAGTATGAACAGGGTCTCAAGCGCATGTCAGTCTTGGAACAGGAACTGCACGAAGCCCACCACCTCATTTCCCACCTTGAGGCTGAGAAACGTGACACCATAGTATCCCATACCCATAACTTGTTTGAGGAGTTAGTTGGTAGTGTGCCCAGCCTTGTTGCTACTGAACCCAGCTTAGAACCCACTATTACTATAGATTTAACAAAGGATGATACCTTAACAGCTCATTGTTCCAATCACAAGATGGGCATAGTTGAGTGCAGTAGAAACAAAATTAAGAAATATGTGAAAATTAATAAATACATAAGAAAAACACAAAAACTTATTAAAAGACAAAAAAGTATGTACAAAAAAGTCAAGTATATTAATGAGAGAAGGCAACTAGGCGATGAACTTGACATGTATTCATTATTAATTGAAAATAATATCTCTGATCATAATAACAATATTTTAAAGTTAGAATCAGAAATTAATAATTTAAAAAATTCACTAGACATAATGACTGACAGGTATTGTAATGTTAAAAGTGAGTATCAGGAATACATTCTGGCCATGAAGAAGCTTATGAGTCCAAATTCCACATTGACATCAAACAGCCATTTAATTAGTCCTGAGCCGGTCTGTAAGTCCTCGCTGACTTCAAACATAAGCCCTTCACTTGAGTCAAACAAGAAACCCAGTAGTTCCTTCACCAAACGAAATATGATTAAATCTGAAATAGTGATGTTTTGTGATGAATTAGGGAAATCAATGGGCCAGTTACTTAGTTCATATTTAGAACAAAATGTTACTAACTATTGTATGCCGGGATTAACTTACTGTAACATTATAAAAAAAATTAAAAATTGTAATTTAAACAGCAACTGTACACTTTTAATTTTGGTGGGAGATAGGGGAAATGCAGACAGAAATGCAATTGTAAACTGTTTAGAATTACTGAGCTTATTAGATGTTAAAAACATTATTTTATTCACACTTCCTTATAGCCGTGGCTTGTCACAGGCCGAAAACAATCTTAGATATAAGCTAAATCAAACAATACATACATTGACATTTCATAATCCAAATAAATTCCATCTGATTGACATTAACATGTATTTAGAAAATAAATTGTTATTGACGGAAGATAAATTCTATTTGAATAGATATTTTAGGAGACAGATAGCATCTTCGCTATCATATTTTATTAGTTATTCAGCCAAAAACTTGGCTAAACAATCTGCTTTTATTGAGCAGAAAAGTGACAATGTTTGTCTTGTGACCTTGGAATCTGTTCCTGAAAAGGGTGACAATAATTTAAACTTAGTTGTAGGACAATAGAGGAAATCCCTAGCAAATTAAATTTAAGGACAAAGGAAAAGTCTATGTTCATGAATATAATTCATCAAAATATTGAAGGCTTTTCTGGCAAAGAGTTAGAACTAGAATTATAACATAACATAACATAACATAGCATCACGCCTTTTTCCCCGAAGGGGTAGGCAGAGGTGTGCAAACACACCCACATCTCGCCAGCTATGTTAGGTCCCATGTAATAGGGGGCGAGCCTATTGCCATTTACCGGGCACAAGTTCCAGACTCTGGGATAATTATCTGGGTAAAATTCTAAAGAGAATTATACATTATCCACCAGACCCGGGAATCGAACCCGAGACCTCGAGCGTGGCAGTCCGTACATAGTACCATTGTGCCACCGAGGTAGTCACTAGAATTATTTTTAAATGAAAAACGTATCCATGTACTTTGTTTAACTGAACACTGGTTAAAAAAACATGAACTCTTAGTTAATATTGATAATTATAAAATCATTAGTGCGTTTACTAGAGATTCCGCTATAAGAGGTGGGTCTCTCATTTTAATAATGACAAATTAAAATCAAAAGACCGAAAAGACGTAGTAGCACTCACAAGTGAGCGAAATATTGAACTATCATGTGCAGAGCTAGAACAATATATTATTATTAGCGTCTATAGACCTCCTTCTGGAGATTACTACCTGTTTGAGTCCATTATGGAGGAAGCCTTAAAAAAGGTATGTAAATGTAAGAAGACTATAGTTGTATGTGGCGATTTTAATATTAATATTTTAGAAAACTCTCAGAACGCGCTAAGGTTCCTCAACCTTTTTAAATCTTTTAACTTACAAAATCTTTTTTGTGAACCAACACGCACCACAGCCACATCAGCTACCTGCTTAGATAATATTTTTTCTAACAGCGATGTAGATGAGAAATCTATAATACATTTTGTAAATTCAGATCATGCAGGTCAGTTAGCTAGATTTAAGTTCCAACATGTTCCATTATCAAAAAATATTGTTTGTAGACCAATCACAACTTATAGATTAGAAAAATTTAAAGAAAACATTAAGAATAAAGTACCTCTTTTGGAGTTGAATAATGATAAACACCCGAATGATCATTACGGAGATTTGTTCGGAGTAATCAAATACGAATGTGATAACATTTTCACTAAAAAAACAATAAATGTAAATCAATTTAAAATAAAATTTAGTGATTGGGCTACGCCTGGAATCTATAAAAGTAGAAGGAAATTATATGAATTATACGAGACAAAGGCATCTACTAATGAGCCACAAGTAATTGAACAGATTAAAAAGTACTCCAAACTATTCAAAAAAGTATGTTCATCAGCTAAATCTAATTATATACGGGCTAAAATTGAAAAATCTGATAATAAAACGAAGGCAATATGGAATGTTATTAACAAAGAAACTTGTAAAGCAAAGTCACGTGATCGATCCTTCGAGTTAAAAATAGATGATAAACATATTAAAACTGATTCTGAAGTGGCCAATGCATTTGAATCTTTCTTCACAAATGTTCCAATCACCACTACAAATAAGTTAAATTCGTCAAAAAACGTAGCCAATTCTCTTCTTAAATCTAGTGTTGATAAATGTAGAATTAACTTTGGTTTTCAGTATATTGACTCTGTCACTATACTTAAAACTTTTAAACAACTAAATATAAAAAATACCGAGGATCTTTGGGGCATTTCAACTAATATAATAAAATCAATAGTGCCCGCTATAGCACCTCACCTTGCATTCATATTCAATAAATGTATAGATGAAAATCAGTTTCCTCATCTTATGAAGTACAGTAAAATCAATCCTTTATTTAAAGCAGGAGACAAAAGTGATCCTTCAAATTTTCGACCTATTTCCATACTCCCATCCCTCAGTAAAATTTTTGAAAAAATAATATTTAATCAATTGCTTTCACATTTTACAGACAATAAGTTACTTCATAACAAACAGTTTGGTTTCACTAAAGGCAGAAACACAACGGATGCAGGAGTTGCACTTGTGAAACATATATTTGATGCTTGGGAGGAAAAGCAGGATGCTATTGGTATATTTTGTGATCTATCAAAAGCTTTTGATTGTGTTGATCATGGGACTTTGCTACTAAAATTAGGTTATTATGGTGTTTCGAACAGCTCACTTGGCTTACTCGAGTCTTACCTCACTGGTAGAGTACAAAAAGTAAACATTAATGGCACCGACTCTTCTGGCGCCTCATTAGTCATGGGAGTACCCCAGGGCTCTATATTAGGACCCCTTTTATTCTTAATATACGTAAACGATCTTCCTTATTTCACTAAAAATCTTTGTGAGATAGTATTATTTGCTGATGACACATCATTAATTTTTAAAAGTGATAGACCATAAGTAGCACTTGACGATGTAAATAATACCCTTTCGGAAATATTGCATTGGTTCACAAGTAACAACTTGCTGCTCAATGCGAAGAAAACAAAATGTGTAAAACTTACTATGCCCAATGTTAGACAGGTGGATACTCATATTACTATGAATAATGAATTAGTTCAAATAGTCAATACCACAGTTTTTCTTGGGATAACTCTAGATAGTAAACTACAATGGGGTCTTCATATCACAGCCTTGGCAGGAAGACTTAGCTCAGCTGCCTATGCGGTTAGAAAGATAAGGTCTCTGACTGACGAAAAAACAGCACGATTAGTTTATTTTAGCTACTTTCATAGCGTTATGTCATATGGTCTGCTGCTGTGGGGCTCAGCTGCCGATATTGAGACAATATTCATATTACAGAAACGAGCTATACGAGCAATCTATAGACTCGGACCCCGTGACTCGCTGAAAGAATTATTTAAAGAAATTAATATTTTAACAGTTGCTTCTCAATATGTTTACGACAACATCTTATATGTACGGAAGAACATAGATCTATTCAAAAAAAATTCCGATAACCATAATTTTAATACAAGAAATAAAAATAAATTGGCAATGACAAAAATTAGACTTCATAAAGTTGGTAATTCGTTTGTTGGCAAATGTATAAAAATTTATAATAAAATTCCTCAGGATTTGGTTGACATGCCTCTTAATAAGTTTAAAATAGTAGTTAAAAAATGTTTGATGATGAAAGGCTACTATAATGTAGACGAATATCTTAATGATAAAAATGCATGGTCACCCTAATCTTCTGTTGTTGGCCACTCGTATAATACAATAGAAACTAATTGTAACAATGTAAACAAAACAATATTAAAAAAGAAAATGGATAATCTACCTGAGTTTCTTGCTGGTCTCTTCTCAGGAGAACCTAATTACCGAACCAGCGAAAGAATCATTTTCTAATGGTTATTTATGTACTTACTTAATTTAGTATTTTTATAATATTACTTGACAAAATTGTAAAATTTTGACATTCATATGTGCTCTTTATGTGCCTAAACTGAATAAATGAAATTGATTCTTGATTGATTCTTGATTCTTGCCCAACTTTAACTGCATCTCTTTCTCTCCTCGGACGGGTATGCGCTGACCCGTGGCCGTTACCAAGTTGATGCGGTCACGGTTTGCAGAGTCCCCAAGGAACCGATTTGCAAGTCGGGAACTGACAACCGTGCGAGATGCTCCAGTATCTATTGTCAGCTTGCATGGTGTTCCATTTACCTCGCCCTTGATGATCAGGCTGTTCCCATCCTGGGTTTGTGAGATCGAAACCCTTGGGGCTCTTCTAAAATCAGCCAGCACCCGCCCCGCAGTCCTGGCATTTATTCGTTTCCCTCCTGTTGCTGGGCGGTGACATTAGCCACCCTATCCTCTTGGGAACGACTTTCTTCTCTTTCAGCAGTCCGCTTTGGGCAACTGGATCGAAGGTGGCCCCTCTCACCACATGTGTAGCACCTAGGGCTATACCTCGTGAAACGGTCGCGAGCCGGTGATGCTACAACTTCCCTGACACGGTGAGATCGATGATCCTTCCGTACGGCTTCGACCTCCAAAGCATGAGCCAAGGCGTCTTTGAGAGTCTCATGGTGCCCGAGTCTGACAGCGGCCCTGACTTCCAGGTCGTGGATGCCGTCGATGAATACTTGCACCAGATTCCCATCGATGAGCGCAGGTACCGACTGGTATGCCTTCCGTACCAACTTCTCAACTTCCAGGGCCCACTGTTGCAAGTTTTCACCAGAGCGCTGGACACGATCCTTCAGCTGCGCACGATACACGTGTTCCAGGTGAGCGTCACCGTATCTGGTTTCCAAGGCTTCTAGTAGCTGCTCGTAGGAAACATCGTCTCCGAGAGCTTCTAGGATGGTTAACGCCTTGTCTCGCAAACCCAATGTAAGCGCAGTCATGGCCTGGGCTTTGCTCCACCCGTTTGCCTTCTTAACGGCTTCAAACTGCTTTTTATAGGCTGACCATGAAGATGTCCCATCGAATGGCGGTACTTTAAATCCACGCGCTGAAGGTACGGCAGGTAAGGAAGTCGCAATCCCATCTCCAGCTTTCAGATTTCCCAGCTCTTTCCTCACATCTGTAATCTGGTTTTTTACATCTTCAATCCGAGTTTCGGCTTCCGTGATGCGGTTCTCAACATGATGAACTTCCAACCGGCGGGCCTGCTCCTCCTGGCGGCGTGCCTGCTCCTCCTGGCGGCGTGCCTGCTCCTCCTGGCGGCGTACCTGCTCCTCCTTGTCCCGCAGCAGCTGTTCTTCCAACCGGCGGGCTTGCTCCTCCTGGTGGCGGGCCTGCTCCTCCTGGCGACGGGCTTGCTCCTGTAGCATCGCCATCAGCGCAGCAAAGTCTGGAGGTGCTGGCGCTGGAGATACCGTGGGCGGGCCTGCTTCCACCGTTGGCTGCTCCTGACCACCCAACCTCTCCGGCGTATTACCTCCGAAGCGCCTGCTGTCCAACTCCTGCTGGCGCTGACCCCTGGTACGGACGCCCTCTGTGTCTTCTTTCGGTAACACCGGCATTGTCCAAATCCCCAATTCTGACACCAATTGTTACGAGCCGGGGTTCTACGGAATGGAAAATGCCGATCGAACTACCTCAAAACACTTTATTTATTACACCACTAATTTACACTTCACTATAAGCTACACTTAAAGTCACTGAATACTTTTAATCGCACTTGAACTCGCAGGTATAACTCGTATTATCGCTCTGGAAATACTGATGATCCGCCACCGAAGTGTTCCGCCTTTATAGTGCGGTCATTACTCTAGATTACTCTGGAATTTTCACGGAAGAAATATCGCGAACATTCCACACCTTCGAGATGCTTCTAGATAACACGTTACATAGAAGTACCTTGACAGAACATTCCCGAAAGACGTTACGTAGTAGTACTGCGATTTGCTACTAGATGGCGCCGAGTTTGGTAGTCTTATTACTCGCTACGAGATGGCGTTACAATAGCATTAATTTTCGCAGAATTAAAAAGACAACAAAACGTCGACAATTGTTTCGCCTCTAAACGAGGCATTATCAAGACTGTCTCAGAGAGAACAGCAATATCCAATATTTGCATGAAATATGTCTATTTGCATCGGTCTGGATATTTCCGTGCCTCGGAGAGCACGTTAAGCCGCGTCGGTCCCGGTTGCCTTACGAACATCTATGGTAGTCGTTACGGGTAGTTGGAGCCCTCAAAAGTTCAACATACGTACAATCACGCCTTTATCCCCGGAGGGTTAGGCACAGGTGAATTAGTAACGCGAGAGCGACCGTGACGTGAACTGAGTGCGGTCACCGAAGAGCGGTGAGTGTCGTCAACTGCGATACGATACGAATCACTGTTCACAATCACCGAAGAACGGTGTGAACTGCGGTACGATACGAATCACTGTTCACAGTCACCGAAGAACGGTGTGAACTGCGATACGATACGAAACACTGTTTACAATCACAATCGCCGTGAGTTCACAGTCCAGTCACCGCCGTGATCTATGATTGGTGAAATCACGTGATTTATAACCAGTTATTGTGAATTCATTCCATGCCTACAAAGAAGTAGTATAGTAGTTTTTTTTGCACTCATTACTTTAAACGTCATACGTTAGAGCCAGGTGCCATGTTAATTCGCACGAGTTGTACATACAGAACTTGCACTCCGAAGTTAATTAAAGCACATTCTTTTGTTTACAGAGAACATCATTCGAACGTTAGGGTTGTCAGTAAAGTAAAATATATATACCAGCATAATTTGACCAATAATTATGACGTTAATTCCTCAATATCAACTCTATGGTCAATGCCGTGTCACAAACAAGAGACAACTCTTACTGATTTACAACTCAAGTTGTCGCTGACGTCACGTATTTTTTGCGGTTGTTAGGCGAGTGACTTAGGTCTGGTAATAGTGTCCATTCGGTGGCAGTTAACAAAATCGAGTATAATATTTTTGTTTTTATTAAAAGTAGCTTTCAATAAATAAATAAAAACACGTCAAAAATGATACAACAACCGACATCAAATTACCGAAATGGGACCAAATAATTGTCCAAATGGGACCGAATTGAAATTAGTAACCTTTTTATTAATACTTTATGTACATCGTAGAATCAAACATCACATTGATAAATTTAAAACATGCACAAAGGTGTGCTTAAGTCAAAAATGAGTTCTCTTCCAGCAGACCTCATAGTTAACAGGATAGATATCATACATAGCAGAGAAGAGAAGTTAAACAAAACAAAGCATAGGGTAGAAAGGGTAGAGAATACAAATAAATACTTACTATACCTACAAAAAAGACAAATATAAAGAAAAGACGTACACACTTAAATCTAAAAAAGAAACAGTTATTTACATACAAAAATCAAACACAAATATGTATAAAAACGAAATAAGGCATTACCTACTATTTCGGAAGTGTTCCCGAACTCGTCTCTTAAAAATGTCCAACGAAAGACTCGCACGTAGCTCATGTGGAAGCGAGTTCCATCGCAACACTGCGAGGCTTCCGGCGAAGACACGGCACTCCACACTTTAGTGGAATGCCCTCTCGCTGGAGACCATGCTACGAGCCATAGTCTCTAGCGAGAGCCAGTGGAACGTGGCCGTTTCCTTTTGCGAGCAGGTTATGCTCGTGAAGGAGGCGGCCGGTAGGGTGAGGGAGCGTACCCTCCCCTCTGAGTTCCGAAGTGTGCGGCAAGGACGCCGCAGACGTGACTACGCCCAGGACCATCGACCTCCATGATCGGGGCCTGAGGACGATGGATTACCAACCCGCCGTCCTTACAGAAGCAGGCTAGAAGGGTTGCGGGCTGTGGGGCTTCACCCCACGCACGCCTACACTCACCGACGCGGGATAAAACCCGACCCCAAAGATGCGGGGTAACACCCGAGTGGCCAAGGACAGCCGGGCGCCACTGGGAATTCTTTCAGTGTCTACCGGAGGCGCTCGGCAACGGACGTAGGTGCGGGATTTCAAAAACCTCGAGGCGCGGAGTTAAAAAAAAATAACATCAATTTTAAGAATTTCTTTAAATAAATTTGTTTGTTATTCAAAGTAATACTTCCAGGCGGTTCTGTTATCAAAACTGGGTCCAAAATATTTATGTGATACTTTCACAGTATTTTAAAAAAAGAAATTTTTTATAATTTTTTTATTAACCCAAAGAAATTACAAAACTCTTTTGTTATTTCTTAAATGTACAGATAGTCCGGTCAGTATAGGGGTGTGCCTCCCCCCATTTGATACCTACCACAAAAAAGTAATGATTTTTCGGCCGAACGAAATTGTAGAGCATTAAATTGTTTTTACACAACTTAAAAATAACAAATAAATAAATAATAAATATGTTAAATAAATATGTTAGGACAATCCACACAACGCCATCTAGTCTCAAACTAAGCAGAGCTTGTGATATGAGTACTAGTTAAACTGATTTAAATACTTATATACATATTTTTTTTGTAAATACATACATATTATACATAGGAAACATCCAGACTTCGGTACAAACGTATGTGTCATCACACAAAGTTTGTCCCGACCGGGAATCGAACCCGAGACTCCGGCGTCGAAAGCGGATACACTACCGACCACGCCACCGAAGCAGTCAAAAATTCACGGTTTCCGAGATATAGTTATATTTTTTCAAAAAATATGATCAACTTTTTCGGCATTTTATCCACGTTTTTTCCTTTTGTTCACATTTTAGAAATATAATACTGACTTCGATATCACTGGAAAAGTTTTCTCAAATCCGATCCTGAAAAAAACACTTGCAAAAAGAGAAATATTAAAAAAACATATAAAAAGTAAGTTATCATACCTAACTAGCATTCAGGGACCATACAATAATTCTAATCTGAACTACAAAAATTCTAACTCACAAACCTCTATAAGCATAATATTAATATAGATGTATTAATGTCATCATATTTGTAATAGGTTTAAGGTTTTTAGTGTTGGTATCCCAGCTGACACTGGCAACACGGACATAGAAAAATAAAGATGTCTTACAATTACAACTTACGTGCAGTTTTACTTTTATTATCATCTAAATAAAGACTATGACAAGTCTAACATTATTACATGGCGCAGTCGTATATGCTAAAATAGTGAAAATTAAATGTTGTTTTTGCATGCTGTAAGTGTCGCAACAAGGATTATACAAAATGGAAATGTTGAAGCCGCCATCACATTTAACGCTACAAGGGGACGCGGGAGAAAATTATAAAAAATGGAAGCAACGCTTTGAAATATATTTTGAAGCCTCAGGGGCCAAAGAAAAACTTACAGAGTCAGAAAAAATAGCATTATTTTTGCACAGTATTGGAGATGATGCCATTGAAATATACAACAATTTTGAATTTTTAGAGGCAAAACCAAAAACAGTTTATGCAAATGTTGTAGAAAAGTTTGATACGTACTTCCTTCCAGTGCTCAATGAAAGTATCAATCGAAATATGTTTTTTGGACGAAAAATTCAGGAAGGTGAAACCTTTGACGAATACCTAAATGTTCTAAGATCGATGTCAGTTAATTGTAATTTTGGGCAATTACGAGATAGTTTGATAAAAGATCAAATAATAAGAGGTATTAAAAGAAAGAACATAGTGGAGAAATTGCTGAAAGAACCAGATTTGGATCTAAACAAATGTATTAAAATTATTAAGTCCTACGAGCTTATGGAAAAGCAAATCAATAATTTTGAAACAGAAAACTTGAACAGTAATGTCAATATAGTAAAAAGCCAATTCAGTCAGTCATCCATTAGCTCTACACAGATGGCAAGTAGTAATTTGAATAGAGAGAAAAATAAATGGCAGGCAGGAAACATAGCAAGAAATAATAATAACAGAAACAGACCTGTATGTCATAGATGTGGATATCAGCATGGCTTTAAGTGTCCTGCTTTCAATCAAGAATGTAAAAAATGTGGCAAATATGGTCACTATGGCAAAATGTGTCGTAATAAAGTAAACTATGTTCGTCGTAACAGTAATTCTGAAGATGAAGAAAATTCTTATGTTCTAGGATCTATTCAGGTAAATGGTATAAATAAACAACTTTGTGAGAGTTTGCAAATTAATAATAAAATAATTGATTTTAAATTAGATACAGGTTCCGATTGTGATGTATTACCTTTTAAATATATTAAGCAGTTGAGACTAGGAAGTAAAATTAATCAACGACATAATAATTTATATAACTATGATGGTTCCAAAATAAACTGCGTTGGAATGTTAAATATTCAATGTAAATTAATTAATAATAAAAAGGTTTATCTTAATTTCTATGTAGTTGATAGTAGTAATTGTATTCCTGTTTTAGGACATGAAACTATCCTAGCATTGAACTTACTAGAAAGAAAATATTTAAGAAAAATAGAAAATGGCGGTTATGACAAAATTATTAAAGAGTTTAGTGATTTATTTGATGAAAAGTTAGGAACTTTAAAAGGAGTAGAATATAAAATTAAATTAAAAGAAGATGCAGTCGGAAAAGTTGAGCAGTGTAGGGGTGTACCACTCTCATTACATAACTTATTAAAAGAAGAGTTAGAAAAATTAGAGACTATGCAAGTTATACAAAAAATTACAGAGCCTACAGAGTTTGTCAGCAATATAGTAATAGTAAAAAAACCTAATGGTAAAATTAGAGTATGTTTAGACCCTAGTAATTTAAACAAATGTATTATGAGAGAACATTTTAAATTGCCCACATTTGAAGAGGTTTCAAGTAGAATGTCCGGTGCTACTGTTTTTAGTAAGTTAGATGCCTCTACTGCATTTTTTCATGTTAAGTTAAGTGATGAAAGTGCTAAACTGTGTACTTTTACCACCCCCTTTGGTAGGTATTGTTTTAAAAGATTACCATATGGTTTGTCTAGTTCTCCTGAAATATTTCATAGACAATATAAACAGATTTTTGAAAATATACAAGGATGTGAAGTTTTTGTTGACGATATTGCAATATGGGCAAACAATAAAATTGATCATGATAAAATATTATTTGAAGTATTAAAAGTGGCTAGGGAGAATGGGGTAAAATTTAACTTGGAAAAATGTGAGTTTGGTCTATCAGAAATTCAGTATTTAGGTCATATTTTAACAAGTCAAGGAATTAAGCCAGATAATAGAAAAATTGAGGCAATATTAAGTATGTCTAAACCACAAAATGTTAAAGAAGTTCAACGGTTGTTAGGTATGATCACATATATTGCAAAGTTTATTCCCTCTTTGTCTCAAGTCTGCTATCCCCTACGTAAACTAATAAAAAAAAATATGCAGTGGTCATGGTCAGAAGAACAAGATAAATCATTTGAGGAATTAAAAAATATTCTAGTTTCAAAGAAATTACAAAACTCTTTTGTTATTTCTTAAATGTACAGATAGTCCGGTCAGTATAGGGGTGTGCCTCCCCCCATTTGATACCTACCACAAAAAAGTAATGATTTTTCGGCCGAACGAAATTGTAGAGCATTAAATTGTTTTTACACAACTTAAAAATAACAAATAAATAAATAATAAATATGTTAAATAAATATGTTAGGACAATCCACACAACGCCATCTAGTCTCAAACTAAGCAGAGCTTGTGATATGAGTACTAGTTAAACTGATTTAAATACTTATATACATATTTTTTTTGTAAATACATACATATTATACATAGGAAACATCCAGACTTCGGTACAAACGTATGTGTCATCACACAAAGTTTGTCCCGACCGGGAATCGAACCCGAGACTCCGGCGTCGAAAGCGGATACACTACCGACCACGCCACCGAAGCAGTCAAAAATTCACGGTTTCCGAGATATAGTTATATTTTTTCAAAAAATATGATCAACTTTTTCGGCATTTTATCCACGTTTTTTCCTTTTGTTCACATTTTAGAAATATAATACTGACTTCGATATCACTGGAAAAGTTTTCTCAAATCCGATCCTGAAAAAAACACTTGCAAAAAGAGAAATATTAAAAAAACATATAAAAAGTAAGTTATCATACCTAACTAGCATTCAGGGACCATACAATAATTCTAATCTGAACTACAAAAATTCTAACTCACAAACCTCTATAAGCATAATATTAATATAGATGTATTAATGTCATCATATTTGTAATAGGTTTAAGGTTTTTAGTGTTGGTATCCCAGCTGACACTGGCAACACGGACATAGAAAAATAAAGATGTCTTACAATTACAACTTACGTGCAGTTTTACTTTTATTATCATCTAAATAAAGACTATGACAAGTCTAACATTATTACATGGCGCAGTCGTATATGCTAAAATAGTGAAAATTAAATGTTGTTTTTGCATGCTGTAAGTGTCGCAACAAGGATTATACAAAATGGAAATGTTGAAGCCGCCATCACATTTAACGCTACAAGGGGACGCGGGAGAAAATTATAAAAAATGGAAGCAACGCTTTGAAATATATTTTGAAGCCTCAGGGGCCAAAGAAAAACTTACAGAGTCAGAAAAAATAGCATTATTTTTGCACAGTATTGGAGATGATGCCATTGAAATATACAACAATTTTGAATTTTTAGAGGCAAAACCAAAAACAGTTTATGCAAATGTTGTAGAAAAGTTTGATACGTACTTCCTTCCAGTGCTCAATGAAAGTATCAATCGAAATATGTTTTTTGGACGAAAAATTCAGGAAGGTGAAACCTTTGACGAATACCTAAATGTTCTAAGATCGATGTCAGTTAATTGTAATTTTGGGCAATTACGAGATAGTTTGATAAAAGATCAAATAATAAGAGGTATTAAAAGAAAGAACATAGTGGAGAAATTGCTGAAAGAACCAGATTTGGATCTAAACAAATGTATTAAAATTATTAAGTCCTACGAGCTTATGGAAAAGCAAATCAATAATTTTGAAACAGAAAACTTGAACAGTAATGTCAATATAGTAAAAAGCCAATTCAGTCAGTCATCCATTAGCTCTACACAGATGGCAAGTAGTAATTTGAATAGAGAGAAAAATAAATGGCAGGCAGGAAACATAGCAAGAAATAATAATAACAGAAACAGACCTGTATGTCATAGATGTGGATATCAGCATGGCTTTAAGTGTCCTGCTTTCAATCAAGAATGTAAAAAATGTGGCAAATATGGTCACTATGGCAAAATGTGTCGTAATAAAGTAAACTATGTTCGTCGTAACAGTAATTCTGAAGATGAAGAAAATTCTTATGTTCTAGGATCTATTCAGGTAAATGGTATAAATAAACAACTTTGTGAGAGTTTGCAAATTAATAATAAAATAATTGATTTTAAATTAGATACAGGTTCCGATTGTGATGTATTACCTTTTAAATATATTAAGCAGTTGAGACTAGGAAGTAAAATTAATCAACGACATAATAATTTATATAACTATGATGGTTCCAAAATAAACTGCGTTGGAATGTTAAATATTCAATGTAAATTAATTAATAATAAAAAGGTTTATCTTAATTTCTATGTAGTTGATAGTAGTAATTGTATTCCTGTTTTAGGACATGAAACTATCCTAGCATTGAACTTACTAGAAAGAAAATATTTAAGAAAAATAGAAAATGGCGGTTATGACAAAATTATTAAAGAGTTTAGTGATTTATTTGATGAAAAGTTAGGAACTTTAAAAGGAGTAGAATATAAAATTAAATTAAAAGAAGATGCAGTCGGAAAAGTTGAGCAGTGTAGGGGTGTACCACTCTCATTACATAACTTATTAAAAGAAGAGTTAGAAAAATTAGAGACTATGCAAGTTATACAAAAAATTACAGAGCCTACAGAGTTTGTCAGCAATATAGTAATAGTAAAAAAACCTAATGGTAAAATTAGAGTATGTTTAGACCCTAGTAATTTAAACAAATGTATTATGAGAGAACATTTTAAATTGCCCACATTTGAAGAGGTTTCAAGTAGAATGTCCGGTGCTACTGTTTTTAGTAAGTTAGATGCCTCTACTGCATTTTTTCATGTTAAGTTAAGTGATGAAAGTGCTAAACTGTGTACTTTTACCACCCCCTTTGGTAGGTATTGTTTTAAAAGATTACCATATGGTTTGTCTAGTTCTCCTGAAATATTTCATAGACAATATAAACAGATTTTTGAAAATATACAAGGATGTGAAGTTTTTGTTGACGATATTGCAATATGGGCAAACAATAAAATTGATCATGATAAAATATTATTTGAAGTATTAAAAGTGGCTAGGGAGAATGGGGTAAAATTTAACTTGGAAAAATGTGAGTTTGGTCTATCAGAAATTCAGTATTTAGGTCATATTTTAACAAGTCAAGGAATTAAGCCAGATAATAGAAAAATTGAGGCAATATTAAGTATGTCTAAACCACAAAATGTTAAAGAAGTTCAACGGTTGTTAGGTATGATCACATATATTGCAAAGTTTATTCCCTCTTTGTCTCAAGTCTGCTATCCCCTACGTAAACTAATAAAAAAAAATATGCAGTGGTCATGGTCAGAAGAACAAGATAAATCATTTGAGGAATTAAAAAATATTCTAGTTTCAGCCCCAGTGTTACAGTATTATGATGTTAATAAACCTACAAAGTTGTCTGTAGATGCATCTAAAGATGCTCTCGGTGCAGTTCTGTTACAAAATAACTTACCGGTTGCTTACGCTAGCAAAGCCATGACTAGCACACAGAAAATGTATGCACAAATAGAAAAAGAACTGCTTGCTATTGTCTTTGGCTGTAGCAGGTATCATCAGTATGTATATGGTAAATGTGTTGAAGTAGAAACAGATCATAGACCATTAGAGTCAATATTTAAAAAACCACTATGTGATATCCCCTTACGGTTACAACGTATGCGGTTACATTTGCAAAAGTATGACATTATTGTCAAATATAAGCCAGGGAAAGATTTGCAATTAGCTGATAATATGTCTAGGAATAATTATTATAAAAGGAAATAGAGGCTCAAGTAGGTATGGTTATAACTTCATTACCAGTAAGTCAAAATAAATTACAGATGTTTAAAAACGAGACAAATAATGACAGAATTATTAATGTTAAAAGATTATATTTTAAATGGATGGCCTAACTTAAATAATATTCCTGATTATTTAAAGTCATATTATACTTATAAAGAAAATTTGTATCTCTGTGATGGGTTAATTTTTAAAAAATTTTGCATTGTGGTACCAAAAACATTAAGATCAGATATGTTAAATAGAATACATTATAATCACATGGGACTAGATAAATCTAAGTCTAGAGCTAGATCATGTATGTTTTGGCCTAATATGTCAAAAGATATTGAAAATAAAGTTTTAAACTGTAGTACTTGTGATAAGTTTAGAAAAAATAATATAAAGGAGCCTATGATTATTAGAAATATGCCAGTGAAGCCGTGGAGTCACTTAGGTTGTGATGTTTTTCATTATAATGACATAAATTATTTGTTAGTAGTAGATTATTATAGCAAGTATTTTGAAGTTTTTAAACTAAGTAGTTTAAGACCTGAAAGTACTATCGAGTTGTTAAAGTCATGTTTTAGCAGATTTGGCATACCTGAGATATTGTACACTGACAATGGAACAAATTTTTCCAGTTATAAATTCAAAATATTTGCTACTAATTGGAACTTTATTCATAAAACTAGTAGTCCAACATATGCTCAATCAAATGGACTAGCAGAAAGATATGTTCAAACAGTTAAAAATTTGTTTAAAAAAGCTGATTATGAAGGTAAAGATAAGTATTTAGTTTTGTTAGAGTATAGAAATACACCTATTTCTAAAGAATTTGATTACAAAAGTCCTTCTGAATTGTTGATGAATAGAAAAACTCAAGGGTTGTTACCAATTATTGACATACCAAGTCATGAAAATAAAAGGGTGCAGAACACATTGTATTTTAATGCATTCAAACAAAAGAGCTACTATGATAGGAATACTAGGAAGTTATCTAATTTAAAAGATGGTCAGAAAGTAGTATTGTTACACAAAAATGATAACAAACCAAATTGTTATGCTGAGGTAAAGGCAAAAGATAATAGACCAAATTCTTACAAAATTATCACAGAAACTGGACAAGAGATAGACAGAAATAGACGGTATTTAGTAGACTGCAGGAATCAAAATAAAATGTGTTTTGTACCTGAGAGAGAAAATTACAGTAATTTTTATGATGATAACGTTATTGACAGTTCAGAGACAAAAATTAATGATGCTACAATTGCTAATAATAGGGAACTTAGCAATAATTTAGAAATGGATATTAGGGTGCCTGAACCTGTGGATCTGTCTGAATGTAAACCTAATCATAGTTTTGTGCAAAACGACAATTGTGTTAGAACTAGGTTTGGTAGAGCTGTTAAAACACCATCTTACTTGAATGAGTATGTAACTTAATATTTTTATGTTTATTTGTTTTGTGAAAGAAAGGGAGATGTAATAGGTTTAAGGTTTTTAGTGTTGGTATCCCAGCTGACACTGGCAACACGGACATAGAAAAATAAAGATGTCTTACAATTACAACTTACGTGCAGTTTTACTTTTATTATCATCTAAATAAAGACTATGACAAGTCTAACATTATTACAATATTCATGCACTGAATTACCATGAAGGCCATGAACTAAACAAGCTTCTTCAATGGTTGAAGGTTATATTTATTTTGGAGTCAGTAAAAACAATAACTGGCGTTACTCATTTTTTTATGGTCGTAAATATTTAATTGTGCCGAAAATCTACATTAATATTAAATCAAACTTTTTACCTTTAAAACATTGTTAAATGTACAATTTTCACGTGAATTAACATCATGACCGGTTTTAAAGAAACAATATTCCCGCCTTAACACTCATGTGACAGCAAATAACAATGTTACACTATCAAAAAATGTTACCTACCATCCCATCTTACAAAAATAGATAAAAAAAAATTGTCAATTATGAAGATATTGAAAAATAAATAAAATGTGGTATTTTTTTTACTTTTTCTAGTTAAAAAGAGGAAAAATATAACCTATAACAATTCAAGTAGAGTCGCTGTATGCAATGCACGCCAAATTGCAAATGGCGTCCGTCTGACGGATGGTTGTTCGCGTCAAAATGCATTCGCGATGTTTAAAAAGCTTATAAAACCTTTAAATATGTTATACTAACCTCTACAGTTTAATATTTAATGGTAAGCAAAAAGTTTCTAAGTCTCAAATATTATATAATGTATTTTGGTTTATTGTTAAAATCCTATTTTTTCCGTGTATCGTTCGTCTCTCTCGTTTGTTATGATTCGTTCCAATTATTTACAATCCGCGACGTAACTATATCCATCTCTTTCTATTACACAGTTTTCTTGCAATGAGTTTTTCATTTTTAAGTACCAGCGAGCGAGACCGAGGGCTGCAGGGGCCCGTCGGAAAAATATGAACAAAAATTTGTCCTCTTAAAAATTATTGATTTTTCATCGTCAAAAAAAAGAAGACGTTGTCCACTAATTGCATACGTGAAGTGATGTGTAGTTTGTGAAGCCGCTCGGTCTTCATATGTGAGTATTAAATCTATTTTGGTAGATTTTCCATATACAAAGGTTGTGAAAAGTCACATTTTTTCAGTAAAAATGAGCATCTACCATATTGTTTAGCTGTATAACAATTATAACGCCGCGGCGTCGACCCTGAGGTTCTTATATCGATTTTTATTTAAGCTATTTCCATGTGTGCGTGAATGTTATAACTTTAGATGGGGCCTGCTATATGGTACTATTTTGGGAACGGCCAAATGTTCGCTGTTAGCTCCCCATTGTGGTTCTCGACGTTAGGCAGTACAGAAAGTGTTTTATGTACCAATTTTCGGTGAGTGATTTAAAAAAAAACCTACCTATGATAGATAGGCTCTAAGTTTTTTATCGGTCATAAGCATTACTCGTACTAATGTTTGCCTCAATGTAACATAAAAACGACGATAAGATTATAATAACCATAGTGCTGAGGCCTATTTTTTTTATAAAAGGCGCAGGAAAATGTGTTGGTTGTTAGATAAGGAGCATTAGTATTGTGTTGTGATAAAATTTTGGAAAAATTGGGACTTTTGCATTTTTGTTATTTGCTGTAAGTGTAAAACCGTATGTATTTTTCGAAAATATTTTTTATTTCCGAAAAATTGTGTTTTTATTATTTTTTGAAAAATATAATTCTACTTTTTATCTCGTATATAAACAAACACACTATCTTAAAATTTAGTATGATCTGACCTGACCACTGATAAGAATTCCATATTATGTTACAATTCAATATCCCTCATCACTTCTTCAATTACACCTGTTTCCCACTGGGGTAGGCAGAGAGACCACGAATTTCCGCTTGAATACACGACAAATATCCTCACTTCATGCTTGATAGATAATTATTACCGTCCAGGGTATCAGTTAACTGATACCCTGGACGGAAACTGATAAAAATTGTGACAATTAATCCCATTTTTTGCAAAAATTTTGATTGTGTGATGTGTACTCAGCCTTCTTCGAAAAATTGACTATTCAGCACATTTTTTTATATTCAAACCAACATTCATTTATTTATTGAGATTAGCGCGTTCAACCAAATAAACTCTTCAGATATATAATTTTAGTATAATAGTAGTAGATTCCTCAGGATCCAATCTTGTTAAATATTCGCTACGAAGATAGTTCCCTATTTCTAGTAAACTAGTACGGTGTCTTGCGCGGTGCTTCGCGCCGCACCACGCCATAACTTTTGACCTCTTAGGGCTAGGTTAAATTTTCGATTTTTTGGCTTACCTCCAGAGCGAGGGCTATCCATAGAGGGGTCAACCATCATTGGAGCATAAGCAGTTCTCGAGAGCTAAGGGGGGACAAAAATTACATTACCCATTTCTATATATTTTCTTGTAAATATTACGCCCCAGATTTACATGCCAAGAACAGTAGACCTCCAGAAGCACAGGAGAGAACAATATCGTCATTAAACATTATAAACATTATTTGCGTTGTACGTGGGCTGACGATGAGTAAATAAGCTAAACCTAATAGAAAATATTAAATGCGTAGCTTAATATTTGTAGGCAACTTGAATGGAGTTGGAATT
This sequence comes from Nudaria mundana, assembly GCA_963556515.1. NCBI lineage: Eukaryota > Metazoa > Arthropoda > Insecta > Lepidoptera > Erebidae > Nudaria > Nudaria mundana. The sequence continues at coordinate 9,295,053 of OY748316.1, read as the reverse complement.
CTAATTAATGGTTAATTAACATAAAATACCTAATGCTTTTTAATCTCGTGTCGTGCTGAAGTTTGAAAATATTTTTTGACGTCCACCATACACGTAAAGTGAGGCTACCTTTTTTCTCGTGTCTATTGACTGAGCAACTATAAGCAACTATTCCCTATGCTACTATTATGCCAATAGTGTTTGAGTCGAAAAAAGTAATTTCTAGAAAATGTTTGTGTGTACCTCTAGCATGAACCACTGGACCGATTTCGCTCTTTAGAACGAACGTGTATTTTAGGAATTAAAACCGCCAAAAACCCGTTTTAATTTTTTCTAAAAATAAACAATTTTCTTTGAATTTTCATAATTTGTAGTTAAAAGGATCGAACATCGAACATACTCATGAAAATTAATAATTTTGAGTTATGATATTTTGAACATTTGACGTGCAATATTCCAATAAAGTTTATTATAGGTATATATGGATTATTTTGACTACCTCGGTGGCACAATGGTACTATGTACGGACTGCCACACTCGAGGTCTCGGGTTCGATTCCCGGGTCTGGTGGATAATGTATAATTCTCTTTAGAATTTTATCCAGATAATTATCCCAGAGTCTGGACCTTGTGCCCGGTAAATGGCAATAGGCTCGCCCCCTATTACTAACCTAACCTAACATAACTGGCGAGATGTGTGTGTGTTTGCACACCTCTGCCTACCCCTTCGGGGAAAAAGGCGTGATGCTATGTTATGTTATGTTATGGATTATTTTGCATACTTTCTGTCTTTTCCGCGAAATGGAAGCTCAAAAAAACGGTTTTGTTTTTCCATTTTTGGTAACCTTTTTTATTGCTGCTCTCCCTATATGTCGTAGCATGATATTATACAGCCTAAACCCTTCCCCAATAAATGTACTATTCACATAACAGTATATTCTAATTCGAAACAATAGTATCCGCATTCTGCCAAACTTTATAATATTATTATAAGAAAGTATGATATCAGTATGAGGTCTATTATGGGCAAAAGTTAATCAAAATGTGCAAGAGCGTCATTTATCTTATCTTTTTTATTATCTAAACCTACGTGGCTTCACTTATAGTCAATTGAAGTGTTTTTTCTGTGACTAGGTCGTTTTCTTATTCTTTTTTTAAAAACGTGGCTACAGTATATGTTTATCGATGATTTCGCCAATGTCAAGGTAATGCTTGATTGTTCCCGCACAGAAGAACTAGTTACTCTGAACTAGTTCGCGGTGCGGGACAAGGAAACGTTGTTCGGTATTGCAATCGAGCGTTTGGGCCTGAATGTTTGCCCAACGCCAGAGGTAACCTAAAAGGCAACCAGCCCCGCGCTCCGCAAAAAACCAAGTCCTGTGACTAGCGCCACTGGACATACCCTCTGCTAGTAACCAGGGACGCCCGGCAACGGACGTTAGAGCGGCCGCGGCCTTGGGCCGCGGAATTAAAAAAAAAAAAAAAAAAAAAAAAAAAAAAGTCCTGTGACTAGGTCATAATCGGAGAAAAAATCAAATGTCATTTTGACAGCTAAATATTTCCCACGCGATGTTTTTTTTTCTAATCTACGTATTAATGTATGTATGGTATTGATTCTTGTCTATAAACAATGTTTTTCCTTCTGTTCTTTCAGATTTAAACCCAGAGCTCTATATAAACTTTTTTCTTCTATCTTTTGCTTTAAAAAATTATAATATGCAATAAAATCATAAAAAAAAAATTACGTCAAAACTTATTACGCAGTAAGTTACGTTATTACTAATCCCAATGGAAAGCCGACCCCAACTAAGTTGGGAAAAGGCTCGGTGAATGATGATCTATATAAATAAAAATCGCCGTTCGTTTGTCTCGCTAAAACTCGATAAGGGCTGGACCGATTTGGCTAATTTGTGTCTTGAAATATTCGTAAAAGTCAAAGTTCACAGGGACAGCTAGTTAGTAAATATTTACTTACTAGTAGGTACCTACTTAATTACACATACTTTTTTCTTCCTAACTTTCAAATCTGACATTAATATATATAAAAAAAAGTATAACACAACAAAATTCTAAAGTTAAGTGTCATTGATGGTGATTTATAAAAAATATGTCGACCCCTCCGTTGGGGCTTGAGGGTTCTAAGAGATAACTTTGTAAATATATCCGGCCATCGACCCTAACAGACAAGGGTCGAAGAAGCCATGGCGCAGCCGCGATGGTATCAAAAAAGAAATAGGGTCGAATATGTTTTTGGGGACTGAATTATAAGATTTTAGATTTCTATCCAAGCTTTTTGAATGCAGTTGGCAATGGACCACACTGGAAACAAATTTGAGAGATATCGTGTGTCATTAAAACTACGCAACAGATTTTGATGGAATTTCCACCAATGGATAGAGTGGTTCTCGAGAAAGGTTTTAGTATATAATTTGTCAAGCGGCCGCCGGCCGGTCCGCTAGATTATAATAATCGCAAAAATTAAATGACATCAGGCCGAAGTCCGGGATTTTCTGGTGAGCTGAAAGCTACGTCACAGAGCCTTTATGCCACTGAATTTTTAATTTTATAGGCCTGTGGACAGCGATAGGCTGATGATAATGGGAAGCCTCCTATATAATCTACTTACATTACTCACTTTTATTTTCAGAATATTTGATGCAAGCGTGGTAATTATAGTTTTTCTATAGTGCTCGGCAACGGTAATAGCCTTGCCCCTTTTAACATGGGATCTAGAATTACTGGCAAAGTGTAGGTTTGTAATGCACCTATGCCTGCCCCGTCGGGGATGTAGGCGTGATGTAGGTCTGTCTGTCTGTTGCAAGCGGCATGATCACGGTGAAACTCCAAAATATTGGTAACTCGATACATGGTCAATGTCCCGAAAACAAAGCGGGTAGGTTGTACCTATTATGTAGATTAAAAAAGGGGGAAAAAATAACAAAATGTATCTTTTTTTTCATAATAATAGTTGAAGAAGGAAAAAAATACAAAAAAAACTTATTTTTTTAAAATAGGTACGTATTTATAACGAGTTTATAGAAATATTTTCCAAACAATATAGTGACATTTTTCTTTAAAACCATTTATTTGTTTCAAACGAAATACTAATGAATGTTGGTAAAAACAACCATGACAAACTACATCCCCTCATTTGGGGGCCCGTGAGGCATTGGGCCCGGCCAACGACCTCAGAGGGGATATATTATCGACGGAAATAACCCGCGCGGGGGTCTGTGTGTTATTTTGGACACGGTTTTTGAGGCCAGACGTATTCCTTGGTGCTCTATAGCGCTCGGCACGCAACTCATTCCTTATAACGTTCAATCTGTTTGAATTTCGAACGAAAAGAGGTCTGTAATGTTTATCTGTGGTTGTTTAATTGTTTTTTTTTTGTTGATTACAAAATGGTGATTTGTTTTGGAGTCTATGGTTTTCCAAAAAATTGAGTGAGGTTTAACTTTCCGTGGCGTAGTTTATCGTTTCCAAATCCCCATTATTTAACACATTTCCTAAAAAATATGCTCGGTATTTTTAGCAATGCCTAGGTTTAATACATTTTTTCCGGTAACATATCTATGCGCGCATGATTCGCGCCGTATAACTACCGAACCGATTTTGAAAATTCTTTGACTGATATATACCTACATTATCCCCAAATAACATAGCCTATGTATTATACCAGTATCTGTGTAATGTATTCCAAAGGAATTGGGAATATCACTTGGACGGAGCAGTCGTAATATTAAAGATATACCTCCTTACTGCTCCCTTCTTACTTTACGATTTAGTAAGTACTTATTTATCTCTTCCAAAAAAGGTCTGTTTAAAACGGGTGGATATTATAAGGAGTAACTTAACCTACTTTTTATCCCGGTAACGTAATCCCGTGGGAATCGGAAAAAATAAAACAGTACCGCACTAAGTTAGAAATAAATCCAACTTGATTCCCAGCCATGCCTTATTCAATTGTTATGAAAAAATACGTCACCTAAACATGCAACAATATATGTACAACGTGTTTCATATTAGTGTGGTCATATTTGACCCTCGTTACACATGCGCGTTGAGTTAACTATACGCACGGACAAAATTGCAAATACAAGTTTAGTTAAAACTTTTAAGGTGTCATGTAAATTTAATTGATTTGTTCATTTAATCGATATTTAAACCCAACACTACCTAGGGTCAAATTTATTCGTAAGGTTCAGTCCTCTTCGATGAATCGTAAACAACTCTTATTTCATATGCTCCTGGTACAGAATACTATTTTGTAGTAATGATAGGTTGTGGACTTTAAAACAACAAAAACTAACCGATTTCATTGTGCATGTCATCCTGGTAGATAGGTAGGTACCGTGTTCCACAATAAACACAACTAACTCACTAATATCACGATACTTAGATAAACATTATTGAATTTAATAAAAAATACACTTCCTACCTCTAATAAACAGAAAACTAAAAAGTAGGTACTAAAGTAACGGCTCGAAATGTTCGCCGCCTTGATCAATGCACAGTTGGGTCCGTCGCATCATGCTGGCAGTTACATTACACAGCATGTCTGGAGTTACACTGCTAAATGCATCAAATATTTTAGACTCCATATCTTCACGCGTGAGACATACCGCACTGTACACTTTGTTTTTGACATAGCCCCACAAAAAAAAGTCAAGTGGTGTGAGATCCGGTGACCTCGGAGGCCAAGGTATGGGACCACCACGTCCGATCCACTGGTTAAACCGCTCATCTAAATACGCCCGTACATCTCTCGCATAATGTGCTGGCGCCCCGTCTTGCTGGTACATCATATTTGTGTACAATGTTACAGGCAAGTTTTCAAGTTCGGGTTCTAAGACGTTTCTAAGGAACGCGAGGTAATTTTCATCGTTTAGCGAACTCGGTAGCACGAAAGGACCAATTAAAATATCTCCGATTATTCCCGCCCAAATGTTAACACGCCACTGATGCTGAAAGTTGTTTTCTGCAGATGCGTGTGGGTTCTGATGAGTCCATACATGTTCGTTATGTTGGTTACTGATACCAGCACGAGTAAAAGATGCTTCATCGGTCCATAAAATACGGTTCGCGAAACTAGGGGATCGTTGTGCTTCCTCTCGGTACCACTGGCAAAAGTTGAGACGTGGTACGAAATCAGCCGGTGTCAGTTCTTGGGTGTGCCTGAAGTGGTACGGATGTTGACCATCTGCTTTTAGCACGCGCCATACTCTCAAATGATTCATTCCCAGAACAATTCCAGCGCGGCGAGTACTTGTTCTGGGATTGGATTGAAAATGCTCGAGAATACTTTCTTCTTGCTCTGGTGGTACAACAGATGGTCTGCCTTCTGAGCGGGAACCACGGAAAGAACCAGTGTCATGTAAACGGTTCACCATTTTTCGGAAGCACTCCACAGATGGTAACCGCCGCCGTTCACCTTCGAGTCTATTGTCCACAAATCTTTCTCGATAAAGGCGACGAGCTTCACGCAGACTGCCATCGGCTGCCCCGACGCAAAGTATCATTTCATAATATTCACTATTACTTAAATACGCCATGATCGATTAACACAGATTACTACGTACGCCTAATATCAAAGTTTACTTGCAACTGAAAAGAAATTAGATAGTTGTAAGTGTTGCCCAAGTGCAATGTCTTATTTCCTTGAATTACGTCGTAATTTTGGTAAAAATCTAATAAAAGTACCAAGTAAGTAGGTACTTAGTTTTATTTATGAAAAAAAGCTAGTAGGTACCTAGTATAAAATAATTTAAGAGATAAATAATAACATAATTATTATTTACCATAAACACAGGATATTTCCCTAAGACCTATGAAATAAAATAAAATTGTTGAATGCCAGCGCGGCGTCGCTCGCATGATAGTATGCATGTAAATACATTTCGAAACCTACTTAAACCCATTTAAAAAAAAACCGCTTCAAGATCCGTTGCGTAGTTTTCAAGAACTAAACATACATTAGAACAGACAGACGGAAAAACGACTTTCTTTATCCATGTAGTCTAAGATTAGTAATTTATTACCAATTGCTAAAATGAACAAATATCCAGCATAAAAAAAGCTAATAAAGTCCCCGTTTATGAAGAACATTGCGTTAACTTGCAACACCGGAATAATATGGGTTTTGCGGTAAAATTTACGTGTTGTGACGTGTACGTCTTTGATATATGCCGACATCGCTACTGATACCTAGTTTCTTCAAAGCGGCTCCAATCAAAAAAGTGGGCGGTTCTCTTTGTAATTTTTAGGGGTCCTTAAGATACATATTAGTGAAACTGACACCAACACCTCCTACTTTTTCTGATATCCTCGTTCAACCATACAAGTTGCCACTTTTAGCGATAATGTTTTATGAACTTTTATGCATCACATTATCATGACGAATCGAGAACCTAAGTACCTACTCTTTTTTAAAGTCGGTCAAAAATAACCAAACACCTTGCAGATCATTTACTTCATGGTAAATGAGTCGAAAGAGAGTTCACGATATGGTAGTGCAGTGACTGGCATCCACGATCTCTCTATCCCGAAACTGAATACCTACATACTACTATACCCACCAGCGTTCTCAACAGCTACAACATAAACTTCTACACAAACAGCAGTTGTATTTTAAATATCTGTGCGGAACCAATTTATAAAAAGTGTAAATTTAAGGAAGACAAGAACATAAATGTTTCTTCTCTTTTCTTCGACAGCAAATGCGTTGCTCCTGGTATTTGAGTAGGTTGACAACAAATTACGTGTGAGTTGTGACATTCACGACAATCACGTGATACATAAATTCATAGAAAAACTTCAAAAATAACTTTGAGTAGGCACTCTTTATTTTGACCCCAAGTTGTGATTCGGAAACTATTTTGTATGATAACTATTGATAAAGTAACTTTATCTGTTGGTTAAAATTTTGAGTAACAACGAGACTGTCCGAATCTATTTCACTGTTTGGCAAACCTACTTGAGGTCAAATGTAGAGTTCATTCTAATCATATGTTTATTTTGTAGTGCAGTCTTAGAGCTTCATTTCAATGAGCTATCGATAAAAAGGAAAATTTATCGACTACGTCATTATAAGTCAATATTTTATTAAATTAATTAAAGACCCCGCGCAATATATTATTTAGGCCCTACCCAATGCAACCTTGAGATATGACCACACTAATATGAAACACGTTGTATACATTAATAACACACATATCCGTCTGTCTGTAAACAAAGGATACTAAATTACTAATGCCTACTACTAGTGATGTCAGTATATAGTAAAAAAAATTGTCAATTTTTTGACAATGGCTGATGACATCATTATGAGGATATTCTTACATAATTATTTATATAGTATGTAGTCAGATTTGTGTGAGTTCCTGGTCTTACATCTTATAAGACGTTTGGGACCCTTAAATTATACAACTAACTATCATCATTCACCGAGCCTTTTCCCAATGCAGTTGGGGTCGGCTTTCCAGTCTAACTGCGATTAGGCTGAACTTCGATATTTTCCGTGAAGCGACTGCCATCTGACCATGGACGATATCGGAGTTCTGTAGTTAGACCGGTCGGATTTTTTATTTACTGCTCCAACTACCCCTAACGACTGCCATAGATGTTAAAAACTAACTATATTGTATCGACTAAAACAAAGGTGTGACTGTATTTTTATATATGTGTGTTTGTTTATCTCTCGACTAGGTGAACCATTTTGTTTTTTTTTGACAATTGAAAGCTACTGCTTGTCTTATTGTCCCATTCCGACAATTATTTGGTCCCATTTCGGTAATTATTTGGTCGAAGTCGGTTATTGTGTCAATGTTTTTGTTGGGTTGAAGTAAATACCCTAATCTCCAGAAGTACTGGTTAGAATTGAAAAATTATTTTTGTCTTGATTTATCGAGGAAGGCTATAGGCTATATAACATTACGCTACGATGAATAGGAGCGGAGCATTGACGAAAAATATTGGAAAACGGGGATGCAAACTAAACGTCCTAACTCGGAGGTCATAGTTTGGGGACTACGAGTGGTCTGCCTACTTCTTTAGTTTCGCAAACAGGCGCGATTCGCCAACTTTAGGAGAGTTTTGCCTACTTCTATGGTAAGCAAACAAGCGCGGTTCGCCAACTTAAATTCGCCCACTAATGGTACCAATGGTAGATATTTGTGAACAGCGCAATATGTTGACTGTCATGATGTGAAGCAAAATTAGAAACTATTTATGTAGGTCATAGAGGAAAAGTGACTTGTGTCATGTCCTATTTGTCATTAGGTTTTGTCAATTTTATTGTAATTTTTGAGCCGGGTCAAGTAATTCGCCTCCAGATATTACATTTGTAAAAAGCAAAAGAGGCAAGGACGTGCTTCTCCGCGCTGTACACCGTTACCTTTCGTCTGTCTGTCTGTGTGAACTAGCTGACACATTTTTTATATCCTCGAAACTTAGCACTAACTAGTACCTATTGCTTATTCTTTTTTATCGTGAACTTTTTTTTATTGGAGTTGGCTAGACGGCAATGTGTGAAAAAGTTAAGTTTTGGTATGAGGTTTAGTGGAAGAGATTTTCGTTACCAATCCCACGGGAAATTCTTATTATCTTGACAACGTGTTCCCGCGTGTAAGTACCTACTTATTATAATGATTAATATAAATAGTGATTTCCTATCTTTTCAGGTAACTCAGTGCAGTCTCAGTATTGTAACTAAAAATATATACAGTCTAGTCTAAAAAGTTTCTACTTAAAATTATTAAAACTAAAAGTATTCAAACGTACTTAAAACTAAAAAAAAAATAGTAACATATTTTTTAATTTATAGTATTTAAAAAAAATATATACACCTGTGATAAACAATTTTAAAAGTTTGTAATAGGAACTGTGCAATTTTTTTATATAAGAGTATTTTTGAATTTGGAATGATGTCAAATTAAAATGTTCGGCCAAAGATTATAATAATGTTAAGATAGATAAGTGTTGTGTCTTCTAAAACCAAGATGGCGCTGCCTCCTCAACAGTTCTGCGTCCGATGGAACTCTTATCACACAAATTTACAGGTAACCGTTTAATATGCGATTCGATATATTTTTTATTGATTTCTATGTATTTAAGTGTATATTTACTAGAATAACAAATTTTATTTATTTATCTACTTAAAAAACATTATATAACACTGGATAATGTTGCAAGTGACTTTTAAACACTTTCTTTTGTTTTTGTCATTTATATTAACTAAACTTAGCAAAGGTTCACTTTGCTAAGTTTTACTTTTCCATTATGCAGGTACTTTTAAATTGTTTTTACCATATATTATTCTCGTAAGTATTTTGTTGCATAAAAAAACTGACCATCGGACTCGGAGGTCGTGGATTCGAGTCCCACCGAGGACAAAACTGTGTGTGTTGAGAACGGTGGTTTGTTATATGTCAGGGTGTAATTTATCTACATTATGTATAATGTATTTAGAAGTATATAAGTTTGTTTATCTACTCTCATGTAGAAAAATTCGAATTATGATTTCAAAAGTTGACTAATAATATTTGAGGCGATACAAAGTTCGCCGGGATAACTAGTAGGTATAATATTAACTTACCTTGGACTAAATGGCGATGTGTAAAAAAATCCTTTATTTTTTCCAGGCGGTATTTCCTCGACTTTTACTAACGGAACAGTTCGCCGATGTCACGCTGGCATGCGAGTCTCGTCAGCTAAGATGCCACAAGCTAGTACTGTCAGCCTGCTCCGCGTACCTTGAGAGGCTACTCCTCCAGAACCCTTGCGAGCATCCTATAGTCCTGATGCGGGATATGAGGTAAATAGAACTCTTCTGACGGTACTTTATCATCTACCTGCCCTTATCCCAATTATTAGTGGTCGACGCAACATGTATTCCTCCTCCACACATCCCTGTCACACGTCATCACATCAGTCACTCCCTTGTCATATCCTCTTTCACGCATCCCATCCATCTTTTCTTGGGCTTACCTCTTCTTCTAAAGCCTTTTCACTTCTCTGATGGAACTTATAGGATTATAATGGGATTTAAGGAGTCCTCAGTGAGATCTTAGGGTCCCAAGTCAACTTTACCTACAAGTGGGGCACTTGTCGATCAACACGAGGGTCTGACAAACATAAAAGTTCCCGATAATCGGTAATGTTACTCGGGAGAAGTAGCTTCTGGAGAAAAGTGGGCATATTAAATATGCTTTCTTGTCTCGGAGAGCATGATAAGCCGTCAGTCTCAACAAAACCCGTCTAGTGAACTACAGAACTTCGATATCGCCCATGGGTTGTGAAGGTCAGATGGCAGTTGCTTCACGGAACATATCGAAGTTCAGCCGTGCAGCAGTCAGAAGCCGACACCCAATTGGGTTGGAAAAGGCTCAGTCGATGATCATCATTGGTTAAATATGGCGATCCTGCCGTCCTCTGGCTAGGGTTTTATGGCATCACTTAATTCATAAATTATTTATTTTTAACGTCAAGGTTCAGTGAAATGCAAGCTCTGGTGGACTTCATGTACAAAGGTGAGGTGAACGTTACCCAGGAGGAGTTGCCCAGCCTTCTGAAGTCTGCTGAAGCGTTGCAGATCAGAGGTAAGGCAAAATAGCATAGATAAAAGAATACTATACTGGTACAGAAGCCCCATCCTATACACAGATATAGGGTCGTTCTTAGGGCACTCTTCCTGTCATGGGTATTTCCACCAGCGTCCGGATCTCACCCGCAATGCGTGTCTCTACTCTACTTCCCTTTCTCGGTAGAGAAAAGAAGGCAGTGCCTACATCAAAGCGTGATTGTATAGATATACAGCTTGCCAAGTATAAATTGGTCTGTGGCAAAAAATGGAACTAATTTAATTGTATGTATGTACTAATTGTTCTAAAATCTTGTTTTTGACGTATTTCAATGTAACGTGGCGCCCATATTGAAACGTCAACTTATACTTGACACCCTATTATAACATTTATTTGTCTTTATATTTTAGGGTTATGTTCAAGTGACACGTCCAGTTTATCGTCAGATTTGAGCAAATCACCAGACAGAAAAGACTTCACTGTCGCCAGCGAAGCGCTCGTCGCTAACGCACAGAGAGATGCTGTTGGTCCCACTACTGCTAACGGTAAGGCCGCCTATCCCATTGTCATCTTGCGCGGCTTATATTGTTATGATGAGTATTGTGGAAATCCTAGTACCTAATATTATTACATTAATTATATACAAAGTGAAGTAAGAGACTGTTAAAATTTTTTTTTTTAATTTTCCGTGAGCTCTGATTTCTCGAGTCGATTTTAATAGTGGGACCAGTGTCGAATGTTCAATACATTCCCATAAGCCCGGAATTCCCTAAAACATTTCAAAATAATATAATAATAATATTGTACCATTGACCCTAAAATAATATTGTGTATTGTAATATTAACCCTAAAAAATTTCGAACGATTATTTCAAAATTTCGCGAGCTAAGGGTCAATCACCTATATACCGACTAACCGTTCCAAATGTTGTGGTACTCTGTACGGTGTTGAGCGCGCTGATGCCATCTCGCTCGCACAACTTGTAAGTAGACGCAATGCATGCCCGTTATAATCGGGCTTGCATTTTCTCTTTCACACCTATTGATATTTTCGTTAGCATAACACAACATTTAGTAGGTTGTTATAGCAAAATCTGCCTGCCAAAAAGCCTGGTTTTGCTCTGAAGTTCGTCGCACATCGGTTACGTGGCGACCTATGCTATGTTCGCGTTTGTTTACTTCAGTTTCGCATAGTAATTTGCTTTTTAGAGTGGGTGATTATTTCAAAATTGTTTTTAAGTTGTGAATTAGTTTATTTTAGTGTTAAATATGGAAGAAATTGTGCCTTGTGATGATTTGAGGTGCTGTAAAGTAAGTAAAACTCACTTGTCACGCCAATTTGCTGAAGAAATTGCAAAACACAATCAGCAAGTTGACCAAAACCGTAGTATTTTTCAAAGACTTGTATTGCCTTTTAGAGGACATGACGAGTCCTAATATTCATAGAGGTAACTTTTTAGAATTAGTTTCATTATTATCGAAATATGATAGCGTTTTGGAAAAGCATATGCAACATCAACAAAGCGACAAACCCGGGCCGAGTTATTTATCATCTACAATTCATCCACCGCGAACAATTATGCCTGTAGTGTGATAATAGCGCATGAAATAAAATGGAAAAAATCAGTTGTAATTTATCTTTGATTTTTAACCGACCTCAAAAATGGAGGAGGTTCTCATCTCGACTGCTTTTTTTTTTGTATTTGTTACCTCATATATCGGGCATGCAGTCCTCAGCTTATGAAGCTTCGCCCCTGAGTGGGACAGCTGACGGGGACGCTCATTGACATGGATTTTTTCAGGATCAGATTAAGGAATAAAAACTGCCAAAGACTGGTGTTTATTTTTTTTCTCAAAATCTATTCTAACGATTTTCTTTAAGTTTCATTACCTAAATAATAAAAAAGTAGTTATTTAAAAGGGTCACCTAATATGGGGCCCCTATCGTCGAGTATAAGCGGCACACATAAATATGAAAATTAAATATTGTGATTGAAATTTTACATGTAATTTCATTTAATTTAAGTTTTTATTTTTTTTATTATTATTATTATCGTTTATCACTCCTTTTATCCACTGGTTTTCACTTGACGGAATGCTCCTCCTGAACGGCTGAACCGATCTTCCTCAAACTTTGCATGGCGGCAGTGACCATCGTGAGTGCATATATCTGAAATCAGAAACATCGAAGTAACCACGAAGGAATAATCACCGAAGAACCTGTTCCAGGAGGACTTAAACAGTTATACCGAGAGAATTACACCTTCCAAGGTCCTTAGGTCTAGACCTTAGGTCAAATAGACCATCAGTTAAAAAAAAAATCAGAAATTAAAAAAAAAATAAAAAACAGAAAATTCAGAAATCGGACATACCACGGAGGAATAATCACTTCACTGCGTCAGATCGCGGAAAATCAGCTAGCGAGTGAGTTATATACCGCGATAGAAAGTCTCGCTTCAGCTCAATTTTTCACCGCGACCCGCCGTGCACATCTAGTTTTAATTTACAATGCGTAACGTACAAAATAGCACAATAAAACCACAGAGGTTTGTCCCTATGCTAACAAAAATTTTTACATAATAATTGTGATATCAAGCTTACTTGAACATCTTAAAACAACATAATATATTTTGTTTGTCGAGATCTGCATACTCATTAAATAACAAGCCTTGTGAGTCCGGAAAACATCCATAATTGGTGGTACCTACCTACACAACTATGGCTATCCACCAAATAACTTAGGTAACAAATACCTAAAAAATGAAGATAGTTTTATTAACGAACCTTTAATACCTTCCAGGTACGTCACATCAAACAAAATCAGCCATCACACCTCCCCTGAACCAGATTCCTCAACACAACGGCAACAAAAAACGCAAATCGGACGACTGTTCTGATATCAAAGAAGAAACCGTTGAAGAAGATGGCCTGTACTATGGAGAATTGGACCCCGACAATATGGAGTTCAACGAGGTTGGTAGGAATTTTATTTTTTGTGTTGGTAACACTACTTTTTATGTCAGTGTCAATGTCACTGAAGACTGTGACTGCACTGTCCACTTCTTCAGTCGATAACACATTTTTAGGGAGTTTTTAGGTAAGCTCTGGCGCTCAGCAAATACCTGGTGCAGACGCTCACTTGTATACCGAACAACGTTTCCTATCACGAACGATGGAGTCACACCTGTAATAGAAGAAGAGCATGAATCAGAGTGCTGAATGAAGCAGAGTCTACTTCTTCAGTCGATAACACATTTTGAAAATCTCCTGCAAAATGCGTATGGTAGAGAGAGAACTGTGTTGTAACAATCAACCTAGGATCCTACGTACGCTAAAGACTACCAAGCGTGGGAGAGAATTATCTCATCGAACACTACATCTATCTGATCTATCTTCTTCATATAATCTTCTTCATTTTCCTATCTTCTTCTTATAAATAATAATGAATCGCCGTTTGTTTGTCTCGCTAATACAGCTGGACCTATTTTTCTAATATATGAATTGTTGAAGTTTAGTGGAGATTGAATTTTTTTTTGTGCGGTACTAATTTCGCCGGGACGTTTAAGAGTTTTTATATCACGCACACAGACGTAATACGCACACATCTCGAATGCTGTGTGGTACAAATAGTGACCAACTGTATAGCTTGCACTAATGACTTTTTTTGCACTAATTGTACTCTATTTGGGTAGGCATGAGAGGATGATTACTGTAATAGTTCTTGTGTCAAGATTGTTGCAATTTACACACAGAATGCGTGTTCTACGAACTCCCATTATGATAAAATCCGATAACAACCAGATCAAGGGGCAAATATAGTCCAGATGGAAACAGCACAACGTCGTCGGTTTTTTTAAAGCAGGTGTTTCGCAATGGCATGGAACGTACCTTTCTGGGATCGACTAGTTCTGGTAAGAAAAATTAAAAAAATTTGTCTCCAATTTTGTCTTCTAGAAGTTTTTTTTTATATTTGGCTCGCCAAATTGATGCCGCCCGCCTGGTGGGAAGTCGTGATGACGTCTAGCGATTGTGGGCCACTCTCACAGCACACAATACTATAGAGAGTGGCCCTCAACTTGACGACCTACTGATGTGCCTCTTCACGCTCCGCTTAAAGAACCCAGGATTATATGTGGGAGGAAACACGTGCACAGGCAGGGCGTTCCAGGCCACTATCGTTCGGCAGAGAAAAGAACGTTTAAATTGTTCGGTTTTCGCGAACATGCTATCCACTGTGTAGGAGTGGCATCTCTGCCCGGCACGCGTTTTTCGGGATCGGAAGGAAGAGGGTGGGATCAGATTGAAGAGCTCTTCAGAACACTCGCCGTGGTAAATACGGTAGAATGCGGCCAAGGAAGCTATTGTTCGGCGCTGAGCTAGCGGCTCAAGGCTTCCCGTTACCTCCGGACAATCTATAATACGGATAGCCCGTCGCTGCATAGCGTCGAGAGCGTCCAGCAGATACTTCGCGGAGCTGTCCCAGAGTTGAGAGCAGTATTCGACGCAGGGTCTAATCTGCGTCTTGTACAGCAGACACCTCTGGTCCGGTGTAAAGAATCTCTTTACCTTATTCAGTATTCCTAGTTTCCGCGAAGCTCGCCCTATACATCTTTCAATGTAGTTTTTATTATTGAGCTCTCGACGAACGTCAATGCCAAGGATGTCAAGGTTGTCCTTCATTGGTAATAATGCATTCTGAAGAGAGGGTAGGGGAAGGAAAGGGGATTTCTTCGCACAATTAAATGCACACGCCTGTGTTTTGCCCCATTGAGAGATACTGCCGAGGTTACGGTCGAGATCAGCCACGAGTCGTCGTCTCTCCTCCTCAATCTCAGATCGCCCCACCGCCGCCATCGGGCTAACCGAGTAACTCCCGTGCAATGTGCTGTCATCTGCATAGCAATGAATGTTCCCGAGGAATCATTGATATGCAGAAGAAAGAGAGTTGGACAGTACGGACCTCTGCGGTACTCCGGCATTCACTTGCAAGAAGCGAGAAGCCTGGCCATCGGAGAGGACCCGCACTCGGCGCTCGTTTAAAAAACTGGCAATCCAGCTGCACAGTTGAGGAGGTAGACCATATGCCTGAAGCTTGGAAAGCAGCGAAGTATGCCAGACTCTATCGAAAGCTTTGGCGATGTCCAGGCTAATAGCCAAGGACTCGCCGTACCTTTCCATAGCCCCACCCCATACATGCGTGACGAATGCCAGGAGGTCACCCGTTGATTTGGCCTGAAGCCATATAGGTATCGCATGAGCTGCTTATTTATAAGGAGCTCAAGCACCTTGCAAATGACTGAGATGACAGCTATGGGTCGATAGTTGCCTGGATCGGTTAGATCCCCTTTCTTGGGGATCGGTTGTACGTTCGCCTCCTTCCAGACCTCCGGCAGCAGCCCTGTAGAATATGACAGGCGGTACAGACGCGTTAATACTGGAGACAACTCGGCTGCACATTTTCGTAGCACCACCACCGGAATGCCGTCAGGGCCACTGGCTTTCCGCGTGTCGAGTGACCGCAGCACTGCCCGTACATCACATTGCCTGATAGCAATATCAGGCATAGTGTGGCCACGGTTGGCGATGGCGGGGGGCTGCAGGCCACGGTCGAAGACCCGGGAATTAGCCGTAAAGAGGTCTGCTACATATACCACTTTCAAAGGGATTTTTTTTCCGGTCCACACAGCAGAAAGACAGACTGATGTTTTAGTAATATGTAGCTGCCCTTGGATCTGATAGAACCAGTCATGGTTTTGATTAAGAGTGCCATCAGTGTTCCAAAATTTAATTTTCTTATCTTTTATGGCAGCTTCTGGATCCATCTCGAATGCGGAACTGGGGCATTTTATTTCTACTATCCCGTCACTATAGAGTCCGTCTGGTGAGGCGCCTAGGAAAAAATATTTTGCTATCGACAAACAGGCCGCATCTTTTTATCTTAACATTTTCTTGTAGCTGCAGTTGTTCAATTGCCACTTTTTCGGTGTTGGATGCTAGGTACATTACTTTATGAGTATAGTATCGTTTTCACAAGAGGCGCTGGACTTATTCTTGCAAACTTTACTAAACACAGACGCTGTCAGAAGACACCTTCGCAGTTCCAACCACAGTGCACTCTCCGCTTGCAGTATGGTATCTCTTTCGAATGCTTGCCTGTTATTCACCTGTAATTGAAATAGAATCTCATTACACATATTGAAATTATAAAGTACGCCATTTTGGATCTCTAAATAGAAGTCGCAAAGTAATATTTTAATCTCAACATGGGCGTAAGCAGGTTTTCACAAAAATAAAACATATTAGTAAGAACTAAGAAGATAACATACCTTTTAACATCTCTGGCCTTTTTCGTATTGTCCGTTTGTAAACTGCTCCGTTTCCGTTTTCTCAAATTGAATTGAGCATTTTTATTTCCCATTTTGCGATACCACTAAAATACCATTGAAACGGGAATTGATAACATAAATTGAAATTATAAAATTACAAACGAAACGAAAAAAATATACTTACCACCAAGTATCAAGAGATATTGAGCACACTCGAAGCTTACGATTATTACTATAACACACAAGCGGGAGCACGGGAAGCAAAGCGATACGTCCACCCTCTGGAGAGCCTCGGCCGGTACTAATTTCTCGGGGCTCGTGCGTCTAATTATAAGGCATTTTAGACTCATTGAAAATATATTTTTATAATTACTTTTACAAGAGCCTTTGCAAATATTACTGATGTATTTGATTGATAATATAATGGTAAGTAAGTAAATATAAAATAAAAAACATTTTGTAAACTATAAGTGTACCAAAAATCGCGATAAAGTTCCTGAAATTACAATGTTCTTAAGAACTTCAATTTTTATGTTTTAGTGATTAAATATTATATTTAACAATTTTTTTTTGAAGACTTCTTAAAAGACAATATGAAGGTCATAAAATCACTTTTTGTTCCTCTGAACATCAATTAGTTTTGTACTTATCGAATGGCAAAGTGAGCATGTTTCATAGAATTTCGTAAATCTATGTGCGTGAGAACTGTTTTTATTCACAAACTAATAATAAAATATTAATTTTTCTTTGAACACTTTTTTGACAAGGAAACATATTGCTCATATACGCTAAGAATTACTAGCTAAATATAGTAGTTTCTTTAGAAACAAACATTGAAAACTCGTGAAATCAAGTATTTTTGTATAAAAGCTCTTAATGAGTAATAAAGATAGACGATGCTATTCTCTTAAGGGGTATCTGCTGGTGTTGTATTTCCGATGGCTACTGGTAAATGGACGTTAGGCGGCAATTTAATGAAGAGAAGGTCTCTCAATGCTCTAAAAACTAAATTTATCCACTGACTAAATAGAAAGTTCCGTCTATCCCGGCTAGCTCGAAAAATCTGGAAAATAATTATGATGGTCGTCCATGTTATTTCTATTTCTAAATCTACCATATTTAGGTCATTGCAAAGTGAGCTTTGGCAGTCCTTAGGTATTCGATATATATATATAAATATGGATAATGAAGACGGCAAATGTTATTTATTTCAGGATGATGAGCCTGGAAAACCTGGCAGTAGCCTCGGCCAGCCATCAGGTGAGCCCAAAATTAAAAAGTTATAATATTATTAATTTATTATTTTACTTTAATTTTATTATTAAATTAAGTCAATGTTTATTTGCAATGTGACTTCCGTCTCGTCACTTGCTTTTTATGTTTATTTCATTTAAATATTTTTACATTAAAAAAAATACTTATTGGATTTATAACGCGATTATCTTCGTAAAAAATAAAGCGTCCATAGTGTGTGAGCGAAGATCATATTGTGAATGGACATTGTCGATGAATTAAAAAAATGTCTGTAAGGTAGGCCAATTTTTTTTATTGTCGAATTGGTAGAATGTTGTGGTAGAACAAATTGAACCATGAATGATAATTTTTCAGTGTCGCCATTATTCAAAAACAATAAATGAAAATTACTAATGTTACCATTGAGAAAATAATGGTTCTAAATAGTAGTTTTTAGGTCGAATGTAAAGGATATCTTACAGACATTTCAGTCATGTTTTTAATAATTTCTACCATTCATGGTTCAAGAAATTTTCAAATATTCTTTTATATGTAATTTTTTCTTTTTTTAGGGCGTCGATCATTTCTACGCGTGAAGCCAGAGAGTGAACTTTTCTTTCAAACTAAACTGCAAAATTTAGCAAAAGCTAATTCTGATTACATAAACAGACTCTCTAAAATGAATGCCAGTGAAATCCGTAATGAATTCTCAAAATACGGTTTCAATACAAACACTAATGATGAAGCATATCTTCAAAAAGCCACAGAAAAAGCCGAAAATGACTATTACAAATCATGGTTAGAACAAAACGGTGAATTAGAAGTATCACTCCTAAAAGCTAACCAGGTTAAAAAGCCAAAAATCGACACCAAAAACCAAAAATCCGAAGTCGAACTAATACCAAAGATAAAAAACAGTGTTGCCAATAAACAAACTTTCCCAAAAACGGGGGAAAAATCTCAGATGCGGAGACGGGGCAGACCGCCCATATTTAAGGATAAGAATGTTGATATTGGAGAGACTGTGCTAAAGTCTGATTTAGACCAATTTTTGGAGGGGAAAGAAGTTAGTTCGTCAGGGTTGTCACGCAAAGATTTAGAGCGAGTTATGATGGGAAAGTTTAACCCTAACCGTCGGTATTCTAATGAAGCTATGTGGGCTGCTCTAATGGATGTCAAGAAGGGGGGAAGTATTTATAGGTAAGTATTTTTACGAGGACAGAGATTGTACGCAGTAACCAGGCACATGTACGTTTGCCTGAGCCTCGCCTGCAGGTGCGCTACTTGCAGGTGAGGTTCACTTGGGCTTCTTAAGTTATTGATAGGACAAATATGTAATAAAAAATATAATTAAAGAATCATTCATTACCTTTACAGAGCGGCTCAGACACACAAAGTTCCAAGAAAATCTCTACGCAATTGGATGAAGCGTTGTCACATTAAATCGTCGTTCCCAATGCCTCAACAACTAAAACAATTCGTTGAAAATAGCAAAAAACAAAAGGAATACAAAAACTTCGATGGTTACCAACCACTTGAAACACAAATCTATGAAAAAAGTGGCACAGAAACTGAGGCGTATGAACCAGAAATGGATTTCGGCAAACATTTCCTAACTTTCACGTCAAATATGTCTAGCGAGGATGAAACACAAAAGGATGACGAGAATATTGACAAAGAAAGTGGGGAAAATATAACAGAGAGTGGCAACTCCGTCCTTAATATGTCATTACATGAATAAAAAATGGGATCACTATGCGGTTCTTAAAGTGTCTTAAACCTGCATTATATTTGTTAGTAAATATTATGTAAGTTTAAATTAATGTAACGAGTATAAATTAAACCGTGCGTGATAAATTCATATAAATAGCTAAAAAATGACATTTGTTTTTAAACTTTCACGATTGTCACTCGTAACTGATATTTGAACACGGCTCACTGACTATGCGACCATTCGGTCGAAAATGGACGACGTCCTTTTGGACTGGACGCATTGATCTCAATACATTTGGATAGCACAATTGGACTATGTCCAGCTGTCATTTTTGAGATACGTCTACTCCACTTTGATGCATAGACGCATAGGTAGAGATATCAGTTTTGAGTGACATTGGTGATAGATTTCTGACAGTTGACGTTGAAACCTGCCAAAGGAGCTTATGCAATTTTCGTTTAATGCAAGTCCATTTTTGACGTTTTCCTTAAATAATAACAATTTTTATTTGTTAAGATTTGATGTTGTTAGAACTATTTTATAATCATTAATAAAAAAAATACTATATAATAAGTGCGTTCGTGTCTTGTAGTTATTGATCGGCTTAACAGATAGAGTTTTTTATAATGTTTGGGCCCTGAAGCCGGTATACGAAAATATTTACTGCCAAAGATATGCAAAGATTAAAAAAAACTATTATAATTTATTAAAAAAATATTGAGAAAAATGTTAATTGATTATTTATTATGTCTTAAAGTTGGTGAAGCTCGTTTTATTTACTTTTAAATTGGAAATACAATGGCGTTGATACAGAATCATTTTTATTTTTGGAAAGTAAAAAAAATTCTGGTCGGTAATTTGGGAATAGGTATTGATTTTTTCCAATATTCATTCTTGTACATTTAGGAGTTAATTCTCCATTATGTTTAAATTTATTCCTATTTTAATTTCTCATGCAATACTTATCCAAAGATAATGTTTCTTAGATAAAACTATTAAAAAATGACTCAAATATTTTGATTAAAATAAAATTAGGACCTATTATTTTTTCTACACTAAATAATTGAACAGATAAAACTTAGAAGAAAATTAAAATCTAGTATGGTCACACCCTAAAATATTACCAAGTTATAAATTTTTCACCAAAATGTGGGGAGTTTCTTAAGTTAAAATATTTGAGACATTTATTATTATACATATAATTTATTGTAAGTTGATGTTATAATGCTTGTGTAAGTAATAATTAAGTAGTTATTAAATTATAATATATTATTAAAAAAATTAAATGATTGGCCTTTGGAAAAAATCGAGTGCTTGTAAGGACTTCGTCCAATTATATATTATTATATAAAGAAAAGACTTAAAAAATGAAATTTTTAGCGTATTGCAATGTAAATTATATTAAACTTAAGTACATACCTCGTCGTTACAGTGGTTATTTTGACAGCTAACTCATATAGTTACTGCGGTGCGTTCCGAAGTTTAGTGGCCATTTAGAGCGCTTTTCTTGTAAAGCGTTTTTCTCGAGCTGGGCCGTGTACGAGTCTCGCCCGCAATGCATGTCGATGTCAATTTTTCATACAATAATGTCCACGACATGAAATGCGTTTCTTGCTGCGTTTGTGAGCATCATAACAATTGCTGGACTTATTTTGATCTTAAATATTTATCAAGGCTCCAAGAACCACGTCAAAAATAACCACTTTAACAGATCAATTATATTGAAAACGGCTTAAATACTGTTTGTTTATTTATTTATATAAATTTATGTATATTTAATTATTATAAACTGTACTTAAATATTATAAACTTTGGAAATATATTCGGGATATTTACCATGTATTATTTTGCTGTCGAGTTCAAGGTCACGGAGGAACTGAAAATAATACGTCATTGTAAATATCCCGAATATATTTCCAAAGTTTATAATAATAACGACCATGGCAATTTAAATAACTATTGTACTTAAATAGTTTATGGTATTCATATATGAATTTAAAAATTTACTTTCTGTCTGTTTTACGAAAAAGTTGCAAAAAGAACTAATTTAATTGTATGAAGGTTTGTTTTGAAATTTTGTTTTTGACGTTTTTCAATGTAATGTGGGTGGCGCCCCCTATTGGAACGCCAACTTATACTTCCCAACCTGTAAAATATTGGCTAATTAACCAAACGAGGACGGGAATAGCCCGTGGTCTAGTGGTAACCCACTAGGGTGACAATTTCTTAAGACATTGAGACCCCTTCGTACGAGCACGTTAAGCCGTTGGTTGTCATACAACACCTATCGCAGTCGTTAGGGGTAGTTGGAGCCCTAAAACAAAACTCCTCGCGCTCTAACTACAGAACTTCGATATCGCCCATGGGTTGTGGAGGTCAGATGGCAGTCGCTTCACGGAACATATCGAAGTTCAGCCGCGAGCAGTTAGACTGGAAAGCCGACCACAACTGATTTGGAAAAAGGCTCGGTGAAAAATAATGAGGGGTATTACTCATACTCGAGCATTTTGTAATTTGTCTCCATAAAAACGCCAACATCTATTGAGGAATTCCTGTTTCGGTACAATAAATTAATTTTAATGATACATATATATTGGTTTTAGAATGAAATACAAGGATATTTGATACTCAAAAGATCATTTCTTGAATTGACATCAATATTTAACCCGGTAATATGTGCCCGTGTAGTTATTGACAATTACCCTATTTATTTCGGTAATTATATAGTGTCAAATATTTTATTGTAATCAAATAAAGATATGACTCAAAAGTCAAAAGCCAGAAATATAAAAAAAAAAACAGATATACAGGCTACGTTCTTAATTTAAAACTGCATTGGATGTGTTCCGGATATTGACGCGATCGCAATTAGTAATAATTTCGCCCATTTTAAAGTCATTAATGTATAAATAACGACTCCTGTTAATTATATACAATTCATGGGGGATCCCTAAAGTGCCTATTAGTATATATTATACATAATATACATAATAATATATAGTTTTAAGTGTATTTTAGATAAATACATTGCATAAAACGCTATAGTACTGAGTATTACTGGTTGCGGAGATCAGCCCTAAAGCTGGACAATACCGACTATCAATCGCGTCTGTTCGTCGCGAAAATCTGATCAATAAATTCATAATAAATAAAACAATAATTTATCTTTATAAATGTCGTTATGTCTGTATTTGAAACGAGCGCTTACCAAACGTATAAAATAAAAGTTTTTTAAATATTTTTGGCGCGCTTTTTGTTCGTAACTGTCAATTGTCAAAGTTCGCTTCTATTGTACAGGTGTCTCAAAATTAACGCAAGACTGAATTACCTACAAAATAGAAAACACGTTATTTAGTCTTCAGATTGTGATTTATTTTTATTGAATCAGAAAATATATAGAATAAGTTTCTTTATGTTGATTTTTCGAGCAAAATCATCAAAATTTCGGGTAACTCACATGATGTTTGCCTAAAATCAAATGCATGTTACATTTCACTGTTTGTTACGGATTTTAAGTTGGAGGGTATCATTGGAATATACTTTTTTGAGAATGAGGTTGGTATCGGAGACACGTTGTATGCATTTTTCGGCAATCGCATAACGTTTGTTTTTCCGTACAGAAAATCCGTTGCGTTAAGAATTTCCAATCCGATTTATCAATATGTAGAGTGGTTTCCAGACGATGATTTATAATTATGTACTTAGGTTATTATATTAATACATATATGCATAATATAGTAGAAAACCCATAAGAAACAGGGGGTTGCTGGTTGGAAATTGATCGCACAACCAGTAAAATTCACTATAGTACATTATATGTTTATCAGTATTATTATATTTTGTATTACATATTGTGTTGGTTAGCTATAGTACAATTTCTTGTACTTATGTACTTAAATATTTGTACTTTAATGTTTATGTTCGAATAAATATGATGTTTACTATAAAATAATGATGTTTTCTTGTGGTTTAAGTACACTTTAGTATGTACTTACATAAAGTAGATTCAATTATTGTTTAGAACTAAACACACACACGCACACCTATCTAATTATCACTTCTTCCTCTTTTTTTAAAAATGTGGCTCCATCGATAATCATCGATGATTTCGCCAATGTCAAGGTAATGCTTGATTAGTGGATAGTCCCGCACAGAAGAACTAGTTATTCCTAACTAGCTCCAGGTGCAGGACAAGATACGTTGTTCGGTATGTGAGTGTCTGGGAACCCGAATTTTGCAGAGCGCCAGAGGTAACCTAAAAAGTCACCAGGCACGCGCTCTGCAAAAATCGAAATCCTGTCACTACAAACTCTTTCTCTATTAAAACTTTACCCTTCTAGGTGCTCATGAGCATTCATTATATTTATTATAAGTCCCATCCGTAAGTTAGTCACAAGACGTTATTGGCAGATTTCAGAATCAGCCAATAATATGCTTGTGACTTAAGAGCTCCAAATACTAACAGTCCGCCTGCAGGACGGATAAGGTTGAAGTTGGCTACGGACTTTAGTCAAAATGGTTGCAAATCGAACAAAAAAGGACTGTTTGAACGGTCTGAGCCTGCAGGAAGATTCTTTTCCTCATTCTCGATATCAGTATTCCTATATTACTCTCGATCTAAAGTGATGAAATCCTTGTCTATTATACTATTAAGTACCTACTTCATCGAAGTCCAATTTCCTCTGTGTCCCTGTCCCTCTATGCTACCGAATGTAGCACAACTGGATCTGACTATAAAAGTTTAAAATCCGATGTATAGTCAACAATTTATGGGAAAATGGGCATTCTTTCAAAAATGTATTAATTTGGTCCGTTGACTGAAAATTTTCGGCGATATGTCCAAAAGTAAGCCATCTTCTTTCTGAATCACTGGTTAAATATGTCAAATGACTATCGTCAAAGCTGGATATTTTTGCTAATGATTCAAAACTGGTCACAGTAACATTCTTTTGAGCTATCCAATCATCAGATCCAAATATACTTCCTGTAGGAAGCCAGGAAAAGAAATGCCCATCATTTCTTAAACGAATATTATTTTATTTATTTTCTATATTAAACTAATGGGCGATTTCTTTACCTCGCTTGTTACAGGAGTAAGGACTTCCACGGAGATTGTTACGCGGCATTTTATCGACATGGACCATGGCAACGGCATACCACTTAATATTCACGCAAGACCAAGACTCGTCGGCCGGAGACCCAACGCTATAGTCAACATTGAAACAGACGTCTTCCAAGAGAAGTCTTACAAGCAGTACTCCTCACAGCATCTTAGAGATGCCTTGATTGCTGTCAAAACAGGATACTCAGTTTACGCGGCGTCAAATAAGTATGGGGTTCCAAGGAAAACGTTGAGAAATTGGATGGAAAAATATGATATAAAAAGTCAGTTTTCGAAAGGAAGACGTGGAACAAGGACCCAGATTCTGGATCCTTTAGAATTAATGGAGGAGACCAGGTCGGATAAGTATACAGACCAAATTTAAAAAGTCAAATTAATATTTGTATCTTGCCAAATTTAGTTTTAAAATGGTGATGTACCTATGGTAAAGTTTGACAGTTGAAAATGGCGCCCATTAGTTTTAAAGATTTTTTTATGGGTCTAATAATTTTTCAACGGCGTGCCTATTACCATTTTCGGGTAGTGGGTCGAACCAGATTTGCATCATCAGTAGGTTTATTAAAAAACCATACTTGACCATACAATCACCATGTAGGATAATTTAGCTTTTTATACCTGAATACATATGCATAATTATATACTAAAAATACCGTCTACCCCCCCCTATAGGAATTTACCCATTAAAAAAGGAACCCCCCCCCCCAATAAAAAATAAGGCCTACAGTCGAACGGCGCGCCATGACACCCGGGTGTCAGATGGTTAACTGGCTTCCTTGTCATTGCCGACTGGGAAGGTTCCCAGAATGCTGGCTGTGTTGCCACGTTGGATGGCGATACTTATTCTTTGGGCCAGAAAATAGCCAGCCTTCTGGTCCTGAGAAGCATATGTAATATAAATGACATATACCTGGTATTTTATACATACATCACGTCTATATCCCCGAGAGGATAAGCAGAGGTGTATTAGTACATTGTGCCAGTACCTAGTTACGAAGTACTATAAGGTACCTATTATATGACCTAGTATTATTGGTCCCGCGTAATATGAAGTCTATTGCCGTCACCAATTCCGATCACCTCTGTGCAGTCCGGGATAATTTATTATTTAAATAATTTTAAATAGTCTTAGACTCGTACCAGCGACTGATCCCTCCCGGATGAACGTTCTACCAACTGACAAATACACAACTATTTTATTATTGATATTCTATAAGTATAAATAAATACTAGGTACCTATATAGGTATAATAATTAATTAATTATAATGTAGGTATTATAAAAGTATAATTTTAGTAATTATAATAATGTCGTGTATATTTACAGGGAGAATAAATTTAATAGCCAAAGATACCTTTCCAGCAGTAATGTACTTAAAATTAATCTTAAAAAAAAATATACTACGTTAAGTTTAGGAAAGAGAATTTGGGATAAAATTTGCTATTTACTCACACGTAAACTGCTGAATAGATTTGTATAAAGTTTCACAAAAATATAGAACCATTTTCTGAATTTACAAATAGTATACTTTTTCCCCGGTAATGTGTTTCAGTGGGATTTGGAACCGTGATAACAATTCTACGAAATCTCTTTCTAAAACGATGTACTAATTAATTATAAATTATTATAATAATGATATATACAAGGCTTTGTACTAATTATGTACCTTTAAGCTGATAAACATCTAGCCAAATACTAGTAGGTATAGTATTCTTATATCTGTGCCCAAGCTAATATAATCATAATTACATTCACGATTAATTGAAAAATTTTTTTTTTTTTTTTTTTTATCTTTATATATAATTTATACAAAAATCTTCCTCGAGCACCATTTTATCCATTGTTGAAAACCGCATCAAAATCCGTTGCGTTGTTTTAAAGATCTAAGCGTACATAGGGAACGGGCGACTTTGTTATGATTTAACTCTGTATAATGATTAATGAGTGCGTGTAATTTATCTAGTAGTCCGAGACGACTAGGACTTTAATTGGCTCTACGGCTGGCACGTAAGATGTAGTTGCCTTTAATCAACATTTCATCGCAACGCAACGGGGTTTCAATTTTTTTCAAAATTATAACATAACTGCTACTCTTTATTATTAAACTCTTTCGGCCGTTTTGGACATAAACTATTATATAAAACCCATAAAAAAATCTTTCTAGTGCCCGGTTACGGCAATAAGCTTGCCCCCTATTACGTGGGACCAAAAAATACTGACAAAGAGTGGGTGTGTAATGCACTTCTGCCTACCCCTTCGGGGATATAGGCGTGATATATGTATGTATGTATGTAATTTATCTATGATATGTTTATTAAGAAGTACCTATATAAGTTTGTTTATCACTTATCTAGATCCCATAGCTTATACTTTGGGCTAGATGACGTTGTGTAAAAAATG
The DNA here is from genome assembly GCA_963556515.1 of Nudaria mundana. NCBI lineage: Eukaryota > Metazoa > Arthropoda > Insecta > Lepidoptera > Erebidae > Nudaria > Nudaria mundana. The sequence continues at coordinate 9,267,704 of OY748316.1, read as the reverse complement.
TCCTAAATATAATTTCTTTTCTACGTAAATTTTTCGATAATAGTACTATTGTAACTAACTAATGTTTAGTTGGTTACACCACAGATATAAGAATACTATGGTTACACGTAGGCCTTTAATTAGGTACTTTAATGTTTACCAGAGTCTTGTCAGAGTGTTGATCGGCAGGTGCACGACAAGCAGTGGAGGTTTTAGACCTTTTAAATCTTCTCAAAACTTCTAGGCACCATATTTATTAAAATAAATATTCTAAAAGGCTAAAGGTACACACAAATTAAAGTATAATTGATAATTTCTAAATAATAAACTATGTTTTATAACATAATTATTATTATAATAATAAATATTGTATTTAATTTGTGAATATAATGGCCCAGACATAACCAAGTGCCAATTATTAAATGGTAAATAAATTAAATGTAGTCGGTAAATTTTAAAAGGATTAATCAATTGTATTACATATTTATGTATTATATACAATGTCAAAATTATAAAGAAAATACAATCATAACCCTTTTTATATCTAATCCATACATACATACAGATAACTAAAATTGAAGGGACTGTTTGTAAATCCAAATCAACACCTTTTCACTGAACGCAAATAAAAGTGCATAAAGTAGTTACATAAAAAAAAAACAATTTTATTTATTTTTGTCGGCTGGACCGATTTTACGAGACTCTCACTGGCGGATAGCTAATGTATGTAATAAGGTAAAATTCTACTTTTTATATCAGGAATGGGTTCCGCGGGAATCGGGAACAATTTTTTTTTTTCACGGGGGGCGCCCCCGTTAATAATATTTGTAATACTAAATAGTACTTTTTGTTTGTTTGAAAGTGCTAAGCTCAATAACTGCTGTTTCAAATTGAGTAAGAACTTTAGGAGTTGGTAATAATAGTAAAAACTGATAAAAAAACGCATGAGAATATTATTTTTAAATTTATATTAATTTGATTTTAGTTCCTAAGCCGCCAAAGTAGTGTTATCCAGCCAAAATTACTAGTAGGTAAATTATTTTATTTTATTTAATAATTTGTTAATTATTTATAAATATTGTTGAGTTTTTATTGGCAACGATTTATGTGTGAAGAAATAGTTTATTCTAAATTACACAATAAATAAAATAAAAACACTCGCATCTGTTTATTCGCAATAAATTAATGTACTCAATCAAAATTTACTGAACGAATTTTTATAAAGTTTTTGCGATAGATCCATTAGAAAGGTCTACGATTTTATACACAGGTGTCCCAGATCTCAGCGTCAAGCCGAAACCGGGTAAAAGGCCAATAGGAGCAATATTCAGGATTAGCAACATGACTGAATCATCACAAGTTTTTCTCTCTTTCTTTTATTGTAATATCTGTCTTTTTCAAAACATAAGTAGGTACGTGATTCCCATCGCTCATTGATGATTTTGCCTATGTCAAGGTAATGCTTTATATTTCCCGCACAGAAGAACTAATTACTCAACGGTGCGGGACAAGGAAACGTTGTTCAGTATTGCAATTGAAAGCCTGGACCTGAACTTTTGCCCAGCTCCAGAGGTAACCTCATAGCTAACCTCGATTTTTAATAATTTTCTGACCTATAATGAGTAATTATGACTTTACTTAACTCTCGGTTTCGGCTTGACGTCGATTTTGGGACAACCTGTATATATCAATTCATTTTTTTTATATTACTGTATTAAATCGAATTGTAACGCTAGTACTTAAATAATAGTTTGTATTTATCGTATATTTAAAAAAATATGGATTGGAAATTACTTTTCATTTTTCTAATGTAAAAGCCATAGGATTATAATATAAATTTGTTAAAAATAAATAAATTGTAAAATACTGAATGGAGTCGGGCGTTACCTGGCGAAAGTTGAATTTTAGATAAATGCAATGTTTTCGCTAAATAGAAGACATAGAGTTAGGTTTAGGAGACATAGGTTTCACCTACTCACGAGGCATTATCAAGACTGTCTCAAAGAGAACAGCCGAGTCAGTCAGACAGTCATCTTCTTCTTCCTTTAAAAACGTGGCTCCATCGATAATGATCGATGATTCGCCAATGTCAAGATAATGCTTGATTAGTTGATAGTCCCGCACAAAGAACTAGTTATTCCTAACTAGCTCCAGGTGCAGGACAAGAAACGTTGTTCGGTATGTGAGTATCTGGGAGCCCGATTTCTGCGGAGCGCCAGAGGTAACCTAAAAAGCCACCAGCCATGCGCTCAGCAAAAATCGAACTCCCAGACAGTCTTGATAATGCCTCGTGAGTAGGTGAAACATATGTCGACGTTTATAATGTCTTCTATTTAGCGAAATCATTGCAATTATCTAAAATTCGACATCATACTTTCCATTGTTTTAAATAAATTGTATTGTATAAGACGTGTATCTATAATACGAATGTGAGCGAGGCGATTGATCCCGGTTTCATTCACTAAGCTAAAAGTGCTTGTGTTGAACAGGGAATGAACTCACGTCGCGTCACATCTTTCCTTTGCAATATAATATTAAATATTTACTTTAAACATTATTGTAAACTATAGGTAAGATTTAAAAGCGATAAGCGATAAGTTATTTATAACCTTTATACTTAACTGACGCAACGAACTTTGTGCCGACATAGATATTGCTTATTTTCGTGTATTTTTAAAATTCCTGAACGAATTGTTTTCCTAATTTATGCTCAATACATAATGAAATCATCCACAGACTCGTCCACGGTCATGTATTTAAAAAAACATTGCTTTATTTTTTTGACAATTTCGATCGAACATCTAATTACAGAATTATCCAATTAAATCCAGTCGTTAGGAAATTAAATGCTCGTAGTTACTTATCAAACGTGCAGCCATTCATTTTTATTTATTTATAATTTAACTTTTAACATGTTAAAAGTAATATTGGTAGGAGTAAGTAAGTGAGTAAGTACCTACTTACTACAAGCACTATAAAGTAAGTCCACAGAGCAATACAAGTCAGACTACGTCAGACTGATCGATTAGAAATTATCAAAGCTGAATAATTTTTAACCGCAATTTTTACGATATGGTTGGTCAAAAAAGTAATTTGACAAACATCTACCATGAAATGTGTCATAAAATGCTTTACATAAAATCCACGTACTTCCTAATAGCCTTTTTCCTGTGAGGATTAAAAAGTTTAATTAATGGGGTATGTGAATAAAACCTTCTCCAAGACTTCAATGTCAAAACGATACGCCTCATAGAAATTTGTATGAAAAACTCAACAGTGACGTCACTATATTATGTAGCGTCAAATCTGTAACTATTAGTGATTCAATTGATGATTATAAATAAATAAAATAAAGATAATAAGATTGAATACAATATACGTACATACGTTGGGATTCTTTATGTAGTAAATACATTTAAATTATTTATTTTAGTTGTAGGTATCTACCCTATTCTTCACGTTCCATCAAAACATAGGTAGGTACCAAAGAGTATAAAAGGTACCCACTAAAGGTGCTGCCCCTAGCGGATCTTTTTTAAATCTATCCAGGAAAAGGCTAACTCAAAAAAATCAGACGTGTCCATACTACAGCAAAAACTGAGATATTTTTCATTGTTTTTAATATAATTAGGTAACTACGGATATTAGCTATTTACAAAGTAATCACAATATTTATATAAAAAAAACATGTTAAAATCCGATATTTACATGCTGTCTGGGAATGTTCCCAGACCAGAACCATAGCATACGGGAAATTCAATAAAAAATGGGAATTAATACACATTCCCACCGTTTAGTCGTATTTTTTTACGATTGTAAATTAAGCATTTACGGGTGATTGTACTTAAAGATAACCAAATATATTATAAATAAAAACATTTGTCGTGAAATTGTTGTATTTTTTAAACATAACTACATACCTAAGGTCTCACAACTTTGCTGCCATAACAAATAATGCTAGCGACTTTAATCAAATAACACTGATATTTGATCAAAGGCTAGCGAGGATATAGGTTCTTAAAGAATCTACCTACCTACTGTTTTGCGTTGGCTGGGTAAAATTCCAACCAAACATTGAATGAATCGTGAATGATGTCCTTTTGTTCTAGGTATCTGTGACGTTATAACTTTTTTTACAGACTTCCCGATAGCAAACGTACAATGTCAATATGACAGTCCGTCAGACACAGAGCAAGAATGTCGACAAAGTGACACTGACAGTACATCTGTAAGATCTGTGGTGACTAGGCCGGTCGACGACCATAACTATGACACTAGAGATGAACCTCCTGCATTTATTATACAACAAGTTAATGTAAGTAGAAGTACGATATTTTATTAGAATACTAGCGGACGCCTGCGGCTTCGTCCGCTTAACAAATTATATACTAAAACTTTCTTCGAGAACCACTCTATCATTTGGTGAAAACCGCATCAAAATCCGTTGCGTAGTTTTAAAGATCTAGGAATACATAGAGAACGGAAGCGACTTTATTTTATACTACGTTATGATGATTTACATACCTACAGATACGCCCCTACATACATACGCCTTTACATACAGGATACGTCCCGTTGTGGTAGGCAGAGACTGGAATTTGGCTTTCTACGTATTGGCAGTTTCTTTCAATTTCATAAGTATTTTCATGCCCTGCTCTCCGGTTAGAGACAATCCCAGGATAATAATTAAAAATAACACGTCTGACACTAAACCAACCAGTTAGAAAGCAGTACCTGGTTTTCAATTTAAAAAGAATGAAAATCGGTTCACCCGCTCAAAAGATATCGAGGTAACAAACATTAAATAAAAAAACATACAGTCGAATTGAAAATCTCCTTTTTTAGGAGTCGGTTATAAAGTAGCCTAAATTACTCCTTATGACATCAGCTACCTGCCAGTGAAAGTCTCATTAAAATCCGTCCTGCCATTTTATAGATTAGCTCGAACAAGCAGACATAAAAAAAATCAACATAGATTTTTAACTATGTAGGTGCCTTTCAGACTTATTTATTTTCATATCTACTTAGATCTTTAATTATATAAAAGTAAATATTTTCAGGCACTACAAGTCCAGATGACGCCACAGACGTTTGGCCCTCGAATAATTGTGCCGAAAATTATGACGATAGGTCCTTGCCCTACGTCATCTGTCAATGTCATACATGTTGGAGACAGGCCACAGGCACAGGTAAAGCATATTGAAAAACAAGCCGTCCCGGCGAACGTCGTACCGCCCTTTTAAACCTTCCCTGGACTTCCAGGAATATTTTAAGACCAAAATTAGCCAAATCGGACCGGGCATTCCAGAGTTTTAACGGCGATTCATTTTTATTTACATATATAAGTTCTCTGAACCCCCTTTTTTAAGTAAATCACAGAGTACAGTACACTATACTGAAATAGAGGCCCATCTTCCGGCGTAGAGGGGGGTAGATTTTGTGGCAAAGAAGGTACCGCCATCTGTCATTTGATGTTGGCAACTTTTTAACCGACGTCGAAAAAGGAGGCCTCAAAATAGATTTAGCTATACAAGTTCCACACGTCAGCAGACGGCATCTGTGGATGTGTCTGCCAACGCTTAGAACAGGGTACAACTACACGTTGACAGACACACATCCGCAAATGCCGTCTACTGACGTGTGGAACCAGCTTTACAGAAAAGCAGGCTGATTTCATGGGTTGGTGAATAAAATAACTTTCACTATTTTGCATAAGTATATTTATTAGCAAAAAAAACATCTCGATGAGTGCAGGACACAAAACCACACTCGTAAAAACACAAATTTTATAGTAGTGACAACATTGAACACAGCAGTATCTATCAGACGACATTTTTAGAAAAAATACAAATTTAATAGTCACACAGACACTACTTTTTGTGCACTAAGTATTAAGGCTTATTTGGGAGAATTTTCGCTTCTTGGAACACAAATAAAAAATAAATTATATTAAATTGTCATTTATTTCAGGTCACAATATTAGTACCCATATTATACACAGAATTATGTCACATTATTACAAAAAAAAAATACAAAATTATATGAAATTATAAAATAATGTCAAAATATAAGAATTATATATAAATAAAACACGATATTATTCTATCACTAAAAATTTTGCCGGTCTAATTGTTTAGAAGTTCAGACATTTTGTTTTTTTTTTAATTTTTGGCATGGTTCACAGAAATTTGTATCAGGGTGGCTAGTATATTAATATGAAAAACAACCACATGTTTCTACTGCTTTATTTAACAGTTTTGATGAAATATTGGTAAATAACTGCCAAATGTGTTGTCGTGCAATATTATATAATAATAAAATAAACAAACATATCATTTGGAATAACTAATTTGCAGTACCGTTCGAAGTAACAAAGAGACGTTTAGTACTTAATGGTCAAATAAATACGAGTACCATTTTAGTAGAAATATTTCTGTACAATTTAACTTTGATTAAAATTAAATAAATATTTATAAATATTTTTGGAGATTCTCGCACAACGTCATCTAGCCTAAACTAAGCTTTAAGCTTGTGCTATGGATCTAGGCAACTGATAATCATACTTATGTATAAAATAAATACCTACAGCGCCATCTGTATTTCAGCGTAGAAGCTATTAAATCTCCAAGAAAGTATGAACCTACTATTTTCTTATAAGATTATCGCCTCTGAAGTAAATAAACGACTATTTCCGGTCCATAAAGTTCCCAATAAATGTTGCAACTCCGTCACAAAAGTATTAGAAACTGTGTTAGCGACATCTAGTGTCAGGTAGTGATAATCTTAATTTGGAATTTTAAACACAGATAGCGTTGATTGCAACCAAGACTTTTAAGATCATTGACCTAATTCTTAATATTTTCGTGGAACGTCTTCATATTCGTAGCAACAACTTATAAATAAGAAATAAGTGCAGGCGGGAAGTGGGAACTATTTCATTTAATGTTAGTCGTCTCTTTCAGATGCTGTGTCAATCTTCACAGCCGACGGAAATTAACAAGCGGATCCGGCGCAGTGAGCAAGTGTTAAGGCAAGCGGCTGATTGTGTCAGTCGGGGTTCTACGTTTCAAACTGTATCTGAACAGTTCAATATACCCATTTCAACGATAAGGTATGCCTTAGCGTAATTTATACAAGTGCGAGTCGGACTCGCACTAGAAGGGTTCCGTACCATTATCTAGATAAACTGATGAATGGAACCAAAAAAGGTTTCACATTTGTTGTATGGGAGCCCTACTTAAATATTTCTTTTTTTCTGTATTTTAGTATTTGTTGTTATAGCGGAAACGGAAATATATCTGTAAAATCAACTGTCTAGCTATTACGTTTTATCCTTTGTGTACGATACCCTAAAAAAGAGTAAGCCGTGTTTACCGCCCTTTATGTATAGCCACAGATAAAAGAATATTAGACTAGTCCAAATGCCCCATCCCATACTAAGAAATGAGGCTTTTTGTACGCAGACTCATATTACGGCTATGTCCCTAGAGATGCTAAAGGCGTACTGTCTATTGGCAAGTCTCAGTTCCGTAGGTCATCGCTGGCAACACACATTGGTCGAAGACCTTGCTTTTAAGACACTGCGGTATGTTCGACGAAAAGAAGTTACGTAGCCAAACCGAGTTGTACCGCCGGGCGCCATTCCCATAGCCCGATCGCTATTGGAGTGGGCACAACATGGACATTCGACGTGATTTTCGTCTTTCGGGCTACCTAATATACCTATTATCATTTTTTACACATTTTTAATGTTTCCGATGGACTCCCAGTTCACCAGCTCACCAACACATAAATGCAGATCAACAAAATTTTTTTTTGAACGCTTTTTTTTCAGGTTCTTCATGGCAAGGAAAGGCATTCTTCCTCAGCGTCGACGCGGACGAAGTACACAGGTATTGTCTTTACATCGGAAGACCGAAATAAATATTATAAGCTTGTTGAAGGCTTCGATCAAATATGTCGAAGGCGAAGCGTCGAAGGGTGACATTTGAAAAATACTATTTCTAAGATTGGAAAAACAAAAGCTGTTGTGTCGTATATGAATTATTTTTAGGGATAAATCGTTTCAACGTGAGATTTTTTAAATAAACTTTGTTTTTGCAGAGCCGTGCGTCTGGAAGTCCGGATCCGGAACCTCCATTTCACATGCAACACTTCAAACTTCCAGACATGCTTTCGACATTCAGGCACGATGATGATGATTCGAATAAATAAATACTCTGATCCTAATAATTGTGATAATAATGTAAATATTAAGATCCGCCTTCCAATTGTGTGAAGGTTTAAATTGTAAACACTTTATCGAAGTAAGACAGTTAAAACAATCATGTCCCAGTTTTTGAGATACGAGAGAACTTTGGCATTTTGTACCCTTTATAAACTTGAGACAAACGGGTCTATTACACGATTTTTGAAATTACATTTTTTACTCAACTTTTCGACCCTATTGCAAGAGCCGTCAACCAATCCGTGACCACGGCTCTTGCAACAGGGTCGAAACGTCGGGGAATAAAGAGGTATGTGTATATCTGTTTATAATTTTGGAAATAGCCTTAAACATACATACATGCTATGAAACACAAACTTTAAATACATATATGAAGTCATTTTAATTTTAAGTATGATTCTGACGCCAAATGGAATCTGGTGTATTTTTGTATATAAGAATATCTGAGAGATAACAAACGGTGCGGTTTAGTAGATACAGGTCCGACATGTTTCGCTTACTGAGGGATGAAGTCTATTAGATTTCTGAACGAAAAAGAAGTTTGACACGAAAACTGGCGGGAAAACGTCTGTTTAAGCAAATATTATTTTACTGGGAATTTGAATGACTTTTATAAGACTTTTGCAATTTCTTCTCTTATTTTTATATTCAATTCTCTGTGAAATAGTCATATATCGGGCTTAAACGATACTCTTAAAGATTAATCTGATTCTGAATCTGTTTAAAACAATTTTTTTTCACGTTGTCTACACTTAACCTTTTAGGATGTACAGTTATAACTAGATAGTCCTACTGAATGGCATTTATTCATATGTGAACTTATAATATAGAAACTTGTACATATTATGTAAATTATTAATAAAAAATAATGTTATTTCATAATAATCAGTTCAATAGCGGCCAACATTTAATTAATTTATCTACATAATTGCAAAGTTATAAAGATTGTTTATTTGGCTATCACAAAACGGCTGAACGTTCTATAGTTTTTCGAGATAAATTGAGGCGTAGGTCTTTGACCATTCCGCCATCATCTCTCAATTATTTTAATCATTTTCAGTGTAATATAAATTGTACTCGAATCAGTAGAATCTCAATAAATAACATAAATATGTATCATAATTATAAAGTATTAAACTTGTGAATGACTGTACGAGTTAAGAATACTCAAAATAGGTTAAAACAAAATTGTATATAACTTCGAAATATGTGTATTTAATATCCAGCCGTAAGAGTATGGCAGCAAGGTCTTATCTATCGACATTATTTATTAATCAATGTTTTATAGTTTATAACCAGAAAATTTCGCTCAAGATTTTAAAGTAACACCAGTTTAATTAAATTATATTTGAATTACATATTACACAAACTAAAAATTTATTACCATCTCTGATTGCATTATAAGCATGGCATTGTTAACTAAAGTTGATCGACTTATTCAACCAATGAGATCGCAGAAAATGTCGGTCACGTAACCAAATAACATTTTTTTTAAATTTTATGCTATGTCATTGGTCATCGACTGAAGTCGCTTTAAAATAATTAGTTCAACGATAAACTCTATCGTTGATTGAAATATAATAATTATTTTTAAACACGTAAGTACACATCTAATTGTTATTTATTTAACATTTGGTGGCATTTAAAATAAATGTTTAGTCTGTAGACGGCAACACTAACTATAGACACTGTAGATATTTTATGATTGATGTTTTAAATATTGCATGTAAATTAATGCAATTCCGAATTGTCACAAAAGTATTAAAATTTGTGTTAGCGACATCTAGTGTCAGGTAGCAATAATCTTATTTTAGAATCTCATTCACAGATGGCGCTATTCGTAGGTAACAACATTTTAAGGCAGCTATTGTAATGATTAAACCCAGTATTACATATTGACGATCAAATTGATTTTTACTTATTATTTTTTAATACTAAGAAAGTAAATAAGCACACAGCTAACCAAGGTCTTAAAAGCTCAAACGAACCTAAGTAGTGCTCCACTCGATCAATACCCTCGTTTTCACGTACCTACTACGCGTGCGCGATAAGTTGAGACTTGCGGTCAATTCACTTATTACTAGCGGACGCCTGCAGTTTCGCCCGCTTGACAAATTACACACAAAACCTTTCTCGAGAACCACTCTATCCATTGGTGAAAATTACATCAAAATCCGTTGCGAATTTAAACATATACAATACATAGCATATACATATACATAGGGAACGAAAGTGACATTGTTTTATACTATGTTATGAAGACTCAAGTTTAATTCCTAACCACAGTAGAATAAAATAGAATGGTTTTAGTAGCGGCAACAGAAATACATCATCTGTAAAAATTTCAACTTTCTAATTATCACAGTTCATGAGATACAGCTAAAGACAGACGGACGGATGGACAGCGAAGTCTCAGCAATAGTTTCACCCTTTGGGTACGCAACCCTAAAAAGATAGTAAACCCTTGCAACTAAAACTAGGGCAGGTAAAGTCACGAGAACGTTAAGATATTTCTTGGACTTGTACAAACATAAGTGTTGACGTCACAGCGCTCAGGTCTCAACTTCTCTCGCACATATTGTATTTGACATTTTATACAAATAATGTGTAATCTTCCAAATGTAATAATAACATACAGCAGTTCGGTGCCATGGTAAGGACATTAATGTACACGTAGACGGTGTGGTTATAAGTAATAAACATATTTTGTGTAAAGAATATTCGTTTTCATTTCATTTATTTCAAATTTTACCAACGATTTTGACTCCACTGGGATCGGATGGGAAAAGAGTAGACGACTGTCTAAGTTTCTAGTAATCACATTTATTAACAAATACCTACATTAAAATTATTTATTTTAAACGTAGGCATCTTCCTATTCTAAATAATAGGACAATAATAATTGAAAACAACGCCTTCTAGTATGAAATATAGCGAAGCTTCATGGCAAAGTAGGCCACCAAGCTAATTTCAACTGTAAAGCTGTCCCTTTACCTCTAAATTATACTTACCACCTCCAAGCTCTTTACTAGAACTTATAGGCCTTAAGAATGAGACAGTAAGAGCAGTTAATACTATCAGGCGTTACTTTTCGGAAGTCCATAGTTAAATTAAATAAATCAACTACTTTGCAATATTCCGCCACATGCAAATTACCCAACTCTCGTATTTATTCATGCACAAGTCCGCCCTCCAAACCCACTTAGGCCGAAAGAATAGAGAAATAATTTTGAAAATATAATAAATATGAGAGTTGTGTTATCGGCCTATTCGCAGTAGTCCGGTGGTTAGTCCAGTATACCGAACTAATGCTACTTTTTATTCGCAGTAGTTCGTTAAGCACAATGCACCGTACTATTGCTACATTTTTAGTAGCAATAGTTCGGTAAGTAACATAAACAAAGAAAATACAATAACAATATAATTATTTTAAAATGAAGAAGTAACGAGAGCCACTTTATATAAAAATAGCTCCTTTGTTGCCCGTCGTACTTTATAATATTATGGTCAGTCTCTCTAATCTTGAAGGCTCTTATGTTATGTATTCCTGGTACATTTGAGGTTCGTGTCTTTTATAATGGACAATCATTTTCATCTGTACTCGGTGCACCTGTTGACACATTTAAATAAACTAAACGGATCGAGATTCGAATGAGATTTCGAGAGTGCTTATGTAGTTCTGTAGTCCTAGTATTTTATTCGAGGTTCGTGTCATTTATAATAAAAGATGGCCTCACAATCAATGTGACTAACGAAATATGGGTATAATAAACAGCTGTCTACCTCATCAAAGCAGAAGAATCTATATGACATTTTTTAAGCACGATCAAAGGTGAACGGTTTCTGAACAAAACTTCTTCGAACACATTTTGAATAAACCAAACTGAGCGAGATAAGAGTTGGCGAGTGCTCTTTTGTAGTTCTGTACTCCTAGTTTTTTTGTCCCGATGAAAAATAAAGAAATGTGTCAACGCCGCCCGCCTGTTCGTAAGTCGTGATTGTGGGCCACTCTCACAGCACACAATACTATAGTGAGTGGCCCTCAACTTGACGACCTACTGATGTGCCTCTTCACGCTCCGCTTAAAGAACCCAGGATTATATGTGGGAGGAAACACGTGCACAGGCAGGGCGTTCCAGGCCACTATCGTTCGGCAGAGAAACGAGCGTTTAAAACGTTCGGTTCTCGCGAACATGCACATCACAACATCCACTGTGGGAGTGGCATCTCTGCCCGGCACGGGTTGTTCGGGATCGGAAGGAAGAGGGTGGGATCAGATTGAAGAGCTCTTCAGAACACTCGCCGTGGTAAATACGGTAGAATGCGGTCAAGGAAGCTATTGTTCGGCGCTGAGCTAGCGGCTCAAGGCTTCATTGTTATTGTATTTTTTTTGCTTACGTTACTTACCGAACTATTGCTACTAAAAATGTAGCAATAGTACGATGCATTGTGCTTACCGGACTACTGCGACTAAAAAGTAGCATTAGTTCGGTATACCGGACTACTGCGAATAGGCCGTGTTATCGTGCAAAAAATAATAAAAAACCTCGACGTGTTTCGTCCCCAACCAGGGGCATCATCAGATGTTGATGGCTCGGCGCACGGCGACCGAATTCGGTCGATATTCGGAATATTGCAAAGTAGTTTAATTTAACAGTAAGAGCAGTTTTCTTGTCATGCGATTTTCCACCAGCGCGGCAGAGCGTTCGGATCTCGCCCGCAATGCGTGTCGATGTTTCTTGTTGTGCGGTTATCGTAACGGGGCTAGTCGCAAACTGATTTGATGTTATGCCTTTAATATCCACAACACATCAGTTCCACCTACCAGCTTTAATTGTAGGTATACTGTTTCCAACCAGGAACAGAAACATAAAATTTCATCCAAATCGATCCAGTCGTTTATGAGGCAAGTCACAAAAACAACAGAAGAATTATTATTAAGATTAGGATAGGATAAAATAAAAAAAACACTATTAATAATTGAAATATTTATATTTTATCGCTTACACTAGAACGGTAAGGCATTAGAAGGCTGGACGTTTACATTTGTACTGGACAAATATACATACAAGTATTTAAAATAAAACGCTTCAACTGTCAATATACCTATAGTCTATGGTACTCACGTGTCAACTGTCAAAACACATTATCTGACTGACAGCCTGCTCAGTATAAATTGGTCTGTGGCCAAAAATGGAACTAATTTAATAGTATGTAGTTACTGTTCTGTAATTCTTGTTTTTGACGTGTTTCAATGTATGGTGGCTCCCCCATTGGAATACCAACATATACTGGGCAACCTGCGTACAGTACCTAGCGACCACAAGTCCATGGGCATGTTATAATAACATGTATACTTAATTCTTTTGCCGTTATTTTTCGATATACAGGGCGTTTCTTTGAACATACAAATTACATAAATTATTGTATACACAGTGAATTTATGACCATTTTGGAAAAAAATATTTTTGACTCACTTTCGATAACAGAACCGCCTGGAAGTGTTAATTACAGCAAGTTATTAAAAAAAAACAAGTACAGCAGTATATTAGAAAATAGTACAATTAATCCGAGTAACCCCCTTTTCGGTCCAAAACGATCATAAATTCACCGTATATGTGCTTTTTACATTATTATGCAACTATACAAAGCGTACTGTGAAATTCTATGAGACCTTGGGTTTTTGACAGCTTTGACATTAAATTATGATCTTTAACACAATGTACAATATCATGAAACACTTCGGTTTAAATATTTCATCTCATTGGACCTTCGCACATTGTGATAAAGATCATACTTTAATCTCAAAACCAATAGCGTAATTACTGCGTACCTATTCTGGGTAACTTTGCGTCGTTATATGTCAGAATACAATAATATTAATTACGTAATATATAACACATATAACTAGGTATGCAATACATTCTGCTGTTGCAATAATTCAGTTGAGTTTGTCGATCCGGGTCGAACTACTAAACGACTGGACCGATCTTTATGAATTCAGATACATGCACTCACGGTGATGGTCACTATGACCGTGACAAATTTCAAAAAGATCCGTCCAGTCGTTTAGGAGGAGTTCGATCACAAACGAAATACACGAGTCCCCTAAGAAAGAGCTTCGTAAACTCAGCTCAATTAAAAGCTCAATTCAACATACATTACTTTAAATTTATACATGGTGTTACATAATGGAAATAACAAACGAAATCGGATATGGCATACAGGGTGTCCCAAAACCACCATGGAGAGAATGTATCTTAAATACTGTAGATAGACAATTTTAAAGAAAGGAGACATTTAAAAATATTTTTTACTGCGTTCATATATCCCCGAAAATCAAATCGTAAAAAAATTTAATTTTTATTTTTATTTTCAAGTAACTTTGCATCTTAAATGAAAAAACTTAGAATATCACATTCTTTTGCAATTTTCCCATCACGAAACGTAAGGCAATAATATTTTTTGATTTATTGTACTATTTTAGGACAAGCGCTATATCAAAAACCTTTATTATATCGTATCGTCGCACGTGTCTACGCATCAGATAGAACCCGCTCGGTTTTGCTCGCTGTGCCCATTATGTAACATCATGTATAATATTTAATAAATTTTCTATTAATTTACTATACATAATCTAGAATATATACAAACCAGCTGCATTTTTATTGCATTAATTCAATTTTGATATGTATTTTAATTATTGTTTTTTATTTTGTGTAATTTACAAATACACAATAATAAACCGCCAAAACGAAAGATCGGCTGGATTTTAACACAGACGATAATATTATAATCATTAGATGGAACAGAGCAGAAGCTTCATACAAAGCCGATATCGATCACAACATTAAAAGCACACGAAACATCACAGTGTCCACTCTGGCCACTTTTGACAGCTTCGGTGGCGTGGTTCATAGTGCATCGGCTTTCGACTCTGGAGTCTCGGGTTCAATTCCAGGGTCGAATTATGTATAAATTAATAATTTTATTTTGTACATAATAAATAATGCATTTAACTAAATTATTGGTACGGTTCATGTCGCACAGACAGAAATTATTTCATTTTGTATCTACCTGTATATATTTAACTAAACTATTGGTAATTAAATTCTAAAATAAGCAGCAGATCTATTACATTTATGATTACAACTTAAAATTAAAATTAATTAATTTGATGTTTTAATGGAAATTATATTTTGAATAATATAATATTATATCTTCATGGAATAATTTTCTTGTACCCAAGAGATAATTACAATCATATGTATTTATGTTAAATAATATAATTCCATTTAAACAGTCAATTTTATATTTACAAAATTCGTTTAAAATTCTAATTACATTTTTAAGATTTATGCCGATTTATTGAGTTTAATTTTGTTGTTAATTATTTTGCGCGTATCATTCATAATATAATAAAAAAAAAAGTTATTTAATATATTATATTTAACAAACAGTAATTTGTTAATTCTGATATCGCGATGTAGGTATATGACTCTGGATGGATACTAGCGCCACCTAGTAGGGTAGTTGTCTCACATAAGCCGTACGTTCAACCACCGAATCATAAATGTAGTATCTAATTATATGACACACGCAGTTTTGTGTTCTAATACAATGAGAATAAAGCATAATATTGGTCGGATCAATGTTCACTTACAGCTATTTATAAGAGGTAGACCATTCATTTTCCACGCTATAACCTTGTCCATTTTGTAAATGGTTTTTGAGAGCTCGTTTTGATTTAAGGTAAATTTAATATTTTATAACTTTGGACCTTTGTCAATCACAAATGAGGTCTAAATTAATTTTCTAAGTTACACGTATTAGATGCATAACGCGTGGTGTATTAGTGGCAGCATCTTACTGGATACGTTGTGTGTATTATACTCTGTATGTAGTTACTGATCATTGGAAAAGAGTGGCCTGGAGTTGTTATTGCCAGGTTCTTTTTTCTTTGAAACTGGCTTTAAATGTAAATTCTTACGTGCTGACGTTAATAAGTGTTATTTTATAACCTATATTAATAAATATTTTTGAGTTTGAGTTTAATAACTTGAAATATTAAATACTAGCTGATCGCCGCAGCTCCGCCCGCGTGATTTAGTTTACTCGTTCCCGGTTCTGATTATAGTGAAAGAAATTTTGAAATGTGCCGATTTCAAAAAATCTTTCACCATTGAAAAACTACATTCACCCTGAGTAGTTTTTGAGTTTATTCATTACAAACATACACACAAAAATACAAATCTCTCCTTTTTATAATAGTATGTATATTAAATATTAAATATTGAACCCATGACATTTTCAGTGACAGATAATTTTTATGTTATAAAAAATAATATATTGAACCTATTAAATATTTCATATTTCACGATATTTATCATGATTTATATTAAATATTTCATGGTATTCGACCTTTGGTATGCTATTACACCCTTGGACATAAAATATTAAATACTTCATGGTGTTGGACCTTTTACACATTATGTAAAACATTATTCAAAGTCAAACTGAGCTGTCAAAAACCATATAAAAACATTGACATTTATAATAGCATCTAATAATATACCTTAACGAATATTAAAATTTTACACAACTATATTATATAACTATGTATAATACAATATAGGCAAGTACGATTATGAACTTAAAAAAGTTTGGACCAAAAACCGATGAAATCACTATTGGACAATATACCTTATTAAGATTGAAGAAAAAAATAAAATACATTTTTGAAATAAATTATGAATAATGTATACACGATGACGTATAACCGTTTACAATCAAAAGGGTACTACTTTCACGGTGTATAGTTTTGAAATCAAAAATACATTTCAAAAATTCAACATGATTATTAATAATAACAAATAAAGATAATTATGTCTAAAAGCGCTAATTGAGATGCTTTTTTTTATAATCACAAACTTATTTTTTTATTTCAATATTATACCGATAGGTAAATTAGTTTTTGTGACATTTTTAACAGTGAATTTCGTGCTAATTATTAAGATATGTGATGTTATAAACGAACAGACAACAATATATATTTAAGCTTGGCTTACAGCACAAGATATGTTTATATATAATATCGTCCACAATATCGTGACGATATCGCAGTTACACTGGAAAGCTTACCCCAACTGAGTTGGGAAAAGGCTCGGTGAATGATGAATACAGTGTCAATTGTCAATGTCAACATTTTGTACATTTCACTGTATTACCCAACGAAATTGAATTATTATGACATTTCAAGTAGAATAGTAGAAATAATATCCTACAGATGATTGAAGATTTTAGTCGGCCTATAATTATTTGAGCGAAGCGAGCGTAGCTCCTTATCAGGTGACTCAAATGCAACTCGATGTGAAATTGTTTCTCGACAACTACCTAACCGATTTACATGATTTTTTCACTCAAAAATCAAGCATTCTCAGGGGCAGGTTTTGTTCGAGACCGAATTTTGATTTAGGACCCTCAAAATATGTCAACAACCGATTTTCATGATTTTTTCACTCAAAAATCAAGCATTCTTAGGAGCAGGTTTTGTTCGAGACCGAATTTATATTTTACCAAAAATATGTTAATAACTTTTTTTGAGGGTCCATTTTTTTCCAACTCCGCGTGACCGCGGCCACTCCTATGTCAATTGCTGCGGGCGTCTCTGGTGACACTAAGATATTTCCATTGGCGCCCGGCGGACTTTGGCCACACATGTGGCCTCTTCGGGGTTTGGTCGGAATGAAAATCCCGCGTCGTAGGGGTTGGGTTTTATCCCGCGTCGGTGAGTGAATCTGGTTGCGTGCTGTGGGGCAAGGGCCTGGAGCACGCAACCCTTCTAGCGTGCTTCTGTAACCTCCATGACGGCGGGATAGCTACCCGCCGTCCTCGGGCCCCGATCATGGAGGTCGATGGGCCTGGGCGTAGATGCCCTGGCCGCTGACTGCAGAACTCAGCGGGGAGGGTACGCTCCCTCTCCCTCTCGGCCGCCTCCTTCGCGAGCATGAGTTGCTCGCAGAAGGACACGGCCGCATTCCTCCACCTGCTCGCGCTGGAGACCATGGCTTGGAGCATGGTTTCCAGCGCGAGGATATCCACGCCCAGACCCACTACGAGGTCCCGGCGCTGACTCGCCCACGCTGAGCACTTCACCAACGTGTGGAGCGCGGTGTCGTAGTCGGAGACCTCGCAGTGTTGACACCGGAGTGTGACCTCATGATGGATGCGAAACAGATAGCTACCGAAGCATCCATGCTCGGTAACGATCTGCGTCGCACGATACGTGAGGTCACCATGCCGCCTCTGTAGCCACTCGTCCATGATCGGTCTCACCGCCGCGATGACGGTTGCTCGAGCCGCACCCTCCAAGTCTCCATGAGATCCTGGCGAATTTGGGACCGCTGCACAGTCTGTGATTTTCCCTGACATGCGGACATACTGATTTTATGCTAAAACTGTCTAGTTTAGTCTATAGCAATTAGTTTAGCGGGAGTCTCAGTCCTAACTGAGACTCCCGCTAAACTAATTGCTATAGTTTTGAAGTTATTTAAAAACTCGATAAAAGTCATAAAAACCATAGAAATGCATTATTTCTTTACAAGTTAATTTAAATAACGAACCATTATAATGCTATCGTAAACAGACCTTTTAAGTACCCAGACAGTAAAAGAAAGTTGAAAAAATACTCGTCTAATAGGCCGAAAAAAAATTATTTCCTAAATTTCATAAAATATTTTTTTCTGGCAAATTAAGCCCTAGCTGCATTTATTTCCAAAACTACAATACAGTTTACAAATTGATAAACCCCTAAAAAAAGCCAAAGATATGATTTTTTTTAAATCTGACCTAGGGTTGTCAATAGTAAGAATGCTAATTGTTTTTAGTATAATATATAAATACATCACTCTTTCGTTAACGAGTCGATACACTAATATTATATTTTAGATGACCAGAATTCAGCTACGCGTATTCTGTACCAATATTAAGGTGTTTTTTAACTGCACCACTGTTATGGTCATATATGGTCAGACACATTAATATGATTTTTTAGTAAGTGCGATGGTACGCATATTAACTCTACTAGATCTCTTACCAGATTGGTCAAATCTTCAATGAAGGGCATCATGTGGGAAGGTGTCCGCCCTCGTTAAGTGAATGCTAAAACCCAATATCTATACATGATGTCTGGAGGACCGGGGGTGAGGCATCATGGAGCCGTCAAAGACCCATGGTGCTGCTTCGCCTCTGCAGAGGTTGACCCAATCTGCAGGGGGATGTCCTTCCGGGCCTCGACCGGGGGACTTAATGCAAGAGGGGCATGAGGGCGCCAACCCTCATGTTGGTTGGCGAGCGGCAAATGCCGATACTCTTCACTCTCCTGAGGTATCTGCATCGATGTTAGGAGAAGTCGACTTTGGCACGAATATGGATTCGATTAATGTACTTACTCGTCTGGATATTTATAATATTTTGGTAGAAAAGGCTCGATTACATGGACCGAAAATGAGACCTGGAGATCTCGATATTAACGAGAGAATGAGCATTGTTTTGAATGCATTATATCCTAGTGGCATTCCTGACAATGTCATTGTAGATAACAAAACATTGAAAGTAGCCATATCAACATTTAGATGCAAGTGTGAAAAAATGTACAATAACTGTAAAAGAAAAATGACACACTTTTGTAAAAAAAAACAAGAACTGGCTAAATACAACATTTGATATTAGTTTTATAAAGCCCGTTACAGAAATAGATTCCGTCCAAACTTTACAATCTCAAGGACCCATGAACATCTTGTCAATTGAACCCATTACTTATATTGCCACTTGATGAAATTTCTCAAGTTCCAAATTTATCATCTCATGATAGTGTTTTATCACAGCCAACCCCTGGTACTTCCTCTCAACCTTTTTCAACCTCAAAACCATATGAAGACCTTAGTGAGCGCCAAAAACGCCGCAAACGTAAAAATATAGAAGAAACACTTGAAGATGAACCGATATCAAAGTTACTAAAAATTTTTGTAAATGTGGCCACTGAAGACAAAGAAGGAAAGAGGTTTGAATAAATCTTCAGCTCAAGACTTAGAGTTTATTATCACAGAATGTTTGAAGAGCCCAACTCGGGTATCGGAAATAGCAGCTCTGATAAAAGAGGGGTCTAAAGACAGAAGGCCCTATACCCCCGATGAAGCTCTATCGATGATAATTGACAAGAAACTAACTGTTGAAGATTACACGTCAATACAAAAACAGGCCAAAGAACGCGGTTTTCCGTCATACCCACCTTATTATAAGGTTATATTGGCAAAAAAGCTTTGTTATCCGGATGATAACATAAATGAAATGGCAACAGATAGGGAAGTAGGTGTACCATTGCACAGTTTATTACTACACACATTTCGTCGCATTTGTCAATCTTCGGAAAATATTATCGCAGAGTATACGCAGCAGAAACAACAAAATACACTACGTTGCATTATGGAAGGTTCGTGGAGTTTTGACGGGTCTTCCGGACAGTCACTGTACAAGCAGAGATTTGCAGATGATGATGAATTTTCATGGTCATCCCATGAAAATTCGTTATTTGCAACTACATACGTGCCTTTGTGCTTAAAAACCAACGACGGTTTTGTATTATGGTCCAATCCAAGCCCACAATCCTTCAGATTTTGTCGCCCTCTGCGAATACAGTATCGAGCAGAAAATAAAGAGCTGTGTTTGAACGAAAAACAACGCGTAGAGGATGAGGTGCAAAACTTGTCATCGCCGTATGCGGAAACTAGCAAAGGTCATACCGTAATTACTGATTCCAAATTATATTTAACCAATATAGATGGTAAGTATTTAACGCAATAACAGAGACTTCTTCCCAATTACGTTGTGCATGTTGTGGAGCTACTGCATCAGAATTTAATAAAATAAATATTGTTGGAAAAAAAACTATAAATCAAAAGGCCTTGCTGCATGGGTTGAGTCCCCTACACGCGTGGATAAGGCTTTTTGAATTCCTACTTCACTTAGATTATAAAAATGATCCTGCAGTGCGCAAGTGGAGAGTGGCAAAAAATACTCCAGAAGCGGCTATAGTTGAAAATAGGAAGAAGAAAATACAAACCGAAATCAGATGTAAAATGGGTCTTCTGGTTGATTTTGTTCGTCCTAATTCCGGGACAACAAATGATGGAAATACTGCGCGGACAGCATTTTCTGATAAAAACAGACCAAAATTTTCAGAAATATTGGGGGTAGAGTTATGGCTGGTGGACGATCTACACACAATTTTGGTCGCTCTCTCTAGTGGTTTGCCTATAAATGCAGAAAAATTCCGTGTATTTTGTGCAGCTGTAGCTGACAAATATGTGGAAAAATATGACTGGTTCTACATCTCAGTTACACTGCACAAAATCTTAATGCATGGATGGCAAATTATAGACTCCAGTCCACTCCCAATAGGAATGTTGTCCGAACAAGCCGGCGAATCCAGAAACAAATATTGGCGTTACGATCGGCAGCATCACAGTAGAAAAATAAACCGTAAAACTACTGTAATAGATTTATTTCATCGGGCTTTGGAATCATCTGATCCCTATATATCGACTTTGGCCCTCACTTGCCGGCAACAGAGCCTTAGCCATCTACCTATTCCCGATAAGGTGATCGCACTGCTAAAACCTTCGCTCGAAAACGTTACATTCAATGAAGAGGAAACATCACAATGGCCAACTATGGAGTTAGAGTCAAGTGAAATATTGATGCACTCTGATAATGAATGACATGATGTGTATATATACGTCAGTCTTTAATAGAGTGCATCAATATTTCACTTGACTCTAACTCCATAGTTGGCCATTGTGATGTTTCCTCTTCATTGAATGTAACGTTTTCGAGCGAAGGTTTTAAGGGGTTAATGTATATATTTGAGAAAGTTTACAGAAATGACAAGCTTTTATTATGACAATTACAATAATTTGGACATTATAAATGGTAGATACAATAGGTTATTCCGAGTAACCCCCTTTAGCTTCAAAACGACTATTCATTCCACGTGTATAATGTATACACGCATACAAAAAGTATTTGTGAAATATTTTAATTTTAAATTTTTAAATATATCTGATATAATTTTGTAACAACCCATATTTCCATAGAAACTAAGAAAAGCAATAACTCAGAGATTCTGATAGTTATTAAAACTAAATTTTGTGGTATGGTGTATATATATATTCTACATAATGTAGTAAAAAAATAAAATACCGAAATGATTGTACTAATTATTTATGATAAAAAAAGTAAAAAATACTAAATTTCAACTATAAAATGACCATGTCCGCAAGTCAGGGATAATCACAGACTGTGCGCTGGTCCTCGATTTTTCGAGTCGCAGGCCTGTGGTCCCTCTCCAACGCCTCCTTGTGCCATTGAAATAATGACGCAAGGGCTCTCGCTTACAGGTCCCTTGGAGGGGTTCCGACTAAGAGACATGCAGCCTCTCCGGAGATCGTGCGGTACCCCCATATGGTTTTGACGGCCAAGGTTCGCAGTGGTCTGTTTAACAGAGTCGCGTTCACCCTGACCGCCAATCTATCCGCCCATTCGGGTTCCCCGTATAAGGCCATACTCCGCACGATCCGCAGGTACAGTCTCCTGCAGAAGTTTTTGAGGGTCCTAAATCAAAATTCGGTCTCGAACAAAACCTGCTCCTTATAGATTGATAAATGCCCAAATAGAAATAGTCGCTTCGCTCAATTGCATGCTGCAGCGCAGTACCACAGTACCACAGTACCACAGTACCACAGTACTACAGTACTACAGTACCACAGTACCACAGTACCACAGTACCACAGTACCACAGTACCACAGTACCACAGTACCACAGTACCACAGTACCACGGCAGCGACCGCAGCGAGTAGTTACAGTGATCGTTGAACACCGACGTAACTTTCAGTATGGTCGAATCCGACATAATTAGGGTTAGTTCATACTAGAACAGAATCGAAGCGCATAGAAGCGTCAATCTGAAACAGCATATCTCTTCACAACATAATACAGATATTTCTTCTATGAGGCACGCCTGACAAAATTTTGAAATCGCTTCGAGGCGAAATCAACACTGATTGGTGCAAATCTAAGTGCGTACTATACAAATCAATGCGTCGTCTATAGTCACTTGACAAAATACGTCACTACAAGTGTAAAAGCGTACAATTGTATTAACTACACGCGTATTCCCACAGAAGAAATATGTGTTTTATTGTGACAGTACGTATTAATTTATAGATTTATCTCTTTATTATGTATAAATAAATAATATATATTTTTGGACATTCTCACACATAAGCTAAGCTAATATAAGCTTGTGCTATGGGATCTAGACAACTGATAAACATACTTATATATTTCTAAATACATACATAATATACATAGAAAACACCCAACCTCCGAAACAAACATTTGTGTATCACACAATTAATTTGATTAAACCCAGAATCGAACCTGGGTCCTAAGGGCCGGCAGTCGCATGCTCATACCACTGCGCCACCGAGGCAGGCTAATTTTAATGTTTGAAATTAATTTTATTTTTTTTACATAAACTCTATATGTCAAGTAATCAATACTTAAATACAAAGTAAATTGTTAAAGAAATACTTCGCTTTCCTGTTTAGTATTTGACGCTTCGATACGCTTCGAAATCTACGCTAGTATGAAACGGCCCTTACGTAGACTATATTTATAACTGGTTGAGACAAATAACAGCAAATAATTACGACTTAATTAAAAACACAATTTAAAAACGAGTATCACTATACTTTGCTTAGCAAATTATTTTACGATTATGGCAACTTAAGACTTTTATTATTATACGTTTTTTTTTTCACAGTGGATAGCACAGGCGGTGCGTATTTAATTCTTAAATTGGCAACTGAGTAATATAATGATATTAGTGTTGCTACATAAATAAAATATAATTGCCTTAAATTAAGTGAAATTAAAAAGAATACTGGCGAGAAGTGATCTTTATAATAGACAATTAGCCTACATTTATAAAAGATTTTTTTTTTAATTACATACATATATATTGTCACGCTTCTTTCCCATGGGGGTAGGCAGAGACTATAGAATTCCACTTGCTACGATCCTGGCATACTTCTTTCGCTTCTTCCACTTTCATAACTATCTTCATGCACGCTCTCCGGTTCTGGGTACTCTTGACCTGGCCTTTGGTCAAAGTACGTTCGCCTAGGTCGACCTTTACCTGCCTGTCCACTCACGCCCGCCTTATGTATCTGTTTCGTCAATCTCCTTTCATCCATCCTTTCTACTTGCCCGAACCATCTAAGCATCCCTTTTTCTATCTTACTCACTACATCTTCTGACACACCGCAATGTTCTCGTATCACGCTTTTTTTAAATAGCAACACTAATATCGTCATATTAAACGATGCATTCTTAATATAACTAATTTTATAAACATATTACGAGTACCCTATTTTTTAAGTGCCCAAGTGTTTTTTTTTTCTAAATTTAAGTACTGGCTAAGACATTCGTGTTATACGCTAAAGGGACGATAGTACTTAAGTAATAATCTATTAAAACGCGAACTATATACATACAAAGGCCGGACAAAAAGATATTTCAGAAAAACCGACTCAATATACACAGTACCCGGCGATAAATATTGCACATCGACCTTTGGAAAGAGACAATCGGTTAATTTCGGCTTCGTATAGCGTTATCTCTGTCGCACGAAATACAAACAGTCCGGTATGGTATGGTAGTGTGCGACAGAGATAGCGCTATACGAAGCCGAAATTAGCCGATTATCTCTTTCCAAAGGTCGATGTGCAATAGTTATCGCCGGGTACTGTAATAGTTATTTAGGTTGAACTTACAATCAAAACTAGTTAAGTACATTGGACTTCGCTGTTTTTTAGGGTTCCGTAACCAAAGGATAAAACGGGAAACCTGAGATTTCGCTGTCCGTCTGTCTTGCGCTGTATCTCATAAACGGTGATAGTTAGAATGTTGAAATTTTCACAGATGATATATTTCTGTTGCCTCTATAACAACAAATACTAAACAACAGAATATAATAAATATTAAAGCGGGCTCCCGTACAGCGAACGTGATTTTTTTATTATTGGTACGGAACCCTTTCTGAGCTAGTCTGACTCGCAAGTGACCGGTTTTTAATAACATTATAAACGCGAGAACTATAACTAAACCACAGTTATAATCAATTGTAAGTGATTAGTATATTAATCGAGTTTGAATCGAAAATAAATAAAATCAAAATTAAGTCCGACTTTGTTTGATTTTGATACAAATATATACTAAGGTTACCCTCTGGTTTTGTCTGTTAATATAAATATAAGGCACTAGAAGATGTACATTAGAGTTCTGTATAATATTAATTGTCATTTTTCCAAAATATTTTTTTTTACATTAAAACGTTATACTCCTCTGATTCAATAAAAACAGTATAACGCGTTATTTAACAGAACTAACGTAATAAAAAACGAATAACGTTATTAACGTTTACGTTAACTGATGACATTATCAAACACAATATTTATTTATAATAACATTACAACGAAATATCAATATTAAAAGATTGACGTTACTGATAACGTATTACTCGAATTTACTCAGTAAAAATTTAAATAGACGTTAAAAATTGACATAACAACCGATATATTACCGAAATGGGACCAAATTGAAAAGGAATTCAATTTAAAAAAATCACCCAGGTAAGAAAAAAAACATACAGTCGAATTCAGAACCTCCTTCCTTTTTGGAAATCGGTTGACAAAGAGTGTAATACGTTATTTAACTGTTATAACGTTATTTAAAAAACATTTTAGAAGCAGATAACAGTTTTAAAAACAATATCATTATTCAGTTATTGTAACTTATAACGTAACGCTCAAACTTTTTTTAAACTAATAACGTTTTCGTTACCGTTATTAACAATTAACAATAGTATCGTTAGCGTTAATATCGCTATCGATAGCTGGTAAATTATTTATAATAGAACTGATACTTTGCATAACATTATTATTAGCATTAGACTCAATCCTATCTTCATTGGTAACTGTTATTGTAGAACTGTCGTTATTATTAATAATAGTATCACTTGTATTATTATTATCGACAGCAGCTATAGATCTGTCTCGGACTGTATCGTTATTGTTATTTTCGTTATTAACTGTTTCGATAACGTTATTAGTTGAAGTAACGTCGTTATTAACGTTAACGTTATCGTTATTACCAGATCCAGACGCTATAGGGGAATTAGTTTCACGATTTTCACCGTTCAACTCGTCGTAACATGGTGGCATTTCAATATTATTCCTTGCATCTTCATCAACCCTAGCGTTTAATCCTTCTCTACTCAAATACTCAGGCGGAGGTCCAAAAAATTTACCTCTCATGACCTCATTATACGGAGGGGGTCTGGTCCCATCGGGTAGAACAGGGTAATTCTCAAAATTTGCTCCCAATAACCTAATAGTTCTACCGTTTAGGGTGTAAGTGTCGTTTGATGTCATTCTAACGAAATCTAGGTCATCTATATTTATTTCTGCAACGTTCGGTGTGTCCGGACGCCGATCTGTTTCATTCCGGCGTCCGAACCTGGGTATAGTTAACTGAAAACGTCCTAACTGCAAAGTTAACCGCTGTCTATCTAACTGATCTATAACCCTCTCTATACTAGAATTTCTATTCCTCATATAATCTATCGGTGTTGCCATATAGTTTAAATCTCTTCCAAGATCTCCTGTATCTGGGTTAGTGAATAAAAACTCTGGTGTGTTCAAATCGCAGTATGTCGGACTACGATAGTTGTCTAAAGTTCGATTCCTTGTTGGTGAATTATTTAGTGATGTGGAGCGAACATTTGTTAGTTCAACATCACTTTGTGTTGGTACCTGGAAATAACAAGTTATTTTATATAATAACAGTTATTATTAACGTTATTTATATAGCGGCTATTGAATTATTAGTTTTTTAAGCGACATTAACTGACATCTTCTGATGAATTGTACTAAATTTTATTTGCTTAGAATATACAGGGTGTTTGGTACATTTGGTTATTCGATAAACATGTTAAAACTAGTTTAAAGGGTGCTAATAGATGTCACTTGTACATTCCACAATTTTCTTTATTATTTAAACTCTTGACCGGTTTCGCCCAATATATGGCCTCATCACACACGCTACGTATCACTTTCTAATTAATATTCCTTAGATATTTAATTCAAATTCATCTGGCAGCTCATTTGAATTAAATATCTCAGGAATATTAATTAGAAAGTGATATCCCTCCTCTTGGCATAATTTTTTAAGGCATAATATATTTTGGCATAACGTTTTCGCATAACTTTTATTAGCATAATAATACTACTGCATAATAATCCTTTGGCATAATGCAAATGTTAGCATGACTATCATTTAGTATAATATGTTTTGCCATAAGGCATAATGTTTATTCGTCTATTAAGGGCCCAGACCGCGCACGGATAAAGTCGATTTTGAGCGACAGCAGCGCTATTGTTGCCCGAATCATCCGACGGGCGGGTGAATGACCCAGAGAGCGCGATTTTGAAAATGTTTTGCGACAAACGTTCCACGTTGAGTTATTGTTATTGAAGTTGAATATTTACAGCATAACAAAAATGTTGAATTATTGGAAATAAACGACTGCCTATTTGTAAAATATTCCAAGAGTAGTTTTCGTTATAAAATGATCCTAATTACTAGATAAATAAATAAGAGTAGTTTGAGACACAATTTTTATGATTTTCTATTTATAATAAACAATCAAGAGCAGGTCCGGACTGACCTTTTTGTATTCTACTTACCTAAAATTCCAACTACGAGTACCTATGTATTTATTTGTAATTTTACTACCA
Source organism: Nudaria mundana (assembly GCA_963556515.1). Taxonomy (NCBI): domain Eukaryota; kingdom Metazoa; phylum Arthropoda; class Insecta; order Lepidoptera; family Erebidae; genus Nudaria; species Nudaria mundana. The sequence goes on along the minus strand of OY748316.1, from coordinate 9,239,578 downwards.
AAGTTTATTCTTATTTCGTAAAATTTTCATTCAATAAAATAATTGCAAATTCAGTAGGAAGTACGGTCGAAATAACATCACGCCTTTCCTCGCTAGTGTTTATATCTACGCAAGGAAATGTGCCTATTGCGTAAACTCAAATACTTTTTGCTTACGATCACCTCGCAATCTAAAAAATCTTCTAGGGTTGTACAAAAAATTGTCAATAAATGAAACACAAGTATAAAAATGGTTCATATAATTAAAAGTAAACAAAATATGAGTCGCCACCTAAAAAGCGTGCTAGGGTTGTACAAAAATTAGTTATAAACAAACATGAAATTTATAAATTATTCATATACTTAATTAAACGAAAGTAAACAATAACAAAATATGAGTTTAAGAGTTTCTAATGTTTTTTTCATTTTAATGATTACTGATCAAATTCTGATTTCTACTAATTTGATGATAAAATCAATTGCTATTGCAAAACCTATCAGAATGAAAATGTTACCAGCTGCCCGATTCACGTAATAAAAACCGTAGCGTAGTGACTTAAAAATGTCACTTCGCACACTTTTTAACTGACTTAAAAAAAGGAGAAGATTCTCAATTCGCTGTATTTTTTGAACCGATTTTGATGATTTTTTTTTTTATTTGAAAGCTGGTGATCCCGTGTGGTCACATTTTAATTTCATTAGGATCGGACCTTGGGTTTACACCAGGTAACTCTTCAAAATCGTATAGGAATTGTATAGAAATTGAGCTATTGGAAGATTTATGACAATCCAAGACTAGATAAGTAAGTGCGTTAAAAACAGAAAACCAAAAGGCGATTTCTAAGTTTCTAAGTTAAAACGACTTTTGAACTGGCGTGTTTACGTGAATCGACCGGCTGGGTAGTTAAGTTACCTCAGTCTCTTTCAAAATCATTAGACGTTCTTCTCTTTCAAAACACGTAAAGCTCTTTCTTTCCTCTCTTTCATAGCCTCTATGACATTGGGCGGGTCACGAATAGGCATGCTTCGTGACTGCCGAGGATCAACTAATTCTGGAAGGAGGCAATCGTAATAAAATCTAACTAATTTCATCTCCATTTTCTCCTTCCAAAATTTGTCGTCCTTTTCTATAATATAAACTTTCATAGGTACAGTAGCACCAAACCAGATGCCAAGCATGCAAACGTTTCTTTTAGTTATATGTAGCTGTCCCTGAATTTGGAAATACCAGTAATGATTTTTATTTATGACATAACCCTTGGAAGCCTTGTCCTTAACCCAAAAGGTATGTTTGGCCATTGCTTCATCAAGAGTCATGCCAGCTAAAGAATGTGGGCACTTAATTTCAATTAAACCGTTTGCATAAATGCCATCTGGTGTAGTACCAAGAAATTCATATTGATCGTCGACGAACAAACCGCAACCTTGTATACTAATATTCTCTTGAATTTCTAACTGTCTAATTGCAGTTTCTTCGTTTTCGATACCGTACCGTACAGCAGGCAAACTGGAGATATTACTACCATAAACGATTTTACAAACAAGAGCAGCACAACTTGTGCTCTCTCGTTTTTTACAAACTTCCCCGAACAATATTATGTTCGTGATGAACAGAAATTATAAATTTCCTTTACGCTATACTCGGGCTTAGAAGACAATTCTAATGATACTAAAAACATTAAAATCGGTTCAATAATTTTGAACTTATCGTGCCACAAAGATATATTACTTAGTATACATACATACATACATACGTACACCAGTCGCGTAAAAGATAATATTTTACAAAAAAAATTCTTGATTTTGGTAAAATACGAGATTTGAACGTGAATTTTCTTTTGAGAAAGTAATTGAGAAGTATGTGTTTGTCTCACAATGAAAATAATAAATATTGCAAAAAAAAACTGTAGGTACTGAGATTTTGTCTTCGCCCATCACTAGCTAGTTTGTTTATTTATGTAACAAGTCTACAAGAATTACGTATAACAACTTACCTCTATACAGCGCGTAGCAGTGTTGCTCGGAGTCTCGGCCTGAAGGTTTTCTTCATTTTCAGTACTGGAAATATTATTCATCAATATCCACTTTTTATTTATTTTGTAATTTTTGTACAACCCTACGCCAGGCACGGCGCGCGCGCGCCCGTGCAATTTCTGATAGGAAACATACCTACTTCCACTTCCACATATTTAGACATGATGAACATGAAAACTAATAATACTGTAACTAATAATAGTGTAAGCAAACTCATTGCTTTGAAATACATAAATATATGAAAACTAATACTATATTATGTAATAAAATTTATTATTATGAAAATTGTTCCTATAGAAATTGACTTTATTACTTATATAGATATTGAAATTACGTAATTATTACCTACTGGACATTGTAATTTTTCTTCTTAGACTGACATACCTAATTGTGTACCTATCTAATTACATGTCAAATCAATATTTACATGCTGTTGTAGGTATATGTCTGAATCAGGCGATCTAAATCATTGTACCTATTTGCTTTGTAATGTACCTACCCTGTTCAAAATGCAAATAGATTATATTATTATTACTACTAAGACATGATAAGCATACACACAAATAAAAGTAATAAAACTAGGATTTTTACTTGACTCTAACACAAATCTAGTAAATTTTTTCTAGGTATTTAGGACAAGACGTAGTCAAGTAGGCAGGTAAATAAATAAGTAGGGAGGAACTTACATTTTATTCCGAGATCTTTTGGCTTTCACGTTTTTATAATGCGTACTAAATTTTCTTTTCGCTGGCATGGCACTCAGCAAATTATCCTGCGAAAAGAGACCCTCGATTACCAATTACGTTTATGATACCTATTGCCTTTATCATGTTGAAAAATCTATGTATGTCGTGCAGAGAACTATATACCCCGCCAGTTCATATCTCGAGAAAATAAGGTGGGCAGGGCTTTGATTGTTTCAAGCCTGAATTGATACCTACTTTACAAGGTTCATAAAATGACCTACGCAACAAAGTAAATAATTTTGTATTTCTTACGATTTATATCTAGTTCCATCATGGTTTTCTTTCAGACTTTCATTATATCGGTACTTTCTATTTACTGAAAGTAAATTAGTTATAAAAATATTGTACTTACAGTTTTTCACAAAAAACACAAATTCACAACACGTAATTTTGCTGTAGCATCCGACACGCGTGGAGTCACTTTGAAATTCTATGGCGCACTGACGATTAGTTGCGACGATCGTTCTATCGGGACGCGTTTGAATTTGTATACATTTTTCTATGGAGAATTTACGTAAAACATATCTAGATTTTAGGGCTTTAAAAGGGGAAGTCTTTGTTTGTAAAGGTACAAAAAAAAGTACATGGTTATATTTATTGGCTTTTTCAGTGTTCAAAAAGTGTTTCTTTTTATCAATTTGTGTTGATTTATTGGGTTAAATCTGAAAAATACGAAGGCAGGTTTTCGAATTTTTTCTCAATTTTGTGCGTTTGTTGACGTTTATTATATAACAACTACAGGGTTTTAAGAGTTAAAATTAGCACTAACATCATTTTTGGTCTTTCATTTTAATATATACAAATTATCGTTGTTATTAATCATATGTAAATAGGTTAAATATGAAAAATCGTAACACTCTTTTCGGTGATTTTCACGATCTGGGCCCTTAATTATGAGGCATAAATATAAAAGGTCAGAATTTTATTTATTATAATTTGCGAATTACTCGATTGGAATAGGTTAAGGTGCGGCGAGGGTGGCCCTTGGACCACTCATGAGCCGCGAACATGTTTGTTTTTGTATGAATTATAATCAAACAAGTAGACAGTAAAAATGAAAAACTTACCTGTTCTCGATAAGCATTAGGTTCATGGTTGTGATTTTAGTTTTATTCTAAAGAACATTATGTTTTTATATCATTATGCGTTTCTAACATTATACTTTATAAAATTATGCTTCATTATTAATATGTTATTAGTATTTATGTCAACAAGCATTATACCAAAATATTTATTTTTAATAATATTATGCCTTATGATCATTATGCTTCATTTCGTTATGCCAATGTAAATTATGTCTATATATTTTATGCTTTTCATTAGTAAACCTGTGTGGCCATATATTGGGCGAAACCGGTCAGGATTTAAAATAATAAAGAAAATTGTGGAATGTACAACTGAGTTTATTCCAAATGTAATATTACTATTATAAGTTCCACCAAGTGTCGACAATCGAAAGCATAAATAATAAATACACAACATAGAGAACATATTGGAGATAGCATAAGGGAGTTTTAAGAAGAGTATAAATGGCGGTCTTATTGCTAAAAGCCATCTCTACCAGACGACTTTAGATTGATAAAATCAAGTCAACATTTTGCCAATAGTCCAAAAACCTAGATTTTTTATCAAAAACCTGATTTTACCATACACCTGCGATATTATATAAATATACTTACTTGTCTATATCTTGATGAGAATATGGCGGATAGTCGAGCGAGACCGAAGTTGCTCGGAGGAGTGTCCTGCTCACCCTCTGTGGTGGCGGAGGGCTCGGGAGGGCACTCGGGACTGCACTGTTGGGAGAATTATTTAAAAATACATTAAAAAAGTCCGAGACGCCCAGGACTTTAATTGTCTGTGCCATAGCGGCTGGCACGAAGATTTTGTTGCCTTTCATCAACATTTCATCGCAAGGCAACGGGTTTCAAATTTTTAGTTTTTTAAATTACAATTTAGTGGCTACTTTTTATTATATTCATTCGGCCATTTTGGACATAACCCATTATAAATGTGTCCGGTGACGGCAATAGGCTTGCCTCCTATTACGTGGGGTTAAAATACTGGCAAGTTGTGGGTGTGTAATGCACCTCTGCCTACCCCTTCGGGGATATAGGCGTGATATGTGTATGTAAAAAAACATATTGGCAAAAAAACACCGACTTTGAATTAGCGGAATGACAACGAATAATTGTCGGCGTGGGACCATTAGGGAAGCGGTTACAAACATTAATAAAATACACGTCAAAAATTGACACAGCGACCGACTTCAAACTACCGAGTGGGACCAAATAGTTGTTGAAATGGGACCAAATAGTTGTTGAAATGGGACCAAATAGTTGTCGGAATGGGACCAAATAGTTGACGGAATGGGACCAAATAGTTGTCGAAATGGGAACAAATAGTTGTCGGAATGGGACCAAATAGTTGTCGAAATGGGGCCAATAGTTGTCGGAATGGGACCAAATAGTTATCGGAATGGGAACAAATAGTTGTCGGAATGGGACCAAATAGTTGACGGAATGGGACCAAATAGTTGTCGAAATGGGAACAAATAGTTGTCGGAATGGGACCAAATAGTTGACGGAATGGGACCAAATAGTTGTCGAAATGGGAACAAATAGTTGTCGGAATGGGACTAAATAGTTGTCGGAATGGGAACAAGGGAACAAATAGTTGTCGAAATGGGAACAAATAGTTGTCGGAATGGGACTAAATAGTTGTCGGAATGGGAACAAGGGAACAAATAGTTGTCGGAATGGGAACAAATAGTTGTCGGAATGGGACTAAATAGTTGTCGGAATGGGAACAAGGGAACAAATAGTTGTCGGAATGGGAACAAATAGTTGTCGGAATGGGACCAAATAGTTGACGGAATGAGACCAAATAGTTGTCGGAATGGGACCAAATAGTTGTAGGAATGGGACCAAATAGTTGTAGGAATGGGAACAAATAGTTGACGGAATGAGACCAAATAGTTGTCGGAATGGGACCAAATAGTTGATGGAATGGGACCAAATAGTTGACGGAATGAGACCAAATAGTTGTCGGAATGGGACCAAATAGTTGACGGAATGGGACCAAATAGTTGACGGAATGGGACCAAATAGTTGTCGAAATGGGACCAAATAGTTGTAGGAATGGGACCAAATAGTTGTAGGAATGGGAACAAATAGTTGTCGGAATGGGACCAAATAGTTGTCGTAATGGGATCAAATTGAAATGGCCTTAGAAAGTAGTAGCTTCCAATTAAAAATAAAAATTTCAAAATCGGTTCACCCAGTCCGAAGATATGCGTAAACAAACATAAAAAAAAACCAATTGAGAAACTTCATCGTTTAAAGTCGGTTATAAAGCATTCTCCTTCTTCGTTTTTTATTTTTAAATAATTTGGTTCAATCCAAGACTTTTAATAAATAAATATTGTTGGACTTTCTCACACAACGTCACCTAGCCCAAACTAAGCTATAAGCTTGTACTATGTGATCTAGACAACTGATAAACATCCTTATATATTTCTAAATACATACATAATAATACTAGAAAATACTCTAATTAACGAAACAAATATTTGTGGATCTCACAAATATTTGATTCGACCCGGAATCGAACCTGGGACCTCAGGGACGGTAGTCGCATACTCATACCACTACGCTACCGAGACAGTTTGATAAAACGGCACGTTAGCTCTCGAGAACTGCTTATGCTCCAATGATGGTTGACCCCTCTATGGATAGCCCTCGATCTGGAGGCAAACCAAAAAATCGAAAACTTGACTTAGCCCTAAGGGGTCAAAAGTTATAGGCCAATACCTATGGCGTGGTGCGGCGCGACGCACAAGCCAGACACTGTACTAGTCCAGTAGAAAGAAACATTTAAAACATACAGTCTAATTGAGAGACTTTACCATTTTTTTAAAGTCGGTTAAAAACACCCAAACAATTATTTGATTCGACCCGGGTATCAAACCTGTGAATTATTGCTATAATATATATATACCTGTAACTGTGGTTCTCTAGCAGGCGAAGCCGGGGCGCGAGCCTCTGCTTCTAACAGTCGGGACGCTTCGTAGCATGGAGGGAAGCGATGGGTCTGTAATAATGCCAACATAGTATGTATACAGGGTGTAACATACAAATGGGACAGTATGAGTAATTCTTAAGGGACGGGCAAACTCGTCCCTCACATGCGACGTACATCGCGCATTATGACATCTGAACAGGAGCTGGCCTCTACAAGTTGTATGGTAACGAACACACTGGTCCCCACGCTGCCTCGTCCCCGCACCACACTCGCGTGTTCCCATGCTGTCCCACGCGTACGACGCTGTCACACACGTTTAGAGTGTCATAGCGCAAAAAACTACACGGTTCTGAAGATATTTTTGTAATCTGCATTCTGTATGTTTGTAACTATGGTTTTGGATTCAAATATTATATTATATTGTATTATTTATTTAAGGCATGAATACTATTTTTTCTCTTCTTAATTCGTTTTTTTTGTCGCGACCATATTTATTTAAAAATAACAAACCTTTCAAATTCACTCTCAGAATCAGAAAACATTATTATGTTAGATATTAGATATTAGTCGCTTGTCATCAGTGTCCGATGTATACGTCAGACGTCGTAAGACGTGGTATATGTAGGACCAGTGTGTCGCTGTCACCCACGTCGCGTGGCATACATCGTATGTGACGGACCAGTGTGTTTCGAGCTTAAGACATACGAAGATCTGTTCTTAGGAACCATGTCTTCATCATAGTATAGAGATAGTTACCCTATGATGGCAATACTATCTCCTGGGTTTGTTTGCTTAAAAGGTTTGAAACCAAGCCATAAAATTCAAAAAGAAATCTACTGGATTTGTCTATGGGTACGCTTGGACACAATTGTAATAAATGTTGGTTCCTGTTGTTGAAGATCAAAATTAAAAAAAAAATAAGTTAAAAAGTATTTTAATTAAACAATTTGTTTATTTCAAAATAAAACAAACACACTAATTAAATTGAAGAAAAATCCATTTATAATATTTCTGTCCATTCTGGCTAATCTCTGAAAAGGCTGGATATTTTTTGTGACTTTTTTTTGCTATAATTATAATTAGTCACCTGTGCATATTGTAATGCACCTTAAAGCAGCCCTTTTCATGTCCTTTTGTGATATTTTGGATTTTTTTTTTTTTTTTTGGTTTTTTTTTTTTTTGTTTTTTTTCCTCTAATTATAATTAGTTACCTGAGCACACTGCATGTTGTAATGTTGTCTTGTCGCTTTCTCTGCGAGCGCATAACTCCTCAAAGCAGTCCTTTTCATGTGCATTTTGTGATATTTTTTTTGTTTTGTGAGATTTAGGATTATTATTCTTTTCTTTTTCCTCTAATTATAATAGTTACCTGTGCATACTGCATGTTGTAATGTTGTCTTGTCGCTCTCTCTGCGTGCGCATAACTCCTTAATGCAGCCCTTTTCATATGCATTTTGCAAATGGCCGAAACGAGCAACACGACCGCCAGCATGAATATTAGTGCACAAGCTGTAACGTTATGTTATAATCTATGTTACCGTAAGATCTCGTTTCTAGGAGCTCGTGGTCTAGTGGTAACCGACTATCTTAACACATTACAAAGGTTAAGCAACATCTAGCCAGGCTGGTCTTAAGACACTGAGGCCCCTCCGTGTCTCGGAGAGCACGTTGTCGCGTCGGTCCCGGTTGTCATACGAACGTCTATGGCAGTCGTTAGGGGTAGTTGGAGCCCTAAATCAAAACTCCTCGCGCTCTAACTACAGAACTTCGATATCGCCCATGGGTTGTGAAGGTCAGATGGCAGTCGCTTCACGAAAGATATCGAAGTTCAGCCTCGAGCAGTTACACTGGAAAGCCGACCCCAACTGATTTGGAAAAAGGCTCGGTGAACAAATAACCATAACTTTAAACGCGTTATGTCTAGTGATAACTACTATGAGTTACTAGTTACGTGTTGTAACTTAAAACGGGATCTTACGGTAGCATTTATACTAGAAACTAGTAAACCGATTTTGAAAATTTTACACTAATATATAACTAAGATAAAGTCACCGAGTTTAAAAGAAAATATTTGTTTAATTCCCTATTCTAATCGCTGTCGTCTGTGTTAGACATGGGAGGTTTCGTTGGTAGACTCCGAATCTGTCGTATTTATGACAGAACTATCTATTGTATCAATGTTGACAACTACGGTACTAACTGTCGACCTGTACCATGCAACACGCAACGACAGCTCTCGTCGACCAACTCACGTCAGTACTGGGTACGAGTGATAAGGACAGAGATAATAGTCGCTCGCTATCGCAATGTAACTCAGTAGCGGCAATAGGTTTGCCCTTGCCAAATTACTAGCAAGCGTGTAATGGACCTCTGCCTACCCTTTCGGGGATATAGGCGTGATATATGTATGTAAAAACTCACCGGTGACAGTATATATAGTAGATTGTATGAACCCGTAGTCGTCCGGAGCGTGACGGTCGTCCGGAGCGTGACGGTCGTCGAACAACGCCGGGTATTCTAACTCTCCCGCTGGGAGTGGGAAGTGAGAAGGATAAATAACATTAATTTACAGTACAAATATGTATGACAAATTAGCGACAAGCTAGCTAGAAAAAAAAACGGTGTCACGCCGCATAATTAGGGGGCAGGTGTCAACCCACCTCTTTAGGTGCCAGGTGTCATCCTGCATAATTAGGGGTCGGGTTTGTTCCCGCATCATTAAAGGTCGGTTGTAACGATATTTTGATTAGGGATCGGGCGTCATCCCATATAGCGCCACTGTAATCTCGCATAATTAGGGGACTGGTGTCATTCTGTAGCATAGGGTATCCCGAATCGTTAGGTATCGGGTGTCATCCCGCATCTTTAAAGGTCGGTTGTCATCCCGCATCTTTAGGGGCTAGGTGGCATCCAACATCCAACAATGTGTGAACTTGTCACAACACGTAGGATGTTGACAAAGACGACTTGATGTCTTACAGCAAGCAGATTCCGAGATACATCTACCGCTCGAACAGTTAAGTTTGTCACCAAAGGTCGGTTGTAGTCTCGCATCTTTTGATTAGGGATCGGGTGTCATCCTGCATCATTCGGGTGTCACCGTACATATTTAAGGGTTGGGTGTCACCCCGGGGCGTAACCAGAGCGTGTAAACACTAAATACTCACCTTCCAATCTAGAATTATGTGGAAACTCGTCACAACAAGTAGGATGTTGACACAGACGGCTGGATGTCTTACAGCAAGCAGATTCTGAGATACACCTGCCGCTCGAACAGTTTAATTTGTCTGGACCTGGGGAGATATATCTTGGGATAATTTGAATACTTTAATTGCCTGTGCCATAGCGACTGGGTAAGATTTGTTGCCTTTCATCAACATTTTATCGCAAGGCAACTGGTTTCAATTTTTTTTCAAAATTACAATATTGCTGCTACTTTTTATTAAATTCATTCGGCCGTTTTGGACATAACCATAATTATGTGTGCCCGGTGACGGCAATAGGCTTGCCCCTAATTACGTTGGACCAAAAATACTGGCAAATTGTGGGTGTGTCCCCTTCGGGGATATGGGCATGATGTGTGTGTCTGTGTCATAATTTGAATATAATTGTGTATTTTTAGTAAATTAAAAAATAGGCGGAGGTTCTCAATTTGTCTGTTTTTCTTTTCACATTTCAATTTTTTTGGTCACATTCCGGTAATTGGAAGTTGGTTATTGTGTCAATGTTTAACATGTTTTTTTTATTCTGTCATCTCCACCTACCCCTACGGGGATATACGCGTTATATGTATTGTAAGGCATGTAAAACGTTTATGCTGTGTTTTCATAAATTGACAACTGTCTAGAATAGAAATCACACTGAATGACATTTTCCCACGCATAAAATATGTTTGGGAAAATGTCATTCAGTGTGATTTAGTTAAATAATTTAGATAATAGTTTGATTGTGTTTAATTGGATAAATACCGTTCAGTAACCATGAGGATCGTCGTCAAATAAAGACAAGTTTACATATATTTATAACTTGTTGTTACAATCTTACTAAGTTTTAACTATGTAAAGGAGGAAATACATCGTTGGGTGAAGGTGAGCATTGACATGTCACACAATGGCCACCATAAACCTACAACTGAGTCGCAAGTCTCAATTTTTCATTTCAATTTATTTACTTTTGCGAAATACAGGTATGTTCGACCATATTTCCGCCAACTGACATGCAAAATTAGCAGGGATATCATCTAAATTATAAAAATGCACTCGAATTAGAATGTCTGATCAAAGAGCACATACCAAATTATTTTCAATTGTCAATATAGTGATTAATTAATTTATTACTAAATGTCAGTTTAATTGAAATAAGTTAAAATTTGAATGTCTATGTTTCTATCATGGCACAACTGCCATGCAAATATGTAGGCATCACTATAATTATGACTACAGAGGTACACTAGAAAATACAACTAAATTACAACAATGTCAAATGAGGAAGCATACAATACAATTTATTTTCAATGGTCAATGTTGTGTTATATGATTAATTAAATCTCAATTAATTAAGTCTCAATCACCTGCGATGTATTCCTCACTTTATCACACTAATGCTTAGTAATAGATCTCGCAAGCTCTTGAATTTAGCCAACATGACACCACCGATTTTATTATATACTTACGCGAACATATTTGATGTGTACACATATGTATGGACTCATCCTCAGCGTTCTCGCAGTCCGGCCAACCGTCGCATACATACTGTGCGGCCATACAGCGGTTGCCACACCAGAATGTACCTCGACCGCAGTATTTTGGACCTGTTATAGCATTACTCACTCATCAAAGACCCTACTACTAAGGCTCCACTATCCATCTGTCAGTCATCAAGCTATAACGCATGATCTGTTACAGTTGAAATTTTCACAGTTATTAAAAACAGAAGCAAATAATTTTCCAAAGTGTGGCGTATATCAAAATGCGATTTAGGTGAGGATCTTTGCTTAAGTCAAACTCAAAATATATTTATTCAAAATAATTGTGGTTAATTGAAGGTAAATTGGCCCATTGAATTATCACACATCCGAGAAGGGCAAAAAACTAGGCGGGAGTCAACATTTTTAATTAAAAAAGGTGAATATAATAGTCTTTTATACTGTCTAGATTGTACAGAACTCTTCGTCCTGGCCGGGAATCAAAGAATGCGAGTGTACTACCGACCACGCCATCGGAGCATGTTGGTGTACCCCACAAGAGCTGCTTATGTAGGTATAATAGTAACTTACCCCGAGACTGTATCAGTATATATTTGGTGACACTGAACGGCGGTATAGAACACATATATAGACCACTATCTGCGACCCCAACCACTTCCTTGGTGAGTATACTGCTTGTTGATTTACTGGATGTGGTTCCGGGGTCCACTTTAAATGGTTTTCTGCAATAAAAGAAAATAATCACTATATTTTTACTGTAAAATCTATCCATGTTACAAAATAGTGGATCATTGATGTCATACAGCTTAGTCACTTGACCGTTTAGTTTCGATGATAGTAATAACACGTCAAGCATTGACATAATAACTAACTTGAAATTACCGGAATGGGACCAAATTAAAATGGGACCACTCGGGCCACAGCAGTAGATTTCAATTAAAAAATAGTTTTTAAAAACCATTCACCCAGTCAAAATTTATGAGGTAAGAAAACAAAAAAAAATTGAATTGAGAACCCTCACTTTTTCATCCACTTCCTCAAAAGGAAGAGGTTCTCAATTCACCAGTATATTTTTTTTTTTTTTAAATCTGAGAATGCAGTCGGTGACATGGTTTCTAAGAACAGATCGTCGAATGTCTCATAGTCAGGAGCGAAGCTTCATAAGCTGAGGACTGCATGCCCGATATTAGAGGTAACAAACATAAAAAAATAAAGCAGTCGAATTGAGGTCGGTTAAAAATCAAAGTTAAATTACATAAAAAAAGTTGAAGAAACCAAAGTAGTATGCCGAGTTTGTAACAAGTAAAAATCTTGTGGTGTATGCTTAATTAACTCGATGGGAAAGAGGTGCAATTCTATGAAGGTACTTAAATTAGGTAATTAAATGCACTATTATCGTTCGAAAAAAATATGCAACACCAACAACTTTTTCTGCTCAAAACTTAATGACTTTACCTTTTGGTCTCTTAATAAAACGTTACAGCACATCAAATCAGCACAAGGCACAATTTCTTCCATATTTAACACTAAAATAAACTAATTCACAACTTTTAAACAATAAAAAACAATTTTGAAAAAATCACTTTTTCTTTTTTTTCTGCGTCTGGCAACACTATTGAACAGTCGTAAAATTTTAGCTCCTATAAATTTATTAGTGAAATAAATACAAATTACATCAGATAACTCCAATATCATCACAATAGTAGTGCAAAAATAATCATTTCAAAGAATTTTGTGTATATTAGTGTAAAAATAAGCTAAAAAGTGACAAATCAGCTGACCGTATTGTTCAATGTTATTTCACGTAAATACATAATGTTTCTCCTATAATAGGTAAAATTATTTTATTATACGTGTTTATTCATATACTCAACATTGAAAACAGGCGATCTATTTTCGTAAGTACAGAAAAGTTTTGATTTTAATTTACCGGTACCTAACATAACCTCGAACTACCTACTTGTATTTTCTAAATTGCGTTTAATTGCACTTATTTGTCGAGAATATGAATACCCGTAGCCGTAGAGCCTTTTCCCGCCAGCAGGAGGAGCCCAAACTTCAGCTGGTGTTGCAGGAACTTAAATCTAAAACAGAGCTCTGTTTACAATTAGAAAAAGAAAGAGAAGAAAATGAAAACTTGTTGATAGGTGCTTTAGACGATAGTAAAAAACTAAAATCTGAACTAGCTAGGCTTCATATTAGTTATGATGAAATTGTAATGCAGCGGAACCACCTTCAATCAATAGTAGATAGGTTTCAAGAGTGCAGTGACGAGTATGAAGGGACCTTGAGGAGGACTACCTTGCTGGAACAGGAGCTACGGGATGCCCAGGGGCACATCTTACACCTGGAGTCAGCTGCCGAGCAAGTCGTAGTCCAACAAACGGATAACCTTTATAACGAGCTAATGAGTGGTACTCCGCAGTTTGTTCCTTCTGCAACAGTTCCAAACCTGGACTTGTCTACTATAGATCTTACCAATGACAGTTCATACCAACTGGACAAGCCAATTTATTTTTGCAGCAGGAATAAACTAAAAAAATACCTAAAAATAAAGAAATTCATTTTAAAATCAAAGAAACAATTATAATATCATAGAATCTTAATCAAAAAGTGTTAAAATGTTTACTCTAGTTTAAAATTAAGAGAACAAGCTAAATTATCTATGTTAGAACTTAAACAAAGTTATTTAAAATATTACACTGACACACAACGCTTAGAGTCACATATAAAAAATTTGCAATTTGAATTAGAGTATGTAACTAAGAAATATGAATGGTCTCTAAAAGACTTTAATAAGTGTTCATCAAGTATAGATAAGGTACTCAAAACATCTAATTATAATACTGAGCGCCTTAATACATTTATAAATAACCACTCGTGCAACATCAACTGCACAAGTCCTCCTCAATCTTTGGGGCACCAGGCTTCTACTTCATTAGTGTATGAATTGTGTGACAGTGTAAAAAGTAATAGTCATACTGGTTATACTAAACTAATTTTATTTAGTGATGATATTGGAACTGATTTTGGTTCTTTTCTGATACAATAATTTAATTCAAATTGTTATTCAATTATTAATAACTGTTATCCAGGTGCATCTTTAAATGAAATTATGCAAAAGATATTAGAATATAATTTTGACTCAAACAGTAAAATAATTATTTTCTGCTCAAACAGGGGTAAAATTAACAAAAATTAACTTTGACAAAATGCAAAACTTAAATGTTGAACATGTAGTAATGTTTACATTACCATATATAAAAGGTGTGCCAGACGTGGAAAATTCTCTTAGATATAAGATAAATTTACAACTCAATTTAACTAGCCAGTATAATAATAAATTCCATGTAATTGACTTTAATTCTGTTTTTAAGAGAACTGTTTATAAATACAATTTGTCAACTTCTGACAGTAAGTTTAACGATAACAAACATATTGTTTATGTAAACAAAGGTAGGTATTTTCAACCAAAGCATTATAAGAGACAAATAGCAAGTTTGCTATTCAATTATTATTATACTTCAGCCAAGAACTTGGCTGACAAAACTGCTTTAATTGAGCAATGTAGATTTAGTGTTAAGACTTTGGAATCTGTTCCAAGTAATTTAAATTAAGTTCTACGACAACAGAGGCAATATTACCCTTTAGCAGACATAGTCAATTAATTGAATTAAATTTAGTTACAAATATTAATTATGTTAAAAAATGCCCTCCAATACAAACCAAATCAAAAAATGTAGATTATATCAACATAGGGCATCAAAATATTGGTTGTTTAACACATGGCAAAGAGTTAGAGTTGGAACTGTTAATGAATTCAGATAATATTGATATTTTTTGTATTACAGCACATATGCGTAAGTCGAATGAGCTCATGTTCAATTTCAGTAATCACCGGGTTGGTAGTGCATTCTGCAGGGTGACCACAGTACGGGGCGGATCTTTGATTTTATTAAATAAAAAACTTAAATTTAAAGAACGGAAAGATATTGTGTCTCTTTCTCTAGAGTGTAAAGTCGAACTGTCTTGCGTGGAAATGGAGCAATTCATAGTAGTATGCGTGTATAAACCTGGAACCTCGCCCTCTTGCGAATTTGAGGAACTTATTGACAAAGTTCTATGTAAACTTGGAAAAACTAATAAGTACCTAATAGTTTGTGGTGATTTTAATGTCGATTTACTTGTTAATACGCCTATGAGTTATAATATTTTAAATTTATTTAAATCACACAATCTTACAAACTTATTTTTGGAACCTACTAGATATTGTGATACAATAGCCACTTGCCTGGATAATATATACAGCGATATGTTGCCAGAAAGTAAAAGTATTATAAAAAAGCTAGATTCAGACCATTGTGGGCAAATAGCATCTTTTAAAATCACTAAAGAAAATGTTATAAAACGTAAAACATTATGTAGACCAATAACTGGTGACCGCTTGGAACGTATGAGGGTTGGACTTTGCAATAAAATTCCATTCTTAGACACTGGCTTAGATCCAAATGTAATGTATAAATTATTTTTTGATTCTTTTTACAACGAGTTCAACTCCATATTCAAGTCTAAGGAGGTCATGATTAGTGATAGTCCTACTTTCAGTGAATGGGCCACTGAGGGTATACACAAAACAAAAACTTTATGAACTATACTCAGAAAGACAGCTTAATAGATCAGTTGAATTTCTAGATTATGTTAAAACTTATTCAAAAAATTTTAAAGCAGATTGTTTAGCAGCTAAATCAAAATATATAAGTGATAAAATTCTCAATAGTGCAGACAAAGTTAAATCTACTTGGAAAATTATAAACGCGGAAAGAGGTCAACAAAAATTAAATGATAATAATTTTAAACTTAATATAAATGGTAAAATAACAACATCAGACTTCGAGGTTGCTAACGAATTTGAAAAATTTTTCTCCCGAATTCCTGTAGATTTGACAAAAACCCTAGGCTCTTCAACCCCCATTGCAGAATCTTTGTTAAAAGCAAACGTTCCTTGTTGTAACGTTATATTTAAATTCAGTAAAGTTAACATAAACACCATCTTAAAAACTTTTAAATCTTTAAATATCAAGAAAACAGCTGACCTCTGGGGCATCTCTGTGTATTTAGTAAATTCTTTTATTGAAATGGTTGCTCCTGTACTAGTAATAATATTTAATAATTGTGTTGATAGTGGTGTGTTCCCTGATTTAATGAAATCTAGTAAATTAATTCCCCTGTTTAAATCGGGTAGTACTTCAGATCCGTCCAATTTCCGTCCCATTTCTGTACTACCTACATTTAGTAAAATTTTTGAAAAAATTATGCTTAATCAAATGCAAAATCACTTTAACGTTAATAAACTTTTACATACAAAACAATTCGGTTTCACTCGTGGTCGGTCCACCACTGATGCCGGAATTAAATTATTAGAGTGTATATACAGGGCCTGGGATGAGTCATATGATGCTTATGGTGTATTCTGTGCCTTATCTAAGGCCTTCGATTGCGTTCAACACCAGACTTTAATTAAGAAACTTGATCATTACGGAATCCGGGGGACGGCCTTGAATTTCGTCAATTCTTACTTAAGTGATAGGGTCCAGAAAGTAGTGATCAATGGTAAACAGTCACCTGGTTCTCCTGTAGCAATGGGGGTACCGCAGAGTTCAATTTTGGGACCTTTTCTTTTTCTAGTATATATTAATGATCTCCCTCACCTCATAAGAGACGACCACGAGGTAGTTTTGTTTGCTGATGACACTTCTTTAATATTTAAAGTTAAACGTGGACAGCGCGAACTTGACGATGTAAACATTGCCCTCTCTAGGATAGTCCACTGGTTTTGTGCTAATAATTTATTATTAAATGAAAATAAAACTAAATGTGTAAGATTCACCTTACCTAATGTAAGACTTGTTAAAACCAGTGTTAAGGTTAGGGATGATATAATAGAATTGGTCGATGACACTGTCTTTCTGGGCATAACGTTAGACTCCAAATTGCAATGGGGGCCTCATATCGGGAAAATTTCGGCCAGGCTTAGTTCAGCAGCCTATGCTGTCAAAAAGATCCGACAACTTACAGACATTAAAACGGCGCGTCTTGTCTACTTCAGCTACTTCCACAGTATCATGACATATGGCATACTACTGTGGGGTAACGCTGCCGATATTGAATGCATCTTTGTATTGCAGAAGAGGGCTGTCCGGACTATCTATGGAATGGGGTCTCGGGAGTCATTAAGAGATAAGTTTAAGCATATTAACATCCTTACAGTGTATTCACAGTATATTTATGAAATTTTATTGTATACCAACAAGAACAAAAGCAAATTTGTGAAAAATAGTGATAATCATAATCTAAACTTAAGAAATAAGGATAAACTGGCTGTTCCTAAATTTAGGCTTCATACAGTGAGTAATTCTTTTGCGGGGAACTTTATTCGAATGTATAATACATTGACAACCGAAATAGCAAATTTATCTGTTAATAAATTTAAAAAACTAATAAAACGTAAATTGTGCCATAAAGCTTATTATAGTATTAATGATTTCTTAGATGACAAGGCTGCCTGGTTGTAACACGAATTGCTCCTTTCTAAATAACTCTGTATTAGATTTAAGATGAAATATTTTGGAAAAAAGCCGAACTGAGTTTCTTGAGGGCTCTTCTCAGTCTCGTTGCATTTTGGAACCCTCGGTAGAGTCACACAAACTTTTGACGAATCTAAATAATTTTCTAAAAATTTCAAAGTTAATAAACGTTATTTTATTTTATTTTTATTTTATTTTAAACGTAAATTGTGCCATAAAGCTTATTATAGTATTAATGATTTCTTAGATGACAAGGCTGCCTGGTTGTAACACGAATTGCTCCTTTCTAAATAACTCTGTATTAGATTTAAGATGAAATATTTTGAAAAAAGCCGAACTGAGTTTCTTGAGGGCTCTTCTCAGTCTCGTTGCATTTTGGAACCCTCGGTAGAGTCACACCAACTTTTGACGAATCTAAATAATTTTCTAAAAATTTCAAAGATAATAAACGTTATTTTATTTTATATTTTATTTTATTCACCCACACGAAAAAGCAAATTACGCGAAATTGAAATAAACGCGAACATCGTCCCCGCGCCACGTGACCCGTACGATGTTCAGAGCATGCATTCCTGGCTTTTCAGCGAGAAGATATTGCTATACCAACCTACTAAGTATTGTTTATGCATAGCGAAAATATCCATAGGTGTGAAAAAGAAAATGCAAGCCCGATTATACGGGCATGCATTGCGTCTACTTACACCTTGTGCGAGCGAGATGGCATCCGCGCGCTCAACACCGTATAGTACACAACACATCCATCACATAGATAGCGTACGGTTCGTCGGTTATAGGTGATTGACCGTAAGCGCACGAAATTTTGAAATGTTTTAGGGGGCAAAATTTAAAATCGTTTTGGAAGCATTCGAAATTTTGAAATGTTTTAGGGGATTCCGGGTTTATGTGAATATATGGAACATTCGTCACTGCTCATCTCAAGGACAAGAACAGATCTTCGCATGTCTTATAGTTTCAAACTTTCCCATACTGACCCATTTGAATGTTACACCCTGTATATTTGTGTATCTAGTACTCACGTATCTATAGTGCTATTTTCAGGCATGTTCCACACAAACAATCCCCTAGGAGTAGCCCCCCTCAGTTCACACACCAGGGTAAGGTTCTCCCCGACCCTTCGAATCAGTACATCCGTCCATTCGGGCTCTTCCGGTATGTATATAACTAGAGATGGTGATGGAATGTCTCCTATGCCTGCAACAAATATTAATACCTATTCACAGAGCGAGCTAAGCATCAACATATCGAGACTGGATAAATTTGCTTTTGTCTGTCTGGTTTCCAGAATAGCAGCCACATTTCTAATTGGATTTCCACAATACTTGGCACAAGAGTGGCTAAATACTGCTTGCCCCATATTACTTGAAACTGACAACGTCTAGGATTTTATATGGGTTTATCAGTTGTCTAGACCCCAAAAACAAAATTACAGACAATATATGGGTGTGTAATGCCTACTCCTTCGGGAAAAAAAAAATGTTTTGCTCTTCATAATCAACATTATATTCTTTATAATGTTGATTATGAAGAGCAAAACATTTTTTAAATAATTCATAAAACCAAAATTCTAAACGAAAAAGCATTTTTTCAATAACTCATTTTATTTATAGACGACATTGCTACAGAATTTCAATGATTTCCTTAAAATACAACTCATTTCCCTAAAATTTTGTGTATGGAGACTGCAGTAATGACGGACATAATAAAATTGTATGACAAAAATTGACACAGCAACTGAATAATTGTCGGAATGGGACCAAATTGATATGGGACCAAATTGAAATGGGACCAAATTGATTTGGGACCAAATTGATATGGGACCACATGGGAAGTAGTAGCGTTCATTTAAAAAAGAAACAAAATCGGTTCCCCCAGTACAAGGTTATGAGGTAATAAACATAAAAAAAGGAACAGTTGTCCTTTTTTGGAAGTCGGTTGAAAACTATATAGATAATAAGTTATATATTCACGCAAGGAGATAGGTAATGCTTCCACATCTACATTTTGCATTTAATTTTAATGGTAAATGCCTTATCGATGCTTCTCAGGACCAGAAATCTAGCTATTTGCTGTATATGTAAGTAAGTAATGTGACAACGCAGCCAGTGCAAGCACTAGAGCCTGGTTTTTGTGTGGGCTATGATAGTGGCCTAGGTCCGACTTAGACATAAATCATTAGGGATTCCCTGACACTCCCAATACAGCTTTTTACTTCCCTACCTGAAGCATTATAAAAAGATGCTTACATCTGCCTATAACATCAATCTATCTCCACTTAAAACTTCGTATAGATCGGTTCTACCGCATTAATGTTATGCATAAAAACAAATTAGGTAGGTATATAATTTTGTAATATTATGTAGATTACAAAACAAAAAACAAGATTTAACATAATATTTACATAATACTTTATATTGGCGACGTTTATCGATATACTTTGATGCATAAAAACAGAAGTTATTTAGGAATTTAAATAGCCAAACTTTTAGAAGTACATTTTAATCTAACTTCTGAATAAAAAACTAAGCAATTTCTAGGCATAATTTTAATTGATTTAACTAAAACCATTAAAATGAATAGTAGAACAAAAGTGAAAGGATTAGATTCCACATAAAAATACCGTTAGGTACAGTATAGTTTTCACATAAAAATACCGGATTTGTAAATAAGTAATTCGTAGAAAGTGAAGCGCATGTTCCTGAGGCTTTGTGATTATGACCAGGCATAAAGAAACCACAACCTTGGCCCTATTATATTGATTGATAAGTAATACGCACGAACAAAACCAATAAATAGTCAAGGGCAGGGAATCTGAAATTAAGCCTAAATTTTTTATGACGATTCCAAAATTTTAAACATTTACGATTATAATGTAAATGACAAGGTATTTAGATAAGTACTCACATATTTTTGAACTATAAAGAAATAAAATTACACATGATAACAAACAATGTAACGAGGAAAACATTTTTATTTACTATACAGGCATTTTCAATTATTGACACTCAACAAATTCAGCCATATTTGTTTCTGTACGTTTCATTGAACGATACATGTTGTTTTGATTGTCCTTGAAATATTTTATTTTTATAATTTCTTGGCAGGACTCAACCGAAACCTAAAAAACTAATATGGAATTAAGAAAACAAATCAAAATAGAATCCGTAATGAGAAAAGGTTATTTCTTCTATTTATGTGATTTTTATTGATAGTAAGCATCAAAGAATTGACGACTACTACACTGACTGACGTAACTACTACAAGAAAGGAACGTTGGTAATACATTAACTAAAATTGGGTGCCTTCATTTTTTATCCCGAGGTTAGACATATTTAATCGATTCCGGAGGATGTTCCCGTGGGAATTGGGAACCATAATTATAACACATGATGATCTAGGTTGTTGAGTAGAGACAAAATATCATTGAGTAGAGATAGAGGTACTGAAATGAGATGAAAACGAACTCTGCGAACTCCGTTCCGTTCCCTTTTTCTAATTTCACTAATTTGACATTCCATTGCATTTGACAGCTTTGACATTGACAGTTTTGACAGATGAAACGAGAGAAACGAGAAATAATAAAAAGTTTTGGCAAACAAATCTATCTATGTTTAGATTTGATTTTGCAATATAATAAAAGGATATTGTGTTAATAAAATCATGGATTTGAATAGGCTACCCAATGAGGAAAAGCTACAGCTCTGTAGATGGTATTTCAAAGGTTAGTCCAGTTCAAATTAAAATACTGTTAGTTTTCTATTCTGCTACAGATTAGTGTATTAGTCATTGGCTGTTTAGGAAAGAAACTAATACTGGAAGATTACCTTATACAACTTAATCTGACCTCACAGCTTAAGGTCATCTTTCAGTCAGCTTTCGGTCAGCTTTCAGTGACCTCACAGTAGACCTCACTAGCTCTTGCCTCTAGCTCCGCCCTCCAGAATATAGAGCTACTGAACTATTTTTCATTCAGACAAAACTATCTTCTCTCTTGGTCATTGGCAAGTTGCTGCAAGTGCAAGCAGAGGCCATAACAACGAATTGAATTGAATCTTCTCTCTTGATCTCTAATAATCTTTCTGTTGCCCACACTCATACTTAGTAAATGTAAACACATAATATAATACCTACTGTTTTAACTGACTTCAAAAAAGGATTCTCAATTTGATTGTATGATTTTTTCTTGTTTGTTACTTAGTTGAATTCTTTTGAAATTATAAGCTAGTGCTTCCCGAGTGGTCCTATTTCAATTTGAATTTGGTTTTTGTGTCAATGCCGTGCCTCGGAGAGCACGTTAAGCCGTCGGTCCCGGTTGTCATACGAACATCTATGGCAGTCGTTAGGGGTAGTTGGAGCCCTTAAAAATCCGACCTGTCTAACTACAGAAATTCGATATCGCCAATTGGTTGTGGAGGTCAGATGGCAGTCGCTTCACAGAAAATATCGAAGTTCAGCAGAATCACAGTTAGACTGGAAAGCCGACCCCAACTAGGTTGGAAAAAGGCTTGGTGAATGATGATGATGATTTCATTCCTACTGTGTTCTGAATTCTCCACCACACAGTTGAATCTAGAAAGAACCACTCGCTATCAAATGTATAATTCTTTCAGTTGGTTTTTTACTTCTACCGTTTGTATGGGCTGTAAACGCTGTCTGGTTCTTCAGGGAAGCATTCATTAAACCACAGTACGATGAACAGAAAGAAATTAAGAAATGTAAGTAAGTAAGGCCAACGGAACAAGAGCTATTGTCAACAAATGGACCGTTACTAAGTTAAATTGCGATTATCTCTGTCTTTATCACTTGTACCCAGTAATGATGTAAGAAGTTGATGAGAGCTGTTTTTGTGTGATTCATGTGTACCATGAATCACACAAAAACAGCTCTCATCGTAAACATTTGGTACCGTAGTTGTCAACCATTTGTTAACATAATAAAATAGAGAATATTATTTATTTATTAATATACAAGGAACAGTAAAAACCAATTACGAAAACTTAAAACAAACTACAGACTACTAAATAAAACTAGAAACTAAAATAAATATGTGAAAGAGGGAGTCTTAGGCAGAGTGCCCATAACACAGGCAGCATTTCCGCGTTGGATTGCCAATGAGAAACTATGCGAGAGTAAGCTGCCTTTGTGGGGATCACCAGAATCTTGCAGAAATAAAATAGATAGTTCTGTCATAAATACGTTTGATTCCGACTCTTCCAATGAATGATCCATGTCTAAAACAGCTTAAATACAGAGATATATTGTGCGTGTTTCAGATGTAGTAATGAGCGGTTGTGGAGCCATAACATGGTTAATACTTCTCGGCGCTTGGATCCTTATCTTCCAATTGCAGAGGGTGTCATGGGGAGCGACGGGAGATGCCTTATCTTTCATAGTACCATTGGGAAGGGCTTGACTTTAGGACTAAGTATAACTCTCAGACAATTATTTGTATTTAGCTATAGTTTCAGTACAGTTAGATAAAGTTTGTATATTTTGTAACATCATTATAAAACATCTATACATAGTATAAAACAAAGTCGATTTTCCTGTCTGTCTGTCCCTATGTATGCTTAGATCTTTAAAACTACGCAGCGGATTTTGATGCGGTTTTTTTTAATAGATAGTGATTCAGCAGAAAGGTTTTAATGTATAATACATGTATAACATACTAGAGTAATACCGATTATTTTAGAGGTTTCTAATGTAATGTCGTAAATAAACACATTTTTTTGCGCTTTCATTGCAAACGCTGACGAAAGCCTACGAGACAGATCAAAATAATGTACTACAGTATTGTACACCATAGAAAGGTCTACAAAAAAGTCCGCGATCGATAGCATATGTCTATCTCTTAAGGATAACCCACAGTAACCATTTTTATCTTTTATAAATGACAAAAAAATAATGTGTCATTTGCCAAGCTATTTTTACCAATGCAGTATTATTCCTTATCTAATTGAATACTTTACATACGTTGTGCATTTAATGTAGACCAAAATTGCCATTCAAACCATATAATTTGGACGAATGACTTAAGATATATCTCGTGATGGAAAAAAAATACGAGCGCGGCGACGCAGCCGGGCTGTGGCCAATGACGGCAGTGAACACACAGAGATTTTAAGCAATACAGCATAAATCCTTATCCAATTAAGTACCTTAAATACATTTTGCATTTAATATAGATCAATATGGCCCTTTACAGCATGTAATTTAAATGAATATTTTCGAAGATATTACAGATTAATAGGTTATATCATAGGCTTTTTCATTAAAAATTCATTTTCATTCATTCAATTCATAAGACCGAATATTAAAGGCTTTATTTAGACTTTTTCCCATATTTCTCCCTCACAAGCTCACAAAGAAAAAACTGTATTATAGCCAGATCTCACATACATACACACTGACAGAAGAAACCGAAATTGTTCATCTCGATATGTTGACTTCGCTCAATCAATAATTTACACGTCAAAAATTGACACAACAACCGACTTCAAATTGACACAACAACCGACTTCAAATTACCGAAATGTGACCAAATAATTGTCGGAACGGGAAAAAAAATTCATAATTATCAAAAAATTCAACATTTTTTGGAAGTGAATGCTGTGCGTCTCTTTAAAACTCTAGAAAATTGGCTCGTTTTGGCCTGGAATTATTCGTACAAGTTCAGGGAAGGTCAGGGCTAGAATATTTTTTATAAGGTACAGTTAGCATCATAAACTTGGTCACAGTCAAAGTGTCCATTAATACTGTTACATTCATTATGTTAAATATTTCATTTTATCCCGGGAATGTGGCCCCGTGGGAATTGAAAACTATTCAGGAGTGATTCTCAGCTAGTACTAAAAAATATGCAAACTTTATCTGTTTGTGTTGTACTTATTTAACTATAAATCTAAGAAATTTAACTTTTTGTATAATAATATGTTAATATTTATAAGTTAAACAATAAATTTCATACTGTATTTTTTTGTTTTTAATTTGTTGGAGCCTTTAAGAAATTCGTCGTTGTCTATACTACGTCACTTCGATATCATCTACGTGTTGTTTGTCAGATGTGAGTCGTTTTACCGAACATATCCAAGTTCGGTCGAGCAGCAGGTTAGGGGCAGGAAAGGAGTTCTACTTGGGTTTTTTTTTAAATTCCGCGGCCGCTCTCACGTCTGTTGCCGGGGGTCTCTGGCTCGCACGCAGGTTTTCCCAGTGGCGCCCGGCGGACTTTGACCACCTGTGTGGCCTCTTCGGGGGTTAGTTCTACTTGGGTGGGGGAAAGTTTGTCTTTATACTTAAAGACTATGGATGAATAATTTTGAACCATTTAGGGCCCCTAAACAGTTTAAATAGCTTCTTTATCAGCTGGTCTATCCAATGCATCCCATCTGTCCCATTGTGGTTTTTTTGGCCCAGTTGTCCCATCAGAGTGAGACCTATATTTTAGTGCCAGTTGTCCAGTTATATGAAATCATGGGACAACTGTGACATTTCTTTGAGTGTGTAAACATTACGAACACTCAGGCCCCGCTAATATCATTCATACATTATCTGTGAGATTTCCAGAAAATTCATGAACTCATGCTAATAACTAAACAGAGTAACTAAAATAAGACACTAGGGTCATGGGGAGATGAAAAAATTAAACTAAATCAGAATAAAATCATCCATAAATCCGTCATAATTATTAATACTTAATAATAAATTTTTACTATAAGTACATGTATATAGTTTTATCAATTTATTTACACTATTTTAAATGCAATACTCTAAAACACATTAGCTACTGATATCAAGATACAGTCGTTTTGCCCAAACAATTTTACCATAGAGCTAATATTTTCAATCATGTTATTGATATCTACTTATATAAAATTTTTGTCGTAAAACACAGTAAATCTGTAGTTTCCTAAGGTAGCGGTACCGTCATATAGCGGCTGTAATACAACGGTGCATTGAGAAAACGTCTATGACAAAAAATAGCCCGGTTTCTTAGAGAGTCAAAATTGACACCGTTGTTTACATGTTCTAATTAAAGAACATTAAATACTATATTATATTGCTGACATTTAATTAACTATATCTGTAATAATCAAAAAACTATTATATATATTGACTGAGGGAGCGAAGCTCGCGAAGTCTCCGTTTCAACTTGCAGACTGGGGAGAATTTCTTTCGTCTATACCCATCTACGGGTTCTGTCAGATCATGTTTGAGGCCGTATTTATCAACCGATTTGCATGAAACTTTACACACACACTCCTTGCTTACAATGAATAACATTTGAATGATATTTTTTGGATTGGATGACAAATGAAAGAGTAATAAAGAAAATTGAAGAAGAAATTTTCTAAACAAAGCCGCTCCCGAAGTCTACGGTTCACAGAACCACTAGTTATATTTGTATGCCATATTTTTTGGCTAAGCATGTTACAAATCTTTATACATATCTGTGACACGTATGCATTTCACGCTGTCGTGATACACATAACACATATTTTACCAATAAATACACGTTTATATTTAAAAAGAAAGAGAAAAAACATCCGTCTTTAAATTGTCGGAATGGGGCCAAATAATTGTCGGAATAGGACCAAATTGAAATGAGACCACACTGAAAGCACCAGCTTTGAAGTAAAAGAAGAATTTTCAAAATCCGTTCACCTAGTCATTAACAACAACCATTTAAAAAACACAGTCGTATTGAGAAAAAAGGAGAAATTATATGTTAAATTCTCAAAAGAGAAAAAAGCTCATTCACCGTTGTGTTACGGTATATGACAGCACCGTTATCTTCGGAAACCTAAGCTTGTAATACATTTAATACTAGACACCCATATGGTCGAACAGTAGACCTCGCGAACATTAAAAACATTATTTGGGTCTTTTCTCCTGATTCACTTACAATAAAAAAACTCACGATAAAAAAAATAAGGAACACTTGTGCCAATGTTGCGTAGAGATCCGATAAAAAATGTATCTGTATGTAAAATTGTCCAGTGTCCAAATGTACACAAATTCTTCTAATTCAAACATCAGTTTGATAATATTGATATGAGAATATATTCTATACGAAGTGGTGTCTTCATTCCACTCTAACTCTTGGTGGAGAAGCCATTCTTCGTTCCTGAAGAAGTCTCGCCACCTCTGCCCGAGCCGTCCTGGAGGAAACAGAGATTTAATATTATATTTGTAACTGTAAGATTGTTTCAATTTTTTTTCAAAATTACAATATAGCTGTTTCTTTTTATTAAGGGCCCAGACCGCGCACGGATAAAGTCGATTTTGAGCGACAGCAGCGCTATTGTTGCCCGAATCATCCGACGGGCGGGTGAATGACCCAGAGAGCGCGATTTTGAAAATGTTTTGCGACAAACGTTCCACGTTGAGTTATTGTTATTGAAGTTGAATATTTACAGCATAACAAAAATGTTGAATTATTGGAAATAAACGACTGCCTATTTGTAAAATATTCCAAGAGTAGTTTTCGTTATAAAATGATCCTAATTACTAGATAAATAAATAAGAGTAGTTTGAGACACAATTTTTATGATTTTCTATTTATAATAAACAATCAAGAGCAGGTCCGGACTGACCTTTTTGTATTCTACTTACCTAAAATTCCAACTACGAGTACCTATGTATTTATTTGTAATTTTACTACCAAAGTTTATTCTTATTTCGTAAAATTTTCATTCAATAAAATAATTGCAAATTCAGTAGGAAGTACGGTCGAAATAACATCACGCCTTTCCTCGCTAGTGTTTATATCTACGCAAGGAAATGTGCCTATTGCGTAAACTCAAATGCTTTTTGCTTACGATCACCTCGCAATCTAAAAAATCTTCTAGGGTTGTACAAAAAATTGTCAATAAATGAAACACAAGTATAAAAATGGTTCATATAATTAAAAGTAAACAAAATATGAGTCGCCACCTAAAAAGCGTGCTAGGGTTGTACAAAAATTAGTTATAAACAAACATGAAATTTATAAATTATTCATATACTTAATTAAACGAAAGTAAACAATAACAAAATATGAGTTTAAGAGTTTCTAATGTTTTTTTCATTTTAATGGTTACTGATCAAATTCTGATTTCTACTAATTTGATGATAAAATCAATTGCTATTGCAAAACCTATCAGAATGAAAATGTTACCAGCTGCCCGATTCACGTAATAAAAACCGTAGCGTAGTGACTTAAAAATGTCACTTCGCACACTTTTTAACCGACTTAAAAAAAGAAGAAGATTCTCAATTCGCTGTATTTTTGAACCGATTTTGATGATTTTTTTTTTATTTGAAAGCTGGTGATCCCGTGTGGTCACATTTTAATTTCATTAGGATCGGACCTTGGGTTTACACCAGGTAACTCTTCAAAATCGTATAGGAATTGTATAGAAATTGAGCTATTGGAAGATTTATGACAATCCAAGACTAGATAAGTAAGTGCGTTAAAAACAGAAAACCAAAAGGCGATTTCTAAGTTTCTAAGTTAAAACGACTTTTGAACTGGCGTGTTTACGTGAATCGACCGGCTGGGT
Source organism: Nudaria mundana (assembly GCA_963556515.1). Lineage (NCBI taxonomy): Eukaryota > Metazoa > Arthropoda > Insecta > Lepidoptera > Erebidae > Nudaria > Nudaria mundana. The sequence goes on along the minus strand of OY748316.1, from coordinate 9,210,949 downwards.
AGTTAAGTTACCTCAGTCTCTTTCAAAATCATTAGACGTTCTTCTCTTTCAAAACACGTAAAGCTCTTTCTTTCCTCTCTTTCATAGCCTCTATGACATTGGGCGGGTCACGAATAGGCATGCTTCGTGACTGCCGAGGATCAACTAATTCTGGAAGGAGGCAATCGTAATAAAATCTAACTAATTTCATCTCCATTTTCTCCTTCCAAAATTTGTCGTCCTTTTCTATAATATAAACTTTCATAGGTACAGTAGCACCAAACCAGATGCCAAGCATGCAAACGTTTCTTTTAGTTATATGTAGCTGTCCCTGAATTTGGAAATACCAGTAATGATTTTTATTTATGACATAACCCTTGGAAGCCTTGTCCTTAACCCAAAAGGTATGTTTGGCCATTGCTTCATCAAGAGTCATGCCAGCTAAAGAATGTGGGCACTTAATTTCAATTAAACCGTTTGCATAAATGCCATCTGGTGTAGTACCAAGAAATTCATATTGATCGTCGACGAACAAACCGCAACCTTGTATACTAATATTCTCTTGAATTTCTAACTGTCTAATTGCAGTTTCTTCGTTTTCGATACCGTACCGTACAGCAGGCAAACTGGAGATATTACTACCATAAACGATTTTACAAACAAGAGCAGCACAACTTGTGCTCTCTCGTTTTTTACAAACTTCCCCGAACGATGATGAGGTTAGTAATTTTCTCCTTGTACTCATCCACTCAGCACTACTTCTTTGCAAATGGGTCGACCTTTCAAGCTCCTCTCTTTCAGCACAAGACAACTTTAAATCAACTAAAAAAGATGACTTGGCTTTCTCATATAATTCTGGACTCAGATCAGGTTTTTCGCAGTTTGGTCCATAGTGAGCGTCTTTCGATACAGCACTGTGGCTTTTTTTCAATCTTAATTTAGGTTTAGCAATTAAACGGTTTCTACGATTACTATTTTCCACTTTCGCGATCAAAGGATTAGGACTAGATTTAAATATGACTTCATGAGTTTTACTATGAATCGATCCCGTATTAAAAGACACAACAGCAGCTGCGCATCGGCCCGCATAAGAACCACGGGAAGAATAATTTACACGCTTACCCCCAACTAATTTGGCAATTACTCCGTTAAAACTTTCAACTATATTACTTGTGCAATTATGAATTAAACTTCTAGAATGATATGACAGTCTTTTACTTAAAATTTCTACCGCGTCCATTAATCCGCATCCAACAATTGCTGGAAGTAACCCAACAGGTTCTATTCGACGAGTGTCAGGTCTACAAAAATACTCCTTGCAATGTTGGTGATTACCAAATACGTGTTGTGGACCATTTAGAATATCTTCACTAAGATTTTTAATTTTTTCTTCGAGTGACTGATTTTGATCCCCCCAATATTTAATCGCGCATTTTACACCCGTTCTTAAACGCAAATACCTTTCTTTTAGGAATTTCCGCAACTCGCAAGGATACTTAGTGTCTTTCGACAATTTCTCCAAGCTATTGCAGTAGTTTCGTAAAAGATGATTTTTGCATTCAATTTTCTCTACTATTAAATTATCGTACGGACGCGAATCTAATATTTTTTATAAGTACTGGAATCGCCGTCTGCTACAAATTTATTATAAATTACACCGTGATCAACAAAGGAACGTTTAAACCCCTCAACTATTATGGTCGATTCCATCCCGGTAGATGATCCTGAATAATTCTTGAAACAATGGTGTTCCGGGGGCTGACTGTTGTTCTTTGCGGCTCGTGCACAGACTACGCAGTATTTATTTTTAACTCCAAAAAACAATACTTTATTAGTTTTAATGCCAATTATCGCAGCTGCGCCGGATAAGGCGGAAAAATTCTTACCATAAGATCTCTTGCTCCAACAACCGTCAACAGCAACAGATATTAATGGTGTACCATTTTTATCAACACTACCTATAGACACTGCGTACTCCGCTTCTTCCTTGACAGCTTCTGCCATGGAATGTGCTGCTGTCTTTTCCCACCAATCGCAAACCGTATTATTAATTTCATTGTACAATGAAGGTGACATGATTGGTAGGGCTACTGCGGCACTTAATGTTTTTAACTGAGAGTAGCTCCCACCAGATGATATGATACCAGACACAATTTGATGATTCACTTCCATGCTATCTTCTTTCTTTTCAACCAAACACACAGTAAATTTCATATTACACATACTACATTTTATGATGAGTTTTGAGTCCAGACCAACTTTTACTTCACCTATTATACTGAGGTAACTTAACTTACAATCCATTGGACCGTGGTCCCCTATGGCCTGAAGAGCTTTAAAAAAAAAAGAAATATCCACTACTCTACGCCCAACTTCCACTTCATCCACCTTTCCCTCTTGACGGTTGTCAATAACTAGTTCCTGTAAAGAAAGATAATGGCTTGATTTTTATTATAAAAAATAATTCAAAAGGTATGGGCCAAATTTCTTCAAACATAGCTAAGAACTCCCTTAGAATACATCTTTGAAACACAGAACACTAGATCAAAATCTTAAACGTTTTTATCAGTCTTCGTCAATTATGAAAGTGAATAAATAAACATAATAAAAAACTGGTTGCTTGTAAAGTCGGTTTAGGACGATAATTTTATCGGATAACGTCATAATATTATTCTCCATCGCTTGTACTGCGCTCTCGCTTGACCCTAGCGTGACATAATGTGACACTTTTTTGTGCGTGTTGCCGGTGTTCATCGATTTATAAGACGTTATCACGTCATAAATTTAATAAATCCGACTATATGCATAAAAACTCAAAAGGTAAAAAGAAAACAAGTCTACGGTCTTGAATTATGTTACATAAAAATAAATAAGAACACTATTGTAATAAATCGAATTCAACAGTTGAGACCCATTGAAATCCTCACAGGCTCGAAGATATTCCTGACTAGCTAAATATTTCTTTAGAAATAGGCCCCGACTGCTAAATACGCTATATTACAATGGTGTTGTTATTTATTTTTATTACACATTTTCATTTTTTTATCTGTCGGGTTTTAACATTTTTATTGTTTATTTATTTATATTCATAACTGACGAAGACAAATATAAAAGTGCAAAAGAATTCATACAATATTATGTTCGTGATGAACAGAAATTATAAATTTCCTTTACGCTATACGTATTGGTTTTTTATGGCGTCACTTATTCTATGTCACTCGGGCTTAGAAGACAATTCTAATGATACTAAAAACATTAAAATCGGTTCAATAATTTTGAATTTATCGTGCCACAAAGATATATTACTTAGTATACATACATACATACGTACACCAGTCGCGTAAAAGATAATATTTTACAAAAAAAATTCTTGATTTTGGTAAAATACGAGATTTGAACGTGAATTTTCTTTTGAGAAAGTAATTGAGAAGTATGTGTTTGTCTCACAATGAAAATAATAAATATTGCAAAAAAAAACTGTAGGTACTGAGATTTTGTCTTCGCCCATCACTAGCTAGTTTGTTTATTTATGTAACAAGTCTACAAGAATTACGTATAACAACTTACCTCTATACAGCGCGTAGCAGTGTTGCTCGGAGTCTCGGCCTGAAGGTTTTCTTCATTTTCAGTACTGGAAATATTATTCATCAATATCCACTTTTTATTTATTTTGTAATTTTTGTACAACCCTACGCCAGGCACGGCGCGCGCGCGCCCGTGCAATTTCTGATAGGAAACATACCTACTTCCACTTCCACATATTTAGACATGATGAACATGAAAACTAATAATACTGTAACTAATAATAGTGTAAGCAAACTCATTGCTTTGAAATACATAAATATATGAAAACTAATACTATATTATGTAATAAAATTTATTATTATGAAAATTGTTCCTATAGAAATTGACTTTATTACTTATATAGATATTGAAATTACGTAATTATTACCTACTGGACATTGTAATTTTTCTTCTTAGACTGACATACCTAATTGTGTACCTATCTAATTACATGTCAAATCAATATTTACATGCTGTTGTAGGTATATGTCTGAATCAGGCGATCTAAATCATTGTACCTATTTGCTTTTTAATGTACCTACCCTGTTCAAAATGCAAATAGATTATATTATTATTACTACTAAGACATGATAAGCATACACACAAATAAAAGTAATAAAACTAGGATTTTTACTTGACACTAACACAAATCTAGTAAATTTTTTCTAGGTATTTAGGACAAGACGTAGTCAAGTAGGCAGGTAAATAAATAAGTAGGGAAGAACTTACATTTTATTCCGAGATCTTTTGGCTTTCACGTTTTTATAATGCGTACTAAATTTTCTTTTCGCTGGCATGGCACTCAGCAAATTATCCTGCGAAAAGAGACCCTCGATTACCAATTACGTTTATGATACCTATTGCCTTTATCGTGTTGAAAAATCTATGTATGTCGTGCAGAGAACTATATACCCCGCCAGTTCATATCTCGAGAAAATAAGGTGGGCAGGGCTTTGATTGTTTCAAGCCTGAATTGATACCTACTTTACAAGGTTCATAAAATGACCTACGCCACAAAGTAAATAATTTTGTATTTCTTACGATTTATATCTAGTTCCATCATGGTTTTCTTTCAGACTTTCATTATATCGGTACTTTCTATTTACTGAAAGTAAATTAGTTATAAAAATATTGTACTTACAGTTTTTCACAAAAAACACAAATTCACAACACGTAATTTTGCTGTAGCATCCGACACGCGTGGAGTCACTTTGAAATTCTATGGCGCACTGGCGATTAGTTGCGACGATCGTTCTATCGGGACGCGTTTGAATTTGCATACATTTTTCTATGGAGAATTTACGTAAAACATATCTAGATTTTAGGGCTTTAAAAGGGGAAGTCTTTGTTTGTAAAGGTACAAAAAAAAGTACATGGTTATATTTATTGGCTTTTTCAGTGTTCAAAAAGTGTTTCTTTTTATCAATTTGTGTTGATTTATTGGGTTAAATCTGAAAAATACGAAGGCAGGTTTTCGAATTTTTTCTCAATTTTGTGAGTTTGTTGACGTTTATTATATAACAACTACAGGGTTTTAAGAGTTAAAATTAGCACTAACATCATTTTTGGTCTTTCATTTTAATATATACAAATTATCGTTGTTATTAATCATATGTAAATAGGTTAAATATGAAAAATCGTAACACTCTTTTCGGTGATTTTCACGATCTGGGCCCTTAAATTCATTCGGCCATTTTGGACATTACCCATTATAAATGTGCCCGGTGACGGCAATAGGCTTGCCTCCTATTACGTGGGACTAAAAATACTGGCAAGTTGTGGGTGTGTAATGCAGTTGGTTCCTAGAAAGGGAACAGCCGGTGGTTAAGTCCACCATAGGGACTATCGTTTTTGCGATTCATATAATATAATGTAAGACAGTTTAGTAGAACATCTTTGGTAATACTGTAAAGCGAAACCGGTCAGGTTAAAATATGAAGTGTAATTTTGCGTACAAATTACTGGGACAGTTTAAAAATAACCAACACTATCTGACCATATTATTGAAATGTTAAGTGTGTATAATAATATGAACATATTGGGTGTGACCATATTTTTGATGCTGACCATACATATTTTCTTACCTCAATAATAAGAAGAGTGCCATAAAATTACAAGCTATTAGCATGTAAAACACATTAGTCCAAGAACGGCTGGAGACCACTCCAGCTAGCATCGGACCTATGGCTGCTCCTGGAATTTAAAATATAATTAATAAATATTGTTGCTCATTCTCACACAACGTCATCTAACCCAAACTAAGCATAAGCTTGTGCTATGGGAACTAGACAACAGATAAACATACCTATATATTTCTAAATACATACATAATATACATAGGAAACACCCAAACTCGGAAACAAACATTTGTGGATCACACAAATATTTATTCGACCCGGGAATCGAACGCTATGTATTCATATTATGTAAGTTTATTTAACTACGCCCACTTTCGTCCTAAAGATCTAATCCATCCAACATAAATAGTTTTAACTTATATACTTTGAGGATTAGTTAACTCTAGTTTTGACTAAGAATAGTCAAAATATTAACAGAAATTTAAGTTTGGTCATTTTATTTATAGTTTCAGCAAAGCCTGGTCATAAGTAATTTTAACAAACTCTAGTCAAAACTAGTTTTGGCTGGAAAATAATTATAAAACTGGTTTTAACAGTAACTTAAATGTAATTGACAGTAAAACAAACTCACCAACACTCCCAGTCCCATCAATAATAGCAGTGACAGTGGCCAACGCCCTCCCCCTTCCCGCTAGAGAGTGGTGAGTGCCCAGTTCTGCGCTAACGGCCGTCGTGATGAGGGCGTACGGGCCATTGACTAATAGACCCGTGAATATTAGTAGAATAACGTTTACGACGTATGAGGTAGCCCCCCATAGTTGGTATGCGAACAGCTGGAACATTAAAAAAGAAACATTTATTCAGTTAAATACAAAAGACATCTGGTCAGAACTCGTTTGAACTAGTAAAATCACGTTCTGACCAGTCATCTTTGTTAAAACTAGAATTCAAATTGAATATCAGATAAATATTATTGTCGCTAAGTAAGAATTAAAATTATAACCTAAAAACGAGTTTTGTCTAGTTATAACTACTTTTGGTACATTAACTAATTCTAGTAAAACAGGCATTTAGTTAGAAATTCGTATTTGTATGTAAAAATATTGTGTATGTATGTTTATTATATACTCAAGGCACTCACCATAGGAGCGCAAGCAGTATAAAAACAGACACATATTAGCGCCGGAAAAGAGATCCAATGAGGCGTTTTACTAGTTCAAACGCGTTCTGACTAAACGTCTTTGTCAAAACGAAAGTTTTAAGTTAAATATTTTTGTAGCTTAGGTAAGAATTAAAAACTACAACCCAAAATTAAGTTTTGTCTAGTTACAACTAGTTTTGACTGATTGAAAATTAGCTAATTCTAGTTTTAAAACAGGAATTTAGTGAGAAATGTGTGTATGTTTGTATGTATATGATATATTCAAGGTACTTACCATAGGGGCGCAAGCAGTATAGAAACAGACACACACTAGCGCGGGACACGAGGTCCAATCAGAAACGAGCCCGGCCAATATGGCGCCTATCACTCCGCCAACGTCGAATACTGTGCTTAATTCCCCTGATTGTTTTGCTGTTAGATTTGCTGGAAATTATATTAAAAAAATATAGTTATATACATGTGGAGGGGATGGGGGGGGTTTAGTTGATCGGTATTGCATCGGCTTTCGACTCCAGAGTCTCGGGTTCGATTCAAATATTTGTGTGATCCACTAATTTTAGTTTGTTTCGGAGTTTGGATGTTTTGTATGTATATTATGTATGTATTTAGAAATATATAAGTATGTTTATCAGTTGTCTAGATCCCACAGCACAAGCTTATAGCTTAGTTCGGGCTAGATGACGTTGTGTGAGAAAGTCCAAGTTTTTGTACTTACCAGAAGTATTATGTATATAAGCGGGTAACCAATACAAGAATGTATAGCTAACTAGTTTAGCGAAGAAGAGAGAGAGAGAGAACTCCAACACGCCGGGTATGGAGAGCGCGCGATAGAGCGAGACGGCACCACCTCCCGCACGTTCGCCTGTCGGTGTAGTGGAACGGAGGAGGGATGTACGTTCTGTTGCTTCCTCTTGCTGACATTCATAAATAAAAAAGTAAAAAATAATACATATAATAAAATTGTAAGTGGTCGATGTCTGTACATCGAAGATATAATAGAGAAACTGTTGTAGGGGGGCAGTTAGAAAGCAATGGTCTTTAGAATTTTTGTCTGTTTGCGTGTTCAAACACGCTAATCTCAGAAACGGCTTAACCGATTTGAATGCGGTTATCAGTAATGCGTTGTGGTTTATTCAACTTAACATTAAAGGTTTGTTTTATTTCAATCGGTTCATAAATAAAAAAGTTATGTCGATCTAAAGTAACACGCAGGCGGAGCTGCAGGCAATAGTTAGTATGTAATATGTTTGAAATAATCATATTATGATTCAATACTATGTAATGTATTTAAATCATTATTTCATTAAGGACGTTTTTTCACCAGCATGGTGATCTCACCCGCAATGCGTGTCGATGTCAACGTCAAATCAGTTCGCGACTAGCCTCGTTATCATAGCAATCGGTGTGCGGCCCGCATTTCATTACTGTATGAAATTTTATGTACAAGTCCTCACGCCCAGGACTTTAATTGTCTGTCCCATAGTGACTGGCACGTAAGATTTAGTTGCCTTTCATCAACATTTCATCGCAAAGGCAACTGGTATTACAGCTACTTATTTTATTAAATTAATTCGGCCATTATAGACATAACCCACTTTCTAGAGTGCTCGCTAACGGCAATCGGCTTGCCCCCTATTACGTGGGACTAAAATACTGGCAAATTGTGGGTGTGTAATGCACCTCTGCCTACCCCTTCGGGGATATAGGTGTGATATTATTATTGTGTGCGTATGAAATTTTATATTGAAATCGACACGCATTGCGGGAAAAACGTTTGACAGGAAAAGCGCTCTTAGTATTATAATTGTTTAAACAAATTAAATAATTATGTAGGTAGATAACTTTAACTTTTAACAAATGGGAACATACATACATATTGTCACGCTTCTTTCCCATGGGGGTAGGCAGAGACTATAGAATTCCACTTGCTACGATCCTGGCATACTTCTTTCGGTTCTTCCACTTTCATAACTATCTTCATGCACGCTCTCCGGTTCTGGGTACTCTTGACCTGGCCTTTGGTCAAAGTACGTTCGCCTAGGTCGACCATTACCTGCCTGTCCATTCACGCCCGCCTTATGTATCTGTTTCGTCAATCTCCTTTCATCCATCCTTTCTACTTGCCCGAATTATCTAAGCATCCCTTTTTCTATCTTACTCACTATATCTTCTGACACAATGGGACAAATGGGAACTGGGTCTAATATTAAAACTAAATACTCACCGGTGATACGTTAGCTGAATGTCTATTAGATCTTAAGCTTGCTGCCTGCATTACGAAAAAAAAAACAAGATGAATCAATAAAACAGTCAGACTGACAGGTTTTTCTCAAATAATTTTACACTATGAATTGCAAAAATGATACTTCTTGGGGTGGACTCGAACCAACGACTGATCCCTTTCTAGGAGAAACGTTTTACCAACTAATCAAGACACCACTGTGTTAATATCGCGACTTACGGCGTCGATACAGCGCCATCTACCGGTAGTTGAGGAACTAACTACTATGGTATGGCTGGTTCGGATCCAGCTCAAGTCTATGGTTTTTGTGATTCATATTGTAAAATTATACGAGAAAAAGTTAGCATACTTCACTGCTTATAAAATATAAATTCAAATAAATATTATTTTTATTGAAACTTGAAGTCATTGTAATACAATAAATTTTTCAACTACTTTTATGACTTAGAATAATCCAAAAACTTAAGAAAGTGTCGAAAATATGCAATATACTACGGACGGAGTATATGCAAATGCATATTAATTCCATGTCTACTCATAACACAACATGTTCAACAAATAAATGAATATTTATCCAGCTATATATTTAGTATAAACCGCGCAAGATGACAATGGGATTGGCGGCCATGTTGGTGACGTCATAGTGACATAGAATAACCTACAATACTGTGTTGTTATCCGTACTGTTCAGCGATAGATGACGTCACGAAGCGGTTATCGTGACAAGGATCTATACTTCTCACACTTGACGTACCTGGTCTCCAACTATCACTGATGATGCGTCATCAACATTCGCATCGTCTTCCTCATCATCAGATTTTGTTGATTGTCTTGATGGCTGGAATAAAAAAATAACTATTTTGTTAGTTACTCCGAGACGCCCAGGACTTTAATTGTTGCCACAGTGCAGTGGCTGGAACGTAAGATTTGGTTGCCTTTCATCAACATTTCATCGCAAGGCAACAGGTTTCAATTCTTTTTCAAAATTACAATATAGCTACTACTTTTTATTAAATTCATTCGGCCATTCTGGACAATACCCATTATGTGTGCCCGGTGACGGCAATAGGCTTGCCCCCTATTACGTGGGACTAAAAATACTGGTAAATTGCGGGTGTGTAATGCACCTCTGTCTACCCCTTATGGGATATAGGCGTGATATGTGTGTTGTTAATTAAGCGAGGGAAGCGTCTACATATTGAAATTTGACAATTTTGCTTTCGTCTGTGTGTATTTGTGTTAGCTTAGATTCAAGCTTCATTATAGCTATCTATATATAGAAATGAGGAATGTCCCCCTTAGCTATCGAGAACTGCTTATGCTCCAATGATGGTTGACCCCTTTATGGATAGCCCTCGATCTGGAGGCAAGCCAAAAAATCGAAAACTTGACCTAGCCCTAAAGGGTCAAAAGTTATAGGCCAATACCTATGGCGTGGTGCGGCGCGAAGCACAAGCCAGACACCGTACTAGTTTTAAAGAAACGAGTCTTGTCGAGTTTCTTTATAGTATCCTACGTGTTCTAATATCTAGTTATGTGGAGTTTCATTTACTACTTTATATAATCTCATAGGTTTAGGCATTTAGAGAAACACAAACTTGTAAGTTATCGACACAAGACGGTATAGTCGAGAGACTTTAGCATGTTATTTTTTATGGTAATTTCACACAACGTCATCTAGCATAGACTAATTAACTAATAAGCTTGTGCGTGATCTAGACAACTGATAAACATACTTATATATTACTAAATACATACATAATATACATAGAAAACACCCAAACTTCGAAACCAATATTTGTGGATCATACAATTATTTGATTCGGCCCGGGAATCCAACGCGAGACTCTGGAGTAGAAAGCCGATGCACTACCGACCACGCCACCGAAGCAGTTTATTGTTAATAGACTGTACTGTAATGACTAAAAAGTTACTTTACGATATAGATTTGCAGAAAATCCACTTACAGATTGTCTACCGCTGTCTGTTGCTAGTCCCACCGCACGGGGCTCTGGGACCAAAAACAGCCAGACTATCCCACCGACCGCACCCATTACGAACCCTGGATATATGAAGGACAGAGCCCAATCCGTGTCCACGTACTCAGCCGCCATCACGGTACCTAAAAGTAGGAGAATTATAAATGTCTGCTTACCCCCTCGCAGAAAGAGGCGTGATTATATGTTTGTAGCCTTTTACTGAGACTTTACTGTCCGTCCGTCCGTCTGTCTTGTATCTCATAAACGGTGATAGTTAGATTGTTGAAAATATTCACAGATGATGTATTTTAGTAGCCTCTATAACAACAAATACTAAAAAACAGAATATAATAAATATTTAAGGGGGCTCATCTGTGAAAATTACAACTATCGCGACTTACGTCGTCGATACAGCGCCATCTAACGGTAGTTGAGGGAACTAACCACAATGATATATTACTTATTCGGTAGTTTAATACTCTTTTTTTATAAAGCAATGGTAAGTAAAATATTTCTAAAAAACACTAAACTTATTTTAAATTTCTTAATAGCACATTTTTTTTTTATACCTAATTTGATCGGTTTATTAAGCACTTACCCAATATATTGCCGAGTGACGTGTGCGAGTTCCATATGCCGAATATAAGACCCTTCTTGCTGTTCCCGAACCACTTCCCGACAATAGCAACAGTTCCCGGCCAACCTGTCGTCTGTGCTATACCGGCACACGCCTGAAATACACCCGGGATTCAATACATCTATATTAATATAATAAAAATTAGATTTTTGTTTGAATTGAATTACGTCCCTAGTGAACCGATTTTGAAAATTGTTTTTACTTATTTGTAGCTATGTTATCGCGCAGTTATATAGGCTACTTTTTATTTCGGTAATATGTTCCCACGAGAATCGACAATGGAACGCGGCCGCTTCTCGTCTGTTCGCGATAATCTCAAAAACTACTGCAGCGATTTTCATGCTGTTTTCATCAATAGATAGACTGGCTCTTTGGGTAGTTTTTAGGCTACTTTTTATCTCGAGGATGTGTTCCCGCGGGATTTGGGAACCACAATGATTGTACGTACCTGTACTATTAAATAATAATATATATTATGTATGCTGTATGTCTTTCCCATGCCAAATAAATAGCAGAATATGGCCGACATCAACATCCCTATGGATAGGAAGTACCGTAGGTCGACCCTCTCGGCTATCATTCCTGCAATTAAATAAATATATATTTGAATGGAATCAGGCGTTACCTGGCGAAAGTCCATGATAAAACAATGGGGTAAGATGTTGAATTTTTATATAATTGCACTAATTTCGCTAAATAGAAGACATTATAAACGTCGACATATGTTTCAAAGACTGTCTCAAAGAGAACGGCTGTTCTCTTTGAGACAGTCTTGAGAATGCCTCGTGAGTAGGTGAAACATATTTCGACGTTTATAATGTCTTCTATTTAGCGAAATTAGTGCAATTATATAAAAATTCAACAACCCCATTGTTTTAAATATATATTGTTGCACATTCTCGCTAGCCCAAACTAAGCTATAAGCTTGTGCTATGGGATCTAGACAACTGATAAACATACTTATATATTTCTAAATACATACATAATATACATTGAAAATACCCAAACTCCGAAACAAACATCATCACACAAATATTTGATTCGACCCGGGCATCGAACCCTCACTTCGGAGTCGAAAGCCGATGCATTATCGACCACGCCACCGAAGGAGTCACATAGGATCACATTGAAATAGGACAACTTGGAAACTACTGGCTTTCATTTAAAAATTTCAAAATCGATAAAGCCAGTTCAAAGATATTAGGTAACAAACACAATAAAAACTACAACATGCCAGTATTTTAGTCCCACGTAATAGGGGGCAAGCCTATTGCCGTCACCCCGGGCACATTTATAATGGGTTATGTCCAAAAAGGCCGAATGAATTTAATAAAAAGTAGCAGCTATATTGTAATTTTCAAAAAAAAAAATTGAATTATAAATTGAACCTAAAATAATAAATATATGTTAAAAAAAGTATTATTTTAATTTAAAACAGTCTGTATATTACCTGAAACGAACATAGCAGCTGCATAAGAGAAAAGGAAAGCGGAGTCGAGGGCGCCAAGTAGTGTGTTCGCATCTGTGGTATCTGTAAATATGAAACAAGTTAAAAATATGGCAAAATTTGCCATATATTTTTCATAAAATTTTTCGAAATTTTTTTCATAAAATCCAAAGACCTTATAATACAACGGACATAGGATCTAGAACAAATCGCAAGAAAATAATGTCCCGAGTCGACCTATACATTATACATAGGCATACATAGATATAAACAAATTTCATATTAAAATTTAAACCTTGATTCAACGGAATAGTGTTCACTTTTGTTTGCACTAATTTATCGCATTACGTAGCTTCTATCTGTCCGCCTGACTAATTCACCTTATGCAGCGTATACTTGAACTACGTGAACATAGAAACAATGGAGTAGGTTTATTTTGTTAAAGTCTTTTAAGGATTCCATGATATGTACCTACGTAGGCGTAATAATTAATGTAAGACTACAATAAATTCCATAATCTTATAAATTGTAATTACTTGTTTATGTTAGACGAAATAAGCTGAAAAACTAATTAACGACTGACAAAGATTTTTTTTTTCGAGTCAGTTTCATAATAAGTAACTGTAGTGTATGAATAACAAAAAGGGAATTAATGAATTTAACTAATTATAATATTATAAATGCCAAACTTCTTGCGGGTGTCAAAGTTCTTCCGCTTTCATTACTATTTTCATAACGCTATGTCGCTACGTCTACTACAAGATAGCTGTGTTTCAAGCGACTGAATTAGTTGCTAAAACTGCGCATCATTAATTTTTTTTTATCTTGTGGTTAATTTTTGGGATACGAAATTATTGGCTACTAGCTGATCACCGTGACTCCGCCCGCGAGATATAGTTATCTCGGCCCCGATTCCCGTGGGAATACATTACCGAGAATCCAAATAAAAAGAAAATAACAGTACATACACGAAATAAAATGACATGTGTAATTATATTTATGACAAAACAATGATACCCTGTGAAAATTAAAAACATTTTTGGGCTTATCTCCTCCATTCAATCAAGGGATTCTTGTACAAGTTTCATAAAGATCGGACCTCTTTTTGTTATGTCCATAAAATGAGCCGAACAAACAAGATTGTTATTTTTTGGATCAAAATATTCTTCTCGCCGTGCTAGGGCAATAATATTTTTCCATTGTGCACAGTGTACTGGATCCCGAGGAAAACTGAAATAGATGTTGGTTCATATAACGAAAAAAAAATCATAAAGAGCCAAGGCGTCTCCACTATAATCTTTGTTCCAAATAGTTTTATCGCTATCGGTAATCCGAATAAATCTGAATGGTCATTTTGTTAGTACATTATTCAGTGAAAATGAAATGGTCTCTTTCTTTTTACTGAGCTTGGGATGAGTTCGAAAGAGACAGATAGGTACTTCGGTATTGGACTGGATTGCAATATTTACTTTTGTCTTTTAATTTATTATCGACGAAATACTGTATTTTAAGTGAAATAATAAATTGCAAATAATAAAACAAAAGCTTATTTACTGAAAATATGATACACCGTCTTCAATTTGCTTTTTTTTCGTAGTTTTTACACGTTTTTACAATACAGTACGGCATTGTGCAACGTGTTGTCGTTCAGTTGTCAAAATCAAGACTGGCGCGCGATTGTTTCTCTTTTAGCGTTTTGTTTCTCTTTTAGTTCGGACACTTTTGAGCGATGATCCGAAATCCATTGTATTTAAAATCATTGATAAAATCTAACAAAATTATCACATGACATGAAGTTCAACATCATTTTAGAGGTCTTTGACCATGCTGAGTTGATTGAAGCTGGCCTTGAGTCTCTAACTATTACCGTTCTCGATTTGACCTCGTTTTGACCTTGACCTTGAGATCGGAGGTCAAAGGTCAAGTTCATTTTAGAGGTCTTTGACCATGCTATATCGATTGGCGTTTAGACTGAGTCTCTAACTCTTACCGTTCTCGAGTTGAAAGTAGTTCACGGACGGACGGACGGACATTACTGTTGTATAAGAGATTTTCGTTTCGAAAACTCAAAAAACCGTTCAAGTGCGAGTCTGACTCACGCGCAAAGAGTTCCGTACCAAAACGAAAAAAACAGTTGTATGGGAGCCCCCTTAAATATTTATTTTATTATTTTTATTAGTATTTGTTGTTATAGAGACAACAGAAATACATCATCTGTGAAAATTTCAACTTTCTAACTATCACCGTTCATGAGATACAGCGCAAGACAGACGGACGGACAGCGCAGACTCAGTAATAGGGTTCCTGTTAAACAGGAACACTATTATAAAACAAAGTCGCCTCCGTCCGTATGTATGCTTAGATCTTTAAATCTACGCAACGGATTTTAATGCAGTTTTCACCAATGGATAGAATGGTTCTTAAGAAAGATTTTTGGGGTGTCCGCTAGTGAGATATCTATATATAGAAATGGGAATGTAATTTTTGTCCCCCCTTAGCTCTCGAGAACGGCTTATGCTCCAATGATGGTTGACCCTCTATGGATAGCCCTCGATCTGGAGGCAAGCCAAAAAATCGAAAATTTGACCTAGCCTTAAGGGGTCAAAAGTTATAGGCCAACAACTATGGCGTGGTAATGCGCGAAGCACCGCGCAAGACATCGTACTACTCGTAGTAAATCAGAATTACTTACTAAAAGGTGCCCAATTACACCACTGTTCATCACTGGGATCGACACCAGGCGGAGGAGTAAGTGCCGAGCAGTTCTGGTGGAGTACGTTCTTCACCACTGATATAGGTTTACGAGTCAAATGGTATGTCATGTATGTAAAAAATGTCAAAATTAACACGCTGGCTTGGTAACTGAAACAAGAAAATAACAATTAGTTAAATAAACTGTTGCATCAAAGGGTACTTATTAAAACACGAGTAGTTTTTAATTATAAAGGAGTTTAGCGAGTTGCTAGTATATTTTTTTGTAATTGATACGTTCATGACTGTACTATCAACAATTTATAATATTTACATTACAAAATATCGTATAAAAAATCCTCCGCGTCATTGCCGATTGAAAAGGTTCCCAGAATGCTGGCTGTGTTGCCACGTTGGATGGCGATACTTATTCTTTGGGCCAGAAAATAGACAACCTTCTGGCACAGAATAGGGAATAGTACATACATACAGAACTTGCACTCCGACGTTAATTAAAGCACATTATTTTGTTTACAGAAAACATAATTCGAACGATAGGGTTGTCAGGAAAGTACCAGCATAATTTGACAAATAATTATGACGTTAATGACTCAATATCAACTCTATGGTCAATGCCGTATCACAAACAAGAGATAACCCTTACTGACTTACAACTTCAAGTTGTCGCTGACGTCAAGTATTTTTTGCGATTGTTAGGCGAGTGACATAGGCCTGCTTCTGGTCCTGAGAAGCATCGATTAAGCGTGTAATAATGATTAAAGAGTTACTTTATCATACAGATTTTTGCAGAAAGCGGGAGCCTCATAGAAAACCTGTATCATAAAATAACTTTTTAATTTTTTATAGTACCGTCTAATCGTTCCGTCGGATGAAAAACCAAGGCGATCTCGAGCGTTTCGGGACCACTACCTAAGCGAAAGTGACCCTGAAATTGGCGGCCCAATAATGTACCTCTTTACGCTCCGCTTGAAGAACCCATGGTCCCTTTTTTTTTTTTTTTTTTTTTTTAATCCGCGGCTTGTGGCTGCGGCCGCACCTACGTCCATTGCCGAGTGCCTCCGGTAGATACTGAAAGAATTCCCAGTGGCACCCGGCGGACCTTGGTCACTTGAGTGGCCACTGCGTGGTGGTCGGGTGTTACCCCGCATCTCTAGGGTCGGGTTTTATCCCGCGTCGGTGAGTGAAGGCGTGCATGGGGTGAAGCCCCACATCACGCAGCCCTTCTAGCCTGCTTCTGTAGGGACGGTGGGTTGCTAATCCATCGTCCTCAGGCCCCGATCATGGAGGTCGATGGTCCTGGGCGTAGTCACGTATGCGGCGCCCTCGCCGCAGACTTCGGAACTCAGCGGGGAGGATACGCTCCCTCGCCCTTCCGGCCGTCTCCTTCACGAGCATAACCTGCTCGCAGAAGGAAACGGCCGCGTTCCACTGGCTCTCGCTAGAGACCATGGCTCGTAGCATGGTCTCCAGTGAGAGAGTATCCACGCCCAGGCCCACAACGAGGTCCCGGCGCTGACTTGCCCACGCTGAGCATTCCACCAACGTGTGGAATGCCGTGTCTTCGCCGGAAGCCTCGCAGTGTTGACACGCGGGTGTGACCTCACGATGCATGCGAAACAGATACCCACCAAAGTTTCCGTGCCCGGTGATGATCTGTGTCGCACGGTACGTGAGGCCACCGTGCTGCCTCTGCAGCCAGTCCTCCATGATCGGTCTCACCGCCGCGATGGTGGTGGTTCCCCACTTAGGTTGCTCAAGTCGCACCTTCCATGTCTCCATGAGATCCTGGCGGAGATGGGACCGCTGGGCCTCGATTTCTCGAGACGCAGGCCTGTGGTCCCGCTCCAGCGCCTCCTTGTGCCATTGAAACAATGACGCAAGGGCTCTCGCTTCCAGGTCCCATGGAGGGGTCGCGGCTAGGAGACATGCAGCCTCTAGAGAGATCGTGCGGTACCCTCTTATTGTCCTGACGGCCAAGGTCCTCAACGATCTGTGCAATATAGCAGCGTTGTTGGCCGTCAGTCTCGCCGCCCATACGGGAGCCCCGTATACGGCCATACTCCGCACGATCCTCAGGTACAGTCTCCTGCAGGAAGCGTTGGGTCCCTTTAAGTAAGGCATCAGTCGCGAAAGCGCGGCTGCTGCCCCCGTCACTTTGGGGACCAAACTTCGGAAATGTGGTCCGAAGTTCCACCGGCCATCGAGTACGAGTCCCAGATACTTCATGGAGGGCTCGATGCCGATGCTAACGCTCCCTACATTTATGCTGGATCCTGGAGGTGGCCCGCGCCGAGGTCCGTGAAAACACAGAGCCTCGGACTTATTCAGTGCCACGTCCAGTCCCAGCCGCCGTATCCGACCCACGACTACAGCAACCCCAGTCGTGACCTTGAGTGTTGCCTCCTGGTGCGTTGCTCCCCGCGCCGTGACGAGGGTATCGTCGGCGTAACAAGTTACGCTGACGCCCTCAGGCAACGCACCCCGCAACACCCAGTCGTATCCGATGTTCCACAGGAGAGGTCCTAGGACCGACCCCTGTGGAACACCGCACGAGACATCTCGCCGAGCTGGCCCGAGCCAGCTAGGGTAAGTTATAGCCCTCTCGGATAAATATGCCCCGACAATACGACGGAGGTAGAGAGGCACTTTGTGATATACCAGTGCCTCCCTAACGCAACTCCAGGGTAGGGTGTTAAAGGCGTTGGCGATGTCAAGAGACACCGCCAACACCACCTCGCCCCGCGAGACTGCTTCCTCCGCTAGGGTCTTCACGCGCATGATCGCGCTCACGGTGGACCGTCCCCGACGGAAACCATACTGGTTATCCGCCAGGTCTGGGCCCACACGCGTGAGATGCTCGACGAGGCGTTCCGCGATAATTCGCTCAAAGAGCTTACATACCTCGTCGAGCAGCACGATCGGCCGGTAACCGGACGGTGAGTCCACCGGCCGCCCCGCTTTCCGGATCAGGACCAGTTTCCCCGTCCTCCACACCTTGGGAAACTGGCCCCTTTCGAGGCATGCGCTGAAGAGCCCCCTCAGTCGAGGCCCGAGTTCCTCGAGGGCCAGGACCCATACACGGCCCGGAATGCCGTCGGGTCCAGGGGCGGTAGTTTTCCGGCGACTGAGCCGAAGCACCACCGCTCCTAACTCAGGGTGAGTTAGGAGCGGTGGTACTTCGGCTCTCTGACTTCGGGTACGTCGTTTTCGCTGCTATCCGCATTGGGCGTCTGAGACGGAGCCATGCTCGGAGGGATGTGCTCCTCCGCGCTCGTCGGAAACAGAGAGTCCAAGACCCCCTCCAGCCGATCCGGCTGGAGACTCTGGGTCAGTGGGAGCGCCCTCGGTCGGAGTTTACCTCTGACCTGCAGGTACGGGCGCCCCCATGGGTTCCGCTCCAGGGTCTCCAGGAGCTCCTCGCGTTCTGTCGTCTTAGCCCGCGTGATCGCTTTCTGGAGGGTGCCCTTAGCCTCTCTGTAGGACGCATATAGCTCCGCCTCCCGGGCTGCCGCGTCGTCTGGTCGACGATGCCTCCGGCGAAACCTGGTGTACTGGCGGCGGGCGGAGACGCATGCTGCACGCAGCTGTGCAATCTCCGACGACCACCAGTACACCTGCTTCCTGGCCGGGCCGGGTGTAACCCTAGGCATCGCCGCATCGCAGATTTGCGACATGGCTCTCCTGAACCACTCTGCCTCGGCATCCACGTCAACAGGTCTGTCCGGCGCTGGAATCCAGGCCTGCACGACGGATGCCTCCAGGAGAGCCTCCCGGTCTAAACTCTTGAGCGCCCAACGCGGTTCCGGGGGATTCGGTACCGGCTGTGGAAGGTTAGGTGGGGGGACGACCTCGAACCGGATGTATCGGTGGTCCGAGTGCGTCTCCACACCCTCCTCCACGCACCAGCCCATAATACGGCGGGCGAGGGCAGGGGTCGCGAACGTTAAGTCCACGACCGAGCTGACCCCCGACCGCCAAAAGGTGGCAACATTCCCCCGGTTGAGGAGCTCTAGTCCACGTGTAGTGGCCCAGTCCTCAAGTAATCTCCCCCTGCCATTGGTTACCCGAGAGCCCCACGCCGTAGACCAGGCGTTAAAGCCCCCCAAAGATGCAGGCCAAGCCGTCTTGCGCCACCAGGCTTCCCGGGTGGGCATAGTACGGCTCGGCGACCACGACCAGGTCTATGGACCACTGCGCGATGCTCTGGTACAGAAGATCCTGAGCAGCGCGGCAGTGGTTCAAGTTCGCCTGTAGGATGCGGATATGGGTGTCCATTAATGGACGTCCATATCAGCATCCCTCCGCGAATCTGGCCGCGCAGTAGCGGCACCCCCGCTGCTCCCAGCGGACGGACGAGGCTTTGGCCCCATAGCGGCGCAGGAACGGCTGCCGACCCGATGGTCCGCCGTTTTGCCCTCCGCCTCGCATCTGTAGCAGCGAGGCGGTGCGTCACAGGCGTTGGACTTGTGACCGGGCCGGCTGCAGCGGAAGCATCGATCACCCACGGTGTCTTCCACTGCGCACTGCACTCCTACGTGCCCTACCATCATGCACCGGAAACACCTGGTTTTCCGGGCACGCAGGAGGTGCACCTGCGCCCTGAGGAAGCCCCCTATAAGGAGGCTCCATCCGTCCGCAATTTTAAGTGCCGCCGCGACGGGGCACTGGACGACTGTCGTTCCATGGCCGGTGGGGCTGAAGGAGATCTCTCCAGCCTTCACCTGGTCATGGGGACAGCCGCCCGCCTCCACGACGGCGGAAATAACCTCCTCCGTCGTGGCCGCGTCATCCAGGCCCGAGATGCGCAATGCAGCGCATTTGGTGGGTCTGGAGACGCGGACGGCTTCTGGGTCCAGCGTGTCCCTCAGCTTAGCCGCTAGGGCGTCAGCTTTGGGGCCGCTGGAGGCGCCGGAGAGCTCGAGTAGGCGAGCCCCGGTGCGAGTAGTCTTGCACCGGAGCCCCCCCAGTATCTCGAGGGCCTTAAGGTCCACCGATGCCTTGACCTTCTTCAAAACATCGGCGTACCCCACTCCCTTCTCTGCACCCATCGTCGTCATTGTCAGGACGACGGCGGTGGAGCGAGGAGGGCGGGGTCTCTTCGGCGCCTTCGTCGCGACGGCTTCAGCCACTTTTTTGGCGGCCTTCTTCCGCCTCTTTTTCTTTTTCGCTCCCGCTACTTCCCATCCCTCCTCTCTGGAAGGATGTGCAGCGGGAGCAGAATGGGACGCGAGAGCAGCAGGGGTGGCGCCAGGCCTCCCTTTTCTCCTCGGCTTTGCCGTCGTGG
Source organism: Nudaria mundana (assembly GCA_963556515.1). Lineage (NCBI taxonomy): Eukaryota > Metazoa > Arthropoda > Insecta > Lepidoptera > Erebidae > Nudaria > Nudaria mundana. The sequence goes on along the minus strand of OY748316.1, from coordinate 9,189,865 downwards.
CCGGCTTAGCCGGTGTCCGAGTTGCTGGTGGATCGGACCTGGGCGGGGCTGGGCGGGCAGCAGACCTATTTGAATTGGACCCAGGAGCGAGAGCCCCGCTGGCGGCAGCCGCGTACGACAACGCGGGTCGTGCCAGCGGGGGGCGGTATGACCGGTCTTCAAGGACCGCCAGGCGCCTCTCAATCGCCGCCAGAATCTGCATCGGAGTCGGCGCAGTCTGCGGCGGCGATGCAGGAGGCGCTCCGAGCGCACTCCTGGGCGTCGCCATGGCTGCCGGTCTAGCCGTCGGTGGAGGCAGTGAGGGTCCGGTCTTCTGGGTTTCCGGAGGCCCCTTGACTAAAATGGTAAGGTTGGCGACCTCCTGTCGCAGGGCCTCCGTCTGCTTCCGGGAGGAGGCGAGCTCAGCAGCCAGGGTCGCTACCTGGTCTCTGAGCTTCGTCTCCTCCTCGGAAATGCTCCGCGCGAGGAGCTCATCGAGGGACAGGTGAGCGTCGGCAATGGCGTCCGACACCACCTTCTTCTTGCCCGGAAGGTTTTTGCCGCCTTTCATGGTGTCAACGATCCGGGCAAGAGCCCCCATCAGCCCCCGCGCGGCCGGCACCTCTTTGTCCCTACCGCTGGGCAGGAACGGCACCGTTATGCTGGGGTTTGGTGCCCGCCCCTTGGTGTCATTTCCGGACTTCCGGACTCGGACCGCCTTGACCGGTGGCTCCTCGCATTCGCTGGAAACCACCAATGTCGACGGACCGTCCTTCGGCACCGGCTGCGTTTTCTTCACCAGCGCGCTCTTCTGACGGCCCCTCTTCAGGTAAACAGAGCGCGCCGGCTCTGGCTCCGTCTCCGTTTCCACGGTGCCGGGCTCTGACTCACTGTCAGTCCCGGCAGCCATGGACATATCAAACCATGAAGGCGTCGACGTCACGCTGCGACTTGGCAGCGTGACGCGAGCCTCCGTAGCGCTGGGCAAGTTCGGCGTCCGTGAGTGTGATGCGTCGTCGTTTCGGTCCGACACTGACCTGGCGAGGGCAGTGCCGGAGCCGGGGGTAGCAAACTCCGTATCGGGTTTCTCCGACATTACAAATAATATAACTTCGTTTTGGCCACACAAGTCTGGATCTTTGAAGTTCGGTCACCCAACCTGCCACTCCGTTATGGTGGTCAGGTTGGGGTCCAGGGCGGACGGCGTGGACGTATACAAAGATCACTTGGGGCCCCGCCCCACCCATGGTCCCTGCTAACGGTAATAAGCCAAAGGCCGCGGCCCCTAAGTCCATTGCCGGGCGCCCAAGGTACGCATTCGGGATTGTTTCCTGTGGCACCGGCTAACTTTGGCCATTTATGTGGCCTCTGTCTGAGTTTGGGTTTTATACCGCAACGTTGGTACCTTGGGGTCGGGTATATCTCGCGTCAGTGAGTGTATCTCGCGGAGGTTTTAGCCCTGAACGCAGCTCTTCTAGCCTGATTCTGTAAGGACGGCGGATTGCGTTGCTAGCCCGCCGACCTCAGGCCTCGATCAAGGGTAATACACTTGCAGTTTACTAAGTAGGAACAGCAAACCTACCTCTGCATATACACTCTCGAAGATGCCAGCGTGATTATAATGTATGTATGTAGGCACCTAAAGTACAGTCATTGTCAAATATTGTTGAATAATTAGGTAAGTACTTAACTGTTTTATTGAACAATTGCACACAATTATTCGACACTGTTATCGCTCCTTATCGCAAGGTCGTTGGTTAGTTTTGCTGTTACCAACATCATAAAGCATACTACATTGAGGGGGTAAGCAGATGTGAATTACACACCAATAGTTTTGATACGTTGACCTGATGACTACCTCGGTGGCGCAGTGGTATGAGTATACGACTGCCGGCCCTGAGGTCCCAGGTTCGATTCCGGGTCGAATCAAATTATTTGTGTGATCCACAAATGTTTGTTTCGGAGTATGGGTATTATCTATGTATAATATGTATGTATTTAGAAATATATAAGTATGTTATCAGTTGTCTAGATCCCATAGTACAAGCTTATAGCTTAGTTTGGGCTAGATGACGTTGTGTGAGAATGTCCAAAATATTTATTTATTTATTTATTTTATTGCATTATAGATAATCATAACATAGTTTAAAAAAAAGCCTGCCTGAACAGACGAAAGGTAGAGGCCGCCCGCCACTAACCACCATGTTCTCTAATCTTTGTATAGGACATGCTTACTTACCACAGACAATGCTGGATACCATAGTTGTACCTATTGTGAAAAATAGGACAGGAGACACAGCAGATAAGGGTAACTACCGGCCTATTTCTCTTGTAACTGTGGTAGCTAAAGTGTTTGACAGTGTGCTTGATGCTCACCTCAGTGGATACACAACGATACATAATTCCCAGTTTGGTTTTCGTGCTGGGCTATCTACTGAGAGTGCCATTTTTGCACTTAAGCACACTGTATTATACTGATAGGAAAACACCTGTGTATGCTTGTTTCCTGGACCTTTCAAAAGCTTTTGACATGGTTTCCTATGACTTCTTGTGGGATAAGCTGCGGGAGGGGGTCTCCACATTGTCTGTGTGGTTTGACAATCAAAGAAACTTTGTAAGGTGGTCAAATGCATTATCCGACCCATATAAACTTGATTCTGGGGTTAGGCAGGGGGTCTTACCTCACCTAGGCTTTTTAATATTTATATAAATAAAGTGCTTGTTGAGCTCAGCAGCACACATGTCAGATGCCATATAGATGGAGTATGTGTAAACAACTTAAGCTATGCAGATAACATGGTGCTGCTGAGTCCTTCTGTATGTGGTATTAGAAAGTTACTATAAACATGAGAATTATATGCAGAGCAGCACGGTCTAAAATATAATCCTAAGAAAAGCGACAACTTAGTATTTATAGGAAAAAATAAAAGTCCTACACATGTCCCTCCCTTTCAACTGAGTGGTACATATCTAGTAAGGGTAAATCAGTTTAAATACCTGGGTCATATTGTTACAGAGGATTTGCAAGATGACTTGGACATGGCAAGGGAGCGCAGGGCGTTGTCTGTGAGGGGTAATATGGTGGCTCGAAGGTTTGCTGGTTGTTCAGTTCCTGTTAAACTTACACTATACAAGGCATATTGCCAAACGTTCTACACCAGCGGCCTTTGGGCTAGTCATATCCAAAAATCGGACAATACCCTGCGAATACAATATAATAATGCTTTCAGGGCGCTGTTAAGGCTTCCACCTTGATGTAGTGCGTCCGGCATGTTCGCTGACGCACACACAGATGATTTCTTGATGATTTCTTCACAATTATGCGTAAGAAGGTGGCGTCAGTACTACGCCGAATAAATAACGGGAAGCACTAACAGCATTCTGAAGGTATATGCAGAGAGGCTGGATGGGCCGACCTTGGTAAATTTATCTATGTTTATTCTTCTAGTTGGATTCTATATTTATAATCTGTACTAACATAGGTTGTAAGGAAATTTTGCTAACACACTATGAGCCCTGTAGTACAAATGATTTTTATTATATTTATTTATTATTAAATAATTAATTATCATGCATTCTAATCAGTGGTGTCATGAGGTTTTCATGTGCAGTATAAATAAACATGAATTTTGAACTATGACTAATTAATATTAATCACTTTTGACCTCATAGATAACATACGCGTGCTATGAGTTCATTATATATTACTTATATATATATCACGGCTACATCACTGACTGTAGTAAGGCACCTCCGCCTTCCGACGAGGACACGGCACTTCACAATTGGGTGAAGTGCACTGTGTGAGCGAATCAACGATGGGAACTCTCTGTGGGTCTCGGCGTGGATACTCTCTCGCTGGAGACCATGATACGAGCCATAGTCTTCAGCGGGAGTAGGTGGAACGTGGCAGTGTCCTTCTGCGAGCAGGTCATGCTCGCGAAAGAGTGGACCGAGAGGAATAACTTCCTAGTTAGTTAGTGGGCATGGCTGAATTAATTTAATAAAATAAGCAGCTATATTATAATTTTGAAAACTAAACTTGAAACCCAATGCCTTGCGATAAAATGTTGATGAAAGGCAACAAAATCTTACGTGCCACCCGCTGTGGCACAGCCAATTAAAGACCTGGGCGTCTCGGACTCAGTCTAAATACATGTAACATATTAATCTTATTATACAAAGAAAACTCCCAAACAAACTTTTGTGAATCATACAAATATTTGATTCAAATCGGGATTAGAACTTGGGACTTCAGGGAGCGTAGTCGCATACACATACCACTGCACCACCTGGGGCATTTATGAATTTGACATTATAATGCTACTGAATTCCTCAGTAATAATTGGCTCTGTTTATTACTAGAAAAAATTACCACACATGCAGTCTGCATAAATCAATATTTGCCAGTGTGGACTCCATAATAACACCAGGTATCTCAGATTACTGAACACTCAGCGGCTTGCTCTATGTACTTATATTGACTCATAGGAATGCAACTTCTAAGATGACGTATATGCCTAAAGCTGTGTATACACACACATATCCCCGAAGGGGTAGGCCGAGGTGCATTACACACCCACAATTTGCCAGTATTTTAGTCCCACTTAATATGGAGCAAGCCTATCGCCGTCACCGGGCACATTTGTAATGGGTTATGTCCATAATGGCTGAATTCATTTAATAAGCTATATTGTAATTTTGGAAAAAAAATTAAACCCGTTGCCTTGCGATGAAATGTTGATTAAAGGCAACAAATTCTTACGTGCCAGCCGCTATAGCACAGCCAATAAAAAACCTGGGCGTCTCAGACTAAAGCTTTGTAAACAAGTCTATATTGAACTAGTGACTAATACTAGTCGAACTAGTTACTAGTCGAACTGGCGTCACCACAAAATAAAATCTGCCCTCTTGATATAGTTTTCTCTATCCCAATTCCCACGGGAAAATGTTACCGGAATAAAAAGTAGCCTATGTTACTCAGGGATAATGTAGTTACATATCAGTGAAAGGATTTTAAAAATCAGTTAGTTGTTACAGAGTATTTTCAATTCAAACAAACAATCAAAGCCGATCACTCCCCGAGCAGAGATGAGACCTTATTCCCATGCCCACAGGAACACATTATGGGGTTAAAAAGTAGCCTATGCTTACTCGGGGACAATGCATATTAGTGAAAGGATTTTCAAAATCAGTTCAGTAATATAGATTTTGAAAAACAGTCTATCCATTGGTGAAAACCGCACAAAAATCCGCTACATAGTTTTAAAGATCTTAGCATACATAAGGAATGGTAGCGACTGTTGGTCATTGTTTAACCCTTCTCTGAACTTCCACAAATATCTTGAGAATTTTAATTAACATATATTAGCCAAACCGATCCAGCCATTCTCCAATTTAGCAAGACATTAGACAAATGAACAGCAATCACACAGATATTATAACGAAAAGGTAGTTGAATAATACCTCTAGTATTATTTTTTAATTATTTATCGATTATTTATCGTTTATTTCAGGCTACATGAGAACAGTTACAAGATGTTATGTTAACTTATTCTACGGCCCATAGATTACCATACCATAGATACCTTAAACTTAAAAATACAGGATAGAAACAGGCGTTACTTGGCGAAAATCCATGACAAAGCGATGGTAAGTAAAATATTGGATAAACTAATTAATATAAGATAAGAAATAAGATAAATAAGAATAAAAGATAAGAAAAAACTAATTAATGCTATTATAAATTTAAAAAGTTTTTTCTTAAAACATTTTACTTACCATTGCTTTAAAAATACATATAAATATTACAAAAAAATACCTTATTATAAGATTATATATAAATATATTAACCTAATGAGCACGTAATGACATTGACGTGTCGCGGGGCGGGGGGGTGCGCGTATCGGCAGGTGTCCTCTGAAGCGCCGGAACTTCACCCCATTCGGTCAGAACTCGGTAGTCATGACAGTGTCGATGCGGTCGATGTTGGAACCCTCACCACAAAAGAGTTGAAGCTCACGTTGTGACGAGAGTCCAGCTTCTCCACCCTCAAACCCAACCCGGTTTTCTTCTGGAGGTAGTTCACGACGTCTGCGACCTTCGTGGTATGGTGAACACGAGATACGTAGACCATCGTAGTTGGGGCCTCTGCGCGGAAGTGCTGCTCGATGGTTCTTGAAGCAGTACCACACTGGTTCTTGCAGGAAGGCTTCCTCTTCTTCTTCACCACTACAGTGAACCCCTCTGCGTCACAAGGCTGCTCTGTTTACTCCTCTTTGTATTAGCGGCTGTAGGGGTGCTGGCCGTTGCAGCTGCGTAGTCACGTGGCCGAGGAACGGGCAACGTAACCGTAGTCAGCGTCTTCGCGGGGGAAGAGGCGGCGGCGAGTCAAATTCCGCTGACTCAAAACTGCACACTGACGCATTTGCATGCGTACCTCTACGTGCATTGACATTATTAGAGGCCACGTTCGGCGACCTACTAACCGAATTACTGCTACGTAGTAACAATAATTCCGCTTGTAAGCCACCGATAGTTTTATCCGAGGCCTCTAATTTTGTCAACACATCTGCAAGGCTGGACTTCAGGTACGCGATGTCCTTGAGCAGTCTTGTGACGTCGACGTGGTCGAATCCCACCGGAGGGAGCTTATAGAGCTCCTTTGGCGACGAAATCTGGCACGTCGTCCGGGTCAGTTTGCTTCAGCAGGGTAATGACATCTTGCACACTTCTTTCCCCTCCATCCCTCCTGCGGGACGGCATCTGGGCAGTTTTTCCAGTTGACTGGAACAGCAATGCCTTCCCACTGCAGATATCCTCCTCCTTGAAATTGGATTTACATATCTGCATGATGCTGATCTCATCCATGGTGTCTATTGCATTCTGGATGAACGCTAGTAGCTCGTTCACGATGATCACCTTGTTAGTAGCCATCTCGGCGGGCGTATGACTGCGGCGCAAGCGCCGCGTGTCGCGTATTAATTAATTACGAAAGTGCATTAGCGAGGCGCGACCGTTTCCGACCGCGCATCTACTGACTGTGATTTTGTTATTATTATATTTTACTTGGGAATACAGGTACCTATTTATATCTCATATAATCGCACCAACATGTTAACACTTTGCGAAGATTAAGCAACATCTAGTCAGGCCAGTCTTAGGATGGGTGACCATTTCTTAAGACACTAAGACCCCTCCGTGCCTCGGAGAGCACTTTAAGCCGTCGGTCCCGGTTGTCATACGAACATCTATGGCAGTCGTTAGGGGTAGTTGAGAGCCCTAAATCAAAAATCCAACCGGTCTAACTACAGAACTTTGATATCGCCCATGGGTTGTGGAGGTCAGATGGCAGTCACTTCACAGAAAATATTGCAGTTAGACTGGTAAGCAGACCTAGTTTCGTTGGTCTCATGTAATAGGGGACAACGATATTGCCATTATTGCCGAGGTATGATTTTCAACAGACTTCCAAAAAAGGAGAAGTTTGTTTGTTACCTATCTTTGAACTGGACAAACCAATTTAGATTTTTTTTTGTTTAATAAAAAGCTACTACTTCCCACGTGGTCCCATTTAAATTTGGTCCCATTCCGATAATTATTCAGTCCCATTTCGGTAATTTGAAGTTGGTTGTTGTGACGTGTACTTTATGTTATAAAGAAACAATAGAAAATTAAATTCAAAGTACAGAACTAAGCAAATAAAAGATAACACCGGAAGTTAAGAATTAATTAATATTACAAATGACTCACCAAAACATTTTGTTGATCTGATACCTTGGACAGTAAATTGTACTAAGTTTTTGTATAAACTGCACCCCTAATGGAGCATCTCTGCTTACACCACTCATCCTGCGATATTTTCTTTTACACGGACGCACAAAATCGGTAAGGAAATGCATTCAAACTGCGAATCCCACATGCATTGTTTAGAATATAAGAGAAAACATCTTTGTTTACATTCGACTCTTACACAAATTGTCAATTATAGCAATAGTTTAGCTATTATTTACGAAATTATCACTCGTAATAGAGTATAAAGACTTTATTGTGTATTTAGTTTACCAATTTCTTCACAGTTATTGTTTAAATTACACGAATTATGATAGTAAAGTTTTGTAGCGACACGTAAGGATATAGTCACGTCACAAAATATTTCTTTGAATTTACAATCATTAGCCTTGGCCGATAAAGATTCTTATTCCTTCTAACAGTTCTGATGTAACAAGGCTAGATAAAACTTAGGGCTGTAATTACTCATTTCACAATTTTTCTTTGTGATTTTGTGAAGAGAACGAAATCCAACGACCCATACGTCCGTCCACCCAAAGAGAATACAATACTACGTAAGACGTCTACCAACACAACTACAAATGTCACGGACACAGCTGTCACTGTCACGTTACTTTGAAATGTCAATGTCATTTTGGCATTACGTTTTGTTCTTCTATTGCGGCGGCGTTTCGTTTTACGCCCGAAGCGCACAGAGCACTCTGTGCGCTTATCAAGTACGAGTGACGAGTGACGAGGCGAGGGAGTGGCCACACGATGTTATTCGCTATTTCCCTTGCTATTCGTTTATTCGTCGAGTTGAGTAGTGTAAAAGTGGGGGTTACCCTAAATTGCCACCTTGACGTGTGTAGGCTAGCAGAGGTAATTTGTATATAGGTAAACATACATCACGCCTATATCCCCGAAGTGGTAGGCAGAGGTGCATTACACACACTGTGCCATTAATTTCAGTTGGTCCCACGTAATGGGGGGCAAACCGTTGGGTACCCACCACATTTTATTTTTGGAAAAACATTATATCATTATGACATTATGTACCCAAAAACTTACTATTTACCCAGAAAACATTTAATTGTACCTCAGCGACAGATAGCTAATGTTACGATGAAATAGGTCGGTACCAGTCGATACCATAGATACGAGTATAGTATGTAGAAAGATACACAACAAATTTCAGAGGCGATCCCAAAATCAAAATGCAAATGTGTGTGTGAAATAGTGTTGTGTACACATTATGTACAAAGTATTGAGTGTTATTTCCTATTTCTAAGTAATACAACAGAATCTGACTAATCCGTTATACTTTTAGCTTACGTCTCCGTCTCGCACTGGCATTAGCCAAAAAAACCGGCTAAGTGTAGTCTGTAGTCATGTTATATAGCCTATAACTCCTGAACTAACAAAGTATCTGATCTGTTATAGATTTTCTTTAAAAAAAGAAGAGGTTCTCAATTCGACTGTGTTTTTAATTTTTTTATTATTTTTTTAAGTTTGTTACCTATTAGTTTCGACTGGGAGAACCAATTTTTTTTATTTATTTTTTATTTTATGGCTGTACTGTTCCTGAGTGGTCTCATTCCACTTTGGTCCCATTTCGGTAATTTAAAGTTGATTTTTGTATCAATGTTTGACTTGTTTTTTTCTCTATAACTACACAGTCTGCTAATTTTAAATAACATTAGAGAGTAATATTTTATGTTCCTCTCTAATGTTATTTAAAATTAGCAGACTGGAATACTATTTATTTTATGTGATGTGATAGACATTCCTTTCCCTCTTACTTACAAAGTATGGCATTTTTACATCATGGTAAGACATAACGCTGGGGCTCGTGGTCTAGTGGTAAGCGACAATGTTAACACATTGCATAGGTTAAGCAACATCTAGTCAGGCCGGTCTTAGGATGGGTGACCATTTCTTAAGCCACAGAGACCCCTCCGTTCCTCAGAGAGCTTGTTAAGCCGTCAGTCCCGGTTGTCATACGAACATCTATGGTAGTCGTTAGGGGTAGTTGGAGCCCTAAATCAAAAATCCGACCGGTCTAACTACAAAACTTCGATATCGTCCATGGGTTGTGGAGGTCAGATGGCAGTCGCTTCACGGAAAAAATCGAAGTTTAGCCGCGTGCACTTAGACTGAAAAGCCGACCCCAACTGAGTTGGGAAAAGGCATAACGCCTAACAACTTAATGAACACTTAAAGAAGATGGTGTTCATTCCTAAAGAAACTACACGCTGCTGACGTTCAAATATGATTGACAAACAGTATGTTAGGTACTCCAGTTTTTCATCAAACACGAAGTATGAATGTCATCTTATCAAATTATTTGACAGACATAAAAATAGTCAGCAGTTTTGATAATTTTGAACTGGTAAAAATTTGTTGTGTAAAAAAAGACTTGTTTAAATATTACTAGTTATCCCGGCGAACTTTGTATCGCCTCAAAAAAAAAACAAAACAAAAAGAATATTTTAATATTTCATGCAAATGTATGTAAATTGAAAAACGCGACGAACGGACAGACAGACAGACAAATCGTCGTATTAAATATATAGATTTGTTTGTTTTATTTGTCGGTTAACTTCACGCATCATCCTTTTATTTGTTTCGCAGGTGCTAATGAGCCAATATCTTGTTGGTGTGTTACCGGATCAGCTTTTCTGGTGTGCAGAGAAAAAGAGATCTATAAATGCCAACTTGGAGAGCTAAGAGCTGTGCTTATGGTGAGGAGGTTCTTTTTTAATAAGTCTGCATATCTACTTGGGGTTGCATACCATCGCTACATATTATAAAGCCCAGCCGTTAAATATTAATATACGTAAAACGGTTAAAAAATTAAAACATAAAAGCTAATATCGCGTGGTTTATTTTTACCACGTGATATTAGCAGCCACCCATCCTAGTACTAACCAAGCCCATTATTGCTTTACCTGAGTGATCGTGCGGGAACCGATGTTGACACCGTGATAAAGACGCTGTTAACGTATTCAACGAAATAGATAAACAGTTACCGCGTTTTGTACTATCAACTTAGATAATGTTTGTCATTCACTGATTATTTTTGTACTTTTCTACATAGTTACACATGTTTGTAACTAGATGGCGCCGTTATTAAATAACTGCTACTGCGCTCACAATTTAATGTTTTTTTTCTTTTTTTAAAAGAATAATAGCAATAGCTAATAAGGGGTACCACGTTATAACGTAAAAACAAAAATACTGGCGAAAAATGAAGGTGACAATTTTATTTCGAATTACAGTTTTTTTAGATTATTCTGGAAAAAAATTGGAATACTATTCTTCTAAGATTTAAATAAACAAATATTTCTTTAATATTTTCAGCGTCCGGAGATCACAAGCCCTTACACACAAATATTATCGTCACAGAACGGGAAACATGTTGCATTTTTCACACTCCGGCTTTCTGTGGATCGGTTCAGTGAGTTGAAATTCAAACCTTACTCGGAAATTGATACGGGTTTTATTAAGCAACCTAAAGAGCTCATGTGGTAGGTAAGTTTTTTACTTCTATAGATATAGAAGAAAAAAAGATTAGAAGAGATCTTCTAATCGCCATAAAGAAAAACGATGATTGACAAGAAGAAAAATCTACTTCTTCGGTGGCGTGGTCGGTAGTGCATCCGATTTCGACGCCGCAATCTCGGGTTCGATTCCCGGTCGGGAAAAATTTTGTGGACACATACATTTGTGCCAAAATTTGCGTGTTTCCTATGTATAGTATTAGTATGTATGTATTTACCAAAAAATCTAGTACTCATATTATAATAGGCAATAGGCTCGCCCCCTATTACATGGGACCTAACATAGCTGGCGAGATGTGGGTGTGTTTGCACACCTCTGCCTACCCCTTTGGGGAAAAAGGCGTGATGCTATGTTTTTTTTTATGTCATATATAAGCTCTGCTTAGTTTGAGAGTAGATGGCGTTGTGTCACCAGCAGTTTGTCAACTAATTTGATAATCCAAGGCTTTGTTTGTAGTGTTTGTCAAACATCTATACTTATTTGACTTGTTTCATGAAAAATTGGACTGTCGTAGTGTTTGAATGGTGTTTGGTTATCAATGATATTTGGACGTCTATAGCAGTGTTTGTCAAAAATTGTTGGTTAACAGTTTACGGTGCACTTATTACTCATGGCCATATGTAATAGAGGGCGAGCCTATTGTCATATCCAGGTACTATGGGTATAATTGGCAGTCTCCATTGTCTGTCAGTTGATGTTTCGCGGTCAGGTGCTTGAATTTAAGACCGTTATAGTTATTGATTTTCTATTGTGCTATATACTAGTAAATGGTACCCCCTCGGGGATGTTACAGGTGTGGGTCCGACCCTAGTAGCACACTGGGAAGACATGATGTGCATATACGGTACTAAAGGCACTCACTATATATATTCCTACGACGGACCGTTCCATCTCATACAAGAGATGGACTGTGTGAGAGTTGTCTCGGAATTGACACATGAATTGATGCAGAAAGTTCCCGCCGTTGTGGAGAAGATCTTCAGACTAAACAGTTCCGCTGCCGGATCTTATTTAGTTGAAGCTTCTAAACACACTTTCAAGTAAGTTAATATTATTATAAGAATTCTCGACACGCCAGTAGGCCTAAGAAGTGATTTTGTGCTGTATTATAGTAAAGATAATTAATAACATAGACTATCATCACGATTTCGCTCTGTTGGTCTATTAAGGGAGCGAAGCGAGCGGCATCCCAAGTCTCTGGTCGGTACAGAACGTACTCGTCTCGTACGGACCAATAAAAACAAGTGATTGGTAGGTGCCGTAAAAAATATATAGGAATCGTTGGTACCTTTTAGTAGTAACTTTTATGCGTTTTGCTGCAAATAAATATTTCCATTCATAATCATGCCGGTTTCCCGGAATATTCCATAATATGATACATAGTCTTAGCTAGATAGACTCACTTAGACCTGGTAACTTTTAGTACGCAAATAAAGCAGAAACTAGAACAGTTCAGTCAGTATATGATATCCACATTTTACCACAACTAAATCCTCGACTGGGGTTAGCAGAGATGCATTGCATACCTACATTATGTCCAGGGCAGCCTGTTGCTGTTACCAGGTTAGTAGTACTATCATACTCATTTAATTTAATAAAAAAACAACAACACATAAATCTGTAATACTTTTATTTTGTAACCTACCACTAGAAGACAAATATTTCGTATAATACATAATTAAATACAGTTTACTATTAGCAGAGCTAGATGGCGCCACTAGCACACAAAGTATTGCCATCGAGAATTGTGAGCAAAACTAGATGGCGCCACCAGCACACAAAGTATAGCCATCCAGACGGAACAAATCTCTTAAAGCGCTTAAAGCTCAAGTTTTAAGGCTCTTTCAAGTACAGCTTTTTTAGACAATAATTAAATATTACATACTAGAGACAGTAACAAAATATTGTAATATTATTTTTTTATTTTAAATTAATAAGATTCTTATGTTCTAAAATTACGTAATAATATTCGTGGGTAAGTATAACTCTTATGAGATTTTGTGATGATTTTTTTTTTCAAAATAGGTATGTTGCAACCTCAACATACCTAGATTCTTAGCTAGTCAGATAGTGATTTAAAAAAAAACTCTACTCTTTGATAATTATATGGAATTTGCACTCCAGCTGCAGGCAGCGTCGGATTTAATCAATCGATTTATTCGAATATTTGAAGTCAACAAATTATATACGAAAAAATTACGAGTCTATCTCGTAGTCACGCGACCAATGTTTTTGCAATACATCATCGATTGAGCAAGTTGACCGACTAGAAACAAGTCAAAAAATATACACAAAAACCGAATGCAAATTACCGAAATGGGACCAAATTGAAATGGGACCACTTAAGAAGTAGAAGCCATTATAAAAAACATACAGTCGAATTGAGAACCTCCTCCTATTTTGATAGTCGGTTAAAAACGACGCTGCTGCGCTTTAAGTGCAGTTTGCACGTTTAATGTAAATGTCAATCTGACATCAATTCATTGACATTGACGTACATCGTGGTTGACGCAAGTCGCAAATGTCAAACGAAAAGAGAAACGTCTTGATATTCTTTAATTATAATATTCAAGATATTCTGTTTTTTTTAAATGATTAATCTTATAACAGTATGTACAGTAAATAATTAATAAATATGTAAGTAGAATATTGTCACTTTATTATGAGTTCAAATACAGTCTTCCCGCCAAAAGTGACAGTTATGTTTTTTTAATAAAAGGGATAGGTATAACATGAGATTGACACGAGATTAACTGAAATATTCGAGTTAAATACAATGATATTTATAAAAAGTAAAATTTAAATACGTCATTGGTTTAATATTGAAAAAAAAAATGGTAAAATCATAATATTCGATACAATGTCGCTCTAACGACTAGAACATACATCTCAATATTCTTTTTGGTGTCGCCGTTCTAGCGGTCAAAACGATCGCTAAAGCATCATATAATGTTCTACCATAAATCTGAGACTCACCTCCTTTATTTCAGTCGGTTAAATAATAACGTTACGACAGCTTGTTGACTTCTTGTTGTAATTTGATTGCAACTTCTTTGCCTGAACATCACTTTGCGAACATTACTATTAACTTTGCGACAAAGACTTTGACGGTAATGTATGTTTCTAAAAGTATATTTTTATGCAACTCGATGAGTAAACAAACAGAAAATCCGATAGTAAATAGTTATGGTATGTATCTTATATCTCTTGGTGGTTGATATCCACCAATCGTAATCACATGCTATATGGACTTAATGATTGGTCGATAAATCATTTATATCTAGAATAAAAATCGTTAGCTCACAAGCAATTTACAAAATGGGGTAGTTACATATTCGTCGTATTTATGATTTTAAAGTCATTAGTTTACAATATTTTTTTAAATGTTACATTTGGCGTTATTTATTTAGATTTGTGTATATGTAGACAACATTTAAAATTTTAAAAATGGTTTATTATTTACTTTTTTAACTTTTGCGTTTTGTACACATTATAAACTTCGTGTAATAACGTCAACGCTTTAAAACGTCGGGTAATAAAGAGGTATGTATATATCTCAATAATCGCAGTAAAAGACCCGTTTGTCTTAAGTTTATAATGATTTATTATGATACTAATAAATGCACTTTTCATACTTTAGAAATAAAACATACAAAAATTAGGCAGTAGTTCACACTAACCGACACCTGATATTCTCAAAATTTCAGAATAAATATTCACCTAATATTTTTATTAGGTGAATATTTATTTTTAACTTGACTTAAGCTTTATAATTACTATAAGTAAATATTATTCAAGTAAATTAGCCTCACATTGCATATAGTTAAGATTCAAATTGAGACTCGAGGTAAAATATATTTCATACTTTCCATATGAAGAATTTTGGGTAGGTACGACACTAGTTTTTTAATTTTTTTTTAAATTGTAAGAAAAAAGTATGAATCAGTACAAGATTCCTTCATTTTGATTTTTAAATTTAAATACTATTTATTTAATGATACTCTCCATTAACGTTTTAACCACTTGTGTCACATTTATGACTAATATTTCCGTTCCTCTGCCCCGTGTGTCGTATTTCTGCGACACTTAGGTTAGAGAGGTCCTTTTGTTTTTATGCATTTTCAATATTGTTAATTAGTGATAATATCTCTCTCGGGTTTTCCAATAGCTATATAGAAAGAGACAATTATCGAATTTAAAAAATTAAATAACTATAACATTATACCGACATAATATTCAAGAAACTCAATAATACAAACTTACAAAACAACCTATTACACAATATATAACAAAAAAGAAATACAATTATTGTTTATACAATTTTATATAAAAACTTAAATTTTATTATATCAAGCGACGACTATTATTAGTGACGACTTAAACGTATCTTACTTGCAAATATTTACTTCAATTTGCCGACAGTACTTTGCGATGTGACAAAGTGATACTACCCGCTTTAACTTTGCAAACTTTACTTTTCTAAGCTGTTTGTTGAAGTAACTTTGCTGCATTAACTTTGTCATTTTGCTCACAATACTAATGGTACACTTACTTACATATTATGAGTATAGGTTTTTAAATATCAATCACCCAGTATTCGGGTGTGTTTTTTGTTCAAAGATGGCTGTCATGTCTTTTATATTAAACGACGGTGAACATTTCCCTTTCCTGTAATAAAAATGGTATAAATTAAAAAAAAAAAGAATTATTTCTGTACTAAAAAATAAAAATCAGCTAAGTGCTTGTGCTAAGGTTCGCGCGCGCACAAAGGTTTCCGTACTAAAAAGGCAAAAAAAATCACGTTAGTTGTATGGGAGCCTCCTTAAATATTTATTATTTTCATTCTGTTTTTTAGTGTTATAGAGGCAACAGAAATATACCATCTGTGAAAATTTCAACTCTCTAACTATCACGGTTCATGAGATACAGCCCAAGACAGACGGACGGACAGCTCCGAAGTCTCATTGGGTGCCCGTTTTACTCTTTGGGTACCGAATCATAAAAAGTGTCTTTAATCGACTACAAAAAGAACAAATAATTATCGAAAATACACCTTTTCAAATGTATATTTACCAAATTTGAAGGCGGTTGGATTAGACTTTTATGGTTGAATTGTTAAAAGTAATAACTAAATAAGTATGTTAACTTTTTATTTCTACAATACAAGTCGCAAAAATGAATAATAGGCTTGATTTGAACTAACGTCAGTTCTCTTTGAGGGTCTTACCACCTTGATGTTATGCTTCCGAGGGACCTGGGGACTCCCGGCAATGGACGTTGGAGCGGTAATTGTAAAAAGACAAATGTACTTTGCGATTTGTATTGTAAAAAAAAATATTTAATAAGTAGAAGAATTTTTGATATTAGATTTGTTACTATTGGCAGTCAATTTCATACAACAGTGACAAACAGGCATAAAAAAATATACAATATTAGATTTGTAAGAAATGAAAATGAAATACTAGCTGATCGCCGCAGCTCCGCCCGCGTGATTTAGTTTACTCGTTCCCGGTTCCCGTGGGAACACATTACCGAGATAAAAAGTAGCCTATATTACCCAAGGTGAATGTGGCTTTCCAATGGTGAAAGAATTTTTGAAATCGGCACAGTAGTTTTTGAGTTTATTCATTACAAACATACACACAAAAATACAAATCCTCTTTTAATAGTAGTATAGATTATTTTCAACCGACTCCCAAAAAAGGAGGAGGTACTCGATTCGACTGTATGTATCACTGGACTGGGTGAACCGATTTTGAATAAATTGGAAGCTTTTACTTCCCAAGTGGTCTCATTTCAATTTGGTCCTATTCCGACAACTATTTGGTCCCATTCCGACAACCATTTGGTCCCGTTCCGACAACTATTTGGTCGCATTCCGACAACCATTTGGTCCTATTTCAATTTGGTCCCATACCGACAACTATTTGGTCCCATTTCGATTTGGTCCCATTCCGACGACTATTTGGTCCCATTTCGGTAGTTTGAAGTCGGTTGCTGTGTCAATTTCTGACATGTATTTTTTAAATAATTTAATACAAGAATCTAACCATCTTAAGACTTTAAAACTCACAGACTCAACTACCTTCTGAAATTAGTAGTTATTATTTTAAAATGTGGAAGTCGAATTCTCTATATTTTATGTTATATTCCCAATTAATATCCATAAATATGAAACAGAAATGATCAGTAATCACTTTATAACCCAAAACGAGATAAGTATTTCAAATAGATTAAAAAATCTACAAATCTACAAATCTACAAATCTACAAATCTACAGATACAAACTCCTCTAACTAAACTACCAATATTACAAAAAGGACAAGAACATTACTATTTCTTTTTACCTATAATTCTAATACTTTCAGTAACTGTTCACCCAATACAAAACCGTCAAAACTTTTGAGAACAATATGACAGATGTAAGTTGTCATCATGACAGATGTCAGTTGTCACCATGACAATGTCATTGGTCTCTGACAGCCAGCGTCAACTTTAATCGATCGGTTATTTAGTAATTTTTTTTGTGATTGAATATTGAACGACTTAGGGCTGAGCCAATAGTCTGTCATGCTATGGAAACATTTAAATTTCAATAAAAAAGATAAATTTCGAATTCTATCCATAGCCGTAGCTAATCTAATCCCAAGTATACCTCGCGTCACATAAAAAGAACACTGCGCAGTAGACGATTTATCGATCTATATGGCGGTAACAGCGAGTAAGAGCGAGACTACCGATGCGCAAACACACCCCGTCCCACTCACGTCCAGCATTCTTTTTAAGTGAACACATAAGTAACTTCTATCCAACACTCACCTGCCAATCCCATTCTCTACGAATTCTTTAGTCGGAGATGTAGGAGAGTGTATAGACTCTAGATTATTACTGCTCTTAGCGAGACTAAATCTCATTCTCTGTCCAAGATCCACTGTGTTTCTCCTTTCAAACTTCGGCACTTCCTCTTTTAATCTTTCACACGATTCCAACTTGTCGTCTCTATCTTTCTTTATCTTTATTCTTGTTAGTTGTTCCGGATTACTTCTAAAAGAATGCGAGCTATATTTCTCTCGCAGAAATAATCTACGTTCTTCTTTGTATTTCTCTATTCGTTCTCTACTTAATTTCTTGTCTGTGTCTAGAGTGATTATGTTTTTTATCTCTGGTCTTTCAAATCGTTGTATAAGTGATATTTTATTTTCAGTTGTAGGTGTTATAACTATTTTATTTTCATGTTCAACCGTGTTTAGATTGAGATCTGCTAATTTTTTATTAGTGCCGTTAACTTCCAAGCTTTTTCTACGATCGTTTTGTTCATTACCAAACTCTTTAATAAACGCGTTTTCATCTAAAGATCTTGCCGAGTTTTTGGATAGTTTATAAGATTTAGTTGTATTCGGTTCACTTTTCGTAGTTTCGACAACACTTGTATCCTCTTTACGCTCTAAACTTGGATATTTAATTTCAGCTTTGAACTTTTCAAATGTAAATTGTGATTTCTGCTCAGTTGGACTTTCAAATCTAATAGCTAACTCTCTTACATTCATCGATTTAAAATTACCGTTGTCTAGCCCTTTAGTGTTATCGATGTCGTTGATTTCAAACTCTTTCTCACATAATTTAAGCGTATCAACGTTTATGTTTTCATAATCATGTTGTTTATCAAAGCTTACATTCTCGTAATGTCTATCTCCTGGAATCAGCATAGCATTTACTTCTTCTATACTCTGTTTAAAGAATTTAACTTGACTGTACACATCAACATCGTTATTTAAATCACTTTCTGTTGGAGTTTCAAGTATTATTAACTCTTGAAGATCATCTGGTTGACAAGCTTGTTGTGTTGGTAAGCAAGCATCACTTTGAGGAACAGACGCTTCTTCAACAATAGATAAATTCTTTTCTAAATCAATATCTTCGTAAACAGAATCTCTGTCATTCGTTGGCGTATCTTCAAAATTTTTAACTTTCGTTGGCGATCTGAACGTTATACTGATTGTAGATTTTAATGGACTTTTTAAAGGAGATCCTGGTGAACTTTTACTTGTGCTCGATGATTGTAAGTTTATGTAACTTGGTCTTGTAAAATTGTAGCATTCGTACAATTCATCACCTTTAGTTAAACTAACATTGGAATAACTTGAAGAGCTTTCATGCGAAGACGTCATTATTTTCATAGCTTCATTATCATCTTTCTTCTTATCTGTATGATCGGAGTTTGAGGAATTCGATACAGCCGATAATCTATTTAGATTCTGATAGCTTATATCAGTGTTTAAAGGACTATGTTCTAGGCTATCGTGTGTTTCATTAAAATCTTTTAAATTCTCATAATCTGTAGCTTTTAATTCACATTTTAAACATTTCTCTTCTTCACAAGATTGACAGACTTCAGTTTTTATTTGTATTGTCTGTTTGTTTGTGTCGCTAACTTCTGAATCACTCTCGAGTGGATCATAGATAGGTGTGACTGGTGTTATGGGACTAGAATTTAGAGTGCTGATTGAGTTTTCGTTAGGCCAATCTATTTTGATCAATGTTGAATGTCCATCTTTGCCGTGCCAGCTCAGTCTGTTCGTTTGTTTGTCCATTTCGAGATGCATGTTGCTATATCGTGTCGATTTGGCTTTACGCGGTGAGTTTCTCTCTCTGTAATTATTAGTATTTTGAGTGTAAGCTATTTACATGTAATCACTAAAGTGTTTGACCTCAGCGTGGTTCTAACTATTATGATCGAAAACTTTGATTAAATAATTATGTTAACACACATACATACAGATTTTTTTTATTAATGATTCGAATTAGTAATTACTGTTTATACTGCAAAGTTTATCACTTTACGTACAGCACTTTTCTTTAGCACTGTAAGCTTATATTATTATGTAAGAATAAATGCTAATACTAAAAACTGCACAAATATTTACTAATCATGTTATATTTAAAGAAATTATTTAAACTATATATGGTTTTTAAGTAAATATATACTATATAATATAATTTTCAATAATTTTTATAATATAAGCCATTTATATAAGAATATGAAATAATTAATCGAAAAATTATTCGGAATTTCGAGACATACGACTTTTCGAATTTTACTTTAATAATTAAAAATCTCAATATAACACCATGCTATGATAGGTCAGCCAAACTATGTTATTATCTATCTACATATTATGAAGGTTTGTTAGTTTGAACGTAAAATAAAAACGGCTGGACCGATGTTGATGAAATTTGGACTAGAAGATATCTATGTAGTTTATGTAATTTATTAAATTGATAACAGATTCCTGTCAAAATAGAAAACTATATACTTATTCTTATTATTTAATAAGTGTTATCCATGAAGACGTGCGCCATATTATTCTTAAATAACTTCAAAAAAAGAGAATATCCGATTTTTTTAAAATTATTCTTTAAAAGTATGTACGATAGGACGATACATCAAATAAATAAGAAATAAAATTGCAATACAAATACAAAAAAAATGGTATTTTTTTAAAAATAATTATTCGGTCTTTTGATACACGACTCGAAATTCCGAATATTAATTTCGGACAAAAATACTTAATTTAAAATTTATTAATATTTCGCTTAGGATTGTACAATCATGTAAAGGATAAAATTTTATATATTTATTTAAGAAATAATGGTCGAACGTTTTAGTAGATGACACTCACAATATAAACAGACAAAATTACCTGAGTTTAACACTTCCCAGTGAGGTTGGGACATCGATGAGCGATGTTTTGGGACTGTCCCGGTCCTTGCACAGCCTGAGTGGGAATATTTAATAATAATATCAGTAAATACATACACATTCAAACATTGACACAAAACCGACTTCTAAAGTTAAAACAACAACCCTTAGATCAAAAATTCTATAGATATTGGGTTCAGTACAAATACAACGCGGAATCTTGGCACTCGAATACTATATAGGTAATTATTACAAATACAATAAATTAAAAATTAAAAAAACCCCCGACTCACATAATTCATTATTTAATATCAACATACGTATGTTCTATCAACAATTATTCAGAGCTAATGCGAATTGCGCGGAGTGTGGTTACAGAATTAGAAATACATTCCACTCATATCTTTCGAATGGCTAAACCGATTTTCATAAAACTTGCGGTATCGTGATATATAAGTTATGACCTTTCATTTGATACCCAACACGGGTATATTTGAACACATTCAATTTTTCATCACCACTTTCACCCCTCATATCTTTGAAATGGCTTAACCGATTTTTATAAAACATAGCTAAGAACACTCTCCCCTAACCCATCTTTCAAACAAAAGAAACAGAATCAAAATCGTTTGGGAGCTACGATGCCACAGACAGACTTACACACGTAATTGTTCCAAAACCGAAAGCCTCAGTCCTTTGTTGCAGGTGTGCAGAACGTCATAAGTGTGAGGATTAGGTAGGGAGTGACCGGAGTCCAACAAATGTTTTGCGAAATGAGACCGTTCTGGGCGATTGTTTCTAAAAGCTGATATATAACTAGAACAATTAGAAATCTACAAACATAGACGCTTGAACTCTAATATTTTAAATGATCAACTTAATTTCGCCTCTTCCCCTTTGCTGCGGGTAGAAATAAAATAATTTCGTATTATGGTTGTGGGTAGAATTAAAAAACCTAGGATATAAATAGGTGCGGTTTACGAGTTGAGGCTCATTCGGTCGCCGTGCGCCGAGCCATCGACATCTCCTGATGATGCCCCTGGTTGGGGGCGAAACACGTGTCGAGGTTTTTTATTATTTTTTTGCACGATAACACAACTCTCATATTTATTCTATTTTCAAAATTATTTCTCTATTCTTTAGGCCTAAGTGGGTTTGGAGGGCGGACTTGTGCATGAATAAATACGAGAGTTGGGTAATTTGCATGTGGCGGAATATTGCAAAGTAGTTAGATTTATTTTATTCATAATAATTAATATAAAAGCATCAATGTACGGCTTAGTACGGTGCGCGGTTGAAGCGCGCAGGTGTGCAATGACCGAGGTGAAGTGGTGCCGTTCTTAAAGCACTGATCGATAATCTAGGTATTTTCGATCTAAGACAACACCTGACTTCAAATTACAACAATGGGCCAAATTTCGGGAAGCAGTAGCTTTCAATTATAAAACAAAGAGTTTTCGAAAGATTTTCACTAAAATCTAAAAAAAAAAAAAAAAAAAAAGTTCAACATCACTTTAGAGGTCTTTGACCATGCTGAGTTGATTGCAGCTGGTCTTGAGTCTCTAACTAGTACCGTTCACGATTTGACCTCGTTTTGACCTTGACCTTGAGATTAGAGGTCAAAGGTCAAGTTCATTTTAGAGGTCTATGACCATGCCGAGTAGATTGGCGTTTACACTGAGTCTCTAGCTCTTACCGTTCTCGAGTTGAAAGTAGTTTACGGACAGACGGACGGACTACGGATTACTGTTGTATAAGAGATTTTCGTTTCGAAAATTAAAACCAAAATCGGTTCACCTAGTCGAAAGATAAGATAACAAACCTAAATAAAAACATAGTCGAATTGAGAACCTTCTCCTTTTTTGTGAAGAAGGTCAGAAGTCCAATAAACACATACCGTTTAGCTATATCGGAGTGTAGTGGAGAAGTTGGTCGAGCAGAATGTCTCTTCTCCGGGGGAGCCCTCGCCCGCGGGGATTCCCCGTCTATGTAACCGATCTGAGACAGCTGTTCTTCTAAGGCCGCTCGCCTCCTGGAATTTAAATAATAATACGCTAGTGGTCTGGCCATTTGGTCGAAAAGTATACATGCATACATTATTTGGGGTTTTTTTAACCCTATCCAAACCTGGAGGGGTTTGGGATAAATCGTCATAATTTGATTATATATAAGGTTAATTACTTCAAAAAATAGTTAATTTCGGCTATATGTAAAAAGTTTTTTCCACGAAAAAACGTGGATAACAAAAATATCGAATAGATAATTAATAGGTCAACTGACACACCAGTTGACGTGACTTTGGTGAAAAGTAAAAATAACGAAATTAATTGTGAAATTAAATTCGGTCAAATACTTTGCGATCTTATGATAGCTAGCCGATTAGTTTGTATGGGATGGGACATCTGTACTTCTAAAGTATTGTTATATGTACTAACCTGTCGGCCAGCTCGTTGGCCGCGTGTATGTCGACCCGCAGATGTCGCCTCGGGCTGGGCTCCGCACTGCACGGGCCCGACTCGTTCGGTAATGAACATAGCGAGTCCTGTTTATAACGATACAGATTAATTATGTTTTACATAATATGTTACCGTAAATCATCATCATCATCAACTAATTGACGACCACTGTTCGGAATAAGCCTCCCTCAACGAATGCCGCAATATTCGGCCCTAATAACTAGAAAACTACTTAAAACGTGAATAATTAAAAAGCGATAATGACAAATGTCCGAAAAAGACAAATGTCCGAAAATCACAATATACTATCCCCAGTATACCAGTAAGTAGTATAAACCCAGACATACATGAATATCGTGCAGTAGATGCGTATCGTCCTCCTCACTGAACATATGATGGTCACGTTCCTGCGGCGACAATCGCAGTCGCATATCGGCCAACTCACATTGCCACGGCTCGAAGTACGAGTCGCACGATGACGACCTACAGACATACACATTTATTATTACATACATACATAAAACCGGTTTCCTCGCGGGTAGGCAGAGGTATATTATACGTCCACTTATCAGCTAGTAACTTAAGAGACAGGCCTATTGCCGCTTATCGGGAAGTTTTATGTTTGTGGCCCGAGCCTCGTCTGTTAAAAGTTTATGAAAATAAACTTAGGTAAATTATTTATTTTAATAGTAGGTATCTACCAAGTCTTTTCGGATATTTGGTATTCGGCTTGTTAGCCAGTCGATTATTCGGTAATTAGATTGTGAGCCAGCCGGATATTCGATAATCGGCGTGTGAGTCAGCCAAATATTCGGTATTCGGTTTGTGAGCTAGCCGGATTTCGGTATTCGGCTAAATACATTACCTAGTGTGATGTTTAAGTGGCGCGGCCGCTGTTTCGGCAAGAGGCGCCAACGTGTCAGTATCTGAAGTTAGCGATTCACAAGATTTCACTGGTCGTAATCCGGTTGACAGCATCGGGGTGTCCTGGATATAATATACAATTTACAGTTACTTAACCTCGGATGGTTATGTAACAGAAAATAGTTAGATATATTAAAGGATTTGTTTTTCACTAAGTTGAATTATATGGTAACGCCATCTCGTAGCGAGTAATAAGACTACCAAATTCAGCGCCATCTAGTAGCAAATCGCAGTACTACTACGTAACGTCTTTCTGGAATGTTCTGTCAAGGTACTTCTATGTAACGAGTTATCTAGAAGCATCTAGAAGGTGTGGAATGTTCTCGATAATTCTTCCGTGAAAATTCTAGAGTAATCTAGAGTAATGACCGCACTATAAAGGCGGAGCACTTCGGCGGGAGATCATTAGTATTTCCAGAGCGATAATACGAGTTATACCTGCGAGTTCAAGTGCGAATAAAAGTGTTCAGTGAAGCTTATAGTGAAGTGTAAATTAGTGGTGTAATAAATAAAGTGTTTTGTGGTAGTTTGATCGGCATTTTTAATTCCGTATGTATGTATACATACCAGGGGAGGTGGCGGGGGCGAAGGCTCGAGTACAGGTCGTGAGACGCGCGCTCTCTGCAGCTTGGTGCGAGCGAACAGTCCGCGCCAACCTGATGGGGAACGTTTCACGCCACGTTTACCTGATAATATAATACATAAATAAATAGACGGGCAAACTCATCCTTCACATGCGACGTACACCACGCATTATGACATCTGAACAGGAGCTGGCCTATACAAGTTGTATGGTAACGAACACACGGCCTCAACGTCCCCGCGCCAGACTCGCGTGTCCCCATGCTGTCACGATGATGGCACACACGTGTAGTGTCAACGTCAGACGTAAGACGTAGGACCAGTGTGTCGCTGTCTCCCACATCGCGTGGCATATCGAGTATTTGAAGGACCAGTGTGTTTTAACTTAACGTTACTGAGTTCCATTGCGAATAGCGAGCGATTATTATCTCTGTCCTTATCACTCGTACCCAGTACTGACGTGAGTTGGTCGACGAGAGCTGTCGTTGTGTGTTTCGTGGTACAGGTCGACATTTAGTACCGTAGTTGTCAATATTGATACAATAGATAGTTCTGTCATAAATACGTCTGATTCTCAGACTCTTCCAACGAATCATCCATGTGTAATACAGACGACAGCGATTAGAATAGGAAATTTAACAAACAAAAATGTTATAAGCCCCCGATGCTTTATTTACATTTTTTTCTCACGTCTCGGTGGCTTTACATTAGGAGCCGTGGAAGAGTGACCTTCGCACATCTGTCAACCTGATGGGACACATGTATTATTATATTTTCAGAGATTATGTAACATCCGTCCTGGCACAGATGTTACATACCACATACGATTCTACAATGAAGTTGTACAGAAAAAGCTGTCACTGACTCGAGACCCATCTGAGATATTTCGAATAATTTTATATTGTAAAATAGGAAAGGAAAAAAACGTTAAAACATTAAACATACATTTATTAACAACAAATAAACTTCATAAGCACAAATAATATCTAATTATTTTTAATGCAAACAACGTCTTTGACATAACATTAACTGGTTAAATAATAATTACCTGGTTTTTTAAATTTAGTTATTATTAATAATTACCAGTTCAGTGAATTATTTATGGAGTCTAATCAGTTATTTAAATGTTTAAGCTGATTATTAAGTATTAATTTTACTGCAAGCTTTGGTTTTCATAGCTTAAATAAATAGCGATCACAATTAACTTACAAATATTTAATAATTATTCACTCCTAACGGGTTTTAATTATTACAACTAAATACCAGCCCAGTGAATTAATAAGGCAATCAGTTATTTAAATAAAAAATATTTTTAGTAAATAATTTCTTATATAAGCAATCACAATGTACATATTAATTAGTTATTGTTAATAATTATTAACTCATAAAACTGGTTCTAAACATTATGTTAAAAAATCCCAGTGCAGTGAATTAATAATAAAGTTAGCTTTAAACATAAAATAATAATAAGAATGAAACTTTTTTAATAATAATTACGGTAATCAGCTCTAATAATTGGGTGTTTAAATATACTGACAGTAGTCTATTTGTTTAGGTAAATTAGGTAACTACCTAAACAAATGGACTATGGGTAATTAATTAATAATAGTTATGTTTTATTAATAATTATTAATATTAATTCACTGACCTGGTACTGGCAATTCGAGTACTGTATGATATTGAGGCAAGTTGTTTGGACCGGAACCCACCTGTTAACAATAAAAACTATATTACTTATTTGCATTTACTATAAACACTCATATTATAAAGAAATAATGTATGTTTTTGAGCGAAGTTCCTATACTACACTCGAGGGTTTTCACTTGACGGAATAGTCCCCCTGAACGGCTGAACCGATCTTCCTCAAACTTTGCATGGTGGCAGTGACCATCGTGAGTGCATATATCTGAAATCAGAAACATCGAAGTGACCACGGAGGAATAATCACCGAAAAACCTGTTCCACGAGGACTTAGACAGTTGTACCGAGAGAATTACACAATATAATGCGCGCGCCATACATATGACCTTAAAAGAGGTCAAATAGACCATCAGTTCAAAAAAACGAAATCAGAAATTAAAAAAAAAATAGAAAGTCTCGCTTCAGCTCTATTTTGCACCGCGACCCGCCGTGCACATCTAGTTTAACCATACCCTTGCGTTGAACACAGTTCCAGGTGTGGAAATGATTGCTTCTCTAAAAAAAAAAATCACAATGGCACGGACCATGTGAGTAGGACCTGATCACAATAACCGCCCGTGAAGTCAGCAAGTGCTGATAATAAAACAGTACTAGTTATCCCGACGAACTTTGTATCGTCTCAAAAAAAAAAAATTCATGAAAAACGCGACGGACGGACACAGACAGACAAATTGTAAACTACCAACATGGCCGCCAGTCCCATTGTCATCTTGCGCGGCTTATACAGTCACTGTAACTCCACCAGTGATTAATCACTGAATATGATGTGACGAGACGTTGTGTCTAGACTTCTAGAGGTATACTCACTTCTATATACTTGGGTCTCAGATGCGAGGACGGTCTCAGCTGTATGTCGGACGCGGACGGGCAGGGGGAGGGCTCGGCGGGGGGCGGGGCGCGCGGGGGGTCGCGACCCCCACGACGTCGGGCCTCCTCTAGGCTGGAGGGGCAATGCTCAATATGTTAGGACCATAATATGCGACAAGTTCACGCGCGACGTGACGAATGACATCTGTCAAAACTGACATTTCAACTATGTCATAATTTGTAATTTATGCTTTCGATTGTCGGCACTTGGTGGAACATATAGTAATACTAAGAAAGAAATTATAAATAGATCACAAAAACTGATGTCATTGGCGGGACTCGAACCCACGACCTTTCCCTAACAGGGTGAATGCTCTGACCACTGAGCTACGATGACCACTACCGACAACATCGAATTTTTGCTTCATATCATATTCATAATTTCTACATCGCGCTATTAAGGTTAGCGTTGATCTATTTATAATTTCTTTCTTAATATTTTAAGAATAGTTTAAGCAAACATTATGAAATGACTCACTTGTACAGATATTCCCCTTTTTATTATTGGTAATACCGACCTGACCGGTTTCGCTCTATGGCATCTTCAAAGGTGTTTTACACTAATTCACTTCACATATTTTAAGAACACTTCATATTCTTTATTTTATTAAATTAATGTGGGTTTGTAAGATACCATCGAGCGAAACCGGTCTGATCCTAATACCAATAAAAAAATATGGAATATCTGTACAAGTGAGTCATTTCATAATGTATTATGTCAAACGTATGACAAGTCATTGTGTAGCTTTAAATCTGTCAGTGTTATACATGCTTACCTGAGCAACTTGGTGGGAGGGTTGATGGGCAAGCTCTTGGGACGTCTGCAAGAGTCGGTGCCTCGTAATTCCACTTCGGAGTCGCATCGTTCCTGATTAATACAAATAATTATGCTGGAAACTAGTAATCAAATTTCCGAATCCCATAGAAACTGCATAATGTGGGTGAGTTAGTGTACTTTTGTGTCGCTAGATGGCAGCACTGTGTGCAAATAAATAGTTATATATCGCGACATTCAACTTTCATTTTTATAGATTTCGCTTGATAGATAAGATAAGATACAACAAATACTCTTTATTGTACACAAAAACAGATATAAGTATGTACAATAGGCGTCCTTATCGCTAAAGAGCAATCTCTTCCAGGCAACCTTAGGATGGAAAGAATATCATAAGCTGATAGGGGTTGTGTATAATGTAATACATTGATGTCCATTATCAAAGTGGAACGCAGAATAATCGACAGGCTCTCCAATCTCAAATCATCCAATTTGATATATTTATGACATATATTATTTTAGACATGGATGATTCGTTGGTAGAGTTCGAATCAGACGTATTTATTATGACAGAACTACATAATTGTATCAATGTTGACAACTACGGTACTAAATGTTGCCCTGTACCATGCAACACGCAACGACAGCTCTCGTCGACCAACTCACGTCAGTACTGGGTACGAGTGATAGGGACAGAGATAATAAATCGCTCGCTATCGCAATGTGAATCAGTAACGGTCCGTTTGTTGACCAAAATTGTCTCATTTTATTGGCATTACTTTAGTTAATATATTATATATTCTGTGCTAAGTCATACTCTAGTGTAAAACAAATTACCTGTTCCAATGACTCCGGTCCACAGTCAGCTCCCTGCTCCTCAGCGAACAACTCTTCGGCGAAACAGATCAGGAATTCCGTCACCACCGCCTAAGGAACATAATATACACCGTGAATTTAAGAACGTTTTGGAAAAACATATTTTGGACTCTAGTTTTGATAACAGAACCTACTGGAAATATTAATTTGATTATGTGTGTATGTACCTGTACAGCAACGCCCTGTAGTGCATGCTGCGGTCTGGGTGCCCGCAACAGGTTAGGGGCCCACACGATGGCCATGTTGCGCGCCGTCATACCCGTCTGCTGACCCAGGAGGGACACGCGTCGTAGGTGTCTCATGAGGTACGCCAGAGTCCTGGGGACAAATGTACATATAAAAAAAAACTACCCACAATTCATGGTGCACGGGCTCCATCAAAGCGCGATCTAATGGTGCGGAGTAGAATGGTTGCTCTAAACGGGTTGTTCGACTCCACCAATAAGATTCTCGAAACTGAATGGAATCTTATTGGTGGAGTCGAAAATAAACCAATGAAAGTTCGCAAATCTATTGTCTATCTACACTTAACAACATTGCATTGTGAGCGCAAATAGTTCATAGTCACTTCCCCGTATGTATGCTTAGATCTTTAAAACTACGCAACGGATATTGATGCGGTTTTCACCAATGGATAGAGTGGTTCTCGAGGAAGGTTCTTGTGTATATAATTTATCAAGCAGGGGAAGCCGCGGGCGTCCGCTAGTTACCTATAATGTGGCGGTGGCAGTTTAACAACGGTGTCTCTGACAGCCTTCAGTCTCGTCGCGTCGTCGCCCACAGTCACTGCTGACACGAAACTCTCGTACAACTGGTAAGTGCATAGCGGGTTTGGTAGTTCACTGGAAACAAACAACAAATATATTGATACGAGGGTGGATTGACAAGTAGTCGGCCTAACACTGATCCATTTAGTTCTAAAAATCAAATCTACCCACATTATTTAGTTCAGTTCAGACCTGTTAATTGTGTGAAGTTTGAAACGTGTGCGATAATTAGTTTTAATTTTATAAATTTATTAACTAAGCAATCTGACATCATTTCCGCAAATGGAGCAAATCGAGCAGCGTGCCGTCATTAAGTATCTCCATAAGAAGGGGCTGTCATCAAAAGCCATCCATGATGATATGGTCAGTACATTAGGGGATTGCGCTCTTTCATATTCATCCGTCAAAAAATGGATAACAGAATTCAAGCGTGGTAGAGAGAGTGTGAAAGACGAACCCCGCTCTGGAAGGCATTCGACGTCCACTACTGACGAAAATGTTAAAAAAATACTCGACTTAATTATGGGAGACCGCAGATTGAAAATTAGAGAGATAGCCGAGATTATATGAACGTACTCAAAACATAATAGTCAACGTGTTGGGTTTCCACAAGGTGTCCGCGAGGTGGGTTCCGCGACTGCTTTCAGTTGAGCAAAAAAGGATGCGATTGACTATTGCACGCGACTGTTTGGAGTTATTTGAAGCTGATGAATGTGATTTTTTGAATCGTTTTGTTACTATGGACGAAACATGGGTTCATTACTGTACACCGGAAACAAAACAACAATCAAAACAGTGGAAAAGACCTAGTTCACCACCCCCCAAAAAGGCTAAGTCGATTTTGTCGGCAAGTAAGGTGATGGATACAGTATTCTGGGACTCGAAGGGTGTGATTATGGTTGATTATCTTGAAAGGGGTCAGACTATAAACTCTGGTTATTACTGCACCTTACTACGTCGTTTACGAAAGGAAATAAAAGAAAAACGTCCAGGAATGATCAGAAGAAAAGTCCTGTTTCATCAAGATAACGCTCGTGTTCACACGTCTGTCCAATCAATGGCAGAAATTCACAACTGTGGCTTTGAACCGTGTTACCGGTAACCGTTGTTACCGCATCCACCTTATTCACCTGATCTGGCACCGTCAGACTTTTTTCTGTTCCCTAACCTAAAAAAGCACTTGGGAGGTCAAAGATTTTTGACAAATGACGAGGTTAAAGCAGCAGTCGACACATATTTTGACTCTAAGGAAGAATCATTTTTTTTCAACGGGCTAAATGCTTGGAAGGGAAGATGGCAAAAGTGCATTGAACTTGATGGTGATTTCAATCCACCCTCGTACTATATTTTTTTAGATAGGAAGCGTTCGGGGAGCATTATTTGTAAGCATGTGACGTCATGTCAGAGGCTTCAAACGCTTCGATGACGTCATACTTCGAGTCAAAGGAATTTTTGTTACTTGACATACTTAATATTTTTTATGATTAATTTTCTGACATTTTAGCCTTGACATTTTATTTATCAAAATACAACTTATATTATCATTCATAGCATTTAAGATAAAATAGAATATTTTTACATCACTCAATGTGGTAGGATATAGTGAAACAAATAATCAATTGTAAGACCTAAACGAACCTATATTCCACAAATAAATAAATGATTATGATTATGAGTAGGAAAAGCCGCGTGACGTGATATGTGGATGGCCCTTTAACGAAAGTAACATAAGGCCGAGTTCGGGGAGCATTTATTGAAAGCGTGTGATGTCACGTCCAACCGTAGCTTAGTCTAAGCGCGCTCCTCGAACAAAGGGCAAATCTCATAGGCCAGTTTCGCCTTACACCACAAACTTACCGGAAATAACATTTGAGTAAAGACGGTACAGCATGAGGATCCCTCGCCAAGGCCGGCCCTAACGGAGGCGCCCTCAAGTCTGGACTTTCGCTGTGCTCGCCCGCATCGAAGGCCGCCCGCAGTCTCTGCGTGAGGCCCGCTCCACCCGACAGGCGGTACACGCCGTCCACAGCTCCCCGAGCTTCTATTAGAGATGCGCATGCGACTAGGACTGCTGGTACTGGAGGTAATAAAAAGTTATTAAAATAGAATCTAAGTAATTTTTTTTATTTCATGCAGGCCTTGATCAGGAAAGGAAAAGAACGGGCAAGAAACTCATTGACGGTTGTCCTTTTTTAGGGTTAGGTAGTTCAAGTCTCGGAGCCCCTATGTCCAAGACGGACCCTTGGCTTTTCTTCAAAACGGTTAATGCTAGAAATTTGCACGGATATTGTGTATTTACTTACTACGCCGAAAAAGTGCTAAAATATAACGATGATTTTTTTTTCCAAAACAGTCGTAAATACATCGAGTATAAATATATTGACAGTTACTTTTTACGTTTCTATAATAACCTTGATTCACTTACAACAATCCCAGCACCTTGACCAAACAACAAAACCATACTAACAATGTATACCTTCATGACCACAGTTGAGCAAATGTTCCCCGAGGTCACACCCGAATACCCGTTCCCGGAGGATCCCTTGTTGTTTCAAACTTCTGCGGGATGGGCGGGAAAGGATGAAAGAACGGAATAGGGATATTAGTTTCCCGTGTTTTCGTAGTACGGGCTTTATTGGTGCCACTGCTACGGATCTGGAAATGATAAGAGTTTTTGAGTTAATATATACAATTGATCATTAAAGGCTAATATAATTTTCATTATGTTCAATTTAACTTAGTCAGAGACGCCCAGGACTTTAATTGTCTGTGCCTCCGCGGCTGGCACGTAAGATTTTTTTGCTTTTCATCAACATTTCATCGCAAGGCAACGCGTTTAATTTTTTTTTTTTTCAAAATTACAATATTGCTGCTACTTTTTATTAAATTCATTCGGCCGTTTTGGACACAACCCATGATAATGTGTGTCCGGACTAGAAATACTGACAAGTTGTGGGTGTGTAATGCAGGTCTGCCTACCCCTTCGGGAATATAATAGGCGTGATATGTGTGTGTCATTTAACTTTATTTAATAATTTTAAAGTGAAATTCTTGTTAGTGTCCGAGTCTTTACCATAAAAAAACAGGTTGTATTTATACAAATAAAGATAGTTAATTCGTATACATACCCCACGATAGGCGGCGGCTGAGTCATATGCCGGGGCACCTTGTCCCCTATGACGGCGACGCAGTGGTGAGGGAAGAACCCCACGCGGAACCCTCGCTTGCCGCGCCACCAGAGGGACTCCTGGGGACCTATACCACCAACAGTACCATTACCGTGAGATTCCGTCATAAACTCATAATATATTACTAACATATTACTTTTTACATTTAACTAACGTATTATTTTTTAATTTTCTGAATCTCTATTCGAAAACAACGAGTTTGTTTCTACTATTAAGTATAAGTATAAGCCGCGCAAGATGACAATGGGATTTGCGGCCATGTTGGTGACGTCATAGTGACGTAGAATAACCTTGGTTCAGATTGACACTAGTATAGTACATAATTCAACAACGAAATACGTTAGTTTAAACTTAATATTTTGTAATAGGCATTTAGACAACACTAATATTATATTAAGCGTGTAACATAATTTATGGAAAACCCCTTAACGTCAACCACCAAGGCTGTGTTCGGTGAGCATTTTTTGAAAGCGTGTGACGTGTTTGTAGTTGGCTTCCAAACGCATCCATGATGTCATAATTCAAGGCTAGCCTGCCTGCTATAGTAGCGCAACACCGGGCTCCTCGAACACAGGGCCGACGTCCTATGTTCGGGGAGCGTGTTCTCCCTGGAATAAAGCAACACCGCGCTCCTCGAACACAGGGCCGACGTCCTATGTTCGGGGAGCGCGTTCTCCCTGGAATAAAGCAACACCGCGCTCCTCAAACACAGGGCCGACGTCCTATGTTCAGGGAGCGCGTTCTCCCTGGAATAAATGACTGGTGCATAACAAGACTTAATGGCGTTAAATGTCCTAGTGTAGATAGTTTAGTAGATATTTAATATAATATAAACTAACCTGGCATATCTATGATGGATATCATGTCGCCAACTTCGAAGCTGATTTCGTCGCGGGCCTGACGGAGAACACAAATAAATTGAAATATTATGTTAGAGAGAGAGAGAGAGAGAATATAAAAACACGTCAAGCATTGACACAAAAACAGACTTCTTTTTCCGGAATGGGACCAAATTAAAATGGGACCACAATTTAAAAAAAGAAACATTTTTAAAACTGGTTCATCATGTCGCTATTTATGAGGTAACAAACATAAAAAAAAACAGTTACATTGAGAACCTCATCCTTTTTAGAGTTCCATACCCAAAGGGTAAAACGGGAACCTATATTTATATTGCCTCTCATCATCCACCGAGCCTTTTACCAACGCAGTTGGGGTCGGCTTTCCAGTCTAACTGCGATTCGGCTGAACTTCGATATGTTCCGTGAAGCGACTGCCATCTGACCTTCACAACCCATGGGCGATACCGAAGTTCTGTAGTTAGAGCGCGAGGAGTTTTGATTTCGGGCTCCAACTACTAACAACTGCCATAGATGTTCGTATGACAACCGGGACCGACGGCTTCACGTGCTCTCCGAGGCACGGAGGGGTCTCAGTGTCTTAAGAAATGGTCACCCATCCTAAGACCGGCCTGACTAGATGTTGCTTAACCATTGCAATGTGTTAACATTGTCGGTTACCACTAGATCACGAGCCCCTCAAATTCTGCACAAAATTATGAGTAAAAATAATTCATTGAAGTCAGTCTTCGAATATGAAACAATATAACAACAAATACTAAAAAACAGAATACTATAAATATTTAATTGGGCCCCCATACAACAAACGTAATTTTTTTGCCGTATTGGTGCGGAACCCTTTGTTGCTCCAGTCCGACTCGCACTTGACCGTTTTTTATTTTTATTCGTGGAGCGACTGACCTCCACAACCCATGGGCGATCCATGGGTTGTGGAGGTCAGATGGCAGAAAAATATCAATGATGATGAGGAGTAAAGATGAGATGATAAGAGTATGAGAATTACCTGTGACACGTATTTCCTGACCGAATAAGCCGCTGCAACAGCTGGCGTATTGATAGAAGATGAGTCCTCATTGGCCACTAGTAGTTTGTGTCCTGAACAAACAAACAGACAAAAATAATATATAATTATATTTCCGACGAATCTTCGCGAACGCTCTGTCACTCTCCCGTACTTTCTAAATGCGTCTAGAAACGCGTCACGTAGGAGTACCTTTCAAAGAACATTCGAGAAACCCACTACTTAGCAGTATCGACTTGCTACTAGATGGCGCCTCGTTTCGCAGTCTCAATACTCGCTACTAGATGGCGCCAGTAGCGCTTCATCTAGTTATATAGATGGCGTAACAGATGACGTAACACTATTTAGATAAATATTATAAATCACAAATACTGAAATGTCATCGACAGGACTCGAACCCGCTGCCTTTGCCTAACCTTCAGTATTAAGCTAGAGTTATTTTAAAATTGTCCCAAAATATGCAACTGTTGGTATATAAAGCCTATAATTATGACAGCAATACAATAAAAAAATTAAAAAGTTATTTTATGATACAGATTTTGTATGAGATTTTCTGCAAATATGTATCATAATGTTACTTTTCAGTAAATGTCTGTAAGTATTTCTCCTCCACACATCCCTGTCAGACGTCATCTCTTCAGCCACTCCTCTCCTTGTCATATCCTCTTTCACACATTCCATCCATCTTTTCTTTGGCCTACCTCTACTCCTTAAACCCTCTACAGTCATACTTTGCATCTTTCTAACGACGTTGCTTTCCTCTCTTCTCATAACATGTCCATACCATGACAGCCGCTCGCTTCTCAATTGTTCATTCACTGGTGCAACTTTCAAACTTCCTCTAATATACTCGTTCCTTACACTATCCATTGTTGTCACACCACACATCCATCTTAACATTCCCATCTCCGCTACATGCAGTTTCCTTTCATCCGTAGCTTTTACGACTGACGACAGTCTTGTAAATGTTCCCCTTAAGTTTCGGAAGAAATTGGGGGTCGCATATAGTGGCTTTGACCTGCCACCATTTCATCCAACCTGCATCAATTCTGTGCTTCACTGTACGATCGATTTCCCCATCATCCTGGATAAGAGAGACGAGGTACCGAAAACTGGGGCAAACAGGTATTGGTGAATTGGCTTTCTTTACAATAGTTTTATAAACTACAATTGTATAGCTCACCTTTATTATCCATCTGCAGCCAATTAAGAACAGGCCCACAGTTAATCGAGTCGTCGGCTATGATGGACAGGTGATGGACATAATCGCTTATTAGTCGAGAATATTCCAATGTACTGCCATCGACTTTAGCCAATGATGTGTGTAAATTGGGTAGGCCGGAGACTTTGCGATCGTATATACATCTGAAAATAATTTTTCTGTGTAAAACAAAGTCGCACGTTCCGCTTAGATCTCTAAAACTACGCAGCGAATTTCGATGCGGTTTTCACCAATGCATAGAGTGGTTCTCGAGAAGGGTTTTGTGTATATAATTTGTCACGTGCAAAGTCGTGGGCATCCGCTAGATGTTATAAATATAATATGATTTAACAGTAGACTTCGCGAATTTTAAAACATAATTTGGTCTATTTGCTCCCATTTCCATACCAAGTATGTAGTTTAATTAAAACCTTAAATAAATAATAATATTTTGATGTACACTAATATTATATAGAAGTGACGATTGACGTAATTTAAGGATGGCCCCTTAACGTTAGTAATGTCAAATACCGAGGCTGTGTTCGAGGAGCATCTTGTGCGTGTGACGTAATGTCAGAGGCTTCGAGGACGTCATACTTTAACCCTACTCTAGCCGTGGTGCGTAAGTAGACGCTACCCGAAATTTGAACTACAAATTATGACTTTCCGAAGCGCCCACAAAACACACAAATTTCACTGATATGTAGCTACATTATCCCCGAGTGTCATTTTTATCCCGGTAATGTGTTCCCACGGGAATCGGGAACGAGAAAACTATATAGACATGGATGATTCGTTGGAAGAGTCCGAATCAGACGTATTTATTATGACAGAACTATATAATTGTATCAATGTTGACAACTACGGTACTAAATGTCGACCTGTACCATGCAACACACAACGACAGCTCTCGTCGACCAACTCACGTCAGTACTGGGTACGAGTGATAAGGACAGAGATAATTAATTTATCGCTATAGTAATGTATAGATCGATGTGACTGGGCTAGAACCTTGTCACATTAACCGCTCCGTGACGTCATCAATCGCTGAACAGTACGGATAACACAACAGTATTGTAGGTTAATACACATCACTATGACGTCACCAACATGGCCGCCAATCCCATTGTCATTCTGCGCGGCTTATACTTGGCCATACTTTAGACATAATCACCTGTGTAGCATATCGTCCAGTTGCAGGAAGTTATCCCTATTTCTAGTGAGAGTCCAGTCTCTGACGTCACTGCCCTCCGTCCAGCTCGCGCTTAACGTCCTCGCTTCACTATCATCGCTGCTAGTCACGTGTGAACGCACCTTTAGGCTGATCCAACCTGAATAAGTACACAAAATCAAATAATAAGGACTTGAAACAGCGACTGATCCCTTTCCAGGAGGAACGTTCTACCAACTGACCAAGACACCACTAGCACGGGACCTCTAATATTGCGATTATTATTGTATCAATATCGCGACTTACGGCGTCGATACAGCGACATCTACCACCAGTTGAGGAACGATTTTTAACACAAATTGCAAAGATCCAATAAAATGAAATATTAAATCCCCGAAGCGGTAGGCAGAGATGCATTACACAACCACACTTTGCAATAAACTTTATCGGTTCCACGTAGGATACCTATTGTCGTTACCAGGCACTATATTAAATCCATAACAACTTATAATTTAAACCGAAATTCAGTCAGTCAGGACAGATGTTACATACAACAATATAGAATCTCAACAGACAGACTGGAAGGCACAACTTTATATTTATAACTAAAACTTTTACACATGAGTATGTATAAATAAATATGTTTCGACATTCTCACACATCATCATCTAGCCCAAACTAAGCTATAAGCTTGTACTATGGGATCTAGACAGCTGATAAATATACTTATATATTTCTATGACAGACAGACACATATCATGCCAATATCCCGACGGGGTAGGCAGAGGTGCATTACACACCCACAATTTGCCAGTATTTTTAGTCCCACGTAATAGGGGGCGAGCCATAAGGGGGCTCACATAATGGGTTATGTCCAAAATGGCCGAATGAATTTAATAAAAAGTAGCCTTGCGATGAAATGTTGACGACGGGCAACAAAATCTTACGTGCCAGCCGCTGTGGCACAGCCAATTAAAGTCCTGGGCGTCTAGGACTACATATATTTCTATATACATACATAGTACATATAGAAAGCACCCGAACTCCGAAACAAACATCTGTGGATCACACAAATATTGAGACAAAAGCCGATGGATGCATTACCGACTACGTTACCGAAGCAGTCAGTGTTGTATGGAAACCAACCTTCATCCAAGGAATCTTGACACTTTTCTTCACAGGGCACTGTTTCTATACTGAGTCCACCCAAAGTGACCCTTTCGTAATGGAAATGGGCGCAATCCTCGAGTTTTGGAAACCGGCAGGTCGGTATTGGTGGAGCTGGCTGCAAATGAAATATATATTATCTTTAACTATAAAGCTTTAAACACCCTGTTCCTTCACATACGACTATGAGACACGACGTGTGAGACAGCGACACACTGGTCCTACGTCTTACGTTATCTACGCGCTATGACACTACACGTGTGTGACAGTGTCGTACGCGTGGGACAGCATGGGGACACGCGAGTGTGGTGCGGGGACGGTGAGGCAGCGTGGGGAGTGACCAGTGTGTTCGTTACCATACAACTTGTAGAGGCCAGCTCCTGTTCAGATGTCATAATGCGCGATGTACGTCGCATGTGAAGGACGAGTTTGAACGTCCCTTAAGAATTACAATATACATCATTATGTACTAAATCATTACAAAATCCTCCTCGTCATTGCCGACTGGGAAGGTTCCCAGAATGCTGGCTGTGTTGCCACGTTGGATGGCGATACTTATTCTTAGGGCCAGGAAATTGCTAGCCTTCTGGTCCTGAGAAGCTTCATTAAGCGTTGAATTCACGACCCCAGTGTCTCAACACGAAACGGTTCAAATATGTAATCACCTGCTAGGTTAGCGTATTTACGCCGTTAGAGGCCTCATCTTTAACTATATCTATAGTACAGTGATGTCCCATCCCATACAAAGAAATGGGACCGACAACGAAATTAGTTAAATTTATTATGTACTAAAAACACACAATACCTAACCTATCAACAAGATATCTTTAAAAAAAATCTCCGCGTCATTTCCGACTGTGAAGGTTTCCATAATGCTGAATTAATTTGAATTTATTTCAATTAAAATTATTCAATTATAAGAAACATGACACGGTTGTGACGTCAAACAAGTAACAGCAACACTAGGCGACTAGAATCGCATTGCCTATAAATAAATATGTTAGGACAATTTACACAACGCCATCTAGTCTCAAACTAAGCAGAGCTTGTGACATGAGTACTAGATAAATTGATATAAATACTTATATACATTTTTTTTTGGAAATACATACATATTATACATAGGAAACACCCAGACTTCGGTAAAACGTATGTGTCATCACACAAAGTTTGTCCCGACCGGGAATCGAACCGCAGACTCCGGCGTCGAAAGCGGATACACCACGCCATCGAAGCAGTTAAAAATGGCAAGTACTAACATTGTGAAGAATTTCTAGCACTCACCATGTCATCGCTGTCGTAACCCTCAGAGCCGGAAGGTAAGGACTGGCTCATGGCAGAAGAATGTGACGTCACGGGGGTCATGGCTAACGCAGTCAGCGATATAGACCCTGGAAATCACATATAAAAGTATACTACACAAGTACATACCCGATACAAAGGATGCTGTTCTTACGTACAACGTTTGGTCTCCGATTTCGCCGTTCGCCACTAGAAATACCTTCTGCGTGTGAACCAGAGACGCCCGGCAATGGACGCACGACAAACGGACGAGAGCGGCCGCATCCTTGGACCACGGAATTAAAAAAAAAACAATTCTCCGATTTTATCATATACCTACTTACCAGCTGTCCTTCCTTCACACCTTTTGTACCTTCCTTAAACTTCAAATTTAGCCAAATCGGTAAAGCCATTCTCAAATTTTAGCGAGACATGAACGGCAATTCATTTTCAGTTATAGGTCGCGTCACGTAATAAGAACGCGGACTGTCAAGCTGAGGCAGTAGACGATTTATCGATCTATATGATGGTAACAACGAGTAAGAGCAAAAGTGCTATACATGATGAATTAACAGACTTTTACACTGTACCATTACTTTGTTAAATTTATTTTTTAACGACCGGTTTCGCTTTTCAGCATTCACAAAGGTGTTCAACAAAAGTGTTTAACTCTAACCCATTTTGAGGGTAAATTCCTTACGCAGCCTCTTTAATTATTATGTGTATGTATGTACCCATTTTATGTGAAAATATTTTGTTTTTTAATGGCTTGAAGATATGTTAGACAGCGTAGTGGAACACCTTTGAGAATGAATGGTAAGCGAAACCGGTCGATAAAAATAAGTTTAATAAAGTAGTGTTAATTCGGCTGAATATCGAAGTTCAGCCGAATCGCAGTTAGACTGGAAAGCCGACCCCAACTGAGTTGGGAAAAGGCTCGGTGAATGATGAAAGTAGTGTTAATTCATCATGTATGTATTACTATAGGTTACAGTTACACCAAGTGCAAAAAAATCGTAGGTTAAAACTAAAGCAAGAGTACTGATGCGCAAATACACCTCTCCACTCTCTCCCAGCGTTCTTCTTACGTGAATTGCACTATATATGAGGATAGAAGAGTTTTAAGACTTACCAGGAGTTTCCCTCTTAGTATCATGGTCGCTGGTCGCTCTAGCGGAACCGCGCGAGTCTGAGCTGAACCGCACCGACCTGAACAACACCGATATTTAATTAACTAGGTCGCCACCCTGCTTCGCGGCAGTATATTAGAGTGCAGCAAGCATCACATATCTTTGTGTAAAAAAAAAATTTTTTTTCAAAAAATTTTTGAGGGCCAAAATTGAAAATTCGGGCTCCGCTAGAATGATATCAGTTAAATCTAGTTTAATTTGATATATAAATTGTTGAAATCGGTAAAGTATTGACAGATATCTCGCATAAGAAAGGATTGAACTTTCTTGCACGATGAGAGCTTCGCTCGCTACGCTCTAATTAACAGTATCACCTGTTCTTATAACTTTTGAAGTGTTATACTGCAAAATCGAGGACTGAGGCTACAAGGTTTTTGAAATAGCTACTGAATGCATATGTTGGTCTCATTGAGATACGAGGTGCAACTCAATATAAACGGACATTGCAAAATTTCATTAAAAAAATGTTAACGCCGCTGAGTTTCTTGCCCTTCTTCTCGGGTGTGTGGTAATCGAATGGGCGGATTTCTTGACATTCAAAAAGTGTGTATTAACTGCTCTTATTTTGAATAAAAATATTTTAATTTGATTTGATTTAACACGTATTTATCTTTGAAGCGATAGAAAGAGGGGAGTGTCAAATAAAGTACTTCGACTTCTTCAGCCAATGAATTTGGAGAAAATGTTGGAGATGAAACAAGGACGAGGTTCTCAATTCGACAGTATGCTTAAAAAAGAAGTATGGTTTTTAGAGTTCCGTAGAAAACGTTTCGGAACCTGAAAATAAAGAATTGAATTGAATTGAACCCTTATAGTTTCGTCATGTCCGTCTGTCCTCGTCTTCCCTCCCAAACGGTGAGT
This sequence comes from Nudaria mundana, assembly GCA_963556515.1. NCBI lineage: Eukaryota > Metazoa > Arthropoda > Insecta > Lepidoptera > Erebidae > Nudaria > Nudaria mundana. Next base: position 9,147,964 of record OY748316.1, on the reverse strand, counting down.
GCTAGAAACATGAAATTTTGCATGGATATGTACATTTACTACGCCGAAAAAGCGGTACAATAAAATTTTGAAAAATATTTTTTTTTGGGTTACGTCTCCTATGCGTAAAGGGGCAATGATATTTTTTTGTCCCGATTTCTGCTGAAACAGAACCTAGAACCTAAAAAGCCACCAGCCCTGTGCTCAACAAAAACCGAACTCTTTCGAACATTATTTAGCCCCGGTGTTGTACTCGTATTATGTTTATTTTCTGCGATATCGTTAATTATATCGACTGAAGTCTAAGCTATTACTAGCGGGTTTAGCATAATAAGTTTAACAGAAGCCATATGAACAATGAAGACCGTCCAATGTTGCCGTACCTGTGGAAGGTCGTACAGTGAGTCATGGTGTCCTTATCTGGCTCGGCGAACGCGCGAGCAGCGAGCGACTGACAAGACATCACTGAACCGTGTGGGGAGCCCTGGAACAAACAAACATACAAATATCAATACGCGAACATCATCATCATCATTCACCGAGCCTATTCCCAAACTCAGTTGGGGTCGGCTTTCCAGTCTAACTGCTCGCGACAGAACTTCGATATGTTCCGTGAAGCGACTGCCATCGTCTACAACCCATGGGCGATATCGAAGTTCTGTAGTTAGACCGATCGGATTTTTGATTAAGTGCTCCAACTACCCCTAACGACTGCCATAGATGTTCGTATGACATCCGCGGCTCCGCTCGCTTGACAAATTATTTACACAAAAACCTTCCTCGAGAACCACTCTATCCATTGGTGAAAACCTCATCAAAATCCGTTGCGTACTTTTAAAGATCTAAGCATACAAAGAGAACGGAAACGACTTTGTTTTATACTATTGGTGTATATTATGTCAGTAAAATAGACGCCAAATAAGGTCAAACGCAGTTAAATATATACGAGATAATAATAGCGAACTGCGAAAAGAATTTATTATGACACTTTTATGTGAACTATTAAAATTAATGTGAGGTATGGTCATAATGCGAGCGTATAGCGATATGTGTCTACTATAATATATATTTATTTCTGTCTTCTGGGCTTCGCGCAACATTATCGATGAACAATGGAGCCTACATAGGGTCGACTTCAGACGATGACCAATGATATCGCACAAAATTTCCAAAATATCCAACAATTCATGCGATATCATTGGTTGTATTAGTCTACAGACTTCCACACTGCTATGCTTATAGGTCAGGCAGCAAACACGCTCACAGTGAGACCAATACCTTTCACGTTCAAAAATCGTATAGACACTGGTGTTAACCTAGTTTTTAAGAAACATTTTATTGTACAATAACAACATTATGTCCGTCGGTATAGTGTACATTCGCCTTTATGATTGAACACATGCAACGCCCATCCGGTTGAAATGAAAGTTTTTTATGTACGTCATAAATGTGACGTCATAGAGTTTAGTCTAATTAGGAAGTGTATGAATACTGAATTCGAATCTCGGGCATTTATGAGTAGTGGACGCGTAAGTGATAATGTTTAAGTAAATGGTTCCAGATTCCCGCGGGAACAGATTCCGGGATAAAAAGCAGCCTATTTTACTCAGGGTGAATGTAGCTACATCATCATTCAACGAGCCTTTTCCCAACTCAATTGGGGTCGGCTTTCCACTTTCCACACGCAACTGCTCGCGGCTGAACTTCGATTTGTTCTGTGAAGCGACTGCGATCTGACCTCCACAACCCATGGGCGATATCGAAGTTCTGTAGTTAGACCGCGAGGACTTTTGATCCAGGGCTCCAACTACCCCTAACGACTGCCATAGATGTTCGTATGACAACCAGACCGAACGGCGACGGCTTAACGTGCTCTCCGAGGTACGGACGGGTCTCAGTGTCTTAAGAAATGGTCACCCATCCTAAGACCGGCCTTGCGATAGCCAGACTGCACTGAAAGCACTTGACGACGTGGAGACCACATAAGCAATAGTTAAGGAATGTAAGAAGTCATTGGACAGGCTGGCCAAGAACACCGACCTAACGATTGCCTGGGTCCCCGAACACGAGGGTAACACGGGCAACGAGCGGGCCGATGAACTAGCCAGAGAAGGTGCTGACGAAAACTTGGTGGGACCGGAGCCCCGGTTGCCCATAGCGCATAAAATCACCAAAGGAGTAATCAGTCACAGAACTAAAGTAGAAACCAACCAAAGATGGAGGACCTCAACTGGAATGAGACAGTCGAAAATCTTCATCAAGGGAATGGACAAGAAAAGAACGAGTCATTTCATGAAACTGCCCAGAGGAAACTGCCATGAGGCTCGCCATAGAAGTGATAACAGGACACTGCCGACTGAACAGACATCTGACAGTGATAGGAGTAAAACCCGACCCCAAATGTCCGGAGTGCGTGGACAGCGAAGAAACAAGCGTCCATCTGCTGGCTGAATACCCCATGTACTCACTGATCAGATGGGAAATCCTGGGGTCGCACAGACTGAATGAAGAAGACATAAGCAATCTGAAGGTGGACCAGATGTTAAGATTTATAAAGGACACGGGAAGATTCGACTGGGGGCCGTGAGCTGGATCAACCACACTCTCCCCAAGGGGAGAATTGGGGAAATGGACGAAATGGCCCGCAAACGTCGCGGGTGGATCGTCTGTCCGGTTGCCGGCGTCCCCGTTGGAAATAATAACAAGACCGGCCTGACTAGATGTTGCTTAACTTTTGCAATGTGTTAACATTGTCGGTTCAAAAGTTACGGAGCCTATGCAATTCAACCGATCAAGTCTTTCCTCTTCATAATATTAGTATATTATGATGATATGTTGTATTTAGAAGTAGGTATATCATAAAAGTATGTTTAGTATTTCGTCGACTTTTAATTATCATGAGTCATATTACTAATTCAGATATGAACATTGTTGGTCATTTTACCTTAAAAGTCAGGAGTAAACATAAACACTTATGTTCCGACAGACATTGGGAACGAGAAAACTATATCACACGGAAGGAGCCACGATGGTCAGTTAGTTACAGATAAACAGCGTACGCCCGCTTGACAAATTATATACACAAAAACTCGAGAACCACTCTATCCAACCATATCAAAATCCATTGGGTAATGTTAGAGATCTAAGCATACCTAATATGGAACAAATATTGGATGGAAACAGGCGTTACCTGGCGAAAATCCATGATAAAGTAATGGTAAGTAAGATGTTAAAACTTTTCAAAATATAATAGCATTATTTTCCCAAAAATAAAAGACAATAAAACATCGACAATTGTTTCACCTCTAAACAAGGCATTATCAAGACTGTCTCAGAGAGAACAGCCTGGCTGTTATCTCTGAGACTATTATATTTTGAAAAGTTTTAACATCTTACTTACCATTACTTTAATATGGAACAGGCGACTTTGTTTTGATGTGAATTGATTACATACCCCTGACACAGACCCAAGTCATTGTGCTTATCACACAAAGGTATGTCCTGGGTTGGACTTGAACCCAAGACACCCTATTAGGTACTATGAGTGTATGTACACGGATTCTGTGTTGAACAATCGGTAACATACACTACATCTATCAGGAATTTTAAGACTTCAGGAAAATACTGCAATATAGACATGACACACAGCATGCCTATATCCCCACTAAGGCAGAGGTGCACACACCCACACTTTGACAGTAATTTTATAGGTCACATGTTAATGTCCATGCTTGTATTGTGAGTCATAAATGAAAAATAAAAAATTATGGTCAAGCATGTTGCCCTTAATGGGCACTATAGAAAATCCATAACCATTCTAAAATTCCAAACAGCCAGGACAGATGTTACATACCATTAAATAGAATCTCTGCAGTCCGAGAACGTAGAATGGTTCGATTTCTTAGTATTGATTTTTAAAACGTGGCTCCATCGATGTTCATCGATGATTTCGCCAATGTCAAGGTAATGTTTGATTTTTCCCACATAGAACAACTAGTTACTCTGAACTAGTTCATGGTGCGGGACAAGGAAACGTTGTTCGATATTGCAATTTAGCGTTTGTGCCTGGATTTCTGCCCAGCACCAGAGGTAACCTAAAAGGGAACCTGCCACGCGCTTCGCAAAAACTCAAGTCCATCTTTACTTTTAATATCTGGGCTTAAAAGGAAAATAGCCACAATATTTCATATCTGTATTTGTATTGACTCATGTATAATTGATATGAACACCTATGACTACTTTGAGGAAAATAATTTGTTTATTTACCTATATTAGTGGTCACCCTTATTTGGAAACTCAACAATAAGGTTATACAGGGTAAATATCCTGTTTCTTGAATCAATATTAGTAGTAGTCGCTCATTTATTTTGGTCTTAACTCTGTAGGGAATATAAAAAAAAACAATATTCACAGTTGCCAAAAAAATTCTGTATTTACCTACCTACCTAAATAAAAGATCATTGCTTTAAAAAACAGGGGTTAGTATGGCATGCAGGAGAATTTTAATTAGGGAACAGAAAATAAAATAAAAAAACGGTAATGGACATACAGACAACATCTATTGACAGCCAGGTATGATTAACTGCTCACATTCTGACCACATAACTTCCAGCTATCTGTGCAAACACCAAAAACTCGCCTCATCTTCCTTCACCACTAATATGGAACAATTTATCACAATAAAATGCCATTTAGTCGATTCAAATCCCAAAAGAATCCACTTTTCGTATCAATTTAACGTTAAAAAATACACTTCACTATTAATTTTAATTAATAATTCTATTTATAACGTTTGGCACTGCAATTTTAGGACACAAAAGTCGTACTAGTTGTAACATTGGCACAATTTTTAGTTAACTAAAACTGTTTCGAAAGTAATTTCGCAACAAAACATCTGTTTTCACGGTCCACTGATATAAAGTTTGAAACAAAACAACAACGTTAATAAAAAATGAGCACTAAACCACTGTTGCACTATATTTCGACACTTAAAAACAATATTTACATTAAACCTGGAGCTACAGAACCAAAATAGCAATCCTTGCGAGCACTGCTACGGAGTTTTTACGGTAAAATACGCTGTTCTATAACCCGTAGTCGTGTTAGAAAATCGTTTGTGAAACGGCTAATTCATTTAGTTAGCTAAAATTAATACAGAAAAGCTTTTTCTAATAAAAACGAACGTAAAATAACTCAAGACAGATGATAATTTGATTTGACAAGCGACCCCCACCCCACTCGCTGTTGACTGCGGTCGATGGCGATGTTGCCATACATAAAACCATTTTTGGCTATGCGGGAGAATAATTTTGTTAATAGTAAAAGATAAAAAAATTATAGATAAAAATATCTGTGTGTATTTTGATGTTGTATCGTTATGAATCATGTTTACTAAATTGATCACCAATTTATACAGGAGGGAGTTCCATAATAAACTGTTGTTCGTATTCAGTAAAAAATACTGTGAAAACACTTTCATTTTACACGATTATTTAACACATTAGCTGGTTTCAATTTTCTAATATGAAGTTATCTCTTCAAGTCATAAAATAATAATTATAAAATTAATCAGTTATTTTTAGGATTCCGTACCCAACGGGTAAAACGGGAACCCTATTACTGAGACTTCGCTGTCCATCCGTCGGTCCGTCTGTCTTGGGTTGTATCTCATGAACCGTGATAGTTAGAAATTGAAATTTTCACAGATAGTGTATTACTGTTTCCTCTATAACAACAAATACTTAAAAACAGAATATAATATTGTTTTGCAGTTGGAACCCTTTCTGCGAGTCCGAATCGCACTTCGCCGGTTTTTTATAACTAAATAGGTATTACTAATGCAGGGGTCGAAACAGGTTCAGTGTTCAAAAATACTGATTTTACTGACTACAAAACTAAAAAAACTGACTTTTACTGACCATCTGAACAAACTTAAAATAAAAGTTTCATGTGGAATTGAAAAAAAAAAAATTGGCCTCCACCATCCCCATAGCCATGTATCACCACCTTTTTATTATTAAAAAGTTTACAAATGTTAACAGTTTTTAATATTTGTTAATAAGCAAATGACACACATCCAATCATGCAAATAATATTAAAAGTTAGAAACATTAGATATTATGATTTCTTGAAGAAGTTAGTAATCAAAGCATTTTTCTTTTTATCTATAATTTTTTGTACGTTTTCTTCTTCAATACCAAAGCCTCGTTCATTAATCTTGTGACGCCTTTATTCACATTGGGACCATCAGATCCTAGCATAAGAAGTCTTTTTCTGGAAAGCTCAGCATTGTCTAAAGCATCGTTCAGTTTGTTAAAAATATCTAGAGAGGTTGCTTTACCGATGAAAAAGGTTTCCAGGTGACTCGTAACTATCATCTCCTTTATTGGAGACCAGTATTTGATAGCGACTTGAAGTTCTTTTCTCGATGCAGCATTACATGTTTCGTCGTAACAAAGAGTGAAATAAGAATTTTACAGTCGTTTAGCATCTCTTTTTTTAAATATGGCGCTATCGCATCGCAAATTAGATTACTGACTAGATATTAGAGAAAAGCTCTTTTATTGAACTGCAGGATGGCTCTACAGAATAATCAGATGCTACCATCTTCATAGCCCATAAAATCTCAGCTCTGGTAGCCCCATCTTTAACACTATATAGTAGAACGGGTGCTCTACCGGGTGAACCAATCGTCGGGTCTTCAACGGGCCGAACACTTGCTAGATGTAATTGAGATGCAGCCAGCTTCACCTTTGACTGTTCAATATGTTTTTTTGATGATGCATGTTGCTCCAAAGCCTCAAATCCCCAAGCCACAGAAAACTTTTTCATGCACACACAACAAAAAACCTCATTTTCACCATCCCTTTTTCGCCATTCAGATATAAAGTGTAAATTTTTATCTTTTCTATTAAGCCAGTCCTCATTAAATTTACATTTCCCCATATTAGATAGTTGGTTAGTAACCACAAACAAATCACAGCAGTCAAATTAAATCACATACAATGCAGGTTAAAAAGCTGAAGCTGTAACAAATATGCAAAGTTAAACACACAATAATAAAATATGTATTTATTTCGAGAAACAAAGTAGGATTGGACTTTTTTCCTCGAAATAATGATGCTACAATATTAAGTTGCCACAAGACATCTTAATAGAGCATCAGCTGTTAGTTGCCCTCAAACCATCACTGGGCCCGGCTAAGAAAATTAGAAATGACTAGAAATTTGTTTTTTGTTGACACAATCTAAATGTATATTTAAAATTCTAATGTTAGTACGGGAAGACAGGGTTTTCTCTATGACAACCAACTCCAATCATCTCCCCTTTGGTCTCCTGGTGAAAGTAAGGAAGTTTGGTCGCGGTTGTGGGTGGCGAAAATGTGAAAAAATGTTGCAACTGATGAAACGAATGGACTTGAAAGGTGGAACCCGAGCAACGCCTGAAAAACTGAAAAAACTGTCAATTTTCTCAAAAAACTGACTTTTACTGACCATGCTAAAAACAACTGACTTTTACTGATTTTACTGACTAGTTTCGACCCCTGCTAATGTGATAAATAACTATAAATAGGCTTAACTATGTACCTACATATTATTATTACGAGTATATTGTTTGTTTGAGAGAGAGACCCAGAAATGCTAAGGGTCAGGGGGATTCTAATCACCAGAGACGCCCGCAGCAATAGACATGGGAGTGGCCGCGGTCACACGGAATTAAAAAAAAGGGGATTCTAAGGGGCCTTATGAACATCTCTAGGGCGAAATCTTCCTGACCTGCACATGGTGCACGCGTTGACACACAGACGAGGATCTGTTAAGAATACTTAAACTGGTTCGACAGTTTGAGTATTCTTAACCTCCTCGTCGGGGCGAAATGTGGGTGCAACGAAAGTATCTCTTCGGGGTTTATCCCGTGATTGTGAGTAGGTTAAGAGACCTGTTTCGCCTTACGGCATTATGAAAGGTGATCTACTACAATGTCTTCCCTGGTTTCGCCGCGAAACCGGTTGTTAGTAATAATGAATCGGAGTACAAGTGTTTGTTCTTAATTTATTGCTATTGGTTTTACTAAGTCCCGACAGTAGACAATAGTTAGGATCCTTCTCCTTTTTTTGTAGACGGTTCAGAAGCTCACAATGTGCAAGCCATCTGTTTAACATATTGTACATGACGCGATCTGAACATTTAGTGGTCTTGGTAATTAAATCGATTAATCTTTACTATAATATAAGTCGCCTCATTTGCTTGTCTGTTTATTCGCTAACTACTTTTATAAACCATTTATTGGAGACTAGCGTACGCCCGCGGCTTTGCCCGCTTGACAAATTATATACACAAAAACCTTCCTCATATAGTGATGGAATGTGTTCGGATCCAACAACAAAGAAATTGTGTGCTAAATATTAGTGTAATGGAAATCGGTAGGTGCAACCGTATCCTGGCCAGTCCACAGTCAGACACAGCTAAGGCTATGTACACACTATATTTAGAATATTTAAGATTAACTATAGTATAATTACAAGTAACATAAAAAGTGGCTATGATGGAGCGACATAGTCATAATTATGGCCAAGCTCCCTAAATAAAGATTAAAAAAAAAAACCTTCCTCGAAGAACCACTCTATCTATTGGTAAAACCCCTCATCAAAATCCGTTCGACTTTGTTTTAATATATGTAGTGATACTGTTTTCTGTATGACTTTTACTACTGGACGGTTTAAATACTGCAAAGAATTAGGTATGTAACGTCGCGACAGATAGCTAATTAATGTTTTATTGAGTAACTTAGGCTACTTTTTATTCCAGAAATGTGTCCCGAGGAAATTAATAACAAGAAAACTATTTCACGGTGCGAAGCCGTGGTCACTAGTCGTACTATAATAAATTATGACTAAATATACATATATCAAAAAGATGAGTGTACGATATTCATGTTGTTTTTTATTTTTAAGTTTGCATGTTTCAAAACACGGACCGAAGAGCTTATTACGGCTACTTTTCGCTAGTCACTTTGTTAACCCCACGTAATAGGTAGCCTATCACCGTTTCCAGAGACTAAGTGTTTGTCCCCTCGCCTCGTCCATTTGTTTAGCAGGTGCACCTCGTGTAGGTGAGGATAACTTGGGCCCTGGTGATGTCCCTTAACACCTTATGCTCTTCAATGTAATTACATGGTTCAAAATTGTTTTTTTTTACCTATGTTGTTATTGAGTGCCCTGATGTGTTATTAACTTTTTCACTATCAACCTTAGATCAAATATACCCGATGTAAGCTATCAACTGCAAATACTTCTGACCCTCTTTAATCATGCGCTTGTAACTGAAATATTAGAAACTCGAAACAATACATGGTAAATAACCCAAAAACTCTAATAGTAATGTTAGTGAAGTATTTTTCCTTCAACAGCCTCCTTATCGGCGCTCGGAAGTTTGTCAATAAATCAATGATATCGCAGGATATTTAAAAAAAAATTGTGTTAATTGGGTCACGTGACCGACATTTTCTGCGATATCATTGGTTATCGACAAACTATTCCGATGCCATGCTTATAGGGCAGACTTTTCGAGTCATCTAATCCTCGTCTTGTTGTCACAAGTTCGTTACACAGATTTGATTAACGGTGACGTTTACGAGCCGTACAAGTGTTTAACAGCCCAACTAAGCATAATAGTTTTCCATTAATATCGGTAAATATTACTCTTGAAAATGGCAACTCATTGGAGAAAATCTTTTGACAACTATCTAAACACCTCTCGGATAAACTCTCGACTTTAATGTCGCGTTTATATTTAATCGAAAGTCACTGTATAAATAGAAACATTTGTAACAATGAGTATGCAAAACTAACTATGTTTACAATATACATACATACAAAATCACGTCTTATGATGTAGAGAGAATTGTATATGACCACATTTCGCCAGTTACTTTGTTAGGGTGCTGTTCCACCAGAGATGTGATATGCTACGTTGCCATGGATGAGTTTGACACCCACCAATTATATTCATTAATCATTTGTCCACACAGCACGTCATAGCACAATAATTTTCTTTGGTCGACAACCACATCTTTGTAGTAACGTAACATAGTAAATTCTGGTCGAAAGGCACCGTTAGGCCTACGTAAGAGGGGACAAGCCTATTGCCTTTTCTAGTCAATTTGGATAATTTGTCAGCCTCAATGTCAGCAGGAGCACCGCGTGCAGATGAGCTAAATGAAACCTTCTTCAGCATACGAAATAAACATTGACCAAATCTGTCAAGATTGTAAATAAAAAACCGTAAGTATTATAGTCTCGTTTTATGGGAAGCTTGCCAAAAAAATTATCCACCATCATGTCTACCACAACAACGTCTTCACGACTTCGACAACCTGTGTTAGTCCAGTGGTTAGTGACAGTGCCTAACTACTGGACTAAGAGGTAGTGAGCACGACCGGTTTGTTCTGTGTCAGGGTGTAATTTACAATGTTTATCAGTTATCTAGCTCCTATAACTCAAGTTCACGCAAGTAAAAAATATTAATACGTTATTTCAATAATAAGTATACAGTTTCTTCTATCGTTAACAAAAAATGTGTAAGTAATTCAATTTGACACAATCAAATCAAAACAATTCATAATAGAAATTATTTTCACAGATATTTTATGAATCGAGTGCCATTCAAGAGGGGCAACAATGGTGTTTCTAATAATATAAAATCTATTGTAAGTGACTTGTCTTTACGTGACGTACCTATTTTAAACATGTTGTGATGACGTCAGACAGAGTTGTATCGTTTGTACAAACTGATGTCCGCGACTCCGCCTGCTAAAGGCACATTATCAAAATTACATTTAAATCAATACATTTAATAAAATTGTAAGTGGTCGATGTCTGTACATCGAAGATATAATAGTGAAACTGTTGTAGGAGGGCTTTATAAACGCAATAGTACCCAAAACAATGGTTTTTAGAATTTTTGTCTGTTTGTCTGTGTGTCTGTTTGTCTGTTTGTCTGAATGTTTGAACACGCTAATCTCAGAAACGGCTTAACCGATTTGAATGCGGTTTTTTAATAATGCGTTGTGGTTTATTCAACTTAACATTTAAGGTTTGTTTTATTTCAATCGGTTCATAAATAAAAAAGTTATGTCGATCTAAAGTACCATGTAGGCGGAGCTGCGGGTAACAGCTAGTAGTTAATATGTTCGTTGAGTATAATTCTAATGTTTTGGGCAACTTTAAATTGTTTGTTTCTTTCATAAGAACCTTTCTCAATACAATAACAAACGCATAATATAAACTGAGGAATAGGTTCAGTTCAGTCGTCTACGAAAGCGTGATGTCGGTACCAAAAGAAATTAGGATCAATTTTTATATTCATACATAAATTTCATAAGAGTTTAATGGTTGATGTCCACTAGAGCGTGTCAACACGCACTCACAACAAGCAGCAAATTTACCGGTTAAATGCACTTTTCAACACATAATTAGATACTTGCATAACGCAAACAGCCTAAAACCACTGACAAAATACTTTGTGGGTCAGTTGGAAGTTGGTTATTACGATAGCGGTAATTTTATTTTTATAATGGCAATACTAGCAATTGCAAATACAAGTCACCGTTTAAACAAAAGTGTTTGTTAAGCAGTGGCCTAAATCAGTTGTGGTGGCCGAGGACTATAGTTACGACGTTGAAAACAACTCTAGCTTTAGCCTCCAGACTAAGAATTTGATTGTACGATACGGCATGATTATAATTTTACAATATGGAGAGTAAAAAACGATAGGTGACTGTTCCCTTTACAGGAGGAACGTTCTCCCAAGACTCCATTAGCCCAAGACCTCGAGACTTGTGATCATATTATCAAGTAGCTGATCGCCGCAGCTCCACCCGCGTGATTTAGTATACTCGTTCCCGGTTCCCGTGATAAAAAGTAGCCTATGTACTCAGGGTGAATGTAGCTTTCCAACGGTGAAAGAATTTTTGAAATCGGCACAGTAGTTTTTGAGTTTATTCATTACAAACATACACACACAAATAGAAATCTTTCCTCTTTATAATAGTACTGTAGATGTGAGACTTACGGCGTCGATGCTTGAATTAATTAAAATTAACGCATGTCTGCTACTAATCTATTCTATGTAGAAATAAAGGTGCTTAGGGATTCATCATCTCCGGCCCTGCCATATTACGTACATTCTCTACAGTCCACCTTGTGTAATAATAGATTTTCCTCAATCGTAACGGTACAGCATACAAAACACTAGTTCAAGAAATACAATTAAGTCATAATTTTATACATAACGTGCTTGAGTTTTAATTAAAAAAGTAAGATATAATAAAGTGAGTGATGTCAGCCACCGGTTTAAATAACGGTTTAAACTCGCAACATAATAAACATCCACTTATTTTAAAATATTATGAGTCTCTAATAAGAGGAAGTTTGAAAGTTGCGCTAGCGACTGAAAAATTGAGAAGCGAGAGAGACTGTTGGTAATATTATGCGGGATCCTAGATAAAACTATGGTCTTGGCCTGGATTCGACCCAGCGACAGTTCCCTTTTCAGGCGAATGCTTTTTGTTCTTGGTAGCTCAAGTTTTAGTACAATACTGTTTGACATTGTTTATACGATTTATATTACAATGTTAGTTACGATTACACTAAGATTGAGAATTTTGCATTTTTTGTTACAAATTCCGTTCACGGTCTAATTCATTAAAGGAATTTTCATCATCATCATCCATCGTCCACTGAAACTTTTCCCAAACCAGTGGGGGTCGGCTTTCCAGTCTAACTGCTCGCGGCTGAACTTCGATATGTTCCGTGAAGCGACTTCCATCTGACCTCCACAACCCATGGGCGATATCGAAATTGTGTAGTTAGAATGGTCGAATTTTTGTTTAAGGGCTCCAACAACCCCTAACGACTGCCATAGAAGTTTGTATTATATGCCTGGCTAAATGTTGCTTAACCTTTGCAATGTGTTACCATAGTCGGTTACCATTAGACGAGCCCCTCTAAAAAAGCATCTGTCGTCATGTTATATTTTTCGCGTCTAAGAACACTTGGATTGCCAAGACGAATTCAACGATACGTGCACCGGTTTTAAAGTAATAAAGGATATTACATTCACTCAAGATATCCGCGAAGTACAGAATCCTCCCTCGGTAGTCGGGTAAAATATGCGTTCGCACGCCACAATGTACGGAAGCGAGTACCTCCAACGTCACGGTATGCGTACAGTAACAGTTATTACGCGTATTTATTATGATAGTTAAGTCATAGGCGAACGTAATTCAGTGGACGGTTGCTAAGTTATGCAAGTTCATTATCTTCTAATCAGATAATGTACTAAGAAAATAATAATATATGGAGGTAAATTACAAACTATAGCAGTATGTTGACTGTTATTTCATTACTTTTAACAGTTATAATGTTTTTAAAAGTCAGTCAGCCTATGACCACAACTGTTGTAACCTGTGTGTCTAGTACCAGTTCCTTACGTTAATTTACTCGAAATAAGTTTTCGTATTCGTCCACACATTTCACACAGTTCCCTGACGTTACCACGTTCCCGAGGGATAGCATAGTCTCTTTCCCAGATGGTCCTATTCCCAGATCGTCACATTTCCAGTGTGTCCTATTCCCAGATCATCCCATTCCCAGATGGTCCTATTCCCAGATCGTCCCATTTCCAGATGGTCCCAGGGATGGTAACGCATGACGCAGTTTTAATGATAGGGGTATGAATAAAAAATACTAAATTAAATAAATCTTTCTACTTTGCAATATTCCGCCACATGCAAATTACCCAAGTCTCGTATTTATTCATGCACAAGTCCGCCCTTCAAACCCACTTCGTTCATTCGGTCGCCGTGCGCCGAGCCATCGAAATGTATGGCGAATACGAAATTGTATTTCGAACAAACTAACGTAAGGAACTGATACTAGACACTCTGGTCGAAACGACAGACAACAAAAGGTATGTATACATTATGCACATCTACGTCATGTTGAAATTTTCAAACATGACGTAGGTATTTCTGTTGCCCCTATAACAACGAATCTTAACATAGTATAAAACAAAATCGCTTCCCGCTGTCTGTTTGTCTGTCCATATATATGCTTAGATCTTTAAAAATACGCAACGGATTTTTAAAGCGGTTTAAGTTTTAGTATAAAATTTGTGAAGCGGGTGAATTCGCGAGCGTCCGCTAGTTCTATACATACAAGGTACCCATAAAACAGAATAAAATAAATTATTAAGCGAAGCTCAATCTTAGGTGACACATGTATTTCGTTTGTCCGCATACTCCTCCTAAACGCCTGAACCGATCTCCTTCAAACTTACCACAGTGATAACGTGTGGCGAGAGGGTAGTTTAGAACAAAAAAATATTAAAATCGGACATACCATCGAAGAATAATCAAAAATTTAACACTTCGCTCAGTTTTTTGCAATAGCAGCATGCATTGCATTTTTTTCAATTCCGCGGCCAGAGGCCGCGGCCACTCTAACGTCCGTTGCCGGGCGTCTCTGGTTACAAGCAGGTATTTCCAGTGGCGCCCGGCGGACTTTGACCACCTCTGTGGTCTCTGCGGTGGTTTGGTCGGGATGAGAATCGCGCGTCGTTGGGGTAGGGTTTTATCCCGCGTCAGTGAGTGAATCTGGTTGCGTGCTATGGGGCAAAGGCCCCGCAGCACGCAACCCTTCTAGCCTGCTTCTGTAAGGACGGTGGGTGGCGAACGCGCCGTCCTCAGGCCCCGTTCATGGAGGTCGATGGTCTTGGGCGTAGATGCGGCGCCCTCGCCGCTGACTACGGAACTTGGCCGGAAGGGTACGCTCCCTCTCTCTCTCTCGGCCGCCTTCTTCGCGAGCATGACTTGCTCGCAGAAGGACACGGCCGAGTTCCACCTACTCGCGCTGAAGACCATGGCTTGGAGCATGATTTCCAGCGAGAGGATATCCACGCCCAAACCCACTACGAGGTCCCGGCGCTGACTCGCCCACGCTGAGCACTCCACCAACGTGTGGAGTGCGGTGTCGTCGTCGGGAACCTCGCAGTGACTGCGCAGTGGATGCGGAACAGATAGCTACCGAAGCATCCATGCCCGGTAACGATCTGCGTCGCACGATACGTGAGGTCACCATGCTGCCTCTGCAGCCAATCGTCCATGATCGGTCTCATAGCCGCGATGATGGTGGTACCCCACCTGGGTTGCTCAAGTCGCACCCTCCATGACTCCATGAGATCCTGGTGGAGTTGGGACCGCTGGTCCTCGATTTCTCGGGACGTAGGCCTGTGGTCCCGCTCCAGCGCCTCCTTGCGCCATTGGAACAATGACGCAAGGGCTCTCACTTCCAGGTCCCATCGAGGGGTCCCGGCTAGGAGACATGCAGCCTCTCCGGAGATCGTGCGGTACCCTCTTATTGTTTGAAGGTCCTCAACGGTCTATTTGCGTTGAGTTGTTGGCCGTCAACCGCGCCGCCCATACGGGAGCCCCGTATAGGGCCATACTCCGCACAATCCAACTACCCCTAACGACTGCCGTACATGTTTGTATGACAACCGGGACCGAGAAGGCTTAACGTGCTCTCCGAGGCACGCAGGGGTCAATGTCTTAAGAAATGGTCACCCATTCTAAGACCGGCCTGAGTCGATGTTGCTTAACCTTTGCAATGAATACATAATTTACATAAAAATGAAAAAACGTCTGACGTTTACATTTTCTACGCGCTATGACCCTTTAAACGTGTGTGACAGCGTCGTACGCGTGGGATAGCATGGGAACACGCGAGTCTGGCGCGCGGACGGTGAGACAAGATAGCATACCATACTAATTGTATAGGCCAGATCCTGTTCAGATGTCATAATGCGTGGTGTACGTCGCATGTGAAGGATGAGTTTGACCGTCTCTTGAAGCTACGTTTTCAGACGTCCGCTACGCTACTTTTTGTCGCGGTAATAATGTGTACCTACCCGTGGGAATTGGAAAGCAGAAAACTAAAAGTTGGTACCTATATCACGCGGTAAAGGCCGCAGATTTCAGCTAATAATAAATACTGCAATCTTTTACAACATAAATGCACAAACTTTGATTATTATACAAAATAAGATAGTAAAATGTCACTGTCGTGATCATCAATCAAATTACCTTTGTCCGGGTGCGTCAATGGTCTGGGTTGCCAAATGTATTAGCGAAATTACCCTAAATTTCGATTGGCACTCTAAATAATTTTTGTAATGATAATATCGTTATGAATTGGCCAAAATTAAAAAAATATAGATAAGTGTGGGTCAGACTCATGCACCCAGGGTTCCGTACCATTAAGTATGTACTTATAAAAATACGGACTATGTAGGTATTTTTTATATCTAAGACGAACGTTTTTTGTATTTGTATGTATTACTTAAACTAGGTGTATCGTGTTATAGCGTGCTCGCGAAGGAGGCGGCCGAGAGGGAAAGGGAGCGTAGCCTCTCCGCCGAGTTCCGTAGTCAGCGGCGTGGGCGCCGCAGACTCATCTACGCCCAAGACCATCCACCTCCATGATCGGGGCCTGAGGACGGCGGGATCGCCACCCGTCGTCCTTACAGAAGCAGGCTAGAAGGGTTGCGTGCTGCGGGGCCTTTGCCCCATAGCACGCAACCAGATTCACTCACTGACGCGGGATAAAACCCTACCCCAACGACGCGGGATTCTCATCCCGACCCAACCCCCGCAGAGGCCACAGAGGTGGTCAAAGTCCGCCGGGCGCCACTGGAAATACGTTCTGCTTGTAACCAGAGACGCCCGGCAACGGACGTTAGAACGGCGCGGCGGAATAAAAAAAAAAAGGGGGTTAGTTGGATCCCTAAATCAAAAGTCCTCGCGGTCTAACTACAGAACTTCGATATCGCCCATGGGTTGTGGAGGTCAGATGGCAGTCGCTTCACGGAACATATCGAAGTTCAGCCGCGAGCAGTTAGACTAGAAAGCCGACCTCAACTGAGTTGGGAAAAGGCTCGGTGGATGATGATGAAATTTTTTTTTTTTCAAAATCGTTTCATTTTGTAGTTCTGAAGTCTATTCAATGCAAATAAATAATCAAATAATATAATCAAATAATAATAAATAAATAATAAAATACTAGTAGGTATAGATTTAAAAAAAATAATAGCTTTCATACATTACAATGCGACCTTGCTGCAAAGTATCGATAATCGGAATATGTAATTTAAAATTTACCGGTTCCTCGTATTAGATTTCTCCCATACGTTTGAATATATAATCAATGAGTTTAAAAGAAATGATGCTGATTTACATATATGCATACACGTGGTATTTCAAATATTTATATATTTCGCAAATAGAATGTCATTGGCAGAACTCGAATCTGAAGTCTTTCCCTGACAGGGGGACGCTATGCCAGAAATCCTCAACAAAACAGATTTAAAATTACCGGATTTGGACCAAATTAAAATTGGACCAACCGGGAAGCTTAGCTTTCAATTAAAAAAATTCAAAATCGGTTAACCCAGTCGAATGTACAGTCGAATGAAGAACCTTTATTTTTTGGAGTCGGTTAAAAAGGCGATTAATAAATAGACTCAAGCCTCAGAATCAATAATAATATTATAAATGCGAAAGTTTGTAGGTATGGATGTTTGTTACTCTTTCACGTAAAAACTACTGAACGGATTTTGATGAAACTTTACAATAATATAGCTTATACATCAGAATAACACATAGGCTACAATCTTTAAAGATACGGAGACGGGAACAATAATCACGCGGACGAAGTCGCGAGCGACCACTAGTACAGAATAAACCAGAAGCCGCCAGCGCGCTTCAAAGTGAGCCCACAAATACTACGCTAAACGGCGTAGTTATGATTAGTCGCACACGGCGCGTCGAATTAAATTCTATTATCTAAACATATATAGAAACGGTGAATGTAATTTTTGTGCCCTCTTAGCTCTCGAGAACTGCTTATGCTCCAATGATGGTTGACCCCTCTATCTGGAGCCAAATAAATAAAAAAATCGAAAATTTGACCTAGCCCTAAGGGGTCAAAAGTTATAGGCCAAAACCTATGGCGTGGTGCGGCGAGAAGCACAAGCAAGACACCGCACTACCTAGTTTTTAAATAAAATTGTGTACCGTAATTGAGTTAGCAACATTCGAGCAGGAAGAGTGAGACTGTAAATGTTGTTTTTGGACACAGTAATGGGAAGCTTATTGTAACTGAGCGCGGCTTCTGGTTTATTCTGTATTCTGTGACTCAATCCAGCATAGTAAAATCCCCTTGCCCGCTCCATTAAACCCACTCAGGACCACACACATTGAAAGTTAACGAAATATTTTATACCAATAAGGATATGGTGTAGGCCAACTTTTTTTTTAAATATCGGATGTCTTCGACGTCCGTTGTTCGGAGTCAAGAACTTAGAAAAAAAAACTAGTAAATCAACTTCACTTCAATGGACTAACGGTTGTTGTTAAAACCTAGTAATGGCGGGAGATATACTAAAAAGGTTCCGTATGTTATATTTATTGTACACTAGCTTATACTCGCGGCTCCAACGCCATACCCGTGGAATACTTTCCTTTTTTAAATTCCGCGCAATTTTTTTTATTACTAGTACGGGGTCTTGCGCGGTTTTCCGCGCCGCACCTCGCCATAGGTTTTGGCCTATAACTTTTGACCCCTTAGGGCTAGGTCAAATTTTCGATTTTTTGGCTTGCCTCTAGATCGAGGGCTATCCATAGAGGGGTCAACCATCATTGGAGCATAAGCAGTTCTCGAGAGCTAAGGGGGGACAAAAATTACATTCCCCATTTCTATATATAGAAGATAGATATCTTCTATGAGAACCTTTTACTGACAGTGACAAAAACAAATAATTTTAGCAAAAAAGACGACTTCAAATTACCGAAATGAAATTTCATTCTGACAATTATTTGATCCCAAAAAAATAGTAAATAGCACGTAAGAATTTGCAAAATGGTCCAGTGAGTGGTACATTGAACTAACTCAAAGTAATTTGGTTTCGAAGGGTACGGATCCCAAAAAAAAATATTAAAGCTAAAATCGTGAATTTCTTTAATAGATATTAGAAAGCAGACACTACCAGTTCGCGGATGTTTAATATCAAGAAACGACGGGGTAGGCAGTCATGTTATCGGATGTACATAAATTAATTATCAGATTTAATTACCTATTTAATCTTTAGCGGTAACCCATTGTAAAGGTTAAGCAACATCTAGTCAGGCCGGTTAGGATGAGTGACCATTTGTTAAGACTCTGAGACTCCTCCGTACCTCGGAGAGCACGTTGTCGCGTCGGTCCCGGCTGTCATACGAACATCTATGGCAGTCGTTGGAGCCCTAAAACAAAAATCTGAGCAGTCTAACTAAAGAACTTCGATATCGCCCATGGGTTGTGGAGGTCAAATGGCAGTCTTAAATATATGTCTGACCAACATAGGTACTGTCAAAAAATTATGTGTAATATAGCGGCCATAACCAGTCAGCATGTGACCACGGCCGAATGTAATCCACGAAGTTTTAATAACAATGATAACATTCTGATCGAAACGTCAGGCAATAAATCTACGCAATGTTCGTGTAAATTCCCGGTAAACAATAAATCATAGATAGAAACGCGAAAGTATAAATGTTAGTATTTGACGTGAGTAGATACATTCTAACTCGACTCTCCTTTCTATAAATCAGTATAATGCGCTAAAACGCTGACCCACTTCTGATATAATTTTGGTATCTCTTTCGCACTTGCGTTTCAATTATTATTACACTTTCTCTCTTTCCCGGAAATGTTTGATTTCGTTTAATTATAATATTTCTTTATCATAAAATAGTTTTAAGTTTTAAAACAAAGTCGCTTCCGTTCCCTATGCATGCTTAGATCTTTAAAACTGCGCGACGGATTTTGATTCGGTTTATAAAATGGATAGAGTGTTCCTCGAGGAAGGATTTCTGTTTAAAATTAGTCAAACGGGCGAAGCCGCGGGCGTCCGCTAGTCTATAATAAATCTTTGTATTTATCCCCCGAAAAGGTAGACAGAGGCGTCCGATACGCCCACTTACCGATCAGTTACTGTTGGCGAGCCTTTTGCCGTACGTTGGATATTTTGCACGAACGTTGTCTGTCTGTCACCCTCTACACCAGAGGACTTTTAGTATGTTCATCTACATCTCCTAAGGTATAATTGTACCATTTCAAAAGAGTACAGGAGTTATGAACCCCCTGATGAACAAATTTTGATATTTATTTATCGGTTTATAACTGTTAATTCTTTTTTTAAACAATGACACGTCAAATTACAAGGTGACAGTTGACACCCTTCTAACACACTTCTAGTTAAATGTCAACAATGTCACTACCACGATTAGTGTTGTGTAAATATCGATACAAAAATGTCGAAATGTTTTGACAGTGTAGATTTTTATAAACTATGAATGATTTGTAATTTCAGACTTAATCATGATTTTTTTTGTGTAAACAAGAGCAATTGGTTAGATTTGGGGTACGGCTTTAGTTGTAGCACTAACTTAGGACCGAAGAAACAACAAGACAACATCAAGGAGCACTGATTATTTTCTGTAGTAGTGGAGGCTACAGGCTGAAAACTTCCTAACAATATGGCATATGTCGAGGATAACAGCCTTCTGAATCTGACTCTTGATCCAATAATCTAACGAGAGATGATGATGATGATGATGACAGACAGACGACGCTCTGGCAAATATACACGTAATTGCAATAGCACGGTCCCCTTACGTGGTCCCACAAAGTGTCTGGCGCGGTTTGGGTGTAATGAAATCCTCTGTCTTAACTTTCAAATATAAAGGCAGCATTTTGTGTTGTGTTAAAAATTTCACTTGATGTCAAATGTCAGATACGCATAACAACCAATTGGTTTAATTCGAATACAATCATAATCCAATATCACACGATCCATTCACATTTTCAACCGACTTCCAAAAAAGAGGAGGTTCTCAATTCGACTGTTTTTTTTTTATGTTTGTTATCTACCTCATAATTGACTTGGGTGACCTGATTTCAATTTTTTTTTGCTGCTTCTTAAGTGGTCCCATTTCAATTTGGTCACATTCCGACAATTGTTTGGTCCCATTTCGGTAATTCGAAGTCGGCTGATGTGTCAATTTTTAACTGTGAATTTTTTCTTTGCGAATCAATGTTTGGTCAATGTTTGGTCCCATTTCGGTAATTCGAAGTCGGTTGTTGTGTCAATTTTTAACTGTGAATTTTTTCTTTGCGAATCAATGTTTGGTCCCATTTCGGTAATTCGAAGTCGGCTGATGTGTCAATTTTTAACTGTGAATTTTTTCTTTGCGAATCAATGTTTGGTCCCATTTCGGTAATTCGAAGTCGGTTGTTGTGTCAATTTTTAACTGTGATTTTTTTCTTTGCGAATCAATGTTTGGTCCCATTTCGGTAATTCGAAGTCGGCTGATGTGTCAATTTTTAACTGTGAATTTTTTCTTTGCGAATCAATGTTTGGTCAATGTTTGGTCCCATTTCGGTAATTCGAAGTCGGCTGATGTGTCAATTTTTAAATGTGAATTTTTTCTTCGCGAATCAATGTTTGGTCCCATTTCGGTAATTCGAAGTCGGCTGATGTGTCAATTTTTAACTGTGAATTTTTTCTTTGCGAATCAATGTTTGGTCCCATTTCGGTAATTCGAAGTCGGTTGTTGTGTCAATTTTTAACTGTGAATTTTTTCTTTGCGAATCAATCATTTAACATTCACAGTCTGAATCACCTGACATATTTGCCATTTCCGATACAACTTCATGTATCAGATAATTATTTTTAATGTCTGTCGGCTCCGATAAAGCTGGTTCAGGTTTCGTATATTATAATTTGGAACAATGCTGTATAAATTGAAAACCCAATGAGATGTATATATATAGAGAGAAGAAATCCTTCCATTACAGCATTTCTTTTTTTACGTGGTGGAATGTATTTATGCACTTCGCCAGCCATCTGCGGGGTAACAGGACGAATTAGTGTGGGAGTCCCAGCCCACCTCAGCGGGTCCATTTTCCATCCAAGGACCCCCACGAAACACAAAAAGTCAAGACCGATGTTTCATACCTACAATATCTGCTGGGCTATCGTATCGATATCGTAAAACGTCTAACAAAAAATCGACAAGTCACTCAGATCAATACATAGATAATTAAACGGCACTAAACAACTTGAGTAATACTTTAGTTTGTGTGTGAACATTAATTGAGAGCGTTTATAAAACCCAATTGTATTATTTAGGTAAGATTAATGTTACTCTATTGTTTGTTCATGTTATCTCACATTACGACCACTTAAGTGTATTTATATTATGTGCTAAGTCAGTTTTAAACTACCCATTGTAGGTTAAATTTTAAGGCGAGATTCGTGATCTTTTACTCAATAATGCGTAAATCTTTCAACAGATATGGATGAAAACCAGTACATTTATCAGAGATAGAACGTTTTAATCGTGCTTTCTGTTTGAATTTAGGTTCAGATAACAGTGTGTCTAGTACCAGTTCCTTAACTTAATTTGCTAGAAATACGTTTTCGTATTCCCCATACATTTCACACAGTTCCCTGACGTTACTGTAAGGGGCGCGCCTGGTGTGAAATGTATGGAGAATACGAAAACGTATTTCGAAATTACACAGAATGGTTATTAATTTTCGATTGAATATAGAGCCTGGTTACGGTAATAGGCTTGCGCCCTATTGCAATACCAACAAAACTGGGAAAATTCATAGTCGGGTGTTACATCTCTCGACCATCGAGAGATGTAACACCCGACATCTCCTTCGGGGACATACGCATGATTCACCTAGCGAAGCAGCTACATTTACAGACTGAACAAATTTGCTTTCGTCTGTCTGTATGTGTGTTCTGTGCTAGCGGCCACATTTTTATCCGATCTTCCGAAGCTGGACACAAGTGTTACCTTATTTAAAACTTTTGAGCCGTTCTGTTTGGGGGAAATCCCCAAATAATGTTTTTAATGTTTTTCGCGATGTCTACTGTTCAACAATATGGGCGACCACTAGTTATTATATATCTCCAATTTAATGTAAACTTCACGTAACTTAACACAACTACTTCTTCAGGCGTGTAATTTTTTACATAATTTTCCAACTAACTATTGTTACAATGTTTTTAAATAAATATGTTTATGCTACCTTTTTGTTGGAGCTTGAGTTCAAAAACATGCCTTTCAACGGTTTAAGCTCTGGTATACATATAAAATATCATTATCATCTATTTAGTGGTATGTAATATTTGTCCTAGGGGTTGGGTTTTGTCTGTCTTAAAAATAAATGTACCGATACCACCTGTGCTCACGATAAAGTTGAAAGTTACACCAGTGAAAAAATGACAAGAGTGCGACTGTCATGTTATGAGAAAAGAGGAAAGTAACGTGGTTAGAAACATGCAAAGTATGAATGTTGAGAGGGCTTGAGAAGTCGAGGTAGGCCCAAGAAAAATGGATGTAACACGTAAAATGACCAGGAAAGGAGTGACCGAGGAGATGAATGATTGGAGAATGAATACATGTTGCGTCAACCGCAAATAATTGGGATAGGGGCAGGCATGATGATGACTACCTATGCTCACGAGTTCTACTGTTCAACCCGTGCAAAACCATGGCGAACCACTACAATATTTAAAAACGCTATATTAACCTCGACAATGACCACAAATGGTGACCCTCGCTCAGATAAAGGTCACGTCAGTCAAACAGATAAGAAACCGTACAACTAGGCAACACAGCTATTTATTAAAGGTCTGTAAGTCTGTATAACGAGGTTAACGACCCAAGTGAAACATACTTAGGTTGTAATAAACAGTTATCGCCTTTCTGTTTTCGCTAATAATTGTTGTACTTTTCGCAAATACACAAGTACGGTTTCTTGCGCGGTGCTTCGCGCCGCACCACGCCATAGGTTTTGGCCTATAACTTTTGACCCCTTAGGGCTAGGTCAAATTTTCGATTTTTTGGCTTATCTCCAGATCGAGGGCTATCCATAGAGGGGTCAACCATCATTGGAGCATAAGCAGTACTCGAGAGCTAAGGGGGGACAAAAATTACATTCCCCATTTCTATATATAGATTGTAGGATATGAAAAGATTTTTTATTTATTTTATCAAGAACAACATCTATCTTTACAGGCATAACCCAATACGGTAGTGTAGTGACAGTATTATATTATAATATTATAGTAAACCGCGTTACAACACTACCGAGTAGGACCACTCGCGGTCGTCTCCCCGCTCTATATAATATGTAAACCGTTGCCTGTTGAACGAACGCCCAACACTAGTTGGCGTCGCCAGTCAGTCGCGCCTACGCACCGCTCGTGAGAGCGCGAGTCAAGGAACCCCAAACCCCTCACATCAGCTTCGTCAGCAAGGCTAAAGAAGCAACATAGCCACAAACAGACGTCATAGCACATATTGCAAATTAGACATTTCCTTTGTATAAAAACGCAGTAGCTAATTAAGTTAATCAATAATTGTTTTTGTTTAGTAATAAGCTGTAACTCTGTCCATTTTCAAATAAATATATTTTTTATTAAAAAATCCGTGTTTGAGATCTTAAATGGCGCAGCCGGTAGGATCTCTGTAGTCAAGTCGTTGTGTTACGTTAAAATTACGAGAAGCAGCCGACTACGACGTCCGTCTCTACGGTTAGACAGAGATTGCCGAAACAAACAAATTTTTTGGGATCCTCACTCCGGGAAGAAGCCGAGTTACAGTATAACAGAGCATTATTCAAGGATATGGGAAACGCTGCGGAATTGTGAGTAAATCTTTTCACCTCCCTTTCAGCTATCCAACTTTTATCCTTTACCTTATAATAAGTCTGTGTTTTGGTGTGTTAATTAGGGATTAGCAAACGCCATAATAATACTCTACATAGACCTTTATACAATTAGCGTAGGCAGGTAAAATAAGTTAGGTATTTAATTTTGCTTCCAATTTTCATTCATATATTCTAACTGTGTATATTTTCACCTTTCGCCACAATGGAAAACATAACAAGAGTCCCTCAGGAAATGGTGAAAATTATTCCCATATTTAGTGGAGAACCCAGGACCTTGCCACTATATATTAAAAAGTGTGAATATCTCATAGCTAGGTTTAGAGGCGAAGACCTGCAAAATGAATATTTGTTCCATGTATTAACCAGTAGACTAGGGGGTGAAGCCGCTAGTCTCGTAGGAGAACGGGACTCCATAGAAACCTGGGCACAACTAAAAACTATTTTATGTGAGCATTTTGGAGATCCGCGTACAGAGGAGTGTCTAGCATTAGAACTAGAAAGTTGTAAGATTAGCAGGAATGAAAGTTACTTAGATTTTTGCCACAGATTACAGCATCTGAGAAGTGTTTTATTCGCTAAAATCGCGGAGACTGACCTTGACGATGGTTCACGTAGGGCAAAGCAAAGTATTTATTCTAATAGATCACTTCATATATTCTTGTACAGTTTACCATCATTTTTAGTTAGAAAGGTTCGTATGCGCGACGTATC
This sequence comes from Nudaria mundana, assembly GCA_963556515.1. NCBI lineage: Eukaryota > Metazoa > Arthropoda > Insecta > Lepidoptera > Erebidae > Nudaria > Nudaria mundana. The sequence continues at coordinate 9,122,424 of OY748316.1, read as the reverse complement.
CACATTGGAGGATGCCTTAAGGGTAGTCCTGGAGGAACAAAACTTCCAAACCGTGTACGAATCAAAGAACCAAGACTATCGTAACACTAATAGAACAGCTAAGCCTACTCAAAGTTATAGTAATAATCGTCAATTTAATCAGCGTACCTTACCCGGTATAAATACACCGAATAACAATAGGAATTGGACGCCGATTATGAATCATAGCGGGAATAGTACACCGTTACAAAGTAATTCGAACCAGTTTAGGAATTTTAAACATAATTTTAACAATTATAATTCGAATCATCCAAATAATAATTTTGTGCAACAACAGCAAGGTAGTTTCCGGACACCGTTTCCGTCAAAACAAAACTACGCAAATAATTCTCAGAACTTGTCGCGATTTACACCGCAAGCATCGACTTCACGTGAAAACACTGACGTCACGATGCGAACGGCTAGCTCACGACGTATTAATTATACAGATCGTAACTCAGAGGAAATCGAACCGAATAACCCTGGTTATGAGTGTCAGGACTACAACCCCATCGAATCGGGTGTTGAAAATTTTCATATAAGAGTCTCGTCCCTAGAGAAAAGATAGATATTAATTTAAATAAGCGCTTAAATTTACCTTATATAGTTATTCCAGAGCTTAACGCCGTTTTTATGATAGATACAGGTAGCGAAAGGTCTTTTATAAGTCAGCATATTGCGAATAGGTATTTTAAGAGTTACTTACAGTATGAACCGTTCGAAGTAGTGAGCACTCACGCTTCGAGTATTCATACGGAAACTATAATTATCGTGTTACCTAAAATATTTAGATGTAATGAATATCATAAGTTTTATGTATACGAAACGTAGACTTCAGTGACGTGAAAGAAGTTTTACAAAGTGTTAAAGCCAGTGATAGTGACTATCCAATGATACAAGACCAAATAATTTCATACAATACAAGCATTTGGACTGTCTGCCTGTATATAATACTAATCCTTATCATAACCACCGTTGTAATTATGAAATGCCGAAATTCCCTGAAGCCGAAGTTTTCACCTTCAGTGAATTTCTCACTTGGGGAGGGAGGAGTCAAGGAACCCCAAACCCCTCACATCAGCTTCGTCAGCAAGGCTAAAGAAGCAACATAGCCACAAACAGACGTCATAGCACATATTGCAAATTAGACATTTCCTTTGTATAAAAACGCAGTAGCTAATTAAGTTAATCAATAATTGTTTTTGTTTAGTAATAAGCTGTAACTCTGTCCATTTTCAAATAAATATATTTTTTATTAAAAAATCCGTGTTTGAGATCTTAAATCGCGCGTGCCTCCGTACCTACTATTTTGTAACCGACATTTTGGACAATTACAATCCTTTCATCCTGAAGTTTCTTGTGTTTACTTTCATGTGAGGACCCGCACCTCATATCTGGCACCCAACGTTAAATTTGATAGATATAACATAAGACATTATAACCATGCCTATATCCGCGAGAAGGTGGGCAGATGTGAAATAGGGAACCACATCATACATAATATAGGCTGTAATTTTGTTAATTCTCGTAAAAGGGGGGTATATCTATAGTAGCAACAGTGAATGGCAAAACTGGTCGGTAGTGCATCGGCTTTCGACCCTAGAGTCTCGGGTTCGATTCCCGGCTCGAATCTGATATGTGTGATCAACAGATGTTTTTGTGTATGTAGAGCTCATAGCACAAGCTTATAGTTTTGTTTGGGCTAGATGACGTTTTGTGAGAATGTCGTAAAGTCTCAGGTTGAGACTCCGAGCAGATCCCACCGTCACCCTGGGGTTAGCCTTAGGAGCAGCAGATATAACGCTACTTTTTATCCCCATAATATCCGAGTAGAGCCAGGAACGATAACTAGTAAGCTGATACAAATCAGAAGCGACCTAACAATGATAAAAGGTCAAAACAATATTAAGTCGCCCACATCTTATTAAACTTCTAATCTTTATATTGTCTGTGCGACACACAGATAAAAATACATACATACAGTCACATACTCAGGGCAACTATCTATAAACTACGTATATATAGAGCGCTGATAACCGGTCTGAACCACTAACTGCACGTCAGAACAGTCGAGGATGACGTAACGTCACTACAGCTTCCCAGTTTAACAATTTCCCTGTCAAGTGAGTCACATGTGACTCAGGCGAACGTATTACCATACGTTCATGAGTCGCAGGTGAGCATTTTTATGTACAAATTTGGGCACATTTTTTTGGTATGAACGTGGCGTGATATTTTATTAAATCCTACGTGAACGTATAGCAATAAACCTAGATTTTAAGAAAATGAAATAAAATTTCCTTATTTTTTATTGTCGTTTAATCGCAAAAAGAATATTGCAATAAATTAAACCAGAATACTAAAGGCAAGGTTTTTTATTTATTTATAAAGATAATAATAATAACAAAATTGGAAGAAAATGCTTGAATGTTATGAAAAATTTTGCATGTTTTTCATGAAAACATTCCAAACAGAATGCCTTTTCACACATTTTACATTCCGTGTGCACCTGTTTTGCTTTTCGAACCAATAAACCTACTTTACTAGTTTATATACCTACCTTACTGGTTTATTACTGGCATTTCATGGCATTTCCTCAAGAAAATGTCCAGAATTACTGGAAGAAGCAATTGAAGGGCTACCGGAGATTGAGATCTTGGAGGGATAAATCTTTCTGTGGTTTGTTGCTGCAGGTTCAAGAAAATGCCGGACTAGATTTTCTTGGGTTTGTAAAACGGTTAGCTTAGGGCAGTCTGCTAACTCGTTGTAAATGCATCTGGCATTGACAATGGCGTCTTGGAAAAGTAAATCTACTGCTATATTTTTATACCAGGTCAAACTTTTACAAAGCGGAGAATGTAATGAAGCCAGCTGATCCGAAATATCGATACCTTTTTTGGCCTCATTGTACTCGATAATTGCATCATGTCACTCAAAATGTCATTGCATATCACTCAAAAATATAGTTGTGTGTGTGTGTTCACTTATGACTCACTGAACTTGGTAAAAAGAATTTATCGCCTTACGTTCATGAGTCACATGTGAGTAAAAATAAAACAACGTAAATGAGGGTAATATGTAAAAAAATAAATTTAAAATATATTTTTAATGGCATGTAATACTTAGTGTCAATTAACTTTAGATTTAAAAAAAGCAGCGGACGTGGGACATTGTCAAAATGAGTTGTATGGGGACAGGGAAGTTATTAAGTTGTTGCGTGGAAAATATTGAACTAATTATTATTTGTAGTTATTGTTCTGAGATTATGTTTGAATGTAATGTGGCGCCCCTAGTGGAACGCAAACATATATTGGGCAACCTATATCAGAGCCGCTTAGTATTCGCCACGAAGAAAACGGGTGACACTCGCCCTCTTTAATACAAAAATTATTTTTTTAATGTTTTTTACCTTATTCATGTCTTTAGACTGGTTGAACCGATTTTGAATTTTTTTTTTTAATTGAAAGCTACTGCTTCCCAAGTGGTCCCATTCCGGTAATTTGAAGTCGGTTTTGTGTCAATGTTTAACGTGTTTTCATGCTTGCTCTAAAAGGCTACGTTAAACGATGTACTACCGGTAAGGTCAACTCTTACCAGTCTGTGCAAAAAAAAAAAATCGATATCGATGCTTAGAATTATACACACCTACATCACTATTTACTATGAGAGGGGCTCGTGGTCTAGTGGTAACCGACAATGTTAACACATTGCAAAGGTTAAGCAACATCGACTCAGGCCGGTCTTAGGATGGGTGACCATTTGTTAAGACATTCAGACCCCTCCGTGCCTCGGAGAGCACGTTAAGCCGTCGGTCCCGGTTGTCATACTAACATCTATGGCAGTCGTTAGGGGTAGTTGGAGCTCTAAATCAAAAATCCGACCAGTCTAACTACAGAACTTCGATGTCGCCCATGGGTTGTGAAGGTCAGATGGCAGTCGCTTCGAAGTTCAGCCGAATCGCAGTTAGACTGGAAAGCCGACCCCAACTGAGTTTGGTAAAGGCTCAGTGAATGATGATCACTATTTACTATGTTTGCGAGAGATAAGTTTTACGGGTAAGTCACAGTAAAAATATACGTGACCTATAACCTGAACTAGAATATACGATTTTATGTTCTATACTGAACATACATCAATATTCAACAGAAAAAAAAATCCCAGATCATTATCGATAATGAACAATACAATCGATTCAATTATTCGACACCAGTGTCACGTCCTTAAGTCAATTGACAGTGACGGAAGCGCCAATGAACTTGGCGGGAAGCGGGCGTTCGTAATTTAAATTTAAAAAAATATGTTCCACATTATTCTTTATGGCGATGATAACCTTCTTGGTGTTATTGACATGGATTATTTTTTTTTTTAACTGGCAAGGATGTTTATTTTTAAATAATGGAGGAAGTGAAATCGAATTTCATGGCTTTCAGAACGACTGCAGATAACAGAACACGTTTGGAATAAAAGGCCAAGTCGGCACAAAGGGTTCCGTAGGTACCAAAACAGCAAAAAAACACGTTGCATGAAATATTTAATCATATTATGTTTTTAGTAACTTTCTAACTATCACGTTTCATGAGATACAACCCAAGACAGACGGACAGGCGGACAACGAAGTCTTAGTAATAGGGTTCCCGTTTTACCATTTGGGTACGGAACCCTAATAAAATGGACGATTTTATCACTAACAGCAATCTGTCAGAGAACATTAGAGAATTGATTTAGTAGTATAGATAGTACATACATATTTACAATCAGACTGCAAAGATTGCAGGTATGTAACAAGCGAGAGCCAGTGCGAGCAGGTTATGCTCGTGAAGGAGGCGGCCGGTAGGGTGAGGGAGCGCACCCTCCCCGGTGAGTTCCGAAGTGGACGTGACTACGCCCAGGAACATCGACCTCCATGATCGGGGCCTCAGGACGATGGATTAGCAACCCACCGTCCTTACAGAAGCAGGCTAGAAGGGCTGCGTGATGTGGGGCTGCACCCCACGCACGCCTTCACTCACCGATGCGGGATAAAACCCGACCCCAAAGATGCGGGGTAACACCCGACCACCACGTAGGTGGTCAAGGTCCGCCGGGTGCCAAAAAAAAAAAGGTATGTAACAACGGTCCTGGCTGTTGGAATTTGGGTTCGTATTACAACCGACTTTCAAAAAAAGAGGTGGTTCTCAATTCGACTGTATGTTTTTTTATGTTGAACTGGGTGAATCGATCTTAATTTTTTTTATTGAAAGCTTTCCAAGTGGTCCTACATTTATTTGGTCCCATTTCGGTAATTTGAAGTCGGTTTTTGTATAAATTTTTGACGTGTTTTTAATTATTACTTATAATATTATTGCACAGTGCCCGGTGACGGCAATAGGCTTGCCCCCTATTACGTGGGACTAAAAATACTGGCAAATTGTAGGTGTGTAATCCACCTCTGCCTACCCCTTCGGGGATATAGGCGTGATATGTGTACACACACATATCACGCCTATATCCCCGAAGCTATATGTAAAATATGTTATAAATGGTAACATAGATGTGTGAATTAAAGTGGAATCTATTAACTAAATACCTATGTATTTTATGCCACGATTTATAGAAATAAAATTTTATAACAGTTATTGCTATTACTCACCAATGCACGACTTTATTGCATCCTTAATTTAAGAACCTACATGGAAATTTAAAGTTTTTAGGGTAGCGTAGTTTCAAGTCTCAGAGTTTTACTACTACAGAGATCTATCGGGTCGAATCAGATATGTGTGTGATCCACAAATGTTTGTTTCGGAGTTTAGGTGTTTTCTATGTATATTATGTATGTATTTAGAAATATATAAGTACTAGTGGTCGCCCGCGACTTCGTCTGCGTGGTAATTTGAATTTTTTCCCGTTCCCGTCGCATCGCGCACTCGGTTTGTCATCCGCTTCCTATTTACTTGACACTTATCGTCATATATATTTAACAATTCACACAATATCTTTATAAATTGTAGCCTATGTGTTATTCTGATGTATAAGCTATATTATTGTAAAGTTTCATTAAAATCCATTCTGTAGTTTTTACGTGAAAGAGTAACAAACATCCATCCATCCATCCATACATACATACTCACAAACTTTCGCGTTTATAATATTAGTAGGATGTTTATCAGTTGTCTAGATCCCATAGCACAAGCTTATAGCTCAGTTTGGGCTAGGCGACGTTGTGTGAGCATCGCGTTTTTCAATTTACATACATTTATATATATATATATATATATATATATATATATATATATATATATATATATATATATATATATATATATATATATATATATATATATATATATATATATTATATTTATATATATATATATTTTTAAAATATTTTTATATATATATATATATTTTTATATTTTAGGCGATACAAAGTTCGCTGGTATAACTAGTATTTATTATTATCTTCAATTCCGTCCGTCCATCTTCGGCTTTCCTCCCAAAAGGTTGGTGCTTAAACCATGGAACTTTGCACGGATATGTACAGTGACAGACTACGACAAAAAAGTGCCCAAAGAAAATTTTGAAACTTATTTTTTGTTGGGTTACCTCACGTCACCCCATGGTGTAAGGGTATCACTAGATAGGTCTTTTAAAAACATTGGGAGGTTGGAAAGACGAATTTTTGAACACGATAGTCTTGGAACGAGCGATTGTTCCATTTCGAGGAGGAACGTTCTACCAACGGACCAACACAAGCCCCAGTCTTCATGACATACAATCATTACAATATGAAACGAAAACAAGTCAAAAATAGTGTGCGTGACGATTGGGTGTCCTAATCGTGAATCGAAAAACTAATGTTATCTAGATTTAGTAGAAGTTGTAAAAAAATTGTAGAACCGATTTAAAAATTTGTAAAATAATATTTAAAAAAAATATGGCAATTTAAATGAGGTCTCCCAATCCTTACTCAAGGGTACCTATTTCTTGGGGAATCGATGCAAGTAGAAGCTAAATTTTATACCCATATTTTAGTAAAAATATAGATAAACACTTCCCAAAACTATTCATCAAGATTAACAAACATCCAAAACTTTTATAAATGTTTTAAATATATCCCTCAATCCTTACTGTATAGATTGAGGGACATGGTGTTTTGAAAAAGTGGCTATATGTTTTAAATTTATTTTTGCATGAAGATTAAGTAAAAGTTGTCTAATAATTTGTAAAAAACAAAACCGACTGAAATACATTACGGTTTAAAATTATAACTCTAGAAACTATGTCCCTCAATACTTATGCCTCCAAAAAACACTTGATCGTAGCTAACTAGGTACTGTAAGTATATAATTAACTACGAATATATATTTTAGTAGTAATTTTTTACTAAAAGTTTATGCAGTTATTTGATTAGAAGATTCGTTATTCATCAAAATATTAACTTATCAATATTCCTAATATTACATACGTATAGGGTGACCATTAATTACTTAAATTTTACGAAGAATTTTATCTTTCGTACCTACATTATAATCACAAAACAAGTACCGATACTTAACATTTTATATAAAATATTGATTAGTAAATCTAGTGGGTTTTTTATAAATTCGCGGCCTGAGGCCGCGGCCGCACCTACGTCAATTGCCGAGTGCCTCCGGTAGATACTGAAAGTATTCCCAGTGGCGCCCGGCGGACCTTGGCCACTTGTATGGCCACTGCGAGGTGATCGGTGTTACCCCGCATCTTTAGGTTCGGGTTTTATCCCGCGTCGGTCAGTGAAGGCGTGCATGGGGTGAAGCCCCACATCACGCAGCCCTTGTAGCCTGCTTCTGTAAGGACAGTGGGTCGCTAATCCATCGTCCTCAGGCCCCGATCATGGAGGTCAATGGTCCTGGGCGTAGTCACGTCTGCGGCGCCCTCCCCGCAGACTTCGGAACTCAGCGGGGAGGGTACGCACCCTCACCCTACCAGCCGCCTCCTTCACGAGCATACTCACCGAAGTTTCCGTGCTCGGTGATTATCTGTATCGCACGGTACGTGAGGTCACACCCGCGTGTCAACGTGTCAACACTGCGAGGCTTCCGGCGAAGACACGGCATTCCACGCGTTGGTGGAATGCTCAGCGTGGGCGAGTCAGCGCCGGGACCTCGTTGTGGGTCTGGGCGTAGATACGCTCTCGCTGGAGACCATGCTACGAGGCATGGTTTCTAGCGGGAGCCAGTGGAACGCGGCCGTTTCCTTCTGCGAGCAGGTAATGCTCGTGAAGGAGGCGGCTGGTAGGGTGAGGGAGCGTACCCTCCCCGCTGAGTTCCGAAGTCTGCGGCGAGGGCGCCGCAGACGTGACTACGCCCAGGACCATCGACCTCCATGGTCGGGGCCTGAGGACGATGGATTAGCGACCCACCGTCCTTACAGAAGCAGGCAAGAGGGGCTGCGTGATGTGGGGCTTCACCCCATGCACGCCTTCACTCAAAAAAAGTAAAATAAGTTTTATAATAGACATTACAATTCTTAGGTATTATGAAATTCGGACTTTTGAAAATCGGAACGAGCATTTGGGTGTTCCCCGGGTCTACAAACTCGGCGGGACTCTCGCCATTACTAAGGGATACATACACGATTGCCAACGAGGTTGTAAACGTGGTGGTAAGCCGAACGCTTTGTCGGCTATACGGTTCAAAACCAACAGTGTTCAATAGAAGACCGTTGGTTTTAAACCGTGTATTGGATGCTGGTAAACAAAGAATCGCGCATTAGAGCCTCTCGACAAGAGTTCACCATCTAAGTACACACTCGGTGTATCGGTTACACCAAGGAAACGGAGACCGTTGAATATAGTCGTCACGATGGTCTTGAAAACCCGTCAAACCAACTTCAAATGACCGAAATGAGATCCCAACTGAAATGAGACCACACATGATGCAGCAATAAAAAAAAGTAACATATTGAGGCGGGTATGCTCGCCTCAGTATATGGTGAGTGCCATCTTATTTGTACATCGTGCAATTTGCGATATAATGTAGTTTAGTTGTTAGTTCTTCTTCGTAGATAGTGGCTGGCTAGGAAAGAATGTGGACTATTGACTATCACTACTGCAAATTACAAACTACGATACTCGTAGAATCTAGAATGCAGCACGTGCTTACCATGTTTACCACGTATTCCCTGTCCTGCCATGTTTGACATACGTCACACGTCACCAGCACACTTGTCATTCGTCACGTCAAACTTTGCGTCTATGGCTATTGTTACCACAGTAAATAAACGAACTAAGTTTACATGTTAAATAATGAAAGTGGCCTAGAATGTAAAATGTTGTGATGCTCAAATAAAACACTCTTTCTTTCTTTCTTTCTAATAAACATAAAATAACAGTCGAATTGAGAACCTCCTCCTTTTATTGGTGTCGGTTAAAAAGAGCTCCTGTTTTAAGTTTTTGTACCGATAGTTATCAGTTGTACGAGTGTGTACATGCTTGCACCTCGCTTTCCTCGCGAGACCTTTTGACACACAGACACAAGTAGGCAGAGGTGCATTACACATCCATAACTTGCCAGTATTTTTAGTCCCACTTAATAGGAGGCAAGCCTATTACCGACACCGGGCACACATGTAATGGGTTACGTCCAAAATATCCCCATGAATTTAATAAAATGTAGCAGCTATATTGTAATTTTGAAAAAAAAAAATTAAACCCGATGCCTTGCGATGAAATGTTGATGAAAGGCAACAAAATGTTACGTGCAAGCCACTATGGCACAGCCAATTAAAGTCCTGGGCGTCTCGGACCCGTCCTGGGCTCCGAGACCGAGCCAGAGGTACTCACTCTCACTGTATCTCGGCACGCCTCACCGAGTGCGTAGAGGCGGAGCCGCGGGATAACAATAAAGAACGCCGGCGAATTCTTGAGTTTGCTTAGCATTCTTACACGCCAACAATAATAACGTGATGCCTCAATAAACTTGTTATGTAACGTTATCCGTTTACGCAGCGAGAACCACTCTAAAATTTTAATTTGCATAAATTTTCACGTGAATAACCCAGTGGAGAAAAGGCATAAGCGGTAAATTTCAGAAGTTGTTCTTTTTTTTAAAACGTGGGGCTCCATCGATGTTCATCGACGATTTCGCCAATGTCAAGGTAATGCTTGATTAGTTGATAGTCCCGCACAGAAGAACTAGTTATTCGTAACTAGCTCCAGGTGCAGGACAAGAAACGTTGTTCGGTATGTGAGTGTCTGGGAACCCGATTTTTGCGGAGCGCCAGTGGTAACCTAAAGAGCCACCAGCCACTCGCTCAGCAAGATCGAACTCATTCCAGAAGTTAAACGCCCGTTATTCTCTTTGGAAACTGTCTTTTGCAACCTGGTGGTTTATTCATGATATTTTACAAGTGCCCGTGAGAGCCTACGTGAGGCGTCCTGAGCTAATTGGAAGGGAAATTTTAAAAAGTAGCTCTCCGGTATTAAAATACAACTCTCAACAAAAAAAGTCACGTTTGTTGTATGAGAGCCCCCTTAAATATTTATTATATTCTGTTGTTTAGTATTTGTTATTATAGAGGCAACAGATATACATAGATATATATATAGATATCTGTGAAAATTTCAACTTTCTAACTATCACGGTTCATGAGATACAGCCTGGTGACAGAGGACGGACAGCGAAGTATTAGTAATAGGGTTCCCGTTTTACCCTTTGGGTACAGAACCCTAATAAGCTAGGTAACAATACTTTATGGTTATAACTTGTAGTCGGTTCGATCCCGACTAGACGTCGCCGCCGCCACCCCTGTGTAACTACGTCATCTAACTACAAGTGACGTCATTTATTCGCCCTCGGTTTACGAGTTATGAATGTTAATGATTCACAGAAATACCTACACTAGCTGATGCTTAATCTTTATTTTTTTTTATTTATTACTAAGTGCATTTTTTAACCTAGGTACTTCTCTTCTTCTTTTCCCTGGCCTTAATCCCATTTCAATTACCTATATACGCCACAGCACCCTATTCTGTGTTGTCGTTGTTTCCACACTCACTGCCTTGAGGTCCTTCTGGATGGTGCTCTGCCATGTGGCTGCCGGCTGTCCTCGGTTTCTCTACCCCTCCCCTATCTCCAATCTGGTCATATGATCATCACTGCGTCTCATAAAATGCGCGTACCACCGCAAGCGGTTTTCCCTCAGCTTGTCCTCTATAACGGCAATCTAGTACTTACTACTTAGTACAGGAACCAAGCCAAATTTTGACGTTTGATGACGAGACACGTCCAATTGCTTTGTTTCGTACCTACCTACCTACATAATGAGCACTTAACTTTCAAAACATACAACATACTACCAGTAACCACTGAAGTGAATTGAAATATTGAATAGTAAATTTATCAAGGTGTCAAACGTCACGCTATCATCAATAGGAGTGGAGCAGTAATGATTCAAAATAGCCTATAGCACTTGTAGCCACTTCTAGTAAAAGGCTCTCATTTTATTTGGCAAAATAAATGTTGGCGTATGATATGCCTCTGTCTATATCCTTTGCAGGGAAACATGCGAGATTATTGACCGAGCGAGCGAAGCGTTTATATTTCGAGACTGGACAAATTTTGCTTTCGTCTGTCTGTCTGCTCTCAAAGATAAGATAAATATTCTTTATAGTACACAAAAAAAAACAGATTATGAATGACTAAAGAGCAATTTCTTCCAGGCAACCTTAGGATGGAAAGAATATCGTTAGAAATGATAGGGGTTGTGTACAATTTAATACATTATATGTATTACAAGATAATATAATAGCATGAAAACGTTGCGGTGTGTCAGAAGATGTAGTGAGTAAGATAGAAAAAGGGGATGCTTAAGACAGAAAGAAGAAAGAAGAAGAAAGAAGATTAACGAAATAGGTGGGTGTGAATGGATAGGCAGGTAAGGGTGGACCTAGGCGAACGTACTTCGACCAAATCGGAGATGTTTTGACCAAAGGCCAGGTCAAGAGTACCCAGAAGCGGAGAGCGTGCATGAAGATAGTTATGAAAGTGGAAGAAGCGAAAGAAGTATACCAGGATCGTAGCAAGTGGAATTCCATAGTCTCTGCCTACTCCCATGGGAAGGAGGCGAGACAATATGTAGATATGTATTTACTAGGTATGCAATGCATGCTGCTGTTGCACAAAACTGAGCGAAGTGTTAAATTTTTGAACGACAACGATTTATTTTTTTATGTTCAAACTTTTTTGTTTTTTTTTGTTCTAAACTACCCTCACGCCACAGGTTATCACTGTGGTAAGTTTGAAGGAGGAGATCGGTTCAGGCGTTTAGGAAGAGTATACGGACAAACGAAATACATGAGTTAGATTGAGCTTCGCTCAATAATAGCAAGAAATAAAAACATAAGAGCAGAGTGGATAGCAAAACTGATAGAAACAAACAAGTGTTCCTCGATTTACACTTTTCTCGACATAAGCTTTTTTTCATTAAGGGGTATCATCATCAAATAGGGGTAAACGTTTCAATGATGTGTTTGATTCAAATCGTGAGGTCTACTTTTCTATCATATGGGCGACCACTAATATGTATGTATGTGTGTATAAAGTTTCTGTTACCGAGTCTAGTTAACCACAACTTCTGAGATTTCATGTAAAATTATATATGTCTGACTGGATGTTATTACGCTGAAGAGTTTGTTCGGTTGAACGCGCATATCTTTGGAACTACTGGTGTGAATGGAAAAAATATTAAAGTGTTTAATAGCCCATTTAACGAGGAAGACTATACGGTACACAACATCACGCTACGACAAATAGGAGCTGAGCAGCAAAGAAAAATAGAAAAAGTTACTACGATTTATAACTGTTATTTGAATTTTCACATAGATAACAAACACACATCTTCGCTTCGGAAGGATCCGGGTACTAAAGTATGAGACTTCTCCGGGTACTGTGGAGTATCTGGAGAAACCAAAGAATCAATTTCATTTATTCAGCTTAGGCACATAAAGAGCACATATGAATGTTAAAATGTTACAACTTTATGTCAAGCAATATTATAAAAATATTAAATTAAGTACATAAATAACCAAATGATTCTTTCGCTGGTTCGGTAAGTTGGTTCTCCTGAGAAGATACCAGCAAGATACTCAGGTAGATTATCCATTTTCTTTTTAAATATAGTTTTGTTTACATCGTGTTACAATTTATATTGTACGAGTTACTAACAACAGAAGATTAGGGTAACCATGCATTTTATCATTAAGATATTCGTCTACATTATATAAGCCTTTCTTCAGGATAAACCTACCTCCATCGCATGGCTTGTTCCAACCCCAATAAGTTTACAAACCTAATTACAAGAGATGTAGACCGATGGCTCTTTAATGGAAATGGATATTTCTCCCTACAAGTTATTTCTCTCTTTGTCCAACTTCTCTCAACTTTTCTGAGGCGAGACAGCACGAGTACGGCTTGTCCTCCTTAAGGTATTAATGTAGTTACTGATAATTGGAAAAGTTTTTGTTGCCAGGTATTTTTCTCACGTCTCCACCCATTGCTTTGCAAATGTGTCTTTAAATGAAAATAATAATGTGTTGACGTTAATACGCGTTATTTTATAACCTATATTAGGCCTATGTCACTTGCCTAACAATCGCAAAAAATACGTGACGTCAGCGACAACTTGAAGTTGTAAGTCAGTAAGGGTTGTCTCTTGTTTGTGATACGGCATTGACCATAGAGTTATTGGATAGAGATATTGAGGCATTAACGTCATAATTATTGGTCAAATTATGCTGGTACTTTCCTGACATCCCTAACGTTCGAATTATGTTCTCTGTAAACAAAATAATGTGCTTTAATTAACGTCGGAATGCAAGTTCTGTATGTAAGTACTATTCCCTATTCTGTGTCTATATTAATAAATATATTTGAGTTTGAGTTTGAAGTACGACGACGGCTCAAGCAACAATGAATAGGCAGGAGGCCCTATCACCAACCTGTCTTAATTCAGGATGAATAAAGGGATGTCAGGGATGTTTGCGGGAGCTCGCGTTGAATGTTTTTATACCTTAATGAGAAAACGAGGACATATTTGACATTATATTTTACCATTTTAAGATTGCTTACGCTTCAACATATCTGATGACAGAGAGTTAAACCGGATCTCTGTCAGCACCGGTCCACGTAGTAGCTACGGACGTCCCTGGTGCGCCGTATGCGTGGTAGTCCCAACATAGTCAGAAACTGCTTTGCGAGCAGACTGAATTGTGCATATACGAGTATCAATCATTGCTGCAGGCTCACCATGTCAGTTGTGAGGCTGCAGTTCTGATCAATGTAGGTATTATAATAATTGTATTTATTTGTAATTGAATTAATATCTATAATAACTGTACTAATATAGTTTTAAGTTTCATTGTTACTAACACCCTTGAACCATTGTTGCTAAAATAATGGAATATAATGCGGCAATGGAAGACAGAACTTTATTTTTCACAAAAACTTTTTCCTAACGGATGGTAACCACCATTTTATTCTTTCCCGCTCAACTATTCTCTATCTCTATTCTCTATCTTACTCATTAAGCGGTCTTTACTGCCTCGGTGGCGCAGTGGTATGTGTATGCGACTGCTCCCTGAGGATGTCCTAAAATCTCGACACTGCATCATATACCAACCCGTCTGGCCAGCGCGGTATATGTAGTCTGAATATCCCCCCTCTTTAAGGGACTCCTATGCCTAGCAGTGAGTGTCAAATGGGCTGGAATGAAGTGGGCTTCAAGGCATCTGTGCAATAGCCGCAAATAATTCAGAAGGCCATATCGAAACAGTTGGCCAGAGATCGAGACACAATAATAACATCGTGTGCGCAAATATTACGCATTGCGGTCTTGTATTTGGGTCACGATGTGAACTGGTTAGCAATATAGCATCTTCTAATTTATAGAGTAATTGATTTTGTAGCGGTTTTCACATCAAATTAAGTTCAACAAGGCGATATTAACAATGAAGTTCAATGTTGATGAAACAATGCTTCACTGAACAAGCGAGTGAATCGTTTACATTTCGAGACTAGACAATTTTGTTTTCGTCTGTCTGTCTACGTGTGTGTTCAGGGCGGAAAAAGTCCAAATATTTTTTTAATGTTCGACCATTTGGGCAAACTATTAGTATTCGCCGGATGCCACTGGAAATTCTTTTAGTACTTACCAGAGGCAGGCCTATGTTACTCGTCTAACAACCGCAAAATGACGTCAGCGACAACTTGAAGTTGTAAATCAGTAAGGGTAGTATAGGGTATAGTATAGGGTTCTCTTGTTTGTGACACGGCATTGACCATAGAATTGATATTGAGGCATTAACGTCATAATTATTGGTCAAATTATGCTGGTATATATTTTACTTTACTGGTCAACGCTAACGTTCGAATGATGTTCTCTGTAAACAAAAGAATGTGCTTTAATTAACGTCGGAGTGCAAGTTCTGTATGTAAGTACTATTCCCTATTCTGTGCAAGAGGCGCTCGGCAATGGCTTAAAAACAAAATTTCTTTTATCAAATTCGGAAGACTCATGCTATTCTTACGCACGTAACTAAAGTTAGTATTACTATGGGTAACTATCCCAATCTAGAGACCACGTATTTTTTTTTGGTTAAGTATATGACGTAGAAAAGAACCAAGTAGGTATTCAACCATTGAGTTATCTATATATTTAATACGACAATTTGTCTGTCTGTCCGTCCGTCGCGTTTGCCTGGCAAGGTGCCTTTGTACTTTTAATATATCCTTAGTATTCCTCTTTTCTTTTCTGTAACTTCATGTGTGTACATAAATAAACTTGAGCTGAGTTTGTCGATCCGGGTCGAACTCCTAAACGACTGGACCGATCTTTATGAATTCAGATATATGCACTCACGGTGATGGTCACTATGACCGTGCCAAATTTCAAAAAGATCGGTCCAGTCGTTAAGGAGGAGTTCGATCACGAACGAAATACACGAGTCGTCTAAGAAAGAGCTTCGTATACTCCGCTCAATAAAAAAAAATATTGTTACAAATGTGTTAAAATGTATTGTTAAGAGTTTCCGATATTTCGGCAATTGTATTCCCTTGTACCTTGTAGCCATCACGTAGTTCATATTCGTAAATTAGTGTGTAATTTTCTTAAAATGGCTAACAAAATCCGCTAACAAGAAAGTAATGAACAACTCACGACAATTACGTCACTCAAATGAGTGACTCACTGTGTGTGACCTTAGCGGCCGTGCCCTCATGTCTCCGCACTACTCGTCGACCTTGTAAGGGTGGTTGCCATGAACTTTGTGTGTCAGTGACAATGGACGAATAAAACCGGTCAAGTACGATCGGAGTCGCGCACAAAGGGATCCGTACCAAAACGGTAGTATTTGTTGTTATAGAGGCAATAGATAGAATCTGTGAAAATTTCTACTTTCTAACTATCACGGTTCATGAGATACAGCCCAAGACGGACTGACGAATGGACAGCGAAGTCTCAGTAATAGGGTTCCTGTTTTACCCTTTCAGGGGACCCTTTAAGGGTTCCGTAGTACACGTCTCGGAAACATAACCGTATATCCTCGGTGCTAGAATGATGAAACTTTGCATAGATCGCATCGACAAAGTGCTATAATTAATAAAATTATTCTTTTTTAATGTATTTTTCTCGCGTCTGTTAGAAACCCACATGGTATGGTGGAGGGTGGGGGGGCGTGAAGGAGAGAGATAAAACGGTTTTTTGATTTAGGTATCCGTTTGCGAGATATTCAACTTCAAAGCGTTTTGTTAAAATACGATACCGTCCATAGCATTCATCCTCATGGCTTTTTTTTTTTTTTTTTTTTTAATCCGCGGCTTGTGGCTGCGGCCGCACCTACGTCCATTGCCGAGTGCCTCCGGTAGATACTGAAAGAATTCCCAGTGGCTCATCCTCATGGCTAGAGACGTAGGACTTGCGTTTCGAGGACGTGAGTTCGATCCCCAGGGCCGAACACTACTGACATTACATACACAGATTAGTTTTACGGGGATTTTGCGATTATATTTATTTATAAATAAAATATACGTCAAAAATTGACACAGCAACCGACTTCAAACTACCGACATGGGACCAAATAGTTGTCGGATTGGGACCACTTATGAAATATAGTATATAAATATATAAAATCGGTTCACTTAGTCCGAAGAAAGGGAGGTAAAAAATTAAAAACAAAAAACCCTGTCGAATTGAGAAACTCCTGCATTTTCGGAAGTCGGTTAGAAAGAATTACCGTTTTTGGAAGTAAAGCATTTAAAGCTTAAGCTTTAAATTGAACCACTACAACACCACCATGCTCACACCACCATGGCACTCAGAAAGGCAACTGGCGATGTTGCGGGGATTTCTTACGCTATTCTCTAATCTCTCTAATAGTCCACAGGTCTGTCAGTCCAGGGGCTCGTGGTCTAGTGGTAACCGACAATGTTAACACACTGCAAAGGATAAGCAACATCTAGTCAGGCCGGTCTTAGGATGGGTAACCATTTCTTAAGACACTGAGCCCCTCCGTGCCTCGGTGTGCTCACCGAGGCACCGTTGACGCGTCGGTCCCGGTTGTCTCATACGAACATCTATGGCAGTTGTTAGGGGTGGTTGGAGCCCTAAATCAAAAATCCTCGCGGTCTAACTACAGAACTTCGATATCGCCCATGGGCTGTGAACGTCAGATGGCAGTCGCTTCACGGAAAATATCGAAGTTCAGCCGAATCGCAGTTAGACTGGAAAGCCGACCCCCATGGTGTTGGGAAAAGGCTCGTTGAATGATGATGAATCTACAGGTGCACCACTTGCAGATGACTTGTGCAATTTTATCTCTAATACGTTAACTATTTTCTACAAGTATAAATTAAGATATAAAAACAGGTTGGTCGTATTAAGCGGATCACGTACAGACATACTTTCAACTTTCCACGGCTCTTCGCTCGGTTTTCTGCGCGCGAGTTGAATTTGTCGTAGAATTATTTATTTTATCACTAACTAGCCGGTGCACGACAGATAATAAAAACCGGCCAAGTGCAAGTCGGATTCGCGCACAAAGGGTTCCGTACTAAAACAGCAAAAAAAAAAAAAAAAAACACCTTTCTTGTATGGTAACCCCTTTAAATACTTATTATATTCTGTTTTTTAGTACTTGTTGTTATAGAGGCAACAGAAATACATCATCTGTGAAAATTTCAACTTTCTAACTATCACGGTTCACGAGATACAGCGCAAGACAGACGGACGCACGAACAGCGAATTCTCAGTAATAGGGTTCCTGTTTTACCCTTTGGGTACGGAACCCTAAAAAGCTTATAAGAGGCAACCCTTAAAGTTAGACTAGTCATCACCCATAATGATGAAACAATACACCTTGCGAACATTATTAAAGACCGTATTAATATACAATTTAAAAAGTTTGATATTATATGTGCATGAAAATATGCAAATATGCATGAATATGTAATATATGAATATGAATTTACAGGGGCTCGTGGTCTAGTGGTAACCGACAATGTTAACACATTGCAAAGGTTAAGCAACATCTAGTCAGGCCGGTCTTAGGATGGGTGACCATTTCCTAAGACACTGAGACCCCTCCGTGCCTCGGAGAGCACGTTAAGCCGTCGGTCCCGGTTGTCATACAAACATCTATGGCAGTCGTTAGGGGTAGTTGGAGCCCTAAATCAAAAATCCGACCGGTCTAACTACAGAACTTCGATGTCGTCCATGGGTTGTGGAGGTCAGATGGCAGTCGCTTCACGGAAAATATCGATGTTCAGCCGAATCGCAGTTAGACTGGAAAGCCGACCCCAACTTTAGTTGGGAAAAGGCTCGGTGAATATGAATTTACAATATTTATCATGCTTTATAATTGCAATATGCTTCTCAGAACCAGATGGCTGGCTGTTTTCTGTCCTTAAGAATAAGTATCGCCATCCAACGTGGCAACACAGCCAGCATTCTGGGAACCTTCCCAGTCGGCAATGACGCGGAGGATTTTTTAAACGATATTTTGTAATGTAAATATTTTTAGTATATAATTATGTATATTGTAAATAAATTACAGAAAAAAATATAAGATAAATTTTAGAAACCAAAAATATTTATAAATTATCCTTTGATATAATTGGACAGTAACATCAAACATGTCATTCAAATTATTACTTGGGCTCATAGCCCCCATTTACTCCCCAATCAAAAAAATCACGATGTTTTTTTTTCTTATTACTTAAATCAATGAAAATGTGTGCCAAGTTTCGTCGTGATCGAAAAAAAAATTGGACAAATACATTACAGACGAAAGTAAAATTGTCCAGTCTCGATAAAAATTAATTCGAACCGGAGACTTAATCGATCGCAGTATGCACCACTAGGCCACAACATAGTTTATCAGAAAAGTGAAAGCCCCAAGATGGTAACGACTACAAATTAGAACCATTAGTACTAAACGAAACGTTTCATTTTCGATCGATGCTGACCGTATTAGCATTTGAATCATTTTATAGAAAGTTATAGAATAGAGTATGGAGAGTAGAATAGAGAATAGAGGAATAGAGAGAAGCGTGTTGATTTTGACACGAGATCAATGTACATTCGTCCACATTTAGTCCTAAGAAAATGTGTAATTTACCTGTCAGTCATAGAAAAAGAGTCACAGTGAGTTTTATTACCAGGTTCTTTTTTCTCGGATCTGCCTATTACTTTGCGAATCTGGCAGTACATGTAATTATAGAAGCAATAATAATTTTTATTTTAAGTACTTACTGACGTTTGTAAGAGCCATTTAATGACCTATACAAATAAATAAATCATTTCCTTTCAGATCCTAAGCGTAGCGAGGGATTCAAAGTACGTCGTCTGAGAAAAAAATAATTTTACTCTCGAGTCTTCAATATTACTTTTCATCGCCTTCTATGAAAAAAAAGAGATGTACTAGCGATGAAAAAAGTTCGCGTGTTTTTTTTTTCGGTTGGATTACTATGAATGATTCGTGTTCCAAATTAGAATCTCATTATTTCCCGCTAAAAAGGCTGAACAAAAATGAGCTAAGTACTTTAGGAAAGAAAGAAAACATTCATTACTCCTAAGTCGCACTTATGTAGGAACAGAACGCCACTTTTTTAATAGAAGTGATGAAAAATGTTTTTTACATAAGCGAGGTCTACTTTTCGACTATTATGGGCGACCACTAGCAGTATTTATTACAGCTACTACGTTAGCATAACTTTCTTTAATCTATACGCTGACTCGCTCTAATTGACCTCAATTGAGGAGTTCAGATAAGCCCTTTGTTAGATCAGACAATAATATTAATTGTGATGTATCACAAAAAGAATTGTACCATCCAAATAGCCTTAGCTTTATAACAGTCGTGGTCGCCCATATAACTACATATTATAAAACTAAGTCGCTTCCGTCCATGCTCAGATCTTTAAAACTACGCAACGGATTTTGATGCGGTTTTCACCAATGGATAGAGTAGTTCTCGAAGAAGGTTTTTGTGTATTTGTCAAGCGAGCGAAGCTACGGGCATCCGCTAGTAGTTGATAAAATACACGTCAAAAACTGACCCAACAACCGACTTCAAATGACCGATATAGGACCAAATAACTGTCGGAATTGGACCAAATTGAAATGGGAAGTAGAAGCTTGTCACTTCTATTTAAGGGCCCAGATCGTGAAAATCACCGAAAAGAGTGTTACGATTGTTCATATTTAACCTATTTACATATGATTAATAACAACGATAATTTGTATATATTAAAATGAAAGACCAAAAATTATGTTAGTGCTAATTTTAACTCTTAAAACCCTGTAGTTGTTATATAATAAACGTCAACAAACGCACAAAATTGAGAAAAAATGCGAAAACGTGCCTTCGTATTTTTCAGATTTAACCCAATAAATCAACACAAATTGATAAAAAGAAACACTTTTTGAACACTGAAAAAACCAATAAATATAACGTGGTACTTTTTTTTGTACCTTTACAAACAAAAACTTCCCCTTTTAAAGCCCTAAAATCTAGATATGTTTTACGTAAATTCTCCATAGAAAAATGTATGGAAATTCAAACGCGTCCCGATAGCACGGTTGTCGCTACTAATCGCCGCGCCATAGAATTTAAAAGTGACTCCACGCGTGTCGGATGCTACAGCAAAATTACGTGTTGTGAATTTGTGTTTTTTGTGAAAAACTGTAAGTACAATATTTTTATAACTAATTTACTTTCAGTAAGTAGAAAGTACCGATATAATGAAAGTCTGAAAGAAAACCATGATGGAACTAGATATAAATCGTAAGAAATACAAAATTATTTACTTTGTTGCGTAGGTCATTTTATGAACCTTGTAAAGTAGGTATCAATTCAGGCTTGAAACAATCAAAGCCCTGCCCACCTTATTTTCTCGAGATATGAACTGGCGGGGTATATAGTTCTCTGCACGACATACATAGATTTTTCAACATGATAAAGGCAATAGGTATCATAAACGTAATTGGTAATCGAGGGTCTCTTTTCGCAGGATAATTTGCTGAGTGCCATGCCAGCGAAAAGAAAATTTAGTACGCATTATAAAAACGTGAAAGCCAAAAGATCTCGGAATAAAATGTTCTTCCCTACTTATTTATTTACCTGCCTACTTGACTACGTCTTGTCCTAAATACCTAGAAAAAAATTACTAGATTTGTGTTAGTGTCAAGTAAAAATCCTAGTTTTATAACTTTTATTTGTGTGTATGCTTATCATGTCTTAGTAGTAATAATAATATAATCTATTTGCATTTTGAACAGGGTAGGTACATTACAAAGCAAATAGGTACAATGATTTAGATCGCCTGATTCAGACATATACCTACAACAGCATGTAAATATTGATTTGACATGTAATTAGATAGGTACACAATTAGGTATGTCAGTCTAAGAAGAAAAATTACAATGTCCAGTAGGTAATAATTACGTAATTTCAATATCTATATAAGTAATAAAGTCAATTTCTATAGGAACAATTTTCATAATAATAAATTTTATTACATAATATAGTATTAGTTTTCATATATTTATGTATTTCAAAGCAATGAGTTTGCTTACACTATTATTAGTTACAGTATTATTAGTTTTCATGTTCATCATGTCTAAATATGTGGAAGTGGAAGTAGGTATGTTTCCTATCAGAAATTGCACAGGCGCGCGCGCGGCTTTGTCGACATACCTACCGCCAAAGAGGCGCGCCGTGCCTGGCGTAGGGTTGTACAAAAATTACAAAATAAATAAAAAGTGGATATTGATGAATAATATTTCCAGTACTGAAAATGAAGAAAACCTTCAGGCTGAGACTCCGAGCAACACTGCTACGCGCTGTATAGAGGTAAGTTGTTATACGTAATTCTTGTAGACTTGTTACATAAATAAACAAACTAGTTAGTGATGGGCGAAGACAAAATCTCAGTACCTACGGTTTTTTTTTTGCAATATTTATTATTTTCATTGTGAGACAAACACATACTTCTCAATTACTTTCTCAAAAGAAAATTCACGTTCAAATCTCGTATTTTACCAAAATCAAGATTTTTTTTGTAAAATATTATCTTTTACGCGACTGGTGTACGTATTGTTACGAGCCGGGGTTCTACGGAATGGAAAATGCCGATCAAACTACCACAAAACACTTTATTTATTACACCACTAATTTACACTTCACTATAAAGCTTCACTAAACACTTTTAATCGCACTTGAACTCGCAGGTATAACTCGTATTATCGCTCTGGAAATACTGATCATCCGCCACCGAAGTGCTCCGCCTTTATAGTGCGGTCATTACACTAGATTACTCTGGAATTTTCACGGAAGAAATATCGCGAACATTCCACACCTTCGAGATGCTTCTAGATAACACGTTACATAGAAGTACCTTGACAGAACATTCCCGAAAGACGTTACGTAGTAGTACTGCGATTTGCTACTAGATGGCGCCGAGTTTGGTAGTCTTATTACTCGTTACGAGATGGCGTTACACTGCCCCCTCCTAAGACATGCTCGTCCCGAGCATTGTCAGGCCCATAATATCGCGCCAATCGATCCACATGAACTATCTTTGGCGCACTTCTTGGCCTCTTCCGTATTCGGTAAGTGACATCGTTAATCTTGGTCACA
This sequence comes from Nudaria mundana, assembly GCA_963556515.1. Classification (NCBI taxonomy): domain Eukaryota; kingdom Metazoa; phylum Arthropoda; class Insecta; order Lepidoptera; family Erebidae; genus Nudaria; species Nudaria mundana. The sequence goes on along the minus strand of OY748316.1, from coordinate 9,099,254 downwards.
ACTCGGTATGGTCCATCCCATTTAGCTTGCAGCTTAGGAGACTTCCCTTTACTGCGGACTGGGTTATGTAACCACACTAACGAACCTTCATCGAAGCTCTTATTGTTTGTCTTTCGGTCGTAACGGGTCTTCATCTTTTCAGACATTTGTTGACCTGATTGTCTGACATGCTCATAAATGTCATTCATCCTGCTGCGCAAGTCATTCGCATAATCAGTGATATTGCGTGGAGCGTCAGGTGGTATACCGGTTAGTAAGTCGGCAGGCAACCGTAATTCTCTTCCAAAGTTCGCATAAGCTGGTGTCACTGACGTGCTTTCGTGAACCGCACTTCGGTAAGACAAAAGAAACGGTTGGATGTGCTTGTCCCAATCTTTTTGCCTGCTTTCCACAACTTTTGCCAGATATCTCTCCAATGTCTGATTAAATCGCTCCACCATTCCATCTGACTGCGGGTGGTAAGAGGTCGTTCTGGTTTTGTGAGTACCCATGACCCGACACATTTCCTGGAACACCTGAGATTCAAAATTTCTTCCTTGATCGCTATGGATTTCTAGAGGCACCCCGAAACGACAGAAGACTTCGTGAACTAATTTATCTGCGACCGTAGTAGCTTCTTGATTAGGTATAGCGAAGACTTCTGGCCACTTCGTGAAATAATCCATCACAACCATGAAGTACTTGTTTCCGCTTTCACTTTCAGGAAACGGTCCCGCAACATCTAGGGCTATCCTTTCCCATGGTGCCCCAACGTTATACAGTTTCAGTGCACCTCTGCTCCGTGTATGAGGTCCTTTCACAGCAGCACAACTCGTACATTTGCGACACCAGTCCTCAACGTCGTCGCGACAGTGGATCCAGTAAAACCGCTCACGTATCTTCAACAGAGTCCTTTTTACTCCCATATGGCCCCCTGAACATCCATTATGGTAGAGCTGTAGCACATCTGGGACCTTAACTTTAGGGACGACCATTTGCAAATGACAGCTGTCTCCTCGAGCATTTTCCCATTTGCGGCACAAGACTCCATCCTGAATAACTAAACTGTCCCATTGCGCCCAATAACTTTTTGTGATTGAACTCATTGAAGCGACGTCACTCCACATGGGTTTAGGAGCACTTGCTTTAATCCACTCAAATATTGGCTTGATGTCTGCGTCGTCCTGTTGAGCATGTTGTAGGCTTTCTTTCCATTCGTCGCTCAGATCCGTTTTAAGCATCTTCACAGGTATGGCTTCCTTTATCTCCTGTTTGGCACAGTGCTTACAGTCTTCAGGGCAAGGTCTTCTTGACAATGCGTCTGCGTTGCCATGGGATCTCCCACTGCGATGTTCGATTACAAAGTCATATTCCTGTAATAGCTCAATCCATCTGGCGACTTGTCCTTCTGGATTCTTAAATTGTAATAGCCACTTCAATGCAGCATGGTCGGTACGTATAAGGAATTTTCGCCCTAGTAAATATTTGCTGAAATGCTGCAATGTCTTCACCACGGCAAGTAATTCTCTCCTCGTGACGCAATAATTCCTTTCAGGTTTCGATAAGGATTTGCTGAAGTAGGCTATAACGACCTCTCGATCTCCTTTCCTTTGAGATAACACACCTCCGAGTCCGATATCACTTGCGTCTGTGTCAACTATAAATTCATTTTCCGCATCAGGATAACCCAAAATAGGTGTATTGCACAGACGATTCTTTAGCTCCTGGAATGCGATGCCGCAGCTTCCGTCCCAACAGAATTGTCGCTTCTCCTCCGTGAGCTTGTGTAAGGGCTTGGCAATATCCGCAAAGTTCTGGACGAATCGCCGGTAGTATGAGCACAAACCCAAAAATGCTCTGACCTGCGTCTTATCCTTTGGAACCGGCCAATCCTTGACGGCGATGATTTTCTCTGGATCCGTGCGGATACCATCTTCAGACACTACGTAGCCTAGGAAGCTTACTTGCCGTTTGAGGAATGAGCACTTCTTCGGGCTGAGCTTCAGGTTCGCGCTTCGGATCTTTACAAGCACGCGTTCCAGGTTTTGAAGAAGCTCTTCTAACGTACGGCCCACGATGATAATGTCATCTAGATAGACAAGACAGGCGTCCCCAGTCAATCCGGCGAGTACAATTTCCATTAATCTTTCAAAAGTAGCCGGGGCGTTGCATAAACCAAATGGCATAACTTTAAACTGCCACAAACCCTTTCCTGTGGAAAATGCAGTCTTCTCTTTATCCTTCGGATCGATTTCAACTTGCCAGTAGCCACTTTTCAGGTCTAGCGTGCTAAACCACTTCACCCCTGTCAGCATGTCCAACGTGTCATCGATCCTTGGTAAAGGGTAGCTGTCCTTTTTCGTAACGTCGTTCAGACGACGATAGTCGACACAAAACCGCATACTGCCATCTTTCTTCCTCACCAGCACTACAGGTGAGCACCATGGACTTGACGATGGTTCTATCACACCATCTTTTACCATTCCTTCAATCATGGTCTCAACTTCCTTTTCTCGTGCTACTGGCAGTCTCCTTGGTCGCTGACGGATGGGTGCATCATTTCCTGTATTGATTCTATGCTGAACCAATCCAGTCTTCCCAATGTCAGCATCACTCGAAGAGAAAATATCGGCGTACTTGAGTAACATCTTCTTAGCCTTGTCCATTTCATTCTTCGTTAAGATGTTACGACAGTCTTCTAAAAGTGTCAACACGTTGTTTCTAGCGTCCTTGTTGACGATGTTCCCAGTACTCAACTCTTGGCATCGGCGCATCCAATCTACTTCTTCGCAAGTGCCAATCAATGTGCTCTTTTCTATCACGTGTTCCTTATCACTAAGGTTCAGCACACGTACCACTGAGGCTTCATTGGCTCTTACCAGAGTTCGGGCCATTTTCCATGGAAGTTCATTGTATATCCCTTCTATGAGTACACATCGATGTGTTCGCCCAGAATTCTGAGGGAGACTAACTGGTACAGTCGTTTCTGATCTGGCAGGAAGCACGACCTTCTTCAAGCTGTACACTTTTCCTGATAACGCTCCTTCCATGAAAAGTTCCTCTTGACCACATTTCATCGCTCCTTGCTTGACGTCGATCTCACAAGAGTTCTTCCTCATAAAGTCTAAGCCCAGTATGCAGTCGTCCATTATGTCAGCCACGATGACATTATGCAGGTAAATTCCATTGCCCAACTTTAACTGCATCTCTTTCTCTCCTCGGACGGGTATGCGCTGACCCGTGGCCGTTACCAAGTTGATGCGGTCACGGTTTGCAGAGTCACCAAGGAACCGATTTGCAAGTCGGGAACTGACAACCGTGCGAGATGCTCCAGTATCTATTGTCAGCTTGCATGGTGTTCCATTTACCTCGCCCTTGATGATCAGGCTGTTCCCATCCTGGGTTTGTGAGATCGAAACCCTTGGGGCTCTTCTAAAATCAGCCAGCACCCGCCCCGCAGTCCTGGCATTTATTCGTTTCCCTCCTGTTGCTGGGCGGTGACATTAGCCACCCTATCCTCTTGGGAACGACTTTCTTCTCTTTCAGCAGTCCGCTTTGGGCAACTGGATCGAAGGTGGCCCCTCTCACCACATGTGTAGCACCTAGGGCTATACCTCGTGAAACGGTCGCGAGCCGGTGATGCTACAACTTCCCTGACACGGTGAGATCGATGATCCTTCCGTACGGCTTCGACCTCCAAAGCATGAGCCAAGGCGTCTTTGAGAGTCTCATGGTGCCCGAGTCTGACAGCGGCCCTGACTTCCAGGTCGTGGATGCCGTCGATGAATACTTGCACCAGATTCCCATCGATGAGCGCAGGTACCGACTGGTATGCCTTCCGTACCAGCTTCTCAACTTCCAGGGCCCACTGTTGCAAGTTTTCACCAGAGCGCTGGACACGATCCTTCAGCTGCGCACGATACACGTGTTCCAGGTGAGCGTCACCGTATCTGGTTTCCAAGGCTTCTAGTAGCTGCTCGTAGGAAACATCGTCTCCGAGAGCTTCTAGGATGGTTAACGCCTTGTCTCGCAAACCCAATGTAAGCGCAGTCATGGCCTGGGCTTTGCTCCACCCGTTTGCCTTCTTAACGGCTTCAAACTGCTTTTTATAGGCTGACCATGAAGATGTCCCATCGAATGGCGGTACTTTAAATCCACGCGCTGAAGGTACGGCAGGTAAGGAAGTCGCAATCCCATCTCCAGCTTTCAGATTTCCCAGCTCTTTCCTCACATCTGTAATCTGGTTTTTTACATCTTCAATCCGAGTTTCGGCTTCCGTGATGCGGTTCTCAACATGATGAACTTGATCCTTCATCACATTCATCTCCTTGCCAAAAGTCGCTCGAAGATCTTTCATGAGGAGCGTCTGTTCCTCCTGGCGGCGTGCCCGCTCCTCCTTGTCACGCAGCAGCTGTTCTTCCAACCAGCGGGCCTGCTCCTCCTGGCGGCGTGCCTGCTCCTCCTGGCGGCGTGCCTGCTCCTCCTTGTCACGCAGCAGCTGTTCTTCCAACCGGCGGGCTTGCTCCTCCTGGTGGCGGGCCTGCTCCTCCTGGCGACGGGCTTGCTCCTCCTGGCGACGGGCTTGCTCCTCCTGGTGGCGGGCCTGCTCCTCCTGGCGACGGGCTTGCTCCTGTAGCATCGCCATCAGCGCAGCAAAGTCTGGAGGTGCTGGCGCTGGAGATACCGTGGGCGGGCCTGCTTCCACCGTTGGCTGCTCCTGACCACCCAACCTCTCCGGCGTATTACCTCCGAAGCGCCTGCTGTCCAACTCCTGCTGGCGCTGACCCCTGGTACGGACGCCCTCTGTGTCTTCTTTCGGTAACACCGGCATTGTCCAAATCCCCAATTCTGACACCAATTGTTACGAGCCGGGGTTCTACGGAATGGAAAATGCCGATCAAACTACCACAAAACACTTTATTTATTACACCACTAATTTACACTTCACTATAAAGCTTCACTAAACACTTTTAATCGCACTTGAACTCGCAGGTATAACTCGTATTATCGCTCTGGAAATACTGATCATCCGCCACCGAAGTGCTCCGCCTTTATAGTGCGGTCATTACACTAGATTACTCTGGAATTTTCACGGAAGAAATATCGCGAACATTCCACACCTTCGAGATGCTTCTAGATAACACGTTACATAGAAGTACCTTGACAGAACATTCCCGAAAGACGTTACGTAGTAGTACTGCGATTTGCTACTAGATGGCGCCGAGTTTGGTAGTCTTATTACTCGCTACGAGATGGCGTTACAGTATGTATGTATGTATACTAAGTAATATATCTTTGTGGCACGATAAGTTCAAAATTATTGAACCGATTTTAATGTTTTTAGTATCATTAGAATTGTCTTCTAAGCCCGAGTGACATAGAATAAGTGACGCCATAAAAAACCAATACGTATAGCGTAAAGGAAATTTATAATTTCTGTTCATCACGAACATAATATTGTATGAATTCTTTTGCACTTTTATAATTTGTCTTCGTCAGTTATGAATATAAATAAATAAACAATAAAAATGTTAAAACCCGACAGATTAAAAAATGAAAATGTGTAATAAAAATATTTAATAAAAATAAATAACAACACCATTGTAATATAGCGTATTTAGCAGTCGGGGCCTATTTCTAAAGAAATATTTAGCTAGTCAGGAATATCTTCGAGCCTGTGAGGATTTCAATGGGTCTCAACTGTTGAATTCGATTTATAACAATAGTGTTCTTATTTATTTTAATGTAACATAATTCAAGACCGTAGACTTGTTTTCTTTTTACCTTTTGAGTTTTTATGCATATAGTCGGTTTTATTAAATTTATGACGTGATAACGTCTTATAAATCGATGAACACCGGCAACACGCACAAAAAAGTGTCACATTATGTCACGCTAGGGTCAAGCGAGAGCGCAGTACAAGCGATGGAGAATAATATTATGACATTATCCGGTAAAATTATCGTCCTAAACCGACTTTACAAGCAACCAGTTTTTTATTATGTTTATTTATTCATTTTCATAATTGACGAAGACTGATAAAAACGTTTAAGATTTTGATCTAGTGTTATGTGTTTCAAAGATGTATTCTAAGGGAGTTCTTAGCTATGTTTGAAGAAATTTGGCCCCTACCTTTTGAATTATTTTTATAAAAAAAATCAAGCCATTATCTTTCTTTACAGGAACTAGTTATTGACAACCGTCAAGAGGGAAAGGTGGATGAAGTGGAAGTTGGGCGTAGAGTAGTGGATATTTCTTTTTTTTTTTAAAGCTCTTCAGGCCATAGGGGACCACGGTCCAATGGATTGTAAGTTAAGTTACCTCAGTATAATAGGTGAAGTAAAAGTTGGTCTGGACTCAAAACTCATCATAAAATGTAGTATGTGTAATATGAAATTTACTGTGTGTTTGGTTGAAAAGAAAGAAGATAGCATGGAAGTGAATCATCAAATTGTGTCTGGTATCATATCATCTGGTGGGAGCTACTCTCAGTTAAAAACATTAAGTGCCGCAGTAGCCCTACCAATCATGTCACCTTCATTGTACAATGAAATTAATAATACGGTTTGCGATTGGTGGGAAAAGACAGCAGCACATTCCATGGCAGAAGCTGTCAAGGAAGAAGCGGAGTACGCAGTGTCTATAGGTAGTGTTGATAAAAATGGTACACCATTAATATCTGTTGCTGTTGACGGTTGTTGGAGCAAGAGATCTTATGGTAAGAATTTTTCCGCCTTATCCGGCGCAGCTGCGATAATTGTTAAAAATAAATACTGCGTAGTCTGTGCACGAGTCGCAAAGAACAACAGTCAGCCCCCGGAACACCATTGTTTCAAGAATTATTCAGGATCATCTACCGGGATGGAATCGACCATTATAGTTGAGGGGTTTAAACGTTCCTTTGTTGATCACGGTGTAATTTATAATAAATTTGTAGCAGACGGCGATTCCAGTACTTATAAAAAAATATTAGATTCGCGTCCGTACGATAATTTAATAGTAGAGAAAATTGAATGCAAAAATCATCTTTTACGAAACTACTGCAATAGCTTGGAGAAATTGTCGAAAGACACTAAGTATCCTTGCGAATTGCGGAAATTCCTAAAAGAAAGGTATTTGCGTTTAAGAACGGGTGTAAAATGCGCGATTAAATATTGGGGGGATCAAAATCAGTCACTCGAAGAAAAAATAAAAAATCTTAGTGAAGATATCCTAAATGGTCCACAACACGTATTTGGTAATCACCAACATTGCAAGGAGTATTTTTGTAGACCTGACACTCGTCGAATAGAACCTGTTGGGTTACTTCCAGCAATTGTTGGATGCGGATTAATGGACGCGGTAGAAATTTTAAGTAAAAGACTGTCATATCATTCTAGAAGTTTAATTCATAATTGCACAAGTAATATAGTTGAAAGTTTTAACGGAGTAATTGCCAAATTAGTTGGGGGTAAGCGTGTAAATTATTCTTCCCGTGGTTCTTATGCGGGCCGATGCGCAGCTGCTGTTGTGTCTTTTAATACGGGATCGATTCATAGTAAAACTCATGAAGTCATATTTAAATCTAGTCCTAATCCTTTGATCGCGAAAGTGGAAAATAGTAATCGTAGAAACCGTTTAATTGCTAAACCTAAATTAAGATTGAAAAAAAAGCCACAGCGCTGTATCGAAAGACGCTCACTATGGACCAAACTGCGAAAAACCTGATCTGAGTCCAGAATTATATGAGAAAGCCAAGTCATCTTTTTTAGTTGATTTAAAGTTGTCTTGTGCTGAAAGAGAGGAGCTTGAAAGGTCGACCCATTTGCAAAGAAGTAGTGCTGAGTGGATGAGTACAAGGAGAAAATTACTAACCTCATCATCGTTCGGGGAAGTTTGTAAAAAACGAGAGAGCACAAGTTGTGCTGCTTTTGTTTGTAAAATCGTTTATGGTAGTAATATCTCCAGTTTGCCTGCTGTACGGTACGGTATCGAAAACGAAGAAACTGCAATTAGACAGTTAGAAATTCAAGAGAATATTAGTATACAAGGTTGCGGTTTGTTCGTCGACGATCAATATGAATTTCTTGGTACTACACCAGATGGCATTTATGCAAACGGTTTAATTGAAATTAAGTGCCCACATTCTTTAGCTGGCATGACTCTTGATGAAGCAATGGCCAAACATACCTTTTGGGTTAAGGACAAGGCTTCCAAGGGTTATGTCATAAATAAAAATCATTACTGGTATTTCCAAATTCAGGGACAGCTACATATAACTAAAAGAAACGTTTGCATGCTTGGCATCTGGTTTGGTGCTACTGTACCTATGAAAGTTTATATTATAGAAAAGGACGACAAATTTTGGAAGGAGAAAATGGAGATGAAATTAGTTAGATTTTATTGCGATTGCCTCCTTCCAGAATTAGTTGATCCTCGGCAGTCACGAAGCATGCCTATTCGTGACCCGCCCAATGTCATAGAGGCTATGAAAGAGAGGAAGAAAGAGCTTTACGTGTTTTGAAAGAGAAGAACGTCTAATGATTTTGAAAGAGACTGAGGTAACTTAACTACCCAGCCGGTCGATTCACGTTAACACGCCAGTTCAAAAGTCGTTTTAACTTAGAAACTTAGAAATCGCCTTTTGGTTGTCTGTTTTTAACGCACTTACTTATCTAGTCTTGGATTGTCATAAATCTTCCAATAGCTCAATTTCTATACAATTCCTATACGATTTTGAAGAGTTACCTGGTGTAAACCCAAGGTCCGATCCTAATGAAATTAAAATGTGACCACACGGGATGCACCAGCTTTCAAATAAAAAAAAGAATCATCAAAATCGGTTCAAAAAATACAGCGAATTGAGAATCTTCTTCTTTTTTGAAGTCGGTTAAAAAGTGTGCGAAGTGACATTTTTAAGTCACTACGCTACGGTTTTTATTACGTGAATCGGGCAGCTGGTAACATTTTCATTCTGATAGGTTTTGTAATAGCAATTGATATTGGATAGAAACAGGCGTTACTTGGCGAAAATCCATGACAAAACAATGGTAAGTAAAAATTTTTTTAAGAAAAAACTTTTTAGCATTAATTAATAGCATTAATTTTTCGCAGAATCAAAAGGACAGTGTCTCAGAGAGAACAGCCTGCTGTTCTCTCTGAGACAGTCTTGATAATGCCTCGTTTAGAGGCGAAACAATTGTCGACGTTTTGTTGTCCTTTTGATTCTGCGAAAAATTAATGCTATTAATTAATGCTAAAAAGTTTTTTCTTAAAAAAATTTTTACTTACCATTGTTATAGCAATTGATTTTATCATCAAATTAGTAGAAATCAGAATTTGATCAGTAATCATTAAAATGAAAAAAAACATTAGAATTTTGAACTTATATTTTGTTATTGTTTACTTTCGTTTAATTAAGTATATGAATAATTTATAAATTTCATGTTTGTTTATAACTAATTTTTGTACAACCCCAGCACGCTTTTTAGGTGGCGACTCATATTTTGTTATTGTTTACTTACTTTTAATTATATGAACCATTTTTATACTTGTGTTTCATTTATTGACAATTTTTTGTACAACCCTAGAAGATTTTTTAGATTGCGAGGTGATCGTAAGCAAAAAGTATTTGAGTTTACGCAATAGGCACATTTCCTTGCGTAGAGATAAACACTAGCGAGGAAAGGCGTAATGTTATTTCGACCGTACTTCCTACTGAATTTGCAATTATTTTATTGAATGAAAATTTTACGAAATAAGAATAAACTTTGGTAGTAAAATTACAAATAAATACATACTCGTAGTTGGAATTTTAGGTAAGTAGAATACAAAAAGGTCAGTCCGGACCTGCTCTTGATTGTTTATTATAAATAGAAAATCATAAAAATTGTGTCTCAAACTACTCTTATTTATTTATCTAGTAATTAGGATCATTTTATAACGAAAACTACTCTGGGAATATTTTACAAATAGGCAGTCGTTTATTTCCAATAATTCAACATTTTTGTTATGCTGTAAATATTCAACTTCAATAACAATAACTCAACGTGGAACGTTTGTCGCAAAACATTTTCAAAATCGCGGTCTCTCTGGGTCATTCACCCGCCCGTCGGATGATTTGGGCAACTTTAGCGCTGCTGTCGCTCAAAATCGACTTTGTCCGTGCGCGGTCTGGGCCCTTAATTTACGTCTCCTATGTATAGTAAAGTATGTTAGATATACCAGAACATCTCTTCAATAACAGAAGCTAGCCCTAATTGAAATTCATAATGCGATGCGTGCGAATTGTCATTAAGAGGCTCTACACATCGCGACCCATTGCCGGTTTATAACTATGTAATTGATATTAATATACTCTATGGTATTACAATACCTTAGTAGCCACAGACCTACTAAAGGTCCACATTCACGATGTAACCATAATTGATTCCAAAATAGATTGATCCACAGATAACTATGATAAACTATGTCGTTGAGATATATCACGAACGTAGAGAGTAAGTTCATGAGATATATGTTGAGATCCAGAAATAACTGTGTAGTTTGAAATCCAAGCGTCTATTCGTCGACGGTTAATGTGAAAAACATGCATTACGCCATGGAAGTAGTAACGAATTACGGTAGAATTTACGGGGAACTTTCCTTTTTACTCTATGGTGAAGCTATGCACAATGTGTATTATCTATGGCCATGTGTTCCAAACGGTAGCACCGTCAATGGTACCATGTTTGGATGCACATGGGGTGCAGCCATCATTTATGACAAATGATGGCTGCGAAAACCATTTGGTTTCATCGTCAGTGCCCAGCTTAAGACAACGCGAGGAAATAGCATTAACTATTGGTAGATGGCGCTGTATCGACGTCGTAAGTCACACATTGATAAGATCGCAAGTTTCGAGCTCAGCTAGTGGAGTCTTGTTCAGTTAAATAAATAAATAAATATATTTGGACATTCTCACACAACGTCATCTAGCCCAAACTAAGCTATAAGCTTGTGCTATGAGATCTAGACAACTGATAAACATACTTATACTGAATGGAGTCAGGCGTTACCTGGCGAAAGTCGATCAAACATTTGTGGATCACACAAATATTATTTGATTCGGCCCGGGGTATCGAACCCGAGATTCTGAAGTCGAAACCCGATGCACTACCGACCACGCCACCGAAGCAGTTAAGCAGTTGGTAGAACGTTTCTAATGAAAAGGGAACAGTCGCTGGTTAGAGTCGTTTTTGCGAGTAAGTTTATAAACTAGTCCACGGCTACGCGTAGAACAGTTTTCTTGACATTTCAACAATTACCATAAGTTAATTCCTATCCGTCCGCCAGTAGATTATAAAGGATACATAGATAAGGTCGACGGCACTCACATGTCGTTACTAAATGGGACAACATGAATTAATATCCTGTGTGCAGACTTGGATGACATCATCACTTAATATTTCAAGTTATGTCATAATAAAGGAATACTCGTGGTCTAGTGGCAATCGAGTAGCTGGTAAGGTAATGTGTTATTAAACACATTACAGAGGTTAAGCAACATCTAACCATCTAACAAATCAACGTCTTAGTATGGGTAACCATTTCTTAAGACATAGAGATAGAGACCCCACCATGCCTCGAAGAGCACGTTAAACCGTCGGTCCCGGTTGTCTACAAACATCTATGGCAGTCGTTAGGTGTAGTTGGAGCCCTAAAACAAAAAAATTACTACAGAACTTCGAAATCGCCTGAATTTCGTCTTCGCTTCAATCTTCGATTCGATATCGTCTGAACTTCGATATTTTCCGTGATACGACTGCCATCTGATGGCAGTCGTATCACGGAAAACATCGAAGTTCAGCCGCGCGCAGTTAGAATATGTATGTTACAGTTTATCAGATATTAATGTCAAAATTAAACTTATTATAACCATGTGTTTAGAACTTAGCTCGTGCTAAGCCAAGTCAGACTATAAATTCAGCATATGCTTAGCTAAGATTTTGCTTTGCCAAGTTGAGTTAAGTCCATAAATCCCACCCTTAGTTCAGGAGTTCTAGAGGCTATTATGCGAGGCTACGGAATCCTATTCTGTGTGGCCCAACGTGCCCTTAACCTGTTTTTTTTCGCCATAACGTCCTTTATCGGACGTCCCAAATACACCCTCGTAAGCATAACCAGGGCCGTAACTTGAAAAAAAATTTATAGATTTTTTAACCAAGCCCAAAGTAAAGCAAAGCCAGGTCAATCGCCTTTTCGGTTAGATAACGGTGGTTGCATAAGTAGCATGATGTCATAGACAAATTTAAAAAAGTAATAAAACATTAGTTAAGATGCTGTCTATTAGTGCTGTTCATGTACAATAAGTTGCTGTCCTAAAAAATGTATTGCGCGGTATAAGAATTTTTAAAATAGATTGCTTCAGTGGAAAGTTATGAACTAACAAACATAGTCGAATTTAAAACAGCTTCAGTGGTGTGGTCATCGTCTCATCGTCAGTTTGAGTATTTTCCACGTATGATGGATGGATGAAAGAAGATTGACGAAACAGATACATATGGCGGGCGTGAATGGACAACAGGTAAGGGTTGACCTAGGCGAACGTACTTCAACCAACTCGGAGATGTTTTGACCAAAAGTCAGGTCAAGAGTACCCATAACCGGAGAGTGCTTGAAGATAGTTATAGTAGTAGGCAGTACATTGTTACATGCATACCTAGTTCTCTAAAATCTTACTGGAGCCCCAAAGTTTTTATTTTAAAAACTCGTTAATTATACTAGGAAATTAATATTGTTATTAACTGGTCATTGACCTCATTATACACGTCACAACTTCGTTAAAATGTGCAAATGAATTAATTCTTTCTAAGTGATCGAGTAATGTTCGTTCCATCAATGGCAGCAGTACAGGGAATTTTCAAAATTAAATTGACAAATTAGACATAAGTCCTACATCTTTTCTCTTTTAAGTCCTACATCTTTTCTCTTTATAATATTACTATAGAAAAATGGAAAAATTGTTTAGTTTACATTGTGTGAATGGCTAACAGCAGAAGAGTAGAGTGACCATGCATTTTTATCATTAAGATATTCTAGCCTAAATATAAAACTATTGAATAAACAATTGTATCTCGGCAAAGGCTATTATTATTGTGATCTTGTATGTACACACTAGGTCCCTTGCCATAGCACTTGACAATTAAGCGGCAAAGACTCTTGAGGATTTTGCCAGAGCCTTTTTATTCCACGAGAACACGGCTGCTTCCATGTCCATTGCTGTGGGCGTCTCTGGTGACACCAGAAGGTATTTCCAGTGGCGTACAGGGGACTTTGGCCACCTTTGCTAGAGCCCTATATAAAATTTACTTTTTATTTTGTTTCTTCAGGCATTACGTTAAAGATTAATCAAATAAAGTGGTAGATAATAGATCTGGGCATGACTACTACTGCTACTTCTTAACCCAGTGGTAGGTCAGAACCAGATTTTATTTTTAATTGTTTTAAAACCCTTAATATAAATGGCAAAAGTATTAATCAATCAAATACTCATTATTGTACACAGAAAGGAGATACACACTTGACACTTGTAGTCACAGGCTGATCTCCGCAAGTCCACGTCTAGTGCGCGGGTTTTGCGTGTACGTGTGAGGAGATACACAATTAGGAGACACCACTAACATTACCAGTGTTAACGATGATGTTACCCTGAGAGGCCCTGCAAGGCAAGGTCTTGGGCCGTGGTCTTGGACTCGGTTGGTCAGAGATTTCCTTTGAAAGGAGGCTGACGCACCCAGCCTGAGATCTACGTTCTTGAAATTTATAATCGAAAAATTGTACATTAAAAATATTTAGCATATTATTAATCGCTTAAAAAATATGCAAGAAAATTATTCTCAGGCGTCTGCTAGTATTGTACTAAAATACTAATAAGAATAGATGAGATATAAAACTATTCTATTTTTACCTTCAAGGCAGGGGGTCCCGGTAACCAGTAAAATCCATATTTTCACTCAATTGTACTAGTATCACTGAAACGGATCACGAAAGTTATGTATTATTTTTTTGTATTTACCGCACTTAAATTATACAATGTTGTATTTTATTTATTAAGGTTTAACGTTGAATCACAAATACACCATTATAAATTCGAGAACCAGGCACTATTGTTGAAGAAAGCAGAAAATGTATGCTTTCAAAACAGGATGTTTAATGAAAACAATATGCACGAGTGTCTGAATCTGAATAGTCTGAAATTACAAGGAAACTAGTTAAAACAGTCGCCAGTCACGTTACTGTTCTTTGTTTTTACTACGACATGGTTAAACAATGGTTAATTATGAACTGAAGCTAAGTATTTTGTTATAACTTTATCTTTTAAAATACGAGCAACCGTGGTGAGAAGACACAGATACACCCAGAAAGTCAACAACCGTTTGACAGACAATTGGCACTTCGGTCTTGGACGCGACGCCATTTTATGTTAATCTTGCCATTAACAAACCTAAAATACACCATTATTGTACAAAAAAATATAAATACTTCAAACATAATACAACGTAATGACAAAATGAGGGTAAAATTAAATTGGCACGTAATTTTTAAACATTTACTAATCCAATAATCTCTTTACGATTTTGTCTGGCAGTAGCGCCATCTAGTAATTAATAAGTACAACTATTGCTAGTTATCAGCGACTCGAGTTTGAAGTTTCGATCATAGATGTCTGCTAGAAGTTTTCTAGAAGAAGGGAATACATTAGGTAGGTAGTTGCAAACTTGTAACTCGTACATATCTTGCACATTGATTTATTATGAAAATGTCTTGATGGATTTTTTATATTTAATGTATTTTATGAATTTAATGGTCTATTCCTTAATTTGTAGGGCTAAAAATAACTGACAAAGGACTGTTTAATCTCAACTAATGCTAATGGAGCTATTTATTAGTGGTAATAATGCGATTTTTCTGTGGAGGGTTGGTATCTACACTACAAATAGGTCATAGGCTGTCATAGGTATGGGTTTATTTTATTTACTTGTTATAAAACCAATAGGTAGGTATTAATAAGACAGTTTTTTGCTGACAGATTTGTTTATTAAAATATTTTGGTTTAGGTATAGGCTCAGACTAAATAGTCTGAGGGTATAGGTATAAACATCATCTACATACTACATACTTATTATAAATATGCATAGATCTTTAAAACTATGCAACGGATGCGGTTTTTACCAATAAATAGAGAGTGGTTCTCGAGGTTTTTCTGAATATAGGTAGGTTGTCAGCGGGCGAAGCCGCGGGCAACCGCTAGTAAAATATAAATATAAATAGAGGTATCTGTTTCTATTGTATGTGACATTGCAATAATATTCAGTCATTACAAAATAACCCGTAGTTTTGAGTTCGATTTTTGCTGAGCGCATGGCTGGTGGCTTTTTAGGTTACCTCTGGCGCTCCGCAAAAATCGGGCTCCCAGATACTCACATACCGAACAACGTTTCTTGTCCTGCACCTGGAGCTAGTTAGGAATTACTAGTTCTTCTGTGCGGGACTATCAACTAATCAAGCATTACCTTGACATTGGCGAATCATCGATCATTATCGATGGAGCCACATTTTTAAAAGAAGAAGAAGAACCCGTAGTTTATGTATTTGAAAGAACCAAAGAAAATAACAACAAATGCATCCACTACCTACAAAAAAAAATCTTGACGGGTACGCATTTCCCGCCATTTTTTTTAAAGCGGAACAACTTTTTTATTTTATGATCATTGCCATCAACTTTGAGGACTTGGTATCATTCTCAATGCCGGGGTACACGAAGCCTTTGTTCGCCAGTTCCTTGTAAGTGATTTCGTAAACGTCTTCGAAGCCAGCTTTCTTGGCCACAGTCTGAGACGCACCGGCAGTGAACACAGTCGCTGTTACTTTGATATCCAAAGCCTTACAGATGGGAATTCTGTAAAAAAAAACAATATGTCAATGTAGTTATTTTTTGTTTAAAGACCCTGCTGATATAGAGGCTGTTTCTCAGTGCAACTATCTACATAAATATCCCTTTGTCAAAGAGCCTACACAATATGAAAGAAAAAAATAAATTCTCTTCTCTATAGGCTCTATAATCTATACTACTATTATAAAGAGGAAAGTTTGTATTTTTGTTTGTAATGAATAAACTCAAAAACTACTGTGCCCATTTAAAAAATTCTTTCCTCATTGGAAAGCTACATTCACCCTGAGTAGCATAGGCTACTTTTTATCCCGGTATTTGTTCCAACGGGAACCAGGAAATCACGCGGGTGGAGCTGCGGCGATCAACTAGTCTGAAATAAAGTGGATGGCTTATCTCGGGGTTTTCCACTAACACAGAGTTACATCATTAATTTCTCTTGCATCACCAAGAGTTAACGGTGAAATCTAGGGTTAAATTTATATTTTTTTAACCCACCAACTTCAAGGGGTTAATTCGCCTAACCCTGGGTTAGCTGCTGGCTGCTGTCATGTGCGTTTGTCAATACAAACATAATGTGAAATGTGACACAAGCACATTACCATGGCAACCAAAACGCAAACATAATGTGATAAAATTAAAATACACTCTGATATCATATTGCGTTCATTTATATTGTACAACATAGTATTTGCTGTTACAGAGGCAACAGAAATACATCATCTGTGAAAATTTAAACTTTCTAACTATTACGGTTCATGAAATACAGCCCAAAACAGACGGACGGACGGGCAGCGATGTCTCACTAATAGGGTTTCCGTTTAACCCTTTGGGCACGGAACTCTAAAAATAACCTTTTCAACGGCTTTGTCTCTCTACTTATTCTTAATGAGCGGTAAAGATGACTTAAAACACTGAGATATTTTAATCAAAATATAAAAGAATGCTGAATGAATGACTACTTTATAAAAAAAGGAATGTAGGTAAAGGTAGGCACTTGAACAGTGCCTATTTAAAAAAACCAGGCAAGTGCGTGTCGGTTCACGCGTAGAATAGGGTTCCGTAGTCACCCATATTAGCATCTATAATTCTTGAACAAAGTTGTCGAATTCGTTATAGTTTTTTATAATTTTTTTACAGCATTTTGTCAACGTAATAAATATAAATACACATCTCCATGTAAAGTTTCATGTTTCTGGCACACACCGTTTAGGAGGAAAGCAGAGGACATGACGAAACTATAGGGTTCCGAAACTTGAACTACGGAACCCTAGAAAATATGGTACGTGAATGACAATGGGGCGTCTCGACCTCATATTGAAGTGAAAGTCAATAAATAATAAATTCCTTCCCGCCATTCGGTGAATATTTTCCATTAAGTGGAACTTAAGGAATCTGACGCGTTCGTTAATGGAAACCGACCCTCGAGATAATTGCTTAGATATTAAAGATGTAGGTACATAAAAGGCAGATAAGGTTTGGATTACAATGATTGTAATTATGACATCCCTGTTGCCATTTTAGAAAGAAGAAAGAAAAGAAAGAAAGAAAGAATATTTTTTATTGTTGCATCACAACTTTACACTCAACGTTATACAAAGAAAAATTTAACGTATATGTGGTCATGATGGCCACAGACGTAAAATTGACGTAAGTGACACGTTCGTGTCGCAATAACTGTCACAACGTTTTACATATATGGCAGTCGTTACGAGTAGTTGGAAAGTAAAAAAGTCATTGTGATCTTCACTACAGAACTTCGATATCCCCAATGGGTTGTGGAGGTCAGACGGCAGTCGCTTCACGGAAAATATAAGAAGCAGTTAGACTGGAAAGCCAACCAACTATAGGTTGGTTAAAAGGCTCGGTGGATAGTACCTATATAACAAATTAGCTTTCCCGCTGTCTGTTTGTGCCTATGTTTGCTTAGATTTTTAAAACCACGCAACGGATTTTGATGCGGTTTACCAATAGATGTAGGTTTTAGTATTTGTCCAGCGGGCGAAGTCATTTGCGTCCGCTAGTTATACATAAATAAAAAACATCTAACTCCATTACCTGGCCAGCAACATTTCCTTTCCAATATTCCTCCCTCTCCACTCAGGGTCCACGACCAGTCCATACGCAGTCAGATGCTTGTCTACTCCGTACTTCTTGAAGATGTCCACGCTGCGAGAGACCAGGTCTACTGCTCCGAAGAGTTGAGCCCATATCGGGTCTTCTGTCTGGGAAAACAAACATTTATAAGTAGTCTAAAACCTTCCTCGAGCAGTTGGGGTCGGCTTTCCAGTCTAACTGCGATTCGGCTGAACTTCGATATTTTCCGTGAAGAGACTGCCATCTGACCTCCACAACCCATGGGCGATATGCAAGTTCTGTAGTTTGACCGCGAGGATTTTTGATTTAGGGCTCCAACTATCCCAAAAACTGCCATAGATGTTTGTATGACAACCGGGACCTACGGCTTAACCTGCTCTCCGTCGCCGAGGCACGGAGGGGTCTCAATGTCTTAAGAAAAGACCGGCCTGATTAAATGTTGCTTAACCTTTGCAATGTGTTAACATTGCCGGTTACCACTAGACCACGGGCCCCTCAATCCATTGTTGGAAACAGCATGAAAATCACCAACATGAAAATCATCAACATCATCATCAAACAGTATAATACGAACAGATGCGGCGGATGTTTTATAATTGATATATTATTTACGATTTAGCGCGTAGTTAATATTATAAAATAAGTTAACCAAACCAATACATATATGTATATGACTATAGTCAAATAAATAACTCGTCCCGGACTGAACCCAGCGCAAAGGTGCCTAGGTCGCTAGTGACATTAACCCGCTGGATGGCGATGGCCAATCTTTGCACCAGGTATGCCCCGGAGCGAGACTCGTCTGTCTTGTTATGCAACCTTCATCGTATTTCCTTAACCAATGATTAGGCTTCGAAGCCCCAACTACCTAATCTCAAAGGCCACCGGAACCACGAGGTAACGTGACTCTAATACCGCGTTCTTTTGCCGCTTCCTTGAAGCTTCGTCCTCAGCTGCCACCGACGACGCACACATTGTGGGACCGAGATGACACACAGACACCTACCATACTTCCAATGCACCAGCGTCAGTCCATTCAGCCTCTTGCCATTCGACCGATCACGTATCCAAATCTAGAAGATATGACCAAATACATACCTGAAATACTTCTTCATTATCGTCTTGACAGATGACAGTAAGTACATTGACTCCGATAATCTTCGGAGGCAGTTGATCATCGTCTAACAGACAAGCTATTGACAGATTGTCTTTGAGAGTTTGGCGCCAAAGGTTTTGAAGTTGAGTCACCGCTGTCGGGTATTTGTGAATTTCTGAAAACATTTCATATTTATAGGTAACTAGCAGACGCACGCGGCTTCGCTCGCTTGATAAATAAATTACACAGAAACTTCCTCGAGAACCACTCTACACAATGGTGAAAACCACACCAAAATCCGTTGCGTGTTTTATAGATCTAAACATAGATACAACCCAAGCGCCTTTGTTTTATAATATGTAGTGCATACTTGTATTATAAAGCTGTAACGTTTGTTTGTCAAAATGTTCTAATCTGAGTAATTTCTCGTTCGATTGGATTTTTTTCTCTCAAATCAAATCAAATCAAAATATTTTTATTCAAATAGGAGCAGTTAATACACACTTTTTGAATGTCAAGAAATCCGCCCATTCGATTACCACACACCCGAGAAGAAGGGCAAGAAACTCAGCGGGGTCAACATTTTATCGTAGATCTCTCTAAATATTGTAGAGACTTGTTGTAACGGGGGTAAGTAGTAACAGCTTAATAACTTGGCTAATTTATTATATTTTAAATTGAATTATTGTATAAAATTAATCATTAAAAAGTAGTTTTCTATTAAAATACTCAATAATTTAGACAATAAATCGAAAAAAAGGAAAAATTTGTTACAACTAGCCCCTTTCTCCTCTAAGTGCTATTTTTGTTTGTGTAAATAAAGGTTCTATTTTAAGAAAAAAAATAAAAGAAAATTATAAAGTAAAATAAAAATAAACCTGGTTAGAGAAATACTCGAACAGTCGAACAACTTAAGTCCTCGTTCCATCACAACGTTCATCCTTTGACAGTTGAAGAAAAAACTAAAATCAACAAAAATAATGTATAAAATAACAATCTATATATAGAAATGGGGAATGTCCCCCCTTAGCTCTCGAGAACTGCTTATGCTCCAATGATGGTTGACCCCTCTATGGATAGTCCTCGATCTGGAGACAAGCCAAAAAATCGAAAATTTGACCTAGCCCTAAGGGGTCAAAAGTTATAGGCCAAAACCTATGGCGTGGTGTTGCGCGAAGCACCTCGCAAGACACCGTACTAGTTATTTATAACTAGGGGAGCTCTTGAGAGTAGGTTAACACATTGCAAAGGTTAAGCAAAATCTAGGCCGGTCTTAGTATGGGAGACCATTTCCTTAAGACATTGAGACCCCTCCGTGAGCACGTTGTCGCGTCGGTCCTTGTTGTCATACGAACATCTATGGCAGTCGTTACGGATAGTTTGATACTACAGAACTTCAATATCGCCAATTATGGTGTGGAACTTTGATTATATATATATACAACCGTATAATGTATAATATAATCTGTACTCTTTTGACGGTCGGACTAGGTGTCTAGACATCTATATATTCAAAGGTTAGTGGCAAGTTAGATATCCAAGTTCAGTCGTGAAGCAGTTAGACTGGAATACCGATCCCAACTGGGAACTTGGCACTCCTCGACAACCCGAAACGACGGCTCGATTGAATTGTACCAACCATGGTCACTGGTTTTAGTCCCGTTGATATCAAATTACGGGTGAATATTCTTTAAAAAAATACATAACTAACTTCAAACTACCGAAATGGAACCAAATAATTGTCGGAATGGGACCAAATTGAAATGGGACCACTTGAGAAGTAGTAGCTTTCAATTAAAAAAACTATTTTCAAAATCGGTTCATCCAGTCTAAAGACATGAGGTAACAAACACAGTCGAATAGAGAACGTCCTCATGTTTTGGAAGTCGATTGAAAAAGAAAAAATTGAACTTAGACATAACCTAACTAGTTACCAGGTGTAGTAACCTACTCGCCGGGTGCCACTAGAAATACATTCTGGTGCATACCAGAGACGCCCGGCAACGAATGTAGGAGCAGCCGCGGCCATGGGCCACGGAATTTAAAAAATAAAAGTTACCTACATAAACAATCCGTCATCCCATATCTGTTATAAATGCATTTTTAATGGACTCGTATCTCGAACTCGGATCGGATTCATTGTGCAAATGCTTTTAAGCGGACATAAATCATCACGTCATTAAACTAGAAGAGGCAGTTAGAGGCATTTAATACGCACACACATTTCGCGAGCCAGATCCCGCTATGTGACTCACGGCACTGTGGGATCAAATTCGTTGCAGAAGAGAACGCCTATAAAAAAATCACGTCTCCACGCCGACCAGGGAAAGATAAAATATTAAGAAGTCCACAGTCCATGTATTCACGGTGGGGATGTAGGCATCCATCCAACACGAACACATCACAGAACTAGACTTGCGACTCAGTTGTAAGTTAACGGTGGCCACCTTGTGACTAGTCAGCACTCACCTTCACCAAACGACATGTTCCCCTTTAACTATCCAAATTTGGTAAGATCCTGACAGTGCTGCTTTGAATATTCGTCCCAGTAAAAAGCTTACTGAAGCTCTTGGCAATCCGAGGTTAGCAAGCAAGTTATAAAGGGATTTAGCAGGAATTCCTCTTGCACATTTAACCGACTTTAATCCAACTAGTGTAGCTTAGTGAGATACGTACCTATATACTTGCATGGAGGCTCATCTCTTGTAAAATACTTGGTTAAAAGATCCACA
The DNA here is from genome assembly GCA_963556515.1 of Nudaria mundana. Lineage (NCBI taxonomy): Eukaryota > Metazoa > Arthropoda > Insecta > Lepidoptera > Erebidae > Nudaria > Nudaria mundana. Next base: position 9,077,440 of record OY748316.1, on the reverse strand, counting down.
GCTGTATCCCACATGTCTTCGGTGACATCTTGGATGCGAAGACTTCCTCTATCCGTGTCGAATCGACTCCATGTGTTTGGATAAGAGAGGTGGGATGGACGGTTGAACGGCATCTGGAAGACAGGTAATTTAATTCTAATGAGTTATTTCTTGAGACATTACCCGGACGTTTCCTGGGGCTACCCTTACAAGGGCGTATCCTTTCTTTCCCAGTGACCTTGGCCACCTGTGTGGCCGCTGCAGCAGCCTTTATTGCCTGCTTCTGTAAGGACGGTGAGTTGCTAATCCATCGTCCTCAGGCCCTGATCATATAGGTCGATGGTCCTTCGCGTCCTCTATGATGACCCTCGCCGCACTCTTCGGAACTCAGCGGGGAGGGTACTCTCCCTCACCCTCCTGGCCGTTCACGTTTAGACGGACATTAACAGAATGGTCATTGATGTTCTACCTCTATGCTGTTTCACCGGCATGGTAGGAGGTAGGTGTCGTTTTCTTGTTTTCAATCCCCACAAAAAAATTAACAGCCATGAAATTAAACTTAAAGGTAATATTCATACCTCCAAAAAAAAAATCTGTTTTATGTCTGCTTTGTCTATCTGTCTATTTGTTCCCGCTAATTCTCTGGTACGACAAGACCGATTTTAACGGATCTTTCACAGGCAGTTAGCCGATGTAATAGGGTATGTAATATAGGCTACTGTTTATCTGGGAGTTTGGAACCATTAAACTATTTCACGCGGACGAAGCCGGGACCCTCCTCTCTCTATAATAATAAAACACTAAAAGGTAAATCAGTTAGAGCGCCGTGCAAAAATAATTGATATTACTGTTCCACATGACGGCAATCTCGTGAAAGCCGAAAAAGACAAACAAGTACTTGGATTTGGCTCACGAGATTGTCGACATGTGGCATGTAAGCTCAGCTGTTATTGTTACAGCTTATACCGATTGTCGTTTCCGTGCATGGACTGATTGCCAAGAGCCTCGACCAACACCTACAGAGGCTCTCGACAGTTGGGTCAAGGGCCGGATGCAGAAGGCAGTGTTACTCGATACGGCACGCATCGTGAGGAAATTCCTCTCTCTGGAGCCCTAACCACCGGTAACTTGGTCCTTGTACCGGATGCCGGTGGGTCACAAATTTTTATATTTTTAAATGTATTTTTTACAGATTTATTGACCGAGCGAGCGAACCGTCTCAGATTCAACTCGAGGACTGGCCGATTTGGCGTTGTTTGTCTGTATGTATGTATGTGTGTCAGTTCCGGTCTACAGGCCGCATTTTTCAGCCGATTTTCATGAAATTTGGCACAAGTGTTCTTTGTTGCAAGGCGCAACTTTTGTCGAAGGGATTTTTCGATTGGGGTGAAAATGGGAGAGAAATAGGGGGAAAATGGGGAACTACAAAAAAGGATGTTAGGGACCCGAAAATAACGCGATCTGTTCGCAGAACTACTAGTCTTATATTGTATACTACCCACATAATATCGTACCTATATATCTCTTTCCATCCAAAGGTTGTCTGGAAGAGATCGCTTATTAGCGATTATGTTAAACTTTACCATTTGTTGCTTGTGTACAATGTACAATAAAGAGTATCTATCTTATCTTATCTTATAAAAGATAAAAGGTTTTTTATTCATGTCCCTCTGTCTATCTGCATACGCCAATCTCCGTCTGGACTTTCTGGACAAACTTTCGTGCGCTTTGCACGTAATCTCAGCTTGGGCACAGAGTAAATATACGGTACAGAGCGTAAGTTTTATACTGACGCCGAAATTGGTCGCACCATTACTTGCAAGCATGCGTAGGTGTCCACAACGCGGCGAGACTGGTAACGTTTACACTTACGTTTTCTGTCTATTTATAATTGACAAGCTGTCCCGGCGAACTTCGTACCGCATTCACTTTTTCTAATGTTCCGCATAACTTTTTTTTTCTTCCATAAGATCCTTCTCCTGATAATTACGAACACAACAAAAAAGAATAAGCGAAATCGGTCCAGCCGTTCACTCGTGATGGCGTGACCAAGGGAAATAGGGATTCATTTTTATATATAGAGATTACATAAACTAGCTGAACACCGTGGCTCCGCTTGCGTGAAATAGTTGTCTCTTTCCGATTCCCACCGGGATAAAATAAATACATATGGTCACGCCTCTTTCCCATGGGGGTAGGCAGAGACTATGGAATTCAACTTGCTACGATCCTGGCATACCTCTATCGCTTCTTCCACATTCATAACTAATCGGTTCAGAAGATAGATAGGTTCAGGAGATCAATTCAATTTAAACAACCAAACAGTCAAATCTCTCCTCTTTAGAATGTAAGAGCGCTTTCCTTGACAAGCGTTTTTCCAGCAGCGAGCGGATCTCGTTCGCAACGCGTGTCGATGTCAATGTCAAATTACATACAACAATGCGTTTCACGTCGCGCGGGCATGTTGCTATGGTAAAGGGCTAGTCCCGAACTGATTTGACGTTGATAACCACACGCAGTGCGGACGAGATCCACCGGTGAGAAGACAGGAAAAGTGCCCATAGTATAGATGGACGGACGGAAAACGTCAAAATCCGATGACTGGAAAGAGCAAGGGGACGGTCAAACTCATCCTTCACATGCGACGTACACCACGCATTATGACATCTGAACAGTATCTGGCCTATACTATTTGTATAGTAACGAACACACTGGTCATCCACCACGCTGTCTCACCGTCACCGCGCCAGATTCGCGTGTTCCCATGCCACGACGACCGCGTATACGACGACCGCCTTGCTCTATGTCCCATGCTGTCCCACGCGTACGACGCTGTCACACACGTTTAGTGTCAACGTCAGACGTCGTAAGACGTAGGACCAGTGTGTCGCTCTCTCCCACGTCGCGTGGCATACGTCGTATGTGAAGGACCAGTATTTCAAGCTTAATCGTCATACCTATACTCATACCCATACATTCTTATATCTGTGGTCATACCTATAATAAAAGCGAGGGGAACTGCAGGAATAAGCAAGTATTTAAATAAGTTTTGCGAATTATTGTTTTGGATAATCGAAAATTATCAACTTAATCGAATAAGAAATTATATTTGCGTGAAATCTTCAAGTAGGTATTTAAATCTGATAAATGATTAGATTGATTTCAGTTATGGCGGATTTAAGAGTTTTTTTAGCAGTTTTATTTGCTGTAAGCATTTAATTTTTGTTTTTTATTTTACTTAAATAAACTGATGCCTGAACAGTCTGCGTGCAGGTAATGCTCGTGAAGGAGGCGGACGGTAAGGTGAGGGAGCGTACCCTCCTCGGTGAGTTCCGAAGTGTGCGGCGAGGTCGCCGTATACGTGACTACACGCAGGACCATCCACGATCGGGGCCTGAGGACGCTGGATTAGCAACCCACCGTCCTTACAGAAGCAGGCTAGAAGGGCTGCGTGCTGTGGGGCTTCACCACACGCACGCCTTCACTCACCGACGGGGATAAAACCCGACACCCCGACACCAAAGATGCGGGGTAACACCAGACCACCACGCAGCAGCCCGGGCGACACAAGTGGCCATTTTTTTTTTTTTTTTTTTTTTGGTATATCGGGTTCGCCAAATTGACGCCGCCGCCCGCCTGGTGGTAAGTCGGGATGACGTCTAGCGATTGTGGGCCACTCTCACAGCATACAATACTATAGAGAGTGGCCCTCAACTTGACGACCTACTGATGTGCCTCTTCATGGTCCGCTTAAAGAACCCAGGATTATATGCGGGAGGAAACACGTGCACAGGCAGGGCGTTCCAGGCCACTATCGTTCGGCAGAAAAACGAACATTTAAAACGCTCGGTTCTCGCGAACATTCTATCCACTGTGTGGGAGTGGCATCTCTGCCCGGCACGCGTTGTTCGGGATCGGAAGGAAGAGGGTGGGATCAGATTGAAGAGCTCTTCAGAACACTCGCCGTGGTAAATACGGTAGAATGCGGCCAAGGAAGCTATTGTTCGGCGCTGAGCTAGCGGCTCAAGGCTTCCC